>OY390741.1:15124467-16327029 GCA_959613385.1 Geotrupes spiniger
TCAAACTTATTAATGTTTCAGGGTTTTATAGTTATCTTTAATATATTATTTTATATTTAAATTACATTTATATTTAGTTTTGATTTCCTGGTATCTTTCGTTCATTTACATTGTTCCACTATCTGTGTTTTATTGCTTTTAATTGTGTTTTGCATTAAGTATTCATTCGTTGCTTAGATTTTTGCTTTCACCTCTCGCTTTAAATTCATTTAATTAATTAATTCATTCATTTACATTTGCCTCGTTTCATCAATTTTTCAATTTTCTTTTTTCATAAAGTAAGAATGAGGTCAAGTTATATCATTTATATTTAAAATTCTATAACTTTTCTGTCAGTTATTGTTAACCATACATAAAACTATTAAATTTACTAAAACAACACCGTTTGGATTCTTGACCAATCAATTTGCTGTTATTTTAACTCCTCCAGGACAAATATTAAACCACATCAAAAGTAACTGCTTGTTTTGTTGCCGGTTGCTAATAAACTATGCGAAAAGTGAGTTTTTAATTAATTTTTGGACAAAAAACTTTGCTGAACGTTTGGTATTCCTTGCTGGGGATCTCAACATAGGAGCAAAACCACAATTCAATAATCAAAGTCCTGTATTATTACAAATGCAACGTATTTAATTATTGTTTTTAATTTTCATGATTAACCTATAAATTTTCATATCCATAATCCTGTAGTGAATAACTCGATTTCATTTTACGATACATGATAAATTCGTAGACTTTTGTGTTGACACATACTTGGCACGTCAAACAGTGTAAATGGTCAGTTTACGATTCATTTTGTACAAAAATTACCTAACACCTATGGTTTTGTTGTACAACATTTAGTATTCCTTGTGGATATGGATAAAATATGAACGAAACAACTGTCCATAAATCAAAACCTTGTTTTTTAGAGTCCAACCTGTTTAATTAATGTTAATATCGTTTCGTGCATGATTGGCATCAATATAGTTTTACAAATTTCTTTACGATGGGGTTACAGGTTCGATCTCTAATTTCGTCTCCACTGGTATATATTCTCCAGCCCTATACACTAAGAAAAGTCATCGCGCCCTCGGAAACTCTCTTTCTCTCTCTTTATATTTCAACTGCTTACTTTGAAATTATCACTTATGTCTACTCTTCTACTCTTTAACTCTATAAGCTCGTTCATATTTGTGTTCTAATAATTTTATGAAGTGATTTTCCCATGTCTGTTAGTATTGGGCACTGTGGTTGGTCTAAAACTACTTTGTACACCTGCAAGTATCAGTTTTACTATTTCTCTTAATGTTTCTCAAAAAAGGATTTCGTAAGCAATATCTTTGGCAATGAATCTTTCGATGAAACAATATTTGTGGTTTTTACTTAAATAATATCTTGGGCAATGAACCTCACTATGAAACATTATTTGTGTTTTTCACTGTTTATACTTAAAGCTTTAAATATATGTAGTTTTTATTACAGAAGCCCAAATGAGGCTTCAAAATGACAAAGACGTGTCTTCCCTTTAATTTTTGCATGTTTCTCACTTCCAACACTCAAGAAGGAGAGCTCGCTAAACAATGAAATAATAAAATCATTTTCAACTTAAATAAAGTTTTTGTTCCACTTACTCTGACTACTTGATTAATGCATTAGCAGTCTTCGCGCCGTTGGCAAATCCTTTGGTAATTGTTAGTTTCAAGGCCAGCATCGAAACTACCCATTCTCCTCAGCACGGTTTCAAAGGTGCTAGAGGCGGTAATAAACGATCGATTGAGGCAACACGTTCGTGGTCTTCATTTGTAAGAGCAGTTTGGATTCCAATCCGAACGTGATATCGTCCAACGAAACTTGTATCGCATATAAGTGCGGCATAACACTTCTGGACGTGTGTTAACGATTCGACATGTTATGGATAGGATAGAATGTATAAAGTAATACTCAATTTCGCAAGAAACTGAACGTCATATCTGTGCGTCATTTCACCTGAGCAGAAGCGTCCGCGGGATTTGTTCTTAGACCTCAACTGTTCCATTATTCATTAACGACGAACGTGAACAAATCACTCCATCGCTGATGTACGCTTCATCTCACTGATAAGTCATTGCATATAAGAAAGTAATCATACACATGAAGGGATTGGGACGTTTTTATACCGACTGGAAAGCTATCTAAACGACAGCTAGATAGATATTCGGAGGCCTGGTTTACCAGAAGCTGATGTTTAAAAGAAATACCTTATACATCAAGTATAAAAAAGTAAGTATGTAACTTTAATTGAAGCACAACTATGCACAACAATTTTAAAATCGAAACACCCGGTCACTTAGAACAGCTGGCAAAATAAAAATGCTCAAAGTGAGTTCCCCAGGAACAAATATTCAATTTGATGTCAAACCGAAACAAAAATGTTTTTATATCATAAACTAAATATAAACCGTGAAATGAAATAATAAATATTACCAACAGCGCAAACAATGAAACGTCAGTTCCGTGTATATATATAAGATTAGACCATCTTTCGTGTATATATATATATATATATATATATATATATATATATATATAGCTGAGTGTCACTTACAAATATACTTCTTCAAAACATGAATATTTCTCATAATTTTCCTTAAAATTAACTAGCAACAGGTTTTTCTAAATATTTTTTTATTTTATTAAATCGTAAAATTATGTTTGTACTTCTCTGCGCTTAATTGGAAACAACAGTTCGTAAATGTCACTTTGTCGACGTTTCCGAATGTAAATTAATCAATTGAAGTTTTTTCTAAATGATAACCCAGTCACTTTAACCGACAATATTCAGTTCCTTGTTTGTATTACGAATATTTTTTCGTATTAAACGTTAACGAATTTAAGTAATTTACCTTCAACTTTTGTAGTGTGTTCCCAATGGAAAATATGTGCAATGTTATGAAAGTTCGTAAAATTGAAAAGTCCGTGATTGAAGATGGATGTGAAAGAAAGTTTAATTTGCTACAAGAGTAGGTAAGCTGATTTTTGGTTACTGTGATGTTTAAATCACTCAATACTTGGTCGATATTGATTTGCTTACGTATATTTACATGAACAAATAAATCTATTGGTTTAGTAAAAAAATGTATTAACTGCGATAAAAACATAAATAATTGTTCTTAATTATAATACAATATATCTTTAAGATAATTGGAGTGCAATTGGTAAAGTAAAGTAAAGAAGTAGGAAATTATTTTTTGTGATTACATAATTTCTTGCCACAAAACAAAAATAATCAGTTCATGCTTGCGTAATAAGGACAAGGAACCACCTAATAATACTTAATAATTATACTAATAATTAACATTGACCTGACATTTAAGATTATTTTCTTCATTTCATTTTATGTGTTTATTATGTATGAAGAAAATCTCAATCGGAAGCAATGTTTTACTCTCATCAATAAGATGTTGAAATTTTAAACAACTTTTATTTGAAAAGGTTTTTTTTGAAAAATGGACTATAACTAAGTATAAGAAAGTTCAGTGCGAACCACTGCAGGATTTTCTATTAAGCAACGTTACGCCACCCCTTTGATGAAGGCCGCAACCTGATCAATCTACCAACAGCACTGGAACCGAGTAAAGCTTCACCATCTGCAATCACTTAGCCACCTATGATCAAGACACCAACGAAACCATCTTCATCAACAACTTAAGATACAACTTGGCATTTTGCGCAACAAAACTGGAACTATTTCCCCTTGAAATGAATTCACTCCACACATGCACACATTAGTTAAAATTTAAATTGTACGTGTTGTTTTTTAATGCGAGTTATAATAAAAAATAAAATACTACGACCAATGAAACAAACTTATCCGTCCCAAAAAATTGCAAATTTGCAAACGCCATCGCTAGATAAACAAACCGAGCTCTTCTATTCTAAACCACTATATCCTGCAAGGATCCTACTTGCATCAACAACTCTCCAAGCGTCAAGCACGCGAAACTTCACCGTAAGGAGTACTCAACGAATTTGACTTAACGGCGTAGTAGGCATAAGAGCCGTAGACCCAGTGAATTCTTCTAAATCTAGTTTTATTTCAAATCCCACATCCTCGTCTTTTAACACCCGCTCGATTAATTCGATTTACGTGAAGTCGAGCGAAATGGAAATAAAAATTGAAACTAAGCAGTGCCATCTGTTTCTGTGTAGTCGAACAGCGGTAATTTGCACCAAGTGAACAAATGATGTTTAAATTATATTTTTGTCAAAGCAAACAAATCAAACTTTTTATTGTTAGCATTAATTAATTAAACATACAGCGCCGTCTATTTTTCAATAGTTTTTAATTTTAATTAATCTTTAGCTGGAGTAAATTGTGATGAGTTCACCCGCTCACCGCATTCTTTCAACCAAATTTGTATTCTTCCTAATGTCATTTTCGGTAGGTGTTATAAATAGGAGCATATCCTAGGCAGCAATTTTATTTCTCATATTCTGTATGTATCAAGAGTTAACGCTAAACCAGTAACTAATTAATGAGGAAACTTAGCATATCTACTCAGAAACGAATCACTGAACCCAGTCAATATACAGTGTGATCAAGAATTACAGTTACATGATTTTTCGAACATGTGTTCAGTATTTGTCAATTTAGGAATTTTTACAAAATGTTGAAGGTGGCACGGTCTTCCAAGTGGATTTTTTTTGATAACTAATACAAATTATAAGTGATGTAACTACAGTAAAAATTCAAAATTTGCATCACAAGAATGAACTAATCAAACTCAATTAAAATTAAATCATCTTGCAGAGTGAGGAGTGGGGTGGTTAGATCTGCATTACAGTCACAAGTTCTCCTCTCCATAGAATATGCTTTAAAAATTGTTTAAAAACTGTTTTTGAGTAGATGAACAATGTGATCTCGTTAAGTTTGAATACATAGCCATTTGCCTTAACCTTGCAATGCAATGCAATGCATAAAACAAATTATTTGCCCTTAACGTTTGCCTTGAAATAAATAAATAGAAAATTTATAAAGTTTTAATGCAGAAATTTTAAATTACAAAAATCGACAACTTTGAAAACTTCAGTCAAACTAAATGTGCAATTAACATGAAATAAACGAGGTAGTAACTTTCAAATCCTCGTCTCGACAGTTAACAGAATCTAACAAATTTGTTATGGTTAATTCACGACCGTCTAATTACAATGACATATTTACATTTAATTCGAAAAATTTTAATTACTCTCACTTAACTTCAATCAAACACTTAAAAAACTTAAAAACGAACAGTCAACAAATTAAAACGATTTTCTGAAAAAGTTTGGTCTCCAGCGCTTCACGGGAGATTGATTGGCGATGGTGTTTCTTTCTTCTTCGGCCGCAGCTTCCGCCTTCTCAATCAGTTTCTTCTGCTTCTCTCTGAACGTCAGCAGAGGATCATCAAACTGATTGTAATATCTTAGAACTTCACGCACGTCGCTAATTTGAGTTTGCGAGATGGCTAAAAAGTTTGGGTTAGATTAAATTATTATTTCACGGATTAGTACCTAATAAAAATGACGCTAATGTGATTAAGGTTGTGTCATCATCATTTCCTGACCAGCGTGGAATACACAAGACGTTGTCCGGGTGATATTTCGTTGAGTCGCAGTCCCAATCCACAACAATTACCTATAAAAATATGACAAAATTCGAAATATAATGTTCACATGTAAATCCAACAAAGTGTTAGAACACAAAAGATGATTCATAAATAAATGTTAACAGAAAACATGTCAAACATGTCAACCATTCACATTCCAACAAATAGACTTTAATTCAATTCTTTTAATAAAATTGTATAAAAAATAGATATAAATTACCTTATGCAAGTCTCTGTTTAATTTATCTAAATCTTTAACGTGAGATCCATCGACGAATAGAGTTGCATCTCTAACCAGTTTATAATTTATGAGGTTCCTTGGATCCAAGGCATCAATAATGGGGAACACAGTCATACCTTGTTCGGCAGTGTAAACAACAATTTCGTAAGTACCATTCAAAGTTTCCAGAAAATGATCAAGTCCTGAAAATTTATGTTCAAGTTATATAATAAAATCTGACGTCTAATTACCTGGTCGTTTCTTGAATCTCCATCCAGTGTTGTACGTCCAATCAGGGTGAACTATAACATCGGTGAATTCTAATACCAAAGTGTACTGTGGATGATACATTGGGTGATTTATGGGATCGGGTAATAATTTCTCTCTCGATGGCTCTTTCAACAACTACAGTACGAAAAATAACATGTGTATCTGAATTGGTCCATTTTAATGATAACTCACCTGACCATAATAATTTAATTCACCAAGCGTACGCAAAATATATTGCTTCCACAGAGGCATGTTCGAGTACTCGTCGTTCATTGGGTTACCATCACTACCGATTTTTGGTTTCCCGAGCTCAGCTATCAGATATATTCCCGCACAGGTCATACCAACTCCGAAGATAATGAACGTGTACTTCATATTTCGCCATGACTGCTCCCGTCTTTTCTTACTTTCCTCGTCCTCTTCCTGCTGCTTCGGATCGACTTTGGGGACCGCGTCTTTCGCTATCAAGCTTGCTAGAGGCGATTTAATATCTTTCACCTCCTTTATATCTAAATAATAATGCAATATTACACGTTAATAACCTAATATATAATCACAGTAAGTTGATGTATAACCTCAAAATTTACCTTTCGAATACAATACTCTGGAGACGAAAGAATTTGGCAGTCTATAACTTCTCTTGTCAATTAAAACTTTCTGCTGCGATTTGACCGCGTTGTATAACAAATTAACTGCTCTGCTAGATATCCGAAACATTTTTAAAACATTTCATCAATAACACGAACCGAATTTTGACTGTTCATACCGGTACCATACAATAAACGCCCTCTACGACAACAATTACGTTAGAGCGCGTTTTCATTTAAAATTACATTAGATAAAAACGGTGTCAAATTTTGTAATTAATACTACATTTTAAAATTAAAACATTATATTATTATTATTATATATTAAAATATAGACTCTGAATATTATAGAATTTTAATAAAAGTAAGTATAATCGAAGGTATCGTAATTACGGTTTTATGTGTAACAAAACTTACTTTGCAACTGTAACAAATAAGTGAATCCAGTAAATGCTATGAAAGTTTCTTCAAAAAGGTCGTTAGTAGTTCATCGTATATAAGAGTAATACGTTGCCAAGTCAAATACAATAAAGTTAGACGAAGTAGTCTAAGAACGTATTGATCAAAACGATCAAATTTCAAAAGACTGTAAGACCATATGAATCTGAAATCTAAAAATAATACTAACAGTGCCACCTACTCCATATTTTTCATCAATAGAAGCTCATAATGGCATGGAAATCCGACTAAATTACATAGATGAGAAATACTAACAATTATTTATATAAGCTATATGAAAAACTATGCTAATTTAATTTTTTTAAATTAAACAAGAATTTAAGCAATACCCGTCAACAATTGCTTCTTTAGTTATAATAATTCTTTTAATTAAAATAATGGATAAAATGGCAATGAAAATAAAAAATGCGACAAGTAGCGATTAAAAAAGAGTAAAAACGAAAGTGACAATGAAACAAAAAAAATTACTGTGCTAAATTATCCAAATTTTTAGTTCCCATTTCGCAGCCATGTCTTTAATTATCTCTCTTTGCTCAGAAAAAAAATCAGCAAGCAAAAGCAAAACATTGAAGAATAAAAGCAATCCTAAAGAAAATCAAACAAATGAAAGTTTAATATAAATTAAAGTAAAAAACGAAATACTTGAAAATAATTATCTTAACTATAACAAACATTCCAATTCAAAATCGAAAAGTATAAGTGAAAATCAAGTGAAACAAACCGCATCTACGAAATAAAACTATTTGTCATATGAAATTTTATTTTACTCATTTTCTACAAGGTTTTCTATAAATTTTAATCATGTTGTACCTATTGTTGTTTGATCAATGTTACGCATATCACAAAACAAAAATTTGACTTGTAGTTGAGACGATTAGGATTATTGATACAACTTTTAATACGGCAAACAATTATGTACACATCATAAACCACAGTTGCATAAATGTAACAAACTCGACAATGCAAAATAAAAATAAATACATGGAAATGTACAGTTACATTTATAAACAGATTTAGTTTATAATTTTATTGAAAAAATAAGTTTCTTTATAGATTCTTAATTAAATATAATAAATTAAACGTAAACTCTTTAACATGCAGGCATTAAGGGAACAAATCCTTCTTTGGGAGTCGCAAGTTTCTGTTTGACCAAAAATCCGGATATGATATCGGCCACGTTTTGCGGTTGATCTTCGTGTATTGCGTGTCCAGATCTTGGTAAGACTTGGAATTGAAATTTTCCTGCAAACATATTAATAATAAACACAGGAAACGATATTTTTTAAACTGTATACCTTGCATTTGCCCTATAGTTAGAGCCGTATCTAATCCATGGATATTAGCCAGCAAGAGAACTTTAGGAGTGGGTACATTTAAAAACTTTTGAGAGAGTCCTTTGAACCAGCCGGTCCAGAACGGTTCAGTTTTGCTTAAGTCGATTCTCCAAGTGTACATATTAACATCGGTGGGTTTTGCAAATTCGGTTTGATCTTGACTGGTAGTCACATCGGAAGTCGAACTTGGATTGTCACTTCTTTCGTCGTCTTCTTCTTCAACTATGGAATCAGCAGATAGTTGGTGTACTAACTTTAAAGATCCAGTTGCAGAACTCTGACTAGTCGTTTCGTGACATTCCTCCGCTGCCAACAAATCAGTCTTGATGCTAAAATAAATAATATCAAAATTAAATAACAACGAATCTTAGAAACTGCACTTTTTTATCTGTCCGGGCATTGAAACCCGAGCTGCTTCCAAGTTATGAGTTTGACCACTTCTGAAACTAAAGAAACAATTATTAGAATTTGCTATCAGTATAGTTTCATTAACCCTAATTAATTTCGTGTCCGTATGTTCTTCGTATTTAAATCGAATTTAAGAATGCATACATTTTTCGGTATCAACATTTTGGTGTTACTAACACAAAGAAAAACAATATTATTTTTAAGAAAATACTACATTTTTATTTGCATAGAACACAAAGTTATATTAGTAACATTTTAAAATTAAAGTTAAGTATAATTTGCAAATTTAAATATTATAGTCCAACTTATATTTTTTTCTCGTGTGATATTTCAAAACCTTTCAATACACACAAATGTGCATTGCAGTCTTTACACTAATATGTAGTATCTTTTCTTTTGTTATTTTTCGAACATACTGCACATCTTCTTACGGCTATTCTTTTCCCTTCTTCAGTAGGTAATTTCTTTATGAAATGCCTACCGGTAAGTCTTGTTGAATTTTTGATGTGTGCTGTTCCTAACGTGCTTATTGTTTAAGTTGTATTGCATTTTTCAAAGATTTCTTTGATTAGTTGAAGTTGAAAATCTGCTATATGTATCTTAAAAAACGTACGCATACGCTGTCCGTAACTGGTGAGTCACTTTTTCGGGTTTATACAAGTTTGTTTACTATAAAAATATAGTAACGTATTCATACAGTTGCAGTAATGTACACGCTTACAAGACACATATTTACGTTTCTCGTCTTTTAACTCGGTAAAAACATCAATCAAAAATTTACGTTCTTCGATCAGAGGACCCATATATACAAAAACGTATACATAGATTCCTATTAACGAAAGGGTTAACAAATGGAATCTGGATATTAATCTCTGAGCCTTTGAGGCCTTATATTAAACTAATTATCTAACATTGTTGATTATTTTTGGTTCAATGATATTTATAGGACTATGGGTTAATTATAATATAATATACTGTCTTTCAAATAAAATAGATCACCCCGAACCACTGAACGTAGAATGATAAAACTCGGTGAAAATATTTAGTGCACGTTTACAGGAGTTTTATTAAAAGGAACAGATAGCCTGGGATGAGGTACCTCAAGAGGATATCAATAATCTAATTTCCAGTATACTCAGAAGGGTTGCTGAGTGCATAAGACTACATGGGGATGTAACTCATTATTAACTTTTTAATCATTAAATGTCATCAGTTTTTCTTAAAAATGTAATCATTTGTTTTTCTACCTGCACTAGATATTTTCACCAAGTTTCATCATTCTACGTTCAGTGATCTATTTTATTTGAAAGGCAGTGTATATTAAATAATTATTTTCATCACAGTTCAATACATAATTATATTTAACTCCTTTCGATGTCACCCCAAAGTTAATACAATTAATCTGCAGATACGTAAGATAAAAAAAAATCTAATCTAATCTTACTCTAATTTAAAAAAAATAATTATTGTCGAACCTCCATTGAATTGCTTGATCGATAGTTTTAAAACTAGTTGGACGTCCTCTTAAAATGCTTTGCATTGCTGAGAGTGACTCCATGGCACTCCCTTCAACGACGTCGATGACGCACACAGCAATGACGTTCTGCATGAGGTACGACGCTTCGACGGCTATCGCTCCTCCCATGCTATGTCCAATCAGCACCAGAGGTTGCAAGTCACCATATACGCTACTTACGATTGCGCAAACGTCGCTAAATAACAAACAGTTTAAAACATGTCCAACACATAATAAAATATTACCCCGACAATGTCTCCAAAGACAAATCCGAATCGTCTAATGTCTCTGTCAATCCATGGCCGCGAAAATCGATCGCCAATATTTGACACTCGATCTTCGTAGCTATTTCCTCCTAATAAGTGTAAGACGATTATTTATTCGACGCCAGACATTTACGACATACCGCAAATAATGCCCAAGTGAGAGCCGAATATCCACCACCATGTAATGTCACAAGAACAGGGCCGGAGCACCCTTTGATGTAAACATTAAAGGTGTTGTCATTAATTTTCACCTCTTGTTTCTTATCAAAATATTTCGTCCATTTAATTGGGGTAAAATCCTTCGGCATCGAAGTTAACCTAAAAGGCGTACGGTTACGATTTATAATTACACCGGTAATGTGAATTAGTTACCTTTTACATCCACGAGAATGTATAGTTTTCCTTAACGATGACATACTTCCTTAGTATAGTTTAATTCAGAAAAACAAAATTACACTACAACAAACATGTCAACAAACGAAAAATCACCTCTTGCAACTAGACGTAGTTGTACCACTAACAGGAAAATAAATCATTTTAATACGTACCAATTTAATAATATCAGGACTATACAATTTTAAACACTGGACATTTTACTAACGACATTTAAACATTACGACGTGTGAAAGTTGCGCAAATTTAACGAACGTTCATTTATTTTTGTTTTTGTTTTGCCGATCAAATTCTGACGGAGTTGATTGGTGAATCGTTCACGTGGGAACTGTAAACTTTGATTTTGATTGTGCGATTTTTCAATTCATAATTTGTTCTATTTTTATTTGTATTTTAATTTAAAATACTTTTGCGTACAATAAATTATCTAACTAAAGATATAAATATATATATATATATGTGTGTGTTGTGTATGTGCCAAAAGGGGCAAATGCAAGTCTGACATGGATTTATCCTTTTTTTAAGGTTTAAATCAATGTTATTATTAATTTCATGAGTTGTATTGAAAGTCAAACAACTGCGCTTATTCCGCACGTTTGTTCATTTCGAAGTTTAACGTTTCAGTAGTACTATCGCCGAAATTGGTATGCTCGATTTTTACAACCATTTGCGAACGTTTGAGTTATATCCCTACTCCGTCTTCAGAACAGCACATTTAGTTCGCATATTTCCCGTCCGTCTTCTTATTTTAGTCCGACTATAAATATGTATTAATTTCCGTTGACATTTTTGCATTTACACTATTGATCATTTCCTGTACCAGTTTTACATTTTTTGATATTTTTTAATTTTCAAACGATTTTGGCATTAAATGAAATCTTAATTGATTTTTTGTATTTTGTCAGTTTGTGATAAGATAATTTACTCAAATTTAGGATTTAAGTTATTTTTTTAATTTTTTTACACCTTTATTGTGAATTTAGCTACTAATAAGTTGACAATTCGTTTCTGCTTTCGAAAATATTGCGTTTTTAAATATTTCTATATTTTTGTCTATCAATTTCAGACCATTTTGACATTTTGCCAATTCACATTAAATTTAAAGTATTTATATTATATAATTTAAGTCAAATTTAGCACTAGCTTAATTTGTTTATTTTGTTACCTTTTTGCAAAATTAGCCAATTTAAGGAAAAGCATTTTGTTCAGATTTTGAAGTTTTTGTCACTTTGTCACTCCGTTTCTAAAAATGTCCAAATTTTATTATATTTCATTTTTTAATTTCTGAGAATTTTGATATTTGTCATTTTAAGCCGGCTACTCACACACCTGCCGCAGGGGCAATCAAGGGTATAAAAGTGGGGATGACCCTTAATGGGGATAACCCGATGTGTATAGGTAAAGCAGGGGCAATTTTATAGATTGGCCCTGCGGCAGGGCAGCAGGGGCGCGAGAACATCCTTGCTCCCTAGATTGCCCCTGCCGCGTGCACGTTGCTACGTATGTAGCGCGATCGGGGCAATTTCTCAATCAGTTCGTACACCTGTTCCCACACCATCCCCACAACATCAAGTTCAACTTTCCGAGTTTCAATATATGGATAGCAATTCAATAAACATTGATAACATTGATGTAGCACTAATCCTGTACATCCCCGTCTTAGCAAAATCATAATCTGGTCACCCTGCATTTGTGTTGCCCTATATTTAATTCTTTTGTTAGCCTAGGTTGACAAGGAAGAGGTGGGGAATATTTGGTGATGTATTAATGCATCGTAGAACCAACTTATTTAAAACTATTAATTGTATTTCATAATTTAAAAAAAAATTTCTTAATATTGCAAACAATATTTGAATATAAAGTAATTCTGGTATGTTTCCCGTTTAATAAATAAATAAAACAACAGAAGGAAAGAACATAATTTATGGTATATAAGCTATGTTTAAAGATATAATATATAACTGAATAAAATAAAGTATACAAAACATAAAGATTCCCAGTCAGTAATAACGAAATAAATAACTCAAGGAAGTAGTTATTATTACAATTACAATAAAAATAATATCTTCAACAAATTATTCAACCACAAAACACGTGTAATAAATTTTCAGGATTACATAGTACCAATATTGTTTGAATGTATAAGACATTGATTACCCATTCAAGTTAAATATGTCAAATTATTAACAAAGCATGTAGTTATTGTTTTAGTATCCCACACCCTCTATTCTTCTAAAAGCTCAAATAACTATGTATTTCAACACTATGGGTTTTTAACAAACAATGCTTCGATTTATTTCTGCCATGTACACTTAAAAATAAATAACCGAGAATTAATATAAGTAACCATTTGATTTAATTAAAACTTTGGCATTAAGTCTGAAATAACTTTATTATTTTTGAACGTTGTCATCTGAAATAGCACTTCATACATAGTTTTAATTACAATGTCTACAACAATTATATTCATAACTGCAATAATCTTCCTCAGCACAGTTTGGATGATTTAATACATCTTCAATGTCAAGCATGCGATAATTGCTATAACTTTTCGAAGATTTTAATCCTCATTTTTTTCAACTCTAATCTACAGGTATAAACGTCCATCATTTTGAATTTTCCTGCTTCTGCATTATTAATGTCGCTACCAATGGCAGCTCGTGTCATCAAATTAAAAACATTTTATTAACGTTTCATTCATCGAAACGGTTTCTACAAGGAACTGCTCATTTGCTCGTTAGATATATATCTAAGATATACATGGCAGTAATAATTTATAAGCCATATAGTCACCCCACAATTTGGACATCAATAACTTGAATGGTTAATTAAAATACGCGTAATTTCAGAACATGACTTGAAAAAATCACTGGCGCTCACAATTGCCAAATAAATTCAGTGATTAATAACCAGCGTTGATAGAATTGAATTATTTAATATAAGACCACAAATCAGAGGTTTGATTTATGAATTATGATCACTTGTTTTTGAGCATGATGTTTGAAATGACCATCAAACCATCATTAAAACACTAAAATCACCTAAATCTAAATATAATAAAATTCTTTGTTGTTTGATTTTCCGTGGCGTTGCACATTTAATTTTGATGATTCGCAATGCGTTTCGACTTTCATCGTTTTCAAGTGATTTGAAAATCGCTTTCAAAGTCACTCGAAAATAACGAAATTCAAAACGCGTCGTGAATTAATCACAACGAAGTGTTCGTCACCACGGAAAATAAAACAACCAAGATGGAACACGGAACAAAAGTTATTAAAATGTATTAAAAATGTTTGTGATCAAACTTAAAATGATTTAAATAAGTTTGGTGGATAAAGAATTATGCTTTCGATATATTTTTATTAAATAAATAATAACATATACACCGTAATCTATTGTAAAAATTGCCGGGTACGCAAGTTGATGGAATGTGATTATTTTCACCCACAACGAAATTTCACATTTTTGTTTAGATTTTACGAATTAATGAGAACTAAGTTAGTAATTGTAGTTTAACAATAACATCAATAATAAGTTTTCCAACTGTAAAAACAAAATATATTCAAAGTAACATACCATATAATCGCTGTACTAAAAATATTACATGCTAAACCTAACCTAACGTAAATTAAAATCCACAATCAAATTATCGGATAAAATCATACTTAATAAATTTTGATGATTAAACCTACTACTGGTGTGAAATGTAATTTAAAACATTAAACCATTTCTAGTAGCGTTTGAGTTCCTAAGTTACTTATGCAAATATGTTTATACAGGTGGTTTGGAACATTCCAGTTCTAAATTATGATAGTGTTAGGTTAGCTGGTGGACATCTGTCCAAGCGCAAGTAACCTTTCTACTGCGGCATTTACGTCTCCAAACGTTGCAATCAGCGCTTGTAAATTTGCTTCTCTGTTTACAAAACCCATTGCTGTTAATTGCTCCAGTTGAGTTTGATAGCGTTGTTCTGGAGGTATGGTTGCATCAGTTTGAACAGACATCCCCGCAAGCATTCGAGCCATAAACTTTAACAAAATTAAAATTAATAATTATCTTAAATAGAAATTTTATATTTACCTCGGAAAAAGTGTCATTGTTGAGAGCGGGCATCCGATTTACACCACCTGTTTGGTTTGCTGTTTCGTGTGAGGCTGCATCAGTTGGTTGGCCTGTAGTCGCAGAATCAGGCACATCTGACGGAGGTGTTGGCATAGCTCCAGTTGATAACCCAGGCGTGCCTAACGTATTTGCTAGACTTGGTGCAGCACTTCGCAAAGCATCCATACCTTGCTGAATTTGCAATATTGCATTTATCGCCTAACAATCAAATAAACAATATTAATTACAATTAAAGATCAGCTTAGTTGTGTGCAAGTGTGTACATGTGCGCGCACTAGCGCCCAAACGATTAAAACTAAAGCTATGAAATTTTAAACTTAAGATTTGTATATAGCAAGGAAGAAAACATCATATTTTGAAAGCAATACCTCAACCGGAACTGATTCTTATCACATGTTACAGAATTTTTTTTTTTGAAATTTTAAACTTTTTTGTTGTTTCGAAATATGAAGTAAGGTATAAGAAAGTTCAGTGGGGACTATTTTTAATATCCACACCACTTATTTCCAAAACACGTCCCAAAACGCTATAAAACAATTGTTTCAATGTTTGAACATTTAAGTGATTACACGAACATAATTTTCATAAAATTAATATATTTTTTAGCTCATATACACTGGAAAGCAAATGCACGATTATTTTTCATTAAGCTGTTAATTATTTATTTAATTGGTTTTTATTTTCTAAAAGAAAAATATTTGAAATATATTTGTGACAAAATTGGATAGAAAATGTTCATGACAATTTTTGGAGAAAATAAACGACGTATGTTTTTAAATTTTTTAAGTTTTTCGAAAACAACCTACAAGAAAACTAATATAAAAAGCACAGTATTATTACATTGAAGCGCGAAAAGAACCAAACACAATTGGGCTTCTTGGACAATATCGTTTCACCCTTACTGTGAGCTCGTCGGCGAGAGATTCCCCGTGTTACAAATAAATATTAAGTATGTTGGTGAAAAATATGATAATTGGCAAGTTACTATTCGTATAGCTCGTCACTAACAAAACATAAACACAGAATAAACAATTTTCCATGTTGTCTTAATTGATGTTACTATGGTAACATTTCAGTAGTTTATGCAGCTGAGCTATCTTAACAATGACTAGCTATGAGTCGTTGTCGAGGAGCTCACAATAGGGGCGAAACGATATGTGACGGTTCCAACATCCCATTTATAGTCGGTAGTTTTTAGATTTAGATATTTTATTGCATTAAATCACATTTGACACTGCATTTTTAGTTACGCCGCTGGTTTCACCGAAAAACGAATGTATTTAAAGATAAACATGTCAAACAAATGAAAAAAAGTGAACGAAATCGAAACAAATAAATAAAAATTAATTACATGAAATTATAAAAAAAATTGATCAAGAGAGTTAAAGGTAATAAAACAAATGAAAAATAATAAAAACCAACTATTACAATAGGAACAATGAATGATAATGGAAGGGAACGTAAATCAAGTGATTAAAATTTATCGAATTAATCAGTGAAACTGAAAACAAAATGTAATCATAATTTATGAATTATAACAAAAAAATCGAGTTGAACTAAACGACTACAACAAATGACAAATAAAGAAAAGAAACTTAAAACGAGAAGTAATGCAAATGAATCAAAATAAATGATAACGTGAACAATTAAACTAAGCTGCGTCAAACAATTGAACATTAAACAGGCATAACTTAAATCAAAAAATAAGAAGTTATAAAGGTCAACAACGAAAACGTAACAAACGAAAGCAAATAAAATTTCAAAAAGGAAAATAAAACAAAATAAATAAAATTTTATCAATGCAGTATGCAATTTTAACTTTGATTTTTTATTAGTAAATGGGATAATGAATAAAACTGCAATTGATATTACTAAACCAATTCAAAAAAAGTTAAACATTTTTGATTTATTTTCAACGATAATCAAATACCGAAGCAATAGATAATGAAATGAATGTAAAACAAGTAATGAAAATAAAACAAAGAACATATCGACATCTCAAAGGTCAATTGGCGCAATTGAAATGTATGAAACTCAGTTTTTTTGAATTCACGTCACGAAATAATATGAGTCGGCAGAATTGTAATTCCGCTGCATTAAGAGACAATTTTTTGCTCTACTACAAAAATTTGTTTTTTGAGTTGCTGCAGGCAGACGCTAAAAGAAGTAAACTTATGGATTCATCCGTTGCATTCCAGTTGTCAAACTAGTTGAACCTAGCTTGTTTTAAAGGAACCAGAGCGGATTTTTGTTTCAGTTGGGGGCATGGTGGATTGTTGTAATTAATAATATTAATTATTAATATTAAACATAAGCGATTCACGATGTTTCCTCTTCGCTGTAGGGTGAACGTTACGGTGACATTTTTGTTGGTAAGAAGTAAATAATAGTGCTTAAATTTGTTATTTTTAATTTGTAGCTATATTTTTTATGAATATTATATATAGTTATATGTAGACAATGACCACACAAATTGTGAAAATAAACACATATTTGAATTTTGATATTTCGGCTGGACGTAGACGTTAGACAGAATTTAATTTGAATATTATAAAGAAAGCTAAAACGACGTACTGCTTAGAGGTTTTAAATCAATTTATTAATACAGTTTTATTTCTCTCATAGGCTATGACACAATGAACAAAGCTCAAAGATTTGTGTTTATAAAATTATGCATTACAAGAATGTTTGCTAAGTGATAAGAAGCATATGTACATTTTCAGGTTGGTTCTAGATTAACTCCCCCAGCGTGTGCTTGAAACAAACCAACAAATATCAAAAGACTGATTAATTAATGTTATAATACTGTATCATTTTTTCCAATTTAACCAAATCCTCCGGCAAGTGGTAAAAGTAATAAGTGGTAGTTGTATGTGTGTGCTATACAGCCAAACAGATAGGTATTATAAATCTAATGGTTAAAATATTTACCTGCGGATTTGCTACGAGGTTTTGCATTTCTGGATTCTGCAACTGTTGAAGAAAATGAGGCATCATATTGCGCATGGCACCTTGTAAAGCAGGATTGTCTTGGAATATAGGATTTTCTGTCAAAATATTGTTTGCGACGCCAGGATTGGCTGCTAATGCTTCTAGCATATTCTGCGTATACGGTGCTGTCAACATATTCTGAACAAGTTGTGGATTATCTGACATTTGCTGCAATAAACTCGACATCGGTGCATTTGTTACTCCGCCAGGGGTTCGAGTGCGAGATACAGGCTCTGGTCGACTCGACGACCACGGATTAGGCAACGGTTCGCGATTTTCCGTCCCTTGTTGAGGATTTGCCCCTGACGCAGCATTAGTCGAATCAAGAAGCGCAGAAAACGGGTTACGACCGAATTGTTCGGACGCCGCGCTCAACATAGGTTCCTGTATGTCACGGTACATGCGTTGTAAGGCGTTATAACCACCAGGGATGCTCTCTAAATTACTTATAGCTCTATCGTGGCTGCGCATAAGTTCTTGCAACATTGACGGATTACGAGCAAGTTCCATTGTTTGGCGTAGCAAATCTGGATTACTTAACATGTGATTAATTTCGGGATTTCGTTCCATTAAATCTTGCATTTGAGGGTTGCTAGTTATGAGCGCTCGCATGTTTTCCGGGTCGTTCATTAGACGTTGCACTAATGGGTTGTCCAAAACGTTTCTAAGCAAATCTGGATTACCCATCAGCTCTGATTGCATGCGATTTTGCAAATCCATAAAGTTTGATGATCCCAAACCAATCGATTCTAAACCAGCCAAACCACCTATACCAGACAATTGGAATGGTGTCTGGGTAATGTCAGCTGAAATTTAAAGATCCAAATTGTTTTTGTATTTATGAGCACTTTCGTTTAATTTTACATTTGAAATATTGTCCATACATTTCTATACTAAAACATGCAAAATCAACCATTCCATTAAAATCAAGAAATCAAGAAGAAGAAATTTTATAACGATTACTTTTACAAACTACTTGTCAATATTGTTTGCTTCTACTTCTACTAATTAGTTTTTTATTTTTCTTTTAAGCACATGTAATGTTTTATAATTTTCATGTCGTTACAATTTAATTTTTTAATTATTGGTTATTTTTATTTGTAGAGTTTTCATTTGATTTCCATTACAAAATTGATTTTCGTTTGTTTTATTCTCATCATATCATTACTTTCGTTATTTTATTTATTTAGCCTTCTTTTGTGTTCCAATAAATTTGGTGAAAATAAGTGACACATGAAAAAGCAAAAACTCAATCAATACAAATGGCAAATCAATTAGAAACAAAAAAATAATTAGATTAAAGCAAATAAAATAGAAAAGCAACAAAAGCAAGTTAAAAAGCAATACAAAAATAAAATTATTGGTATAAATGAAAAATTAAGAAGAGGAGCGAAAAGAATTGAAACTAAACAAATTTACGCAAATAAAACATGCAAAGAAATGAATGAATGAAAACTAAATTAACAACGAAATTAAAAAAAAAAACGATGTTTAATTAAAAGTGAATTTTGTGCAAATCCTTTATCTTTTGAAAAAACGTTAACAGCAATTATTATTGTGCGACGTTTGAAAAATGTACCGAACGTAATGGTTGGGTAGTATTGTGCAATTGTTTACAATTACAAGTTATTATATTATTACAATGCATGTGAAATTCTTGCATCACCAACACATATATTAGAAAAGTTAAATAAATAAATTTAATCGATTTACAATAATTTGAGGTGGTGTTTAACGAAACTTTAGTACAAAGCTATCGTAAATGCAAATAACAATAGACTGAAATTGTTTCGAGTGTAATGAAGCGTTCGTTTTCATTATCTTTGATTTATTGCGCTTTAATTAACATTTCGCGTAAGAACACTGGCATATTTCAATGAATTACAATATCATACAATTGAAATGTTTAATAATGAGTTGTTTTTCACACTCTTAATGTGTGAAATTTCAAATTCTGAACGTAAATATTGTTCAAATTTTATAATAGTCTGTAATGTTTAGGATTAGTATCAGATTTAGGATTTTTAGCCCCAAAAATATAAAAAAATAAAATTAGTATTTTTTTAGTAAAGCGTGTTAATAATTTTCGTGCTTAAAACGACGGATGAAAATCAAAGCGAACTGAAAAATCGAAGAAAAAACCAATTAATAAACGAAGGAGCTAAATTCGAATACCAAATGGAAATAGTGAAATCAAAGAAGGGCAAAATAAGTGCAAATATAAAAGGCATCAAAATGTCGAATGCGGGGGTTTCTCTTAAACCCCACTAGCAAAAATACTGGAAATTCTGCCCGGCAGCGCAAATCAACCATTTCGCAAATAAATTTGTTTGGAAAAGGGGTTAAATTATGAGCGTAAAATTAAAAAAGCGCAATTGTTAATGTAAAGGTTGAAGAAACAACAAATAGATGTTTAGAAACAGCAAATGCAAAATATAATTGACGGTAATCAATGAATTCAATTGTGTTTGTGTAAGTTGTATTTGTTTTACATAAAATGAAATGTTTATTTGGAAATGGTGGAATTTTGAAGCAACGCTTTATTACTGGGTTATAAAAATATGTGCTGTCACAAATTTACACAACCCACCATTAATTTTAGATATTGCTCTTTTTCTTTATGTATTTTCTTTAGATTTTCAATACGTTTATTACAGCAAAGCCATTTTATCATTTAATTGGCGTTTGTGTTAAGAAATTTTACGTTTTTATATTCAGTTGTCACGTTGTTTGTTTGTTTCTATCTGGTGCATTTTTGTTTCTATTTCATATTTAGTTTGTATTCGAATGTTATTGGCGTTTTTTTCTTTTTCATTAACGGCACCTTCTGATTTGTTTTTAATTTAGGATTTTTGATTCTATCCGGATTTGTAAAACGCTTATTCAAAACGTCACACACAAAAATTAACGCTTGCTCTTCGCTCTAAATACAGCTTTTGCTTATTCAAATGTTTATTAAAATATCCACCTTCATTTGTGTACTATTTCAACTACAGTGTTTTAAGAAACTACTATTATTATAACTTATTTTTGATGCAACCTGCATTTGTCTGAACATCGATTGTAAGCTAGGCTATGTCACTGAATTAGAAACGAAACGTATTTTTGTGAAATTCTTGCGCTATACAATTGTATCATCATTCAAATTCACGTTATTTTCTAAATTCAAAAGAATTAAATGTTAGATTTATATAATACAAGACGGTACAATGTATGTATTTTAAGAACTTACCAGGCGGTCTGTTAGATGACGACTGTGTAGTCCGCTGTGCAGATTTAATGACGAGATGTATAGTGAGACCATCCTTAATATTTTGCGAAGCTAATGTTTCTGCATCTTTGAGAATGCGCCCAGCAAATATTAAACACAGCTGTTCGACATCTGAATTGAACTTTTCGGAAACGAGTTCCTTAAACTATATATGTATTTATTAGTTAGGTTATAAAACATTTCCTTTGGATAATTACTTCAGCGACGGTGGCCTCCTCGGACACATCGATAACTTCTCTTTCTTTCGGCGTTTTCACTGTTATAGTTATTATGTGACCCTTTTTAGACGTTTCGCTTTTATCAAAATCTGAAATCTCCGGTTCGTCCGCCATGTTAGCAGAAAATGACTCTCACTTTTGTAGTACGTACTAATTTACACCTAAGATTTAATTCATAAGTATTTATTAAAAGCACATACTAACTATTGCATGTAATGTCACCTACTACTAATGTGTTTATTCGTTAGTAATAAACATTCACTTAGAAGTACACGTATACAACTAGACTACCACATTGCCGATACATACAGCATTGGCGGTTACTACAAGATGGCCAACCGTAAAGAATAGAACTAGCACGGAGTATGACAACTTTACACGATTTATGACTTTAGTCACACTTTAAAATGGATGTATTTATTCAACCATACGTCACCTTGGCTTATCACAAATATTCAAATATTTTTATAATTTTTAGCATACATTTGCCTATTCAACTAATTATTGTATTTAAAACGTGAATTCACCTAATTAATTTGTCTCGTGGTAAAGGAATTTGAACCCGTCATACATATAAACGCGTATCAAAATTTATATGCACGTTGTACTAAGGAAAAATGTGAACACACCTCACACATACGCGTTATGTGAATCATCATTATTGTTAATATTTAATGGTATTAAGATATTCAAATTTGATAATTGATCCTCGTAGCAGAAATAATATTATGTAATTCATAGTCCTGAAAGGATTAATTTATTGACGTAGGAAGGAAGATAAACAAGTAATTAAAGGGAGCACGCGGTTAAACATGTCAACAAACATGCGTATAATATCTATACTTATCCTAATATTGGAAAGTAAAACGAGCGCATCAGTTATATTTGTAAAATGGCCCGAATTAGCTGAACCCTTCTGAAACCAATGAACACCTGTGTATCGGTATGTGGCCGGACCAATAAGAAGACAGTTTCATCGACTGTGAATCATTGTAGCATTTGTAGTGTTTGTCACAGACAATCATTAAACAGAAGCTGCACTCAATAGACTTTAATCGGTAACGTGTTTCAGCGCTACCTGACGTAAGATATTTTACTAACTCATAAAATGGCGGTAAATACAAATCTATTTGGTTTGGCTTGTTTGTACCAATAATACAAATTTTAACATTATTTTCAAACAGATATATAATTTACAGTGTGATTTTGTAAATTATATATGTAACAACGAAAATAAAGTTAAAATACATAACAAAACTTATTATTTTCATTGAATTACTTACCTCCATTACAAGTTTTCATAGCTTACTTTAGCAATTCATTGCTATATAAAAAATCAATGAGACATACCTTTAAACATAATCAATAATTAGAACCAACATTCTTAATAACTGATAATTAATCTTGTTTAAAAAGTGTAATTAGAACCAACATTGGGTCAACATATAACACATAATGTTTTAAGATAACGAGGTATAGCATACACTCATTGTAACACTTCAACTGCTCACATTTTCTGACGAATGATTTTGCAACTTTTATTGTTGTTTTATTGAAGGAATACTGATTCTGGTAGATGAAACGTACCATCAGATTATGCAAGAACAATGTACAGTATTGCAATTGACACATTTCAAAAAGAATTCACTAAACATATGCATAAAATTAAGTTGAAGGAAAGAATTCCAAATAAAATCATCCAGGAAGTTAATTTTTTAATTACAAATATATATATATATATATATATATATATATATATATATATATATATATATATATATTGTAATGATTAATACGGAGGATAAAATACTTAAATTGGCAGTTTAAAAGAAACAGAGAGGCAGTTTCCAAGGACAGGAAGGTTTCACTTCAAATATAAATTTAAAACCTAAATACAAACCAATACAACATAAATATATAGTATAATAAACTTAAATTACTTTAATATATATCACATTATGCGAAAACCCGGTTTAAAACTAGGAAATGTAAACTCATCGAAGAATTCACATCGGAGGACCAACATTTTTGCCGTTCGATTATTAGTCCCAGAAAAAAACGCAAAGATAGCGTCGCCTAGGTGCAACGGGCAGTTTTAAACAAAAAAAAGTGATTATGTAGTCGGCGCTGACTCATACTTGCGCTGCTTCTCGTTCCATTGTTAGAATGGCTGTGCAAGTTTTCGGGTGTTTGTTTCGCGTTCAAGTTAAATCGAAATTCAACGGTTCGTTTAGTGAACGGACATTTTGGATGGCGGCGTCGATCTTGCATCTAGATAGACGGAGCCGGGGCCGAGACGAGGCGGTTATGGGGTGAGCTTAACAATTTATTAAATCACGTGTACGCGGCAATTTACATTGCTTAATGGCGCCGAAATGCAAACCGGAATAACATTAAATTAATTAATGGCACATATAACGGGTGTTTATTTAAATTTGGCGTCGAAGTTGGCCATGAATGTTTAACTGTGAACGAACCACAATTTTGTACATACACTGAAACGTCACTTAAGTAACAACTTTTGACAGTTAAAAGTGAGGCTGAACCGGTTAGACATAGGTTAAGATGTCAAATTAATAATGATGGTTCGTTCGCAGTTAAACATTCACGGCCAGCTTTGACGCCAAATTTTAAAAAACACCCATTATAATCTATGGGTCGATCATTATTTATTTTTGTGTTTGACAATACTGCACCGATTCCTACATCGCTAGCATTTATGGTTAAGTTATACTTTTTGAAAAATCGGCATGTTGAAGAATAGGGTTATGTTTGTTAGAATATGTTTACAAAGTTCGAAACTTACGTATTCAGGATTTTTAATATCTGCCACTTGACATTTCTTTAAATAGTTCGTAATTGGTTTTGTTAATTTAAGTTCTGATTGAAACCAAGGAAACCTTTGATTCGTTTAGTCGTCGTAGGTAGTTTGGAATTTTGTGTAATAGAAATTTTATCGGGCTGAAGTGTGTCAGGATTTTTGGATCTTAATTGAGACCTGATGGGTTCTTTTAACCCAAGTAACAGAGCTTTCAATAGCATAAGTAATTTATACACAATACACGTCGTGTTTCAAGTTCAGTCGGTTTACAACAAACACATTTCCCAGTGTACATTAAAATATTAAATTCGTTATATGTTTGTTTCAGATGCTGGTGTACGACGAAAAAAAGATAAAAACGCTCATAATTGTAACGTCATTTAATTTGTAAGAAAGCAACATAAGTGTTTTCACACGTCGTGTAATTAAGGGGGCTTACTTGGAAGTCGACTGTTTCCCGCACGACGGTACGACTCGTCATTCGCAAGCGTTAGGTAGGATGCTGTACCCACCCTGGGCATCTGTTAGTCCCGTGTGAAGCTTGCACACACGGGGTGTTGCCCACACCAAAAGGGTCTGGTATAACAAGTGCTGCGCGTATGTTTGCCTCTACAGCGAGATCATCGCAAACATGATCAGGGGAAATAGCTGTGGTCCTAGGATCTGCTATCAAAGAACCAAAGAGTATGCCTCCTACACGGCGCGTGTTGCATTTATTTGCTACATTTGAATTTGCTAGTAGCGTCGATGTAAAATCGATGGCGTTTTTATTTTTTTGAGCGCCGGCGGGCCGAGTATGGGTGGAGCCGGACCCCGACTTCCAGAAGGTAAGCTTGTGAGATTTTAACTTTTATAATATGTTGTGTTTCAAGTTCAGTCGGTTTACAACAAACACATTTCCCAGTGTACATTAAAATATTAAATTCGTTAAATGTTTGTTTCAGATGGTGGTGTACGACGAAAAAAAGATAAAAACGCTCATAATTGTAACGTCATTTTATTTGTAAGAAAGCAACATAAGTGTTTTCACACGTCGTGTAATTAAGGGGGCTTACTTGGAAGTCGACTGTTTCCCGCACGACGGTACGACTCGTCATTCGCAAGCGTTAGGTAGGATGCTGTACCCACCCTGGGCATCTGTTAGTCCCGTGTGAAGCTTGCACACACGGGGTGTTACCCACACCAAAAGGGTCTGGTATAACAAGTGCTGCGCGTATGTTTGCCTCTACAGCGAGATCATCGCAAACATGATCAGGGGAAATAGCTGTGGTCCTAGGATCTGCTATCAAAGAACCAAAGAGTATGCCTCCTACACGGCGCGTGTTGCATTTATTTGCTACATTTGAATTTGCTAGTAGTGTCGATGTAAAATCGATGGCGTTTTTATTTTTTTGTGCGCCGGCGGGCCGAGTATGGGTGGAGCCGGACCCCGACTTCCAGAAGGTAACCTTGTGACATTTTAACTTTTATAATATGTTGCGTTTCAAGTTCAGTCGGTTTACAACAAAACATTTCCCAGTGTACATTAAAATATTAAATTCGTTAAATGTTTGTTTCAGATTGTGGTGTACGACGAAAAAAAGATAAAAACGCTTATAGTCATTTTATTTGCAAAGCAACATAAATGTTTCACTGTCATATATCGTTTAATGGGGCTAACTCTTGGCAGTCTACTTTTAACCCGCACGAAGCACTGATCGTCATCTGCATGGTGACAGTATCCACTCTGGGTATCCCTAATCCGCGTGTACAAAGCGTGTCGTTATCCGTCAAGGAGTGAGGTATATCCAGTGTGACGTGTGGCTATCAAGGAAAACTGCTTTGGGTGTGCCCCTCAACTGCATAATGTGCTACATTTAAATTTGCTAATAATGAAAGTGGAATAGGCCTCTTGGGGATACCACTATAAAAAAAACGCGCCAAGCGCTTTACCTCTGGGGTGGTGTGGAAAAAAGCAAATGAAATAACTAAATCAGAAACTATAATAAATTCAAATAAAGAGTAGTATATTGGCTCTTATGGCAGCAGTGCGTGAAACAAATCCCATAAGAATAGCATTGTACTTCACGCACCGGTATGTGAAATCAAATTTCACGCATTTCTATCAATGTGTGAAGTTATACTTTAGAAACGGGAGTAGAAAAAAGCTTTTTTATTATAAATTTGTTGAACTGTTAATCAAAATTATAAATGGGTGAATGAGCGAATACGTATACAATATAGATTGAACAGTTAACATGATTAAATTTATTACTTATTTGATTTCTTGATATTATACAACAGTTGGCATTATTTGCATTTACCGCAACGTGCATTGGACACAAAAATGTGAATTTAACACCGAAGCAGACGTTTCCGAGAAATAATTTTCATACCGTTGGACTTGTAACGACTCCTACAACATACTAAAACAGGTATTTAGCCATTCTGTGACGATTGTTTGAATGTTTATCTTCCGGGGGCCGTAATTCGCCCCCCCCCGTGCTGACCGACAAAAAATTTCAACGGATTCTCATTTCTACACCTTTAATTAGCCCCCAAATAAAAATCATCAAAATTCGTGACTACATGGTATTCGCTAATTCAGCCAATATTTTTCACATTCACTGATACACAGTTTACTGTTTATATTAGTTACTATTACTATATAAGACTATAAGAACACTACGCTTTAAAAATTATAATCAAATATTAATACGACCACAACAAACGAACAATGGTGGACGATGAAACACACTTGTGCCAACCTGTGCGTAGCAAATATTGCAAAAATCATATAAATTTTGTTACAACTAGCGCCACCTAACCGAAACTTTTTTACTAATGTCGGCTCGACCAATCAAAATAAGTTTACAAAAGAGCCTATCTGTGATCTACCCCTGGTGTTTGTCAACAATCAATATGACGTCCGAACACCAAAATAAGAGATATTTCTTTCGTATGAGTGGTGTACTAATTATTATGCGTTCATCTAAAACCAGTATTTGGTAATATGACTAAATAAGAGGTTAATGTCCATTTGCACCAATCACTTAAAATGTATATATATATCAAATGTAGAGTAAATTTGATTACATAGTAACTTTTCGTCTTCTAATTTTTAACCTCTGTATTGTTACACGAATTTTAGTTGCTTAAAAAAAAAAATGTGAATTGGATGAAAATCAGAAAAGGCAACGCAGTCTTACACTAAAGAAGAAATACGTCTGTTGCTGATTTTATAGTAATACAATCGAATAATGGCGCAACGAGGCGAGAAAAGGAATACGTGTGACATGAAACAGCGAAGAATTTTGCTCTGCTGACTCTGAAAGGCTATTGAAAATAAAAGAAAATCTACAGTGGCAAGTAATTTGTGAGGAATTGGCATTAAATTTATTAAATTTAATGGAGTGCATGTTTGGGGGCTCACTGCTCAGGATAAGTGAACCCGAAGTACCACCTCACGGCGAACTTTATATTTTGTGATATTTACTATTAACATTGAATTAACGTTTTCTCAGTTACATTTGACCACAGAACACAACAAAAGTAATGTTAACTGGGTGATTATAAAATGAGGCATTTACAAACTCCAGTTGGCAAAAATTTAAGGCCATCACCAAGCACAGAGTGGGTCCAGAGGCGACAACCTATCGCAAGTAATTTGCATTCTTCAGATGTATCTAAGCAGTACTCGCAGCTGGCAGATGGAAGTCGCTCGGGAACAACTTGTACCTTGTAATGCTGAACGAGGAGCAGCAGGCCAAAAAGTGTCAAAAATCGCTACGGCTAGACATTGCGCTAAAAGAGGAGCAACTTGCGCTCTGATGCAAAACTTGATTAAAAAAATTGTTTGTTTCTATTTTTATTTGCTTGTTTTAAATTTACACATAATAAATAATTGCATAAAAGTATATTTTTGTATTTCATATTAATTGCTAGTTGCTACAGTTTGGCCAAATATTTTCTTTACCCTAGTATCTCTCAATTTCATATACGTTTGGATAAGTTTAATAAAACAGGAATTTTATCTGTTGTAAATTTCAATTTAACGTTGGTTCAAATGCATGATTAACTAACTTGCTCTTTATTTATGATGCGTATGGCGATACATATGTTTGCTGGTCTACGAGAGGGCTGCTACGCACAGGGCGATCATTATGTTCAACCTGTGTTCAAATTCAGTGAGTGATCAACATATCATCGTAGTAGTTAAGTTTGGCAATGAAACTGGTGAGTAGTTTCATTTGTGAACACGGCCGTTATTTTATGCTTGCTACAAATATTATTAATATTAATAATACAAAATAAATAATATAAGAAAACACTATTTATTGACTTCGATAAAATAAAGTGTACATAATACTTGTTAATCTGATTTTATTTTACACACATACTACACATAAAAAAGTAACAAAGAGTAAAACCAATACTATAAATAATAAAAATAGAAAAGTGAGATCGATACCCAAAAAATTTATTATAAAAAATTACCTTTATATTATTTGTTAATCATTACTAATTGCACAAATGTGTTTTTTTTTTTGTTGTTGAATCATCGAACAGAATCATTATTAAAGAGACCTTCGTGTGACTTCACCGTAACATTCCAAAAAAATCATCGAATATGACAAAAATGGTTCAAAACGGAAAATCCATAAAAATCATTTAACAACTTTATTCGCAAATGATGTTCGTTAAAATATAATATTAATATTAAAACAATATAAAAAAATAAATTGGCACATATTTTCAAAGCATAAAAATATATAATGTATATACTACAAAAGTTAAGATTTGCATACTTTGTCTTTGATTTAATATTTTCAGATTAAAGAAGAGTCAGGAAGTCAAAACGCAAATTTTATTAAAAATAACTCGGTGGAATTGTTTTTGTGACGCACAGTTAATTACGACTGTTATTATATGTATTAAAATGTCTTCCATTTTTAATCTGAAAGATATTAATTTAAAATATATTGTAGATATTATAAAAATATAACATAACAATTTATAATATTTTACATCTAGACCCTACCAAATTAAAGAAAACTGCCAGGGTAATATACAAATTGGTAGCATAAATATATTATGTAATGCAAAACAAGAATCAATAAAAATCTTATTTGTCGTTTAAATACTTATAAATAGTATAAAAAAATCACTATTAATCATTCAGCACAAATATAACTCACACCCAGTACTGATTTCTACGGAGCATGATGTTTCTACTGGGACAAGCAGGATCAGACGCGTCACAACTGCTCCATTCATCGGCGTGTTCATCGACACCATAAGGGTAACGAGCGTGAGCATCCAACTCATTTCTATTCAACGGCGTGACTTTACACTGAGGAAGTGCAGTGAGCAAAGGAGAAGCAAATCCATCTTGAGCATGTTTTAATGGCGGCGATGATGTCATTAGTCTATCAGGTGGTCTAGGTAGAGGAATAGGTTGCAGGCACTGTTCTTCTTTGTTGAGTTCTTCTGGTTCAAATGAACGACACTTAATCACTATTATAACAGCCACTCCCAATATAACGACACCGGCAACCATACTCACTGCATAAAAAACAAATTACAAATTGAAAAATTAATCAAGATAACTTACCAATTAAAAAATAATCTCTGGTCATATTGGGGCTCGCAAAATGCATGCCCCCTTCATGACCGGCAGGGTCGTTCGGACCCGCTAGCGTTGAGTAAATTTCATTGAGCAATGCAGACCGTATATTTATTTTCAATTCGCCGACCGCAGGCTGAAAAATACTGGCCGCTAATATAAACTCTAACCGGTCTTGTATTCCATTCCAGCCTACTTCAATGTCATCAACGACGTAATAAATCAATCCACTTTGTATTTCTTCGTGGCTGAAAGTACTAACGGCAGTGTCCAAGACGTTTCTATGCTCACCGGAGCTTCGAATTATTTTCCTTATTTCGCCATATTTCGGTTTTTGTAGTAAACTATAACGTGGATTACTGCTGGTCAACTTTGCGAGCGGGGTTGCGTCTAAAACATTCAAAGTGAGCCGGTTACTGTCCCTCGTTAAAACAGTCACATTTCCAATTTGCATGAGAGGTTGCACGGTTATAACGATGGCAATTTCTGCACCAACTGTTTTATTTCCACTGAGCATTCCTACGAAAACATTAAAAGTATCGTTCGCTGTCGTCATGTCTGTTTGCATGTACATGACGTTTTTATTTAGAACCTCGCTTTGTTCGAAATTCGACGCTAGTAAGTCTTTAACGTATAGAACGCCATGTCTGGGAGGTGTTTTAACTGTGTATTGTAGATTATTCCTGTTTGCGTTCGTTTTAATGACAAACTGATTTTCTGACAAGAGAGCAACGTTGGAACCTTGTTGGAGAAACACAGGTGCCCCCGACGATACATTTAATTGGATAGGTATTACTTGTATTACAAATCCCATATATTCGGGGCGAAATTTCCCGTCCCAAACCCTCAAATGGAATAAATCAGTCAATGAGGAACCATTATGGACGTACACGAGTTTATTATCGTTGATATCAGCTTGGGTGAAATGAGTTATTGGTATTCGATTGGGTATAAGAACAATTTGACCTTCTATAGGACCTGATATAATATCGTATATTAACTCTGATGCAGGGGTGTCGGCGTCTTCAGTGCATAATTCGTGTTTCGTTATCGTGTGGTTCTCGCCTTGAACAACCACCAAGTTCGGGGCGGCAGTCACTAACTTAAAGGGTTGATCATTAATAGGAATAACGATAACTGGCACAGTTACATTGCACAACATGATGTATCCAGGTATCAAATACAATGAGAAATATATGTTGTCGCCCAACGAATCCGAATGATCGTGCTGATACAAAACTTGCGTCGATTCCAACTGCTGTTGAGTATAAGTGGTCACATTGGAGTTGTTCTGCAAAAATACATGTCCGTGTTGGGGATTCGAAGCAGTCGCATGTATAATAGGAGACCGTAACCCAGCGTGATTTTCGAGGAAGGAAACCACACCGGATAAATTCAATGACACGCTTGTTATTCCACCTTCGTTGACTTTAATTTCAGGAATGCTCACATAAGCATCCAGTCCGCCGGACGAAACAGAAATATCAATGTTCAATTTCTGGTTTAACAGCGGCTCGGCGAGGTAGCTTTTTATATTAAAAATGAACGAATCGTTCGCATACAGATCGGCAAACGGATGCGTGTGCTCATAAAATACTCGACTTCTATTCAAATCGTCTTGCGTAAAACTACTAATTGCTCTATATATCCCAGCCGTTTCAGATTCCATCATCAAACGGCCCAACGACGGTGGAACCACGATCTCGAACGTAATTGCTCTCTTTGGGTCAGAAACCATCGCTAAAATATACGCGGAAGTTAAATATTTTCTTTGCAATGGAAATATGTGCAACAATTTTGAGACCAAGTTGAGAACGACTGGTTTGGTTTTTATGACGAACGTGTGCTCGCTTGTACTGTGTAACCCATCGCTGACGTTAAATGTAAATTTCGCTTCGGACCCATCTGAAAATTCATGTAAATTATATAAAAAAAAAACGAAATGCATTGACATACTTAAATGACGAAAGGCGACGAAGTTCTTATTGATTAAGTCTTGAGTGAAAAATTGTAGTGATGTGTGTGGGTCGGAAAGTAACGATACATTTCCCCACCAGCAACCTAGTACGTGGTAACGGAGAACGTTAAATGGCCGGTCTCCATCAGTGGCAGCTGAAAAGTTAACGATATTATATATTATACAATAATTTTTGACGAAATACCTAGCATTGTGTTTGTTATAACTTCGACACCACCTTCCCACATCACCAAACCAGTATTGTTAACTACTTGAGGACGTTGATCATTTATCGGCATTATTTCAATCGGCAAAATCATCGGCAAACTACGTTTCGACCCAGACAAGGCGACAATTGTAGCTTCGTCTTTTAAATTCTCAGACCCATCGTGTGCGTAATCAACTAACCCGGCTATTAACTCTTTATGCGAAAATTTATGCAACTTCACACACGTCTGCCTAATTCTTATGCAACCATATTTAGGTACTTCAAGCAAAATATAATCCGTTATCCTTGATTTGTAATAATCAGTTTGAACGAAAATGTGCACCAATGTAAGCTTCACTTTTCCGCCTTCATCAACTTTCAAAATATTACTTCCTAAGTACAGCCGCTCGGGGATGATTTGTATGTCTAAAACTATATCATCTGACCAAACCATGCCGTTCGTCACGTTGAAAACGATACGATCTCTGGTTTCGTTCGCCACAGACTGGATGTATATGATGCGATCTTCATTCATTTGCGATTGTGAGAATGTCCGAACGTTTGTTGTTTGGTCATCAGAACTTTTGAACGTTGGCAAAATACTCAGGTAGCCGTTTGCGGGGAACTCACTTACGTGAAATGATATAGCTGAAGGAGGCACATCTCGTTGGAAAACCTAAAAAAAAGATTCGATGATTAGATTGAAATTGAAAAAAGAATGTATATATAAAACGTAAAAAATAAAATAAAATAAAATAAAATGTATATATACATATTTATACATATACATAAAACTATTTTTATTAACCCAACCCAACCCAACCCAACCCAACCCAACCCAACCCAACCCAACCCAACCCAACCCAACCCAACCCAACCCAACCCAACCCAACCCATCTATACCCACACTTTTTCGATGGGCGATAAATCTGGCGACCGAGGTGGGTATATGCTCCTCTTCTAAGAACATCGTAGAGGTTCGCTGAATATGAGGGCGGGCGTTATCTTGCTGAAAAACACCATCTTCAATCCCTCTTACATAAGGAAGAACAACGGGCCTTAACACATCATTGACATAACGTGCGGATGTCATTGTGCCATGGATTACGATTAGAGGAGATTTGCTACCAAAAGCAATAGCTCCCCAAACCATAAGTCCGATGGTACGGTGGACGTGACGCTCAACAGCAAACTTGAGGTTACGCCGTTCTCTTCGTCCTCGCCTGACCCGCCCTCTACCTTCAGATTTCCCAATCTAGATTCGTCAGAAAAGGCAATGTGATACCATTCATTGCCCCAGCTCCTGCGTTCATTGATCCAGTCTAAACGCTGATGACGGTGAATAGGTGTTAAGGGGAGGACAGGACGCGAACGGTAAGAAGTTAGGCCCACTGCGCGCATTCTGTGGTAAACGGTGCGAAGCCGAATGTACCTTCCTACAGCTGCAAACCAAGCATCAGGAATCGACTGAGTAGACCTCCATCTTTCTCTGAGGGCCATTAATCGAAGAAGACGATGTTGGCGTTCGGTAGTTCTTCTGGACGCTCCTGTGTCTCTAGCTTGCCGTGTTCGCCCTTGATCAGATCACGCTTGCCATTTTGCCATCACGGTAGCCACACTACGCCCCATAGCTGCAGCGATTGCGCGATACGAAGGACCACATTCCCTCTGTCCCACAATACGATCCCTTTCAAATGGGGTCAATGGTGTAAAGTTTCGTTGCTGTCGCGTGCGAGGCACGATCGAACCACACTAATATCAAAACTGACGTTTTTGCAGCAATAACGTCTATCAGTTGGCAAAAACCTCAAATTCTTTTTCAACGTAATTCTTTAAAAAAAAATTGTAAAGATTGTCCGAATCATATGAAACTTTAATCGTTTGTTAGGAATGGTGCCCCCACTATTTAACCTATTACACTATTAATTTGAATAAGTCGCCTCTTTTGCAATATCTTTGGGAGCACAAAATATGAATAAAAAACTATCTTACCTCAAGTATACCTCCATTTATTAGAGCACTTGTTGATTCTTCAACAACAAGCGTTTTAGATGTCTTAAGAATCAAAGGTTCCCAGTAACTTGGTGGAAGCATCCATATCCTCAACTGAGCAACATTAATGGCATCTCGGCAACGAACACGAACGCCAACTTCATCTGCACTAGCGGTATTTAATTCATTTATATAAAATATTCTTCCTGCATTTATATGGGCTTGTGTGAACTGAAGAACATCCTAAGAATTATTCAATTAGTAAGTAGTTAAAACTATATTTTGACTACTTTACTCGCGCCAAGTCAATAAATATGATTTACTAAATGATGATTCGTATTAATCCCTAAAACTAGGTGCAACCATGGAAGTGTAGTAAATGCATTTTTTTGCAATCATGTTAACTATGAGGATAAGTGTAGTTAACTTTTAACTAGACTTATCCTATATAATGATTATTACCTGTAATTTTTCTTCAGAAACAATTCTCCCAAAATTAGGTTTAGTTGTAATTTCATAAATGACATCATCATCATGTGCATAAAGATTTGTTGTATACGATAAATGTTCCTTCGTAAGAACAGCTTTTGAGCCATGTTTCACAATAAGTTTTTTATTGGTTAAAATACGAATAAATGGACCTGAAGCTTGTACCTCCAATATACCATTAACATAAAATTGCCCATCGGTAACCCACAATCGAACTTTCCCGTATTCAGGACCTTTGTGTTTAAACAGCACCCCATTATTATTTAAATCCTCTTGCGTAAACTGTGTCAGTTTTAACGACGAATTCTTCGCACTATACACCTCTCCATTCGGTAGCTCTCTGCAAGTGTACACTATCTCAGAAGGATGGGTATCTATGTCGGCATCAGTGTATTCCAAATCATCACTTGTTAATAACTTCTGCCCGCCCACCACCACGTAAAAAACCTTCTCCACCGTTCGTATAGGACTATTATCGTTTTTCAACAAAACGTCGATATGGAACACTTCAACGTATTGAAAATTCTCTTCTTCTCTAGACAGAGCCATGAACTTAAATGAATCGTACGTGGTCTCCGAATCATCGTGCATGTAATACAACTGATCCGATGTCAATTCGTTCAAAGTGAAGTAAGTCGTTTTATTTCGTATGACGTCGTTTTTAAGTACTTGCAAGAAGCCATGTTTCGGAGGAACAGTCACGTTAAAAAATAAATCGGTGATGGTTTCACTCCGAATATTCAAATGCGAAGTGCCTATGTTCGTCTTGTCACCTTCTTGGACTTGCAGTCGCTCGAAATCAGCTCGAACGCTCATCATCGTATCGTTCATTGGCTGATGCGTCACAGTTAGATTCCCAGTCACGTTCTTACACCCTGGAGCCATGACTTTAAACAAAGCTGTATCAACAATCACCGAGTAAGACTTCCTGAATAATTTATATTTAACGTTTCGAGAAAGAATGTCTTCTTGGGTGAACGTGTCGTGGTATCTCATGCGGTATTTCGAAACCGCTGAGGAAAGGTATCCGTATATCGGTGGACGAGTTATAAGATATGTTATAGACGTGGTCGGTGATTCAACTGGTTGTGTTTGATATTTTAAAATGCGCTCGTTCAGTGTCGCTTCTTGTGACGCATTAAGATTCAATACGGCAGTTTTTATCATCGTCAATTCGCATTTTGCAAACGTCATTCGAAACATATACAGCAGCGACATGTTCAACGAAGCTCGGAACTAGAATTTAAATTTTAACCAAAATTTATGCAAACTAACTTTATACCTGGAATTCGTCGTAATCAGGCATCGATGTTATGTGCCGGTATCTGACTCGATGCTGGCGCAAGTCGTCGCTTGTGAAACTCACCGAACTCTCCCATAGCCCTCCGTTTTTCTCCACCTCCACCATCCCAAACTGGGGCCCTTGAACTATATGATATTTCGCGTTCCCGGTCGCGTTGGCTACATTCGATGTGAAACTTAAATTAAACGGGGTTATAATCGCAGATGTTTCATGCATTAATATTAAACCGGTGTTGTTTTCTAGTCGCCAAAATTGCGGGAACGTCTGTACTCGTAATTTAGCCAGTGAACTCGTTTCAATACCGTCAGATACTTGCAAGACGATGTAAGAATCATTTGACGATATGGGGTTGTGCACGAACGTTACGTGATTGTTCTCAACGTCTTTATGAGTGAATGACACTATCGGTATTCCAGGTTTGAACGCAAATTCAAAGTGGCCAATAGCAGATTCGTTTACGTTGTAAATCAATTGCTTCGCTGAACTATCGGGGTCAATAACTTGCAGTAAATTGCTGTCTAATGTTTTTCTTGTTCCCTAAAATAAATCATAATAGCCACTGTTAGATATTTAAAACAAATTGTGGTGAAAATATCATATATGGTTGGTTCTAATGGTATCATATTATATGGAAAAAAGATTCGTAAATCTTTACAATTACGAATTAATTAATTACAAATGGACCTTGGTCAGCAGGTTGGGGTTTTTGAAAAGCGGTGAGCAATTTGGATTTCAAAATTATAATAATATTAAACGTGCTTTATTGGGTAAAACAATTTGGCATCGACCAAGGTCTCTTAACCCTAGGATTCATAGGCCAGGAAACTGACTTTTAATGGTGGTCTATGATATCCTCAATGCAATCCTTTGCTTTTTATTTCAATAGCAATCGATATTTTTACTAAAATATTAAAATAACTTTTAATTTTAAACAACCTCATTGCCTAACTATAGAACGAATTATAATTATTAATTCTGGATTTTAAAACTAGGCAAAAACCATTGTTGTCAGAAAAGCTCAAATAATAACAAACGAATATAAGATGAAGGAAAAGATTAACACTTTTTATGTATTTTAAACAAAGCGTGTATATCGCTTAGATTTTATTTCTGTCTTTATTTACCCACCGAGTATATTTAGGTGGAATTTGTTGGTGGGAGAAGCTCAATATGTAAATTTTGAAAGCAAACGAAAAAATAAACTATAAATTAAAAATACGGAAATAAACTGGGTCATGGAAACAAAGCTATGAGAATGTAAAATTCAGCACCAAATAATATCAAAAGAGAAAAAAAAAATAAAATTAATAACAACAAAGGCAAACAGGTAATAGAAAACTCAAAACATGATGGTAATTGCCATTTGTGGAGAATGTAGGAGCGTAGGCGTTAATAACTTTGTCAGTTTATGGTCTATACTTTGTGTGACATGTGATTGCAACCCAACTCAATGATTTCCTTGTTATATGTAGTGGTCTTTCTTATACTCGCTTATACTTCATTTTTCAAAAGAACTTTTCAAATCAAAGTTTAGATCAATATCTTTTACAGTTTTCCGAGAAAAATTTCATAATCCATTATACAGAGCAACAGTGTCGGTATTTAGGTTTGAAGAAATAATAAGGTACCGGAGATTTGATGCACAAAATAATAGCGTACTTAGCAGATTTTTATAAACAAAACTTGATTCTACAAAACAATGTAACAGTAGACGAGCAACTTGTAGCATTTAGAGGGAGATGCATATTGACCCAGTACATGAAGGCGAAGACATTCATATTGTATATAGCTTGGAAGAAAACATCCTATTTTGAAAGCAATATGTCAACCAGAAGTGTGCCCATAAAAGTGAAAGGTATTGAGATTTTAAACAACTTGGATTATAAGTAAGTATAAGAAAATTTTGTGCAAAGCACTGCAGATTTTTATTACCCTATATTTACCCTATTTGAATAAGAGATCAGAATACCCGAACCTTCTACATTTAAAACATTATAAATGAGTGGTTATTTTTAAGCTGTAGTATTTTTTTTACATCTTTGTAGAATAAAAATACAACCCGTATTCTGTACTATGCGAATAGTAATTAAACTGGAACATATTTTTTCGGCTTACTTAATAGAATTGCAGATTATTATTAATCAAATATTAAAAATATTGATAATAAATTAATTAATTGGTCATAAAATAAATAATTTTTAATTACATATATTATATGTGTTTCACAGGCTCAGGATATGTAAGTTTGTAGATTTATAGAACTGTGCATCCTAGGGTTAAATTATTTGTTCCTCATATGACACCATCAAAAACTAATCAAACGTATATTTTATTAAAATAGAACACTTACCTTAATAATTATGTCAAATCATTAAATTTATGTTGGTTAGACAGACAGTGCACATTTATCTTAAATAAACACAACAAATTAATGGTTAAAATAAAGATAAATTGTAAATGAAATTATGTAACTTGCATCAACTCAATACAACTGTTAATTTTCTTTTTTATGCCAAAACATTTCATAATAAAAACTATGCATTCAACTAGGAATACTATCTACAAGTACAATCAGTAAACAATCGTCAAACGTCGCCATGCGTAATATTACCTGTGCTATTCTCAAAACTGAAGTATTTGGAATTCTCAATACCGGTGGGTCGTTTACAGGTACGACGTTTACTTGCAAAGTAAATTTAAATTTCCCTTGAAGATAAGAGGGTAAAATAAAAGGCTCGCCGGCGAAAAATTCCACTTCTAATACGATGTGATCCTTGTGATATTCAGAGCCGTCGTGTACGTAATGTACCTTGTCACGGGACACGTCGGACAAGGTGAAAAATTTTTCCTTATTGGCGACGTCAATAGTGCCATATATGGGACCATCAACGACCTTAAACTTAATACCACTATCCTGAATACCATATTTAGGGTAATCTAAGATAACATGTAGATTTATCGTTGTAATTAAAACATTTTGACCTTCCAATACTTCTAAGGGCTCCAAGAGCAATAATTCTAACTTATCAGCAGGATTTGTTTTCGCGTAGACTTTGGCACTGGAATTATTGTTGCAATTTTTTTGGTGGCATTCACATTTATGCGAGTTCAACCCTTGTTGTAAACATTTATTATTCCTACTGCACGGTTTATGTATGCACGGGTACTCCCACACGCAGCCTGGTAATAAACCTTCGCTAACGTACACGTCCGAAAGCCCAGTTTTGTGATCGCCGAAATTCAAATGACGCATGCATCCTTTAAAACTATCTTCGGACGTCTTCAAACCTTTCGACATTGCTCTACCTCGCTTGCTTAATTCCACCCCACCTACGTAGTATTGCTCATGAAATTCTGGAAAATGTCCTCGTGGGAATTTCACGCTACTGACGTTCGAATTAACGTTTAAATCAATCGCCGAAGATGTCACTCGTAACGATACTTTATGCCAATGCCCGTCGGATACAATCACAGTATTATTATTTTCTACGACCATGTTAAGGGACTTTAAAGTCACCTTCAACTTTCCTTCCCATATTTCGACGGCAAACAGGTCCAACTTCGGACCTGAACTAAAAATTATAATACTGTGCTCTAATAATGTTTTCAATTCAACCTGGATCTTTAAAATATGAGTGGTGGGATGATGTATTGCCATAAAGGCACCGTCTTCGACGAAACTTATCGCTTTGTCGTAATCGGCATCGAATTCAGACGCACAATTCCACGTTACTCCATGGACAGATGCTTGTGATTGACGACGTCTTGCTAATTCTAATACAATGAAACCGTTATACATAACCTGGAAAAAATTATTATTATTAAAGGAAACATATTTATATATTATACAGGAATACAAGAATTCATTAACCAGGATGCAAATTAACCAGAATGAGAACAATAATTAATAATTATGTTAATATATATGGGCGCTAAAATCCGTGTTTGTAATTTCATCGTAATTAAGTACTAAATATTTTAATTTTGTTTTGTTTGATTAACCCAATTAATATTCATTTTAATCATATAATCGCAGGGAGATGAAAGACCAGATACGTTTTACTGTAAAATACTATTACAATATGTTACCCGTATAAACCCTGGCTTACACAATGGTCACTAAGATAAAAATTTAAAACTGTATAATTTAATTGAGATGAGATCATACAATATGAGATTATACAATAAAATAAACCAATCATCCAATAACCTTCACCCATATCCATTATTAATAAAATCGAAGACTTTAATTTAAAAATATCTAATCTAATTAAAAATTAATTTACATGCACTTCATAGTGAAATGATGTCTAAAATATGTAAGAAATTTCTAAAATTATTCCATAAATATACGAAATTAATTTGTTAGTGAATAAGATATTAATATTGTTTGTAAACGTAGAACTGTCAATCTTTCGAATTAAATGATCTACTTATTTTTGGCATTATATGATCTAGTTATTAGAGACAATTTATAGCCAATGTCAAACTTGAATAATATTTAGGATTCCAGCAGCATGAACCCAATAAATTTCTAATTTATTCATGAATTTGACATTGAAAAGGCAGCAATAAAATTTTTGATTTAATAAATCACTTACCTCAGCCAAACATCCCCTAAAACCGACGTGATGTCCAAAAAAGAAATCGGAATAATTACCATGACCGCCGATAAATAATCCTGAATTAATATTGAGCTCGAAAAATTTTCCAGGTAGAATTGTCCTTTAAGCAAAGACGTAAATTAAATAGCAGTCGTTTTAACAACAATACTTACTCGACCACATGAGTATTATCTACAATAATAGATAAGTTTGCTTCTTTGCGAACAATAAAAACAGCATGCCAGGTAAAATCGTTTAATATAACCGTAGGTGACAATAACTCCGATTCTCCAGCTCCCAAGTTTATATTCACTTTAAGTCTACCATTATCTAGTCTTACTATGCAGTAGTCTGTGCTTCCTGCTACGAGAAGTAACAATGCATTTGGCAGTCGCGTTCGCAATTTGAAATGAACATCTGTTGAACTCTTTGCTTCTTTAAATGGTATTGAAATGTAACTATTGCCGTAAAAAGATGCTAAAAGTAAGTAAATTAAATTAAACTAAAAATAACTGCATCATAAAGTAACTCGTATACCTTGATCTAAACTTGTGCACAAAGGTTGAAATATGCACGACACTAAACACAAAATAAGCCAATGGCGCTCCATCATAACATACTTGTTGTAATCATAACAATTTCATTCATGTCAAATTACGTTAATGTTTATTTATGTCAAAATAGTAAACATTAAAATTGCTTCAACACCCTTACCGCCATAATACATTACTCCACTACTGTTCAACACACTTACTCATAAACTAGCGACATCTAGTCTCATACAGAACATTTTTAACAGCGGCAAATTTAAATTAACAAGATTTTTGCCTTTATCAGTTTTGTTGTTTTAATTTTTGTATATCTAACTCACGTCATTATTTTTGCAAAGTCATTGATGTAATAAAACAATTTATCAATCAGTAATATACCTATCTAGAAGTGATTTAATCTATTAATTTGTTAATAATATAAAAGAATGGAAATCACTATCACATTGACGCATTTATATCTATATCCGTTAATAACCGATATAATTATTGCGGTTAGTTCGAGTTTTGCAATTGTGTTTTATCTGGTAATCGATTGTTCGCAATTCGGTTACCTTTGAAGGTCCCTGATAAGAATGCACCTGATAATTAATTGCGAAAAATTGTAAATATACTTACAATTGTTAACTTCTTACATAATCATCGATGCAATGTTGCCAGATTACGTATTATTGTACTAGGTCCGCAATAATGTTTTATAAAGATTTATCACTTTATTAAATTTATTTAATATCTATTATAAAATCATAGCGGGAACCGTTACAAGCTCCTACAATGAATGCAATAGCGAAATCGTAAGAATTTGTATAAATATTGAGAATACCAGAAATATAATAATTATGTACTCTTTGGCTCAAAATTCCCAGCCAGGAATCTTGAGTGTGAGTGAAATGGGGCGATGCAAGTTTAGTGGCAGTTAAGCGAGATACGCTTCGTATTCGACGTGCATGCAGTTATCGCTCGGCTAGTCCTGGGACTTTTAAGGTAAAGTGTACTCGCAATTCCAAGGATTCGCGATAATGTGGAACGGGACATCGGGCTCGTTTTTTAACCGTAATTGTAATTGGCTTATACTTTGAGAGTATTAGTAGTTATTTAAGGGGTTAATTTACTTTTTATTGAATGCACGTAAAGTTGAAAAGAAGTATTATGTCAAATTATCCGCTCACAAGGAATGAAATGAAAAATTATTGTAAATACAATGTAACTGATTTATTGACAAAAGGATCAATATTGCAATATTTTTTGCACGCACTAAACTCGTGCGAGAGCGCTTCTTTTTAAGAAGCAAGGAGACATCAATGATATACCATTGACCTAATTACTTTATACAGATGGCAGGTTTGGTTATCTCAGCTTTTCGCAGAGCTTTGATTTGTGCGTTTCAGTGTTCAGATTTACTCCGATTTTATTTTATTTTAATCTTAACAATGTTTCCAGTAGAACATAAAGCAATTATTGAAATAATTTACATTTGAAATTTAAATTCGGCAACACTGCACCAACTTACTGATAAATAACATTCTGAAACACGTGAAAAATGTAAATTCAATTGTACGCCGTCGTAGCCGCGTCTAGTACGGTTTGTTGTTAATTACAGTTTATTATGATTTGAATCAATAATTCATTAAAACTACATTTTTGAAAAATGAATTCGAAAGCGATTATCGCAATTATTTTAGTTTACCTCGGATGTATGTTAAACAACGTATTTTTGGAGTATTTAATAAGGTAATTATTTAAATTTTGAGGTTAGCGTTCTAAAGATTTTAATTTGCAGGGTCGACCCCGGTAGTGGACACCTAATAACATTTAGCCAGTTCATTTTCATCGCAATCCATGGCTTCATTACTACTTCGAAGTTTGGAACTGCACCGCGAATTATTCCACTGCGGCATTACCTCACATTGGTCGCTTTATTCTTCATTACAAGCGTATTTAATAACTGGGCATTTAGTTTTAACATTCCAGTTCCTTTACACATGATTTTCCGATCCGTAAGTGCTGTTTTAAATCCCGTAACGTGCTTGTAATTTTATTTCTTCAGGGTTCGTTGTTAGCAAACATGGTTTTGGGGATATTCATCCTGAAGAAGAAATACACATGGCCAAAGTTTTTATCAGTGGCTATGATTACAATCGGCATTGTAATTTGTACACTCATTTCCAGTGGCACAAAAACTAAGGTACGTTCGAACATCGTTAGGTACGTCACCTTATTGAATAAAATTGCAGAGTTGCTCTGATTGTGATCCTGACCTTGTTGATGTCACGGTTGACGATGATTCGGGATTAATATGGATCGTTGGGATACTTATTCTTACGTCGGCTTTGTTTTTGTCAGCAAGGATGGGTATTTTTCAAGAATCACTGTACGCTCGTTTTGGAAAACACCCTTCGGAAGCATTGTATTATACGGTTAGTACATTTTAATTGTTTAATTGAATTTAATCAATACTTCAAGTGAACGTAAAATTTAAAGAATATATACATCAGCGTTCTATTCGTTAATAGCAAAACAGTGGTGGACTCAATATTACTGCACAATACTGATACATCCAGGAAATACAAATTGTTCTCAAACACTCATAGAATAATTACAATGATAAATACATACATCTGCAGTCTACACCCCTTCAACGTCGTCTCAATCTATTTTAATGTACTGTATTGATATAATTCTTTAAATTCCTTTTAATAAAGTACTTACAGTGGACCTTCAGATTTAAACACATATGACACTTACATTATAGCAGTTATAGTGTAGGACTGACATAAAATTTATGTTATAGTGATCGCATATTTCGTATACATTGTTTTTTAAAAATTTATTAAACATCGATGCAAATAGAAAAAGAATAAAATTGAATAGACGAGACTTCGATGCCTGCATAAATCATATTTGGTTTGAAATGACAAAACTTTCTCACAGTTTTTGTAAAACTGTAACGGTTCACTGTAACTTTATTAAAAATATTTGGTAAAACTAATTATAACTTAATTTGTTTCAGCATTTACTTTCTCTACCTGGATTTTTGTTGTACGCACCGAGTATTATAGAACACGCCAAGATCGTATTACAGAGTGAAATGTACAGTTTTCCAGTAATAGAAACAAAATTTCCTATACTTTTTATATATTTGATAGGAAATGTTTTAACACAGTATGTTTGTATTAGCTCAGTTTATGTTTTAACAACCGAATGTTCATCTTTAACTGTAACTTTAGTGATTACTTTACGTAAGTTCTTTTCGTTGATATTCTCGATCGTTTACTTTCAAAATCCGTTCACTTTGGGCCATTGGTTTGGCACCGCGCTCGTTTTTATAGGAACTTTCATATTCACCGAAGTTTTCCCGAAGATTTCAGAGTTAATGCGTACCAAAGATATCGAGAAGAAACGTAGTTAATTTTGTGTTGCTATAGACGCGTATTTTGTTTAGGATAGTCAATGAGCGTACCTGACAAAATTGTTAAAATTTATTTATTTAATGTTAAGCGTAATTGCTAGTTTTAAATTGTGACGAATTTATAAATAAAGCCAACGTGTATTATTCCAGTTGCATACAACCAAAGTTGCCAGTAATTTGCTACTGAAATAATATCAGTCCTACTACATGTTGATTTAAAAAAATGTAACGTTAAATTATTTAATAAACAACTTATGTAATTATTTTATTTATTTCAATTGATACATTTATAACAAAAGGAAGTGACAAACGTGATCAAAATCAAGTAAGTATTATTCGAAACATAAATTATATGCAAGAACTAAATATATCACAGTAATCGAGATTTTAGATTGCTTTAACACAAACAACAATTAAGTGAACACATCTTTAATATTTTGGAACTGACGAATGGCAAGATCGACCGGTAAATCAAACTTATACTTCGTTAGAGTGTCTAAGCTTTGTAGGCCATCTTGAAAACCTGAAACAAATAACAAATTTAAATTATTCTTAAAGTCTAATCAAACAATTTCTGCTAGTAACTCTTATTACCAGAATTATATGCAATTGCACCCCCAATTTTAAACTATTGAGCCTTTGGAAAAACCAGCCTTGCCAATTTAATGTGGCGTTAACCAATATCCCAAAAAAGATTGCATATTTACCTGTTTTTATAACATAACTCCATGGCATGTAATGCATACTGATAAGTTGATGGCATTGGAATATCAAACTCAACCATGTGACTAGTTTATTCGCACTGAAAATGAAACTTTCAGTTAAAGCCGATAAATCGTAAATATACGTACTTTAAAGCGGCGCATATAAACGCCTTAAAATGAGAATCATAACTCCGTTTATATGGGGAATGTGTGGATATAATACTGCTGATGACACAAAGCATATTTTGATTTGTCGAAGTCGCTGAAGCTCCGGCTATGTCCAAATTAAAACTCTGTGATAATTTCCTTGCCGGAGTTGAATTGAATTTTTCACCATTTTTGAAATTGTAATAATCTAGAATGATCTCCCACGCGTGTATTTGACTTTCTGGTAATTTCAAGCGTCTCGGGAAACAGCCCATGAACGGAACTAGGGTGTGATTGTGGCCCGTTTCGACTGCTCCGTGTTGGATTAAATCTCGTATACTTGTGGCTAAGTGTTTTCGTACGGCCGTCGTTAACTGCACGTTACAAATGACTGCTGATGATTCTATATCACTGCTATAGTCTTCTTGGTAAGAAACGGCGGTTTCTTCGTTTGATACCGCTAGATCTTTCACGCGAGATATGGCCATTTCTAATCTAGCACGAAGGTCACTATAAAATAAGATTTAGTTGTATTTCTAGAAAGAAAAAATGTACGTACCCCCAATGGTTAATTTTCATCGTATTTTTCAAATCATTTTTCTTAAATCGCTGTGATCCACAAGTAAGTTGCAATAAAGCAAACATTTGGAGCAATGTCGCCGTTCTTTGAACCATACCTATCGTATCATTCTTGAACGATTTCTTCACCGAATGCAGAGCACATCCGCAGACGCACCTAGCATTTTTCGTATCGGCTTGAAGGTAATTGATGAATCGTTCCAAATCGGCGACTTGCGTCTTCAACTGAGTTGCCAAGTGTTCTTTTACACGCAACGGATTTATCAACTCTCCGAGAGCAATGTCAATTTGCTGTTTAACATCTGCAGCTGTTAAATGATAATATTTCTGCTCGTCTAATTGGAGATTCATGCGCATTTTTAGCTCGTTCAAAATTTCTCTTTGGCGTTCAAGTAAAATATCTTGAGGTACGCCGGCTTCTCCGCTCTCAAACGCATACTGTTCTAATTCATGGAGTTGGTTTTTAAGTTTTTCTATTAATTCTTGTTGTTGATTTTTTCTTAATCGTATGGCTTCCGTTAGACTAGCGTCGTTCATTCGTTCTTTCACCAACCCTATGTCTGGAATGCCGCGGAATGCGAATTCTTCCAAAGATTTCAATAATTGCTCTTTATCATCAGGTGAAGCATCGACTATTTGACGCAATCTAAATTGAACCTAAAGCGAATTTAGTAATTATGGTTCAAACAAAAAAGTTAAACAAACCTGTGCGAAATGCGTAGTCAACGCAAAGAGTGACGAATTGAGAAGGTCTTGTTCCTCTTCGAGGCTTTTAAATCTTTCCAGGACAACGCTACAAAATTACACATTATAACCAATAACACACCAAGCGAATATTTACCAATGCGTTTTGCAGCACTCATTTTCAAATGATTTTGATGATAGGAATTCAGCATCTTGATCATTTGGGGCTCCTAAAGGATCCCACCGTTCTCCAGTTGGCTGTTCTTCTGATGAACCCTCTGAAGGTACAAAATCGTCCATCACCTAGTTTTTATGAAAAATTATTTCTCAACCAAAACATTTATATTACTGACAATTTACGCCGTGTCAAACGTCAACTGCTAACCTGATCATATTCAAATTCTAATACATAAACCCATTTTAAATTGAATTTTTAGCATCTGTTTGATGCATGAAACCTATAATCAATGCAAAACGTGCGATGATTATAAAGATCTCTGTAACGAACTAGTGTTATCATAAATGCAACTTACAATTTAATATGCGGGATTTTCAAAATTCACACTCCACAATCGTAAATAACACGCCAATATTTGATTAATGTCATTATATTTGAAACTTAACACTCTGGATGTTACGTATTAATAAATAAATCAATCATGCTTAGTAGAAATAAATTTAATATGCGGGATTATTCATTTGATGTTATTTTTTTTTTAATTAACGTTTTGTATTACGCATTACACATGTTTAATAAAAATAAATAACGTAATTTTACAACATTAAAAGCCAACACGCGCTGCCTGGTTGTATTGATTAATTCAGAAAAACGCGGGAGGTCCTCGTCACGTAAATCTCGATTTACAACGTAACTTAGGAAATGCTGATTTATATTACATTGCGATAGCGGAAACGTGGGTAGGAATGAGATATTAAGAAATTAAAAAATTATAAAAGAATATAACTAGGTTAAGTTCGTCGTGTTTCCAACACTACTTTTTTCATAACATGACCTTGAGGATTGAGTATAGAAATGCATGACAATAACCCTATTTCATGGATTTTATTACAATTAAAATTTTTATTTCGTGTACCATATTCGATACTTTGGAGGAGAAATAAGATTCTTGAATCTAATGGGTATGTAGAGTATATCCCCCTAGTTAGTTAGTTATAATGAGTGGGGCGTTTAATCGCCCCTTCACTGCGATCGCAAGGGTCTATTGTGGCTCACAACTATTTATAGTTCGCCCTCAATTCCCATTCTCTTTAAATAAAGGAGGATTTTAGAGTGTGAGATTATGTCAAGTTCGTCCAGCTCCAGTTTTGTCTCACCAAAGACTGTGAACCTGATTTTGTCCCCAGCGGGGCAGGCACACATGACGTGCTCTGCTGTCTCCTCAGTTTCAAGGCATAGTCGATATTCAGTGGCCCTAGCCACTCCCAGCCTATGCATATGAATACGTAGTCGTCGGCTATAATCGGTAGCCAGAGCTGTTAGAGTGCACAGGTCTTTCCTGCCCAAATCCAACAGTGTCCTGGTACGTGCAGCAGATGGGCCCTTCAGTACTATCTTGGAATGTCTCATTCCCTGGCACTCCTACCAGTATTCAAGTACCTTGTGCTCCATCCAGCTCTTGTTTGAGCTTCTGGCCAGGGCTCTTGTGATCCCTAGAGCCGGTTCTGGACCAATAAATTCCCGGTTAGCTCTGCTCTTTGCCAGGGAATCTGCTGCTTCGTTTCCCTCTATTGCTGCATGTCCGGGTATCCAGACCAGGCTAACCTTGTTGACTCTCCTTAATTGAGAGAGCACTGCGCGGCAGTCCCTGGTCGACATCAACATACATTGATTGTCAGGACTTGCAGTGCTGTTCTGCTGTCAGAAATTTTTTTTATTGTCCTGTGCTGCCGAGGGCTTTTTAATAGCTCTCTCGTACACATTTCAATGGCATAGACTTCTGCCTGTTGAATTGATGCATGCTTGCTAAGGCTGTATTCTAATTCAGTCCTTGGTTTGTGGCAGAACACTCCTGCAGTTGTCCTAGAGCCATCCGTAAACCAGCGTAAATCTGCCTGTAACAGGGCGACTTGATTACGCTCCCATACGTCCCTAGTAGGAACTATAACTTTATAGGGCAGTCCGAAGCTGTATATTGTAGATATTGTGTCGGCCCTCATACACAGGATGTCATCCGTTTCAATGTCGGTCGACAGCCTGTTCTGTATGAAGGCCAATATCTGCTGCCTTTGCATAGCCGCATTGTGAAAACGATATGTTGCCTTCCTGGCCTTACTCTGCAGCAAAACTTGCAATTCACTAGCACTCCGATGGCTGCTTACCATCCCAGACTATCCTTCGTGAGGATCCCCCTAACTGTTACATTCTCTATTTTGTGGTATGAAGTAAGACATCGAAGGTATCTTCGATTCTTCATCGACATCCATTTAAAATCCTTTAAGTTATGTGAAATACTGTCATACTTACGAATAACATATTTGTCTAACTGGATGAAACTGGTGTACAGTAATTACGTTCACATAGACATTTTCTGTGTTGTGAGTTGTTTTAACGATAAATGAGCATTTTTTAAATACTTGTAGACTACCGACAGAGACATAAGAAAATGTTTGTAACCAAATAATTTATTATAGAAATAGTCATTTACAGAACTAATTATTTATAAATTTTTGAAAGGGATAGAGATTCCTCGACATTCTTCTACCTAATCAGTTGCTTCCGTAACTTGAATTTTCAAAAACAACGGTTCAGGAGCATTAGAAGTGGAATCTTAAAATTAATTAATTTATTATATTAATTTATTTATTATAAGTAAATATAACTCACCAATTTTATTTCTTTTGGTATTTGTTAAAATTTTTGAAATCTGGTATTTGAAGTGACTTTGAAGTGCTCATGAACTTCTTTAAAGTTTCATCACCGACAAATTGTACTCTACCATAGTACATGTAATTTACAATGGCAGCAACTATTTTAGGATCAAAATCGTCCATTACAAATTGTTCAACTATTGGATTTTTTTCCAGACGCTCCTGTAAACATTGCATTCTCAATAATAAGAAATAGTAGCATTTAATTATATTTACTCTTAAGTGTGGGCTAATTACTGCTAATGCCCATTTATGTAGGTCTATCACTTCGCTGCCACATCTTATTGTAACATCGGTTAAAATTTTGTCTTCGAGCAAGGAGCACAGCCTTGATCTCAAGAATGTTGCATGATCATGAAATACTACGTTGTAAAGAGTATCTTCCTCAATTTCTGGTGTGACATCCATCTTCAAACGAATTATCTAAAAAAAAAACGTTATTCAACAGATTGATTGGTAATGTTTAATATTCCTCCATTACACGTTCCAGATTAACAATAATCAATCTATTTACATAAAACCTGCGGAGCCGGTTCAATTTCAATTTCAAAATATCAAATGAAACCACAAAAACTTTAAATCTTAAATTATTGAATCTATTAGAAAGGCAGTAACCACAATTTCGCAAATCACTTGGCAATCGTGTTCACAAAATCCAATCTATTTCACCTTTATTGTACACTTACATGGGAACTGCAGTTGTATTTGTTCTTCAACTAATATAATGTTAATAATAGTTATAACGGTTCTTCAACTTCAAATAAATTACCGATGTTGCAGAAAACTACATGACCAACTAGTATGCAAACTATACAACCACGCCCTTTTATATATGACGTCACGATCGCCCACGGTTCAAACATGACTATCGGTATTGCAGATTTATTTCTATATAAATAACTTTTATTCTGAACGCGTTTTTAAATTGCACCTAACAACTGGTGTAGTTTACATAGAATTTGGTCGAAAAGACGTGTGCCTTCACTAACTCGTTTTATAATTATTATTATTATTGTCAGACTTCACTATCGAATATGCGCTATGGGTTAATTAAAATACGCCTTGAAAAGAAAAATAGGTGTATATTTCACTTGAAAGTTTTAAGTTTTTTGAAAAACTTTTATTTTGACAGGCTTTTTATAAATATTACTCTATCCCTGGTATAAAGAGATGGACGTCTTGACATGCAAATTTTGATTGAAAATTGAAAATAAAAACCGTATCAGGTATATAATTTCACTTAAAAAATTATTTTGACAGGCGTTAGTTGATAACAAAGTCGTGCGTACTTTTTATTAATATTACTATATTAACGCATGGCAGAAACAGTTATAGTCACGAATTAGATTATGCCTTTCGTTTGATGCCTTTTTGTGCTCATTCTTTAATAAAAATGTGGTGGTTTGATATATAGGTATAGTTCTAAAATAATTTTAAATGGGCGAGTAAATAAAATAATGATATTGTAAACATGCTTGGTTTTCTTGTAGCGTTCTGCCATTTGTAATAATCCAATTGAATACTACTTTAGTTACAAAAAGGTTTCAAATAAAATAAATATATATTTTTTGACTTTACGTTAGGAAGTTGGCAGTGCCGCAAAGTAGTAAGTTTCTGAATATACACGTGGCTGCAGTGTTTGACGTAAGGTGTATATCTTAGTTTTTATCAAGTTGATTATATTTCAATTTTATGTACGTAAACTAAATGAAATCGGCGATATTTTCAGCTCCAAACGAATGAATTAAAGTTCCTTTGTAATGAAGTATAAATTTGCGGCCGCCTTTTAGCGTTAATCAACCGAAGTGTTTCACCGACGTCAACCCCACATCTTCGTGTTACTAGGACGCTAATACATCCAATTTATAAGATTATTCAAGATTGGGGATCAAATAATTCGAATAAAATTAAACTACAGAGACAGATGTTATTACAGTGACAAGACTAGCATCTGAATAGTGTTTGTGTGTTTGCAGTTGCTGAATATGTCTCAGTTGAAAAGCAGTGGCTCAGAGCGTACCAGCATACACGATATGTTAAAGGATATACCACCAAATGAAACCAGAGGTAACCAAATCGTTGCGACGCTTAATTCCGTGTATTTGAAGTAGATTTTGATTGGCAGGTCTTTCAACTTGCAAAAGCTCACCTGCTATTTTGTCTCCCACAATACCGATACAAAACGATGACGCGACTGTTTTGAAGACTTCGTCTAGAATAGAAAACTTAAAAAATTGGTCCATATCAACTTATAAATGCACGAAACAGTTAATGTTCGAAAAATTAGGGAAATCTTCGAGGACGGTCGATTCGGGTGAGGACGTTGTATTTTTCGGAATTTTTTTGTATTCTTATTATTTTAGAATTAGAGGGTCAGATTGAGCAACTGCGTGACACACAGAATAAATATTTGAATATTTTACGTCTTGCCAGAGGACTTACTAGTCATTTCTATCATGTGGTTCAAACTCAGGTGAGTCACACTTTAAAATATAATCACCGTACTCTTAAAACTATTTTATAATAACCCACCATTTTATAAATATTTTTAAATATCGAATATGAAAATCGAACAGTGCATAGTCTACGGGAAATTGTGGACAACCTAGATATTATTATCTGGTACAAATCAATTTTATAGTTTCAAGGCTATAAAATACCATTTTCTTAAAATCTATCTTTAATAGTATTTTATAGAAAGAATTTTATTGCTTTTTGTTTACACAAGTGGTTGTCAAACTGGGTGCTGTGACATACAACGCATGTTTGTATTAAAGCTTTTGTTGAATTTTTGCCATAATTATTTAAATGCCTTCTGTATTAACAAAACATGCAAAGATATTAACAGATTAAATGATAAAAAAACACTAATACAGTGTTGGAAGCATTTGATGGGATTGGAATTACTGAAAGATAGATAATAATAATGACAAGATTAGAAAATAAAACTAAGTACATTAGAAAAATGTACACACACGTAAGAGTTGTTTAGAATTCGTTTAAAGCGAGATTATATGAAATCTTGCCTGCATCGAATAACTTTGAAAATAAACCCATACATAAGATGAGATTTTGCCACTCAGTTAATAAAGTTAGGTTTTATAGTAAATATATTCATTGAGGCACTTTTATGTTTAATTTATTCGCATTTTATTCCCATTCTTCATCGTTCATTTGTTTTTCTTGTCCTTTCACTTTAAGTGTTCGTTACATTACACCTTTTTTGCTTTTCTATACATTGTTCATGGTCTTTCCATGTACACTTTCCTGTCTTATATTTTTATTTTCTCTTTTCCATATGTCTACGTAGCAAAGTACAAGATTTAGTATTGTTTTAAAATTTTATTTGTTAGTTAGTTATCGAGTTTTTATCGCCGATTATCACATCTAATATCTAATATATATTTTTTAGCATGCTCTAGGAGAAGCATTTTCAGAACTTGCTCAAAAATCACCAGAGTTGCAAGAGGAATTCTTATACAATTCGGAAACGCAGCGGAACTTAACGAAAAATGGTGAGACGTTATTAGGGGCGTTGAATTTCTTCACATCGTCAGTGAACACGTTGTGCAATAAAACAATCGAAGATACACTTCAAAGTGTGAGACAATACGAAGCTGCCCGTATTGAGTACGACGCGTATCGAAGTGATCTGGAATCGATGTCTAACAAACCAGACGGCACCATAGGCTTGGAAGATGCTCAGCATGAGTACGAAATTCACCGACAGCATTTTATGAAGCTGCGTGCCGAAGTTGCCATAAAAATGAAATTTCTCGATGAAAATAGGGTACGTTTGCACTTTTAAGTTTTTTTTTTTTTTATACGATTGGTTTGTTTCAGATCAAAGTCATGCATAAACAATTGTTGTTGTTTCACAATGCTGTATCTGCGTATTTCTCTGGAAATCAAACGGCTCTAGAAGCAACGTTAAAACAATTTAATATAAAAGTTAAGACACCGAACTCGACTTTCCCTTCATGGTTAGAACAGTAGCATACTACCATTGATACTAATATTTTCTAGTCAATAACGATTACTTCTCAGTACTTATTATTTTACGTTTCATTCGTAACTGTAATTTAACGAACAAAAGCGCCTTTTCTTCTTTTGCCATAATCACTATTTTAACATACATTCCTTTTCATTTTGAATTAATTTAATCCATCAAAATGGAACGTACCTATAAGTGTAAATTGGAAACTGATAAAGATGTATTTTTGTTTTACATTAGAAAGTGTAGAATTAGTGATTTATATGTACATGTATTTATTGCTTAATATCGTACCTTTTGAATTAAAACATGCGTACAGATAATGCGCCCAGTTTGGTTATTTTAAAACTCGAACGAGTATTAAAATAATTATATTAATTATGCCTATTGGCGTAAGCATAAGAATTACATAAATATAAGACATGCATAAGAATGACGAATTGAACGTTAATATTCATATGATTCATATAATTCACCATAATTTTAAATTAGTGAGTTTATCTATTTCTTATGCCTATGCACATTGTCAATGATTTACAATTGAAAAATATTGTTCTGATAATATAAATGAATAGTCGACCCTTGCCAGCGTTTTAAACAATATCAGTATTACATTCATAATTCGTCGTTAATGAACTAAAGAAGTGCTTTCCGTACATGTTATATTTTCTACAATTCGTTACAACAAACTATCAGAACAATATAAAAGTGTGTATCTGTTAATGTGTGGCATTGAATATTGCATATTGGAAGACTTATTTTTATTCTGTTCATTTCATTTGAATTACTCAACTTTGTGACACTGCTTAAATAATCCTTATAATATTAATTCACTAACGAGTGTTACAATGTTTATTTCGTAGTGTAATGAGTGTTATTTATATATTTATTATATTTTTATTTTACAAATAGAATTGACACTGATCATGGACAATTTAATTTGTATTTTATACAGTATACATAATTTGATCTGTTTCATTGAAGCCGATGCGTTTCATTAAGACCGACTGAACTGAAAAACATGAAATTTTTTTCAAAAACTCATATTGGTTAAAATGAAACTGACCAAACTGTAAACAATATTATTTCATGAAGGTATTATTAAAAACTAATTCGTCGATACGATTAATTAATTTTCAATAATTACAATCATGTTTTGTAAATAATTTAATTAATAAATTAAGTACTAAATATATTCATGTTTATAATTTTTATATTGTTTATTCTTTTTGCAGTAATAAAGAAAAAAGTGCAATGTGTGATTTTTCGTTATTTAATTACCGGTTTTTGATACTCGAATTTCACCAATAAATAATTCAAGCAATAATTTAATAAATTTAAAATTAAAATATTTTTAACTACGACCGTCGATTTATGGATTTTTTTAAATTGAAACGATGACAAATAATGCAAGATGTTAAACGTAAAATAGACGGACAAATGAAAAGTATCTAAACAAGAAATGAGAACAAAATGTGAAATGGCATGCTCGTTTAAATGCTTTTTATTGATAGAATTACTAATTTTTTAAAAAATTGTAAATATAGAACTTGCATAGTTTGGATTTTAAAGCTGAAGATAAGCAGAATCGTCGAGTTTATTACAATGGATTTTGTGGGTTGGATAAACAAGAAATAATGCATTTATCAAACATATATTAATTAATAAGCAAATACATAGATAAAAATAGGTCACAAAAAATATTGCAAAATATGCCATCACATTTTGTGCATATTCAATTAATTGTAATAAATTTATAGTCAAACATATACTAGAGTTTGTTATTAGGTAATTAGTAATTGAGTTCATATTACATGATTCACATTGACTACAGCAATTTCCAGACCGATTCAAGTAAAATACATTTAATTATACTTAATCACATGCATGAAAGCACATCGAATGCTTATATCTTAGAATTAATAATAACATGATAAATAATACATCATTATATACATTCTATAGTCTAATTATAACAAAACAATGTCGACCCTCTAGCCCATGATAGTTTGATAGAATACAAAGTTCGTAAGAAAGTTAAGATAAATTTTCGTGATATTCAAACTTGATAACTAGTCAAGAGCAGATAATTATGACATCAGCCTACTTTTGCAGCTGACAGTTAAAGCTAACGGATGCATAGACCCAAATGTGTTTTAAAATATATTTATTTACATAAAGAAAAATTTATAAATGAAGGAAAACGAGGGGAAACCGAAAATGACGGTGACGGATAGTAATTATGAGATAATTGAAGTCTTGCAATCTTGGATTCAAAAACTACCAGAACATTGGCTTCAATGCACAGATGATTGGCAAAAATATATAACTTACAATTCTACTAAAATACTGGAACGAAAAAAAAAAACAAATCAACTATGATAATACTAAAAAAGAAGTGTAAAAATTACCAACAAAATAAATTAAACAACAATTCTACGTATTGTTTAATTTATTTATTATACCTTCGGCCAAAAACCAAAAGGAATTATAAAGAGAATAACGAGAATAAATTGACGTCGATAGATTTGAAAGAACCCAAAAAATTCTTTTTGTGCGTTATTTAGTATTTAGTATTTAGTTTCTCTGTTCGTTGGGTTCCACCAAATGTTATAAATGAGAAAAAAAAACAAAGACGCAAAACAATTAAAAATTAAGCATCTAACTATAACAAATGAAAACAAAGCAACGAAGTTAAAATAAATAAAAAACAAAATAATTGCAAAAAAAACAAGTGAAAGTAACAACAAAATTGAAGGCGAAATGGTCAAAAAAATCAACAAGAGAAAATTAAGTGAATAAAAACAAGACACCTAAATTATAACAAAGCGACAGGGAAATCATTAAAACTAAAATAACAAACATTTTTAGCAAACATCACAACAATATCATGTTTTAACGAAAACTCGGCTATAATGGACGAATCCTCTAGCTCTGAATAACATACGTGTAAACTTGGTTTTTTATTTTCCATGATGATCGACACTTAATTGATTATTCACAACCCGTTTCCACTTTTATTTTACTTCCTATTACTATTTATTTCTATGCATATGTGATATACACGTTTTGAAGTCCCCTTAATCGATTTTCGGAATGACGTTTGTGTATGTGTGCCTGTGTACGCTCTAGCGTCCAAACGATTATAGCTAGAGCTATGAAACTTTAAACTTAAGATATATATAGCAAGAAAGAAAACGTCCTATTTTGAAAGTAATATCTCAACCGGAAGTGATGGTTTACTCTTATCACGGTTTTCCTTATCCCAAAAACGGTAGGAGTTATCGAACAAATTGTTCTTATAACAGTTTAAAGATATTGAAATTCTGAACAACTTCTATTTGAAAAGTTTTTTTTCAATATAAATTATATAATATAAGTATAACTAAGTATAAGGAAGTTCAGTGCGGACCACTGAAGATTTTTCATTTTGTTTTGGAGAAGAAGTAGTGGCGAGAAAATGGTGTCTGTTCACATAGGACAAACGGCAGAAAATTCAGAGATAGATACAAGGAACAAATTAAATCATTTAAAAACATTATGCAATCATCTCCATCAGATTATTATAAGCAGATGCAACTATATATATGCATACAAATTATATGTACCTTTCAATATAAAATTATGTAAAATAATAATTAAATTCAATGAAATAGATTCTTTAACTTGAGGATGCAAAGATAACGGCATTTTTAATTTTTTCACGTTTTCTTCAGATTTTGTTTTTATGGATCTGTTTCAATAATGTTCATAACACCTTTACCTGTACGGTGTGATAAAATTATATTTTGATAAAGTTAGAAGATACTGATTACGATGTTTTGCCACAAACAACAACAAAAACATGTTTCATCAAAGAAAATATTTCATCACGATAATTTGGGACTAAAACTAAATTGTCTTACGGTGTAGCATTGGAACGATACGGCGAGTCGCATTGCATAATTCTTTCAAACTTGTAAATGAGGTATACTATTCTTAAACCTTTCTGAATATTCAATCACACTGTGAAACAAAATTGGACCTTAGGACACCTTGTTTTTATATTTACTAGTTTTCGGTCTAGCAGTTCCCAAGGTATAATATTATTTCACTTGATCAAAAATAAATAAATTAACAATACACGAAGATATAACAGAACATTACAGGGATTGGTCAGAAGACAAATTGCTTCTTTTGTTATAAACATCTTAATTAAACTACTTTAAATTAATTAAATTAAATTGATACTACAGTTCAACTAACGCTTGAAAATCAAATGTGGGCAGCAAAATATTACACGACTTGTTTATTTTTAATTTTGCTTTTCCTTTGAATTTATTTGATTTTTGCAAAAGTAAGAAAATAAATTACTGAAAGTTTTACGTTTTTTTATGTCCAGTCCAACGCAATAGTAATAATCGCTTCCAAATATTTTTTTCGCAAAACATAAAATGAAAGAGTAATGAAATAAAGCTTGTATATGAAAAATGGTTTCAATCCGACCGTGATATGAATAATTAAATATTTTGTATTGGTTTGAAAATGGGGAAGAGATTCTTAACAAACTTACACGTGATTTAATTAAAGGAAGATAACTTCAAATTATTTTCTATCAATTACTAAAAAAATTAATATAAATGTTGGAATTATAAAGTTTGTTCAATTATCGACGTTGGTTGAATTATTGACGTCGGTTCAATTATTGACGTTGGTTCAATTATTGATGTTGGTTCAATTATCGACGTCGGTTCAATTATCGACGTGGTTTCAATTATCGATGTGGTTTCAATTTCATTTATATTAACTATCTCTTCTGGATCACAGATTACATGCAAATTATACTTCCTGTGCTTTAAATAGTTCGGTATCACCGATAATAACGCAATATTTCTAATAACCTCGATAATAACGCAAATATCAGGATTTTTTAAATTGACGATGTGATCGCTTCTGACATCGTGTATCACTTGCGCAATACATTTTATAACGTCATCCTTCGATAAAGAGTTATTATTGCGGTGGTTGTAAATGATAGAAAATATCTTAGAGCTGTCGGTGAAATATTTATTAAGCAGAGGCACGGCTGCTTGTTTGATGTCATCTACGTAAGCCTTGCAAGTAATTTCAATCGGCACTAAACGTATCAAAAATTTCGTTTGCTGCCGCTTAGACTTGTAAATGTCGCTTACAATAGCCGTAGCCAATTTCACTGGATCTTCAACGGTTGTACGAATAAAAAGAACATTTTTCGCACCGGATGAAACGATTTGGAATCTTTTGCGCTCAGCGGTGCTGTTTTCGACCTTCAGCTCCTCTATTTCGTCGTCTAGATCATCGGATTCAGTTAGAGGCGTTTGCTTGTGTGTGTCTCCGAAGATTTGATCGGCATATTTGTTTAAAATATTGTAAGACTCCTTCACGCATTCTTTCTCCCGGTTGTTGCAGCTGCATAGAAATCCTTTCAAGCCTATATTCAGCGAGTAGTGCCTTTGCTTTTTGTTCCACGTGTTGACAGGATTCTTCCGCCGTTTTGAAATTACAGACATTGCAATTAATTACGATTTTAATTTGGCATAATTTTGGACGTCCTTTTTAACTGTTAAACCCCCCTAATACAATGCAAATTTAAAATAGGCTTTAATTTATTTTTATTATTATTATATTTAAATTATGCTTACCTAGAATCCCCTTCGATATCGACACCAATTAACGCCACGTGCGCTAAACGTTTTAAAATTTTGACAGCGTCAGTGCCATGGTTGCCAAGTAGTCGCAATGTGGGCTCTGTTAGGTTGCCAGATTTTAATATACAAGTCTCGAATTTATGGCGTCAAAAGCCAGTTTCCCACGCTACATAAAAAATAATAAAAATAGTGAATTAAAAAGTAACATAAAATATATTTAGTTGAAGAATTAAGAGATACAATGGTGAAATGTCAAGTTTCAAATAAGAACTTATAATCGCTATACTACGTGAGAATGTGCATACCTAACCTATAAAAATATCATGTCATTTTATTACATAGAAAATGCATTTTCAATGAAGTGAGTGCTTATTAATTAATTAAAAGCAATGCAACGCTTTGCTGGATTGACTGTACTTTCACATGACACCACTCTTTTACCCATGTACTAGCCAGATGGAAATCGACTTATCTCTCAACATGCAGCATAGTCACTTACGTCTTAGTAAGTATTCAAAACAAAGACCCAAGCAATTTTAACTATATTTATTCAAAGCGCAATTGATTCACATTTCAGAAAAATTTTATTTGAAAACGATTTACAATGCCTTCAATACGTTTATTTTTTGTTGTTCATCGTTATCAATTCAAATGCCAGCACCGCTGGCATATCTACATCTTAATAGAATCGATGAAATTTTGAGTCATTTCATATTATGTATATTTCTTTAAAAAGTTATAGTATATCCCGCTGTTCCATTGCGCCGAGTTTCCTAACCATGCATTAACAATATCCCATCAACCACGTATGTAACGGCAGCTGGTTTGACAGGAGTTCCTGTCTCACGATGTCTGCTTCCCAAGTTTACTTGTCAACCAGGTCTCCTTTCTTGCCCGTATTAGGGATTTTTTCCAATCATCACAATCACAGATTCATATCTAACCGGCCCAGAATTTGTACGAACCAGTTTCCGAAAATCGTGAGAAATCGGCTTTCTTAGATTCAAAACATAGCAACCATCCTGAACAAAACCGTCAGCAAGTTTTATGTGCAGGACTGTAAAGATCGGTTTATATTTATATTTTACACAAACAAGGAAACTCAAAATACTGCGAGTCTTCGACCTTGTGCGATAGACTCGGACACGGAAATGAGCATAGACAACTATACTTAGGAAATGAGTAACTACAAGAACGTTAATGCGTGTTGCGTTGTACAATCGCCCCAATCATAATTCGATGTGGAAAAATGCGCGGATGATGGGCGCAACGCAAACAGATGCGAAGCTTGCGGGCCCTATGATGTCTCTCGTTGCCATGCAAGTTTTGCATTTTCACGGGTCTGTTTAGTCCTAGTCTAAAGCCCACAAATAAAGGAGAGGATCATTATTTACTGTTAATTCGTACCTTTGTTTATATCATATACAGTTATTTAATTGGCATCGGCACGTGCTGCCACCTAGCACCATTATTTACGAACTAATATAAACAAATGTGCAGTGAATTTTCGTATACTTATACAAATTTACAGCAAACTAGTGCAGTAACGATGAAATTGATTTAGTTTACATAGTTCTTATACTTGTACACAAATAAAAAAAGTAAAATTGAATTCATTCAAATGTCATCTCATTTACATTTAAATTTTTAAAATTTTAATCTTTTTGTGATTGTGGTAAAGCTAAAATTCTTAGTAAAAAGTTTATTAAAATAGTGCTGGACTGGTATTTTAATTAATATTTAATATATCAATCAAACTGAACGAACTATGCATCAAAAAAACACCCAGTTATATAAAAATAAAATTGTAGATAATATTTTTATTAACATATTTAAATTTAGATAACAAAAGGGTATTGGACAACAACATATAAATTTGGAAAACGAGCACATTATGAAATTTGGTAATTTTGCGCTGCTTACACATAAACTGGTTTCAAAACATAGAACAATTAACATTAAAATATTTTAAATCGAAAGCATTGTAATATGTCGTACATGTATCATTTTTCATAAAAATAGTTTCACACAATCACTTTATCGAATGTAAATGTATTATTTACATATTTACAATGATATTTACATTAATTTTAGAATAACAGTCAACAGTTAATGTAAGCGCCACAACGTATTTTGATATAAATAATTTATTAAATTATCAATGCCTAATCGTCCATGGGTAACCCTAAAATTGCATCGTCCCTTTCCTTCTTTCTTTTACACTTCGGACATGGCTTACTAGCACTTTGGCAACCAATGTGGTAAACGGCGTTGCAGACAACACACTAAAAAATTAATTGTTTCACTAAATTTCAGTTATTGTGCAATTGCAATTTAATAATAAGATATATGTTTACCCTGTATATATTTTCGACGTCGAACGGAAACAAAACTTTTGATTTCTTACAAACTTCACATAGAAATCCTTTGTTACTGCACAAGCAGCAATCGAAAACGTGCTTCTTGCCAAAATTCACGACGTCACTTAACTGCTTTTCTAAGGTACCGTCTGGTATCAAAAGCAAGTCCTACAAATCGATGTGCTTTATTTAAAATTCACTGACAAGAATATACTTACAGATATGGAATATTGATGTATATGTTCGTACATATATTCTCTAGGCCACATTAGCTTTTGAAATTCTTCCATGACTGGATATCTGCATGTGAATAAATAAGCACGCAAAAAATTCAATTGATTCCGCAATGTTTGCAACCGAGCCATTTCACTAACGGCGACGTATATGTAAGGATTTATTGTCTAAAAATATCTTTTTTAGTTAAAGACAGCATTTTTCCGCATGCGTACCTTTAAGTCAATTGATGGGTGTTCTTTTATTTCATCCAAATAATTATAAGCTTTCTGTGACACTTTATACTCTTTATAATCCCAATTGTGGAGGATACGTGCGGGAATAACCCTCGAATCTTTACACATACAATTATCACAAAAATAACCTCCGGAAAATGAACATACACTAAAACACATATTAAATATTAGTCGAAACTGTCAAATACAAAAATGCGAAAACTGTATTTAGTATCTTTACTTATTCACTAACGATTTTGTTCATAATTATCTTGTTAATAAATCACAGTGGGACGATTAAACTTGTAAAATAAATTTATACCAACCTGGCTGTATTTGGCAGTTTAAATGGCATTTCACATCCAGCACACTCATAATTTTGAGTATCAACACCTCTTTCTCTACAGATCTTACCTAATTGCACCGACAGAGATAGTGCATTTTGTCTTGAGCCTTCATTGTTTATTTCAATATCTGATATTAGATGTTTTTCATCCTTAAAACAAATCTACAATGAGGCTTAATAATAATGTAGCCTCGTTTAAAAACGAATCGAAAAACCAAGATAGTTTTAAGCGATGGAAAAGTAACTTACGCTTCGTGTTTGTTCCAACGTCGTCGGCACTCGACTGCTGTCCTTAGTTTCGAAACGTTGCCAAACTTCTTTCAAATCAGGTGTTCGAATGTATGCACCGCCAAACATGTTGTAACTTTCGATCAGCTCATTGTAACTATGTTCTAAAGACTTGGTCTTCTCAGTCGATTGCGTTTCGGTGGGTTTAGCCGTTTCAGGTTGTTCGTGGCTTGGGTTCGGTTGGGTTTCATCGAAAGACCATCCAGTACGTCTATTTAACGAGTTACCTAAATTTGATTCTATTTGCGTGGTGTCATTTTCAACGCTTTTTGTTTCCGCATCAGAGACTTCCGAAACGCTGGGCTCTTGCGAGGTATTCGGAGATGTATTCACTTCCGTTTGGTCCTTTGCTAGTATGATTTTCAGCGCCTCGTCTTCATTTAATGCCAATATGTGGCCTATGCCTGAGCTTCGTGAATGCAAAGACAGCATGGAACCTAAAGAAGCCGACTCAGACTGACCGATGTTTGCTACTTGCGCCGATTGTACGACATCTACGCATTGTTGAACCTGCAAATATTTAATGACACAAATTGTACATTTTTGTGATATAACTTACAGGGGATGCTTTTAATGTTGGTGACCAAATTTCAGCTAACATTAAAGTTGATTGGGGCCATGTGTTTAAAATACTGGAAAAACACGGCAAATTAAATGATTTTACAGCCTCGACACCTTCGATGAGTTTTTGAGCAACCTCCAGCAATTCGTTATCTCGAACGAATGCGTGCGTGTTGTAATAAGAAACTAAAACCTTTGATGTTTGTCGTAAAGTCATGAGATACGACGATAACAAACAATCGTTTAAGGCCAAACGAACCCACGCTCTGCATTGGCCCACTTCTGTAGTTAATAGAGATGACTTTTCGGTTATCTAAAATTTGTACGATTAGAACAACATAATAATTTCAAATCGTCTTACTTGTTTTATGATTTGTCGGTGTGAAATAACCAATAGCGGTGCCCAGAAATTCGGTTCGGGGCGGTCGTCAACGTCAGCTATAACTCTACGAAACCTATGAGTTAACGAGTCTTTTAGGCCGTGCAGGAATATGGCTTCTATAACACAACACAGAGCATTTGTCGCTTCTTCTACGTCGAGGGAATCGCTCAATATATTGTCTTCCACGCCGCACAGTTGAATCTCTTTAACACATTCCGAAAGCTGTGTTGTAATTGCTTTCTTAATTGATGCATTTCTGTCATGTATCGTGCTACCTTTCACTTTCTTTATAAAAGCATTCATAATCCCAGGTTCAAATGATTCATAGTAAAAATAATCAGTCTTGATATTAATTTTACACCAGCCTTTTATGCATCCTTCGATTGTACTTAAATTAACTTCAATTTGTAAAAATTATTGTGTTGTCATTGTTCGTAAAAAATCTTAATCTGTTATTTAGTGAAATTAGTAATATCAGTGTTGCCATCATGGTGGCAAATCGACCGTACCCATTTTCGCGAAGATATACGACATTATTTCTTTATACTGGTTGTATATATTGATCTAATCTATTCACAATAAACACAAAAGAATAAATTTCGATTTCGAATTTTATTAAATCTAAAACGAACTTATAATATTTTGTAAATAAAGGTCATCACCTTACGACACTACGCCGTCGATACAGATTCCTGTAATAATTGTAGGCAGTATGGGTTATTTGTGAATTTACTTGCAAAGACGGTTTATTCGAGACTTTTGCATAATATACAAGGATAATATATGTCCTACGTTTAGTGTGTATGTGATAAAGAAATCCAGACGATCGTCCAATTAAATGATGAATTAATGTAGGCTATTAATTGCTTCAGTAGCCGAAAATTTGTGTATTGCATTTGGTAATCTTATGGTTATGTTAGAAACTATGGTCAAAGTAAGTATATGGAATAAAAGCAACGGTGAAAAGCAGTTTAATTATACATGAATTGTTACCGGTAATGAAATACATTCAGTTTTTATCCCTATAGTAAAATTTGTTGGTTATGAAAAAAGGAGGAAATTTAAAAATAAAAATCAGCAGTGGTCCGCACTGAACTTTCTTATACTTTGTTATACTATATTTTTTGAAAAAACTTTTCAAATGAAAGTTGTTTAAAATATCAATATCTTTAATATCTTTTGTAAGAATCATTTTTCGATTACATGTATCGTTTTCAATATGGAAAAATGTGATAAGAGTAAACCATCACTTCCGGTTGAGATATTGCTTTCAAAATAGGACGTTTTCCTCCTTGCTATATACAAATGTTAAGTTTAAATTTTTATAGCTGTAGATTTAGCTGTTTAGACGGGAGAGCGCGCACACACAGACACACAGTCAGACATACAGCCAGACACACAGCCAGACACACAGGCGTCATTCCAAAATCGGTCACAATCGATTCAGGGGTCCTTAAAACGTGTATATCCGTTAAAATCTCCAGTTCGAAAATTTTCATGATTTCCATACTTATTTATACATACAGTATAAAAAAGTAATAAGGAAGTAAAATATACCAGTTTTAGACGTGCGGGAACCCTAATAATTATATCAGAGTTTATATAAACTATATAGTCTAGTTATATAATGCCCGGTTTCACAAACGATTGTCAAATGGTGAATTAGTTAACAAGCCTTTAAAGACTCGTTATTGTTAGTGAAATCCAAAGCAATGGTACTTTTGCTTTTATCGGTTCGTCAAGGTAATCAATTTTCAAGTATTTGAAGATTGATTAAAGACTCGCTAACGAATCGTCAAACTTTTGACGATTCGTTAACAAGCTGTTAACGACCGACTAGCGTTTGTGAAACCGGGCATAAGTCTTTTATAATAGTAATATTTTATAAGAGTTAATATAGCTTTCACGTGGAAAACAACTTCACATAATTCAAAGGTAACGAGTAATTTTAGTTGAATTTTGTGACAATTATATGTAACTGACAGCTAGATGGCACTAGCATGAATACTGGCCCTCATGACGTATAAGTCAGTCAGGATAAATCTGTCGCTTCAATCCGCCATTCAAATGTTGAACAGGAGCAAAAAGCCGCATCTGAAACAATCACCATCCACGGAAGAAAAATCAAGTACAGGCCAGTCATCGAACAAGGATAATAATAAGGAAAAGCTGTTTAAATGCCGGCGCTGCGCGCAACAACACAGATCAGGTGAGTGTCCAGCCTACGGGAAAAAGTGTAATACGTGCGGAATTGGCACGAACAAGTGATTCTTCCTAACAATTTACGTGTCAATATGAAACTGGGCACAGGATCAAAGTGTGATATCATCAGCAAAAGAATAGCTGACAGTTGTGGTTCTCCAATTCGAACCTCCAGAATTAAAAGGCTGATCGCTTTTGGTGATATTTTACTGTTTGCCCATACGTTGGGAGAACTGCCGATGCAGGAGTTCGATTTAATCGTGAAAAATGCACGTTTTATTGCCAGCGTGTAAAATACATAATCTCTCCTGCCGGGTTAGAGATTGATCCAGTGAAACTTCAAGCTATTGATTGATTACTGATGTGAAATCCCTTCAGAGGTTACTCGGCATGGTGAATTATGTCGCGAAGTTCATTCATCAACATTCGGAACTAACTGCACCATTAAGACAATTAATGATGTTGAGTGGCACTGGACAACCGAACATGATCATGCAGTATCGGAGATCAAGAAAACATTGAAGAGAGCACCACCAGTTGCTTTTTATGACGTGAATGCCCCAGTTGTATTGTCCGTCGATGCAAGTTCAAAAGAAGTTTTCGCGGTGTTGTTGCTGCATGGAAAACCGGTTGCATACGCCACGAAATCACTTTCTTCTTCCCAACAAAATTATCCGCAGATCGAAAAGGAAGCTTATGCGATACGCTTCGAGTGTAAGAAATTTCTTGACTACGTGTATGGCAAAGACTTAACCGTAGAAACAGATCATAAGCCTGTTCGACGTACTCCCATATGCTCCAAATATTGTTTATAAATCAGGAAAGGATATACCTGTACCTGATGCGTTATAAGTCGTGATTGCTGCAAGAGTTCAGATGCACATGCGCCTGAAGGTGAATAGCAGGTTCACCTCATCCTCCCCATGTCGATGACAGCCTTTGACAAACTGAAAAGTGCCACTTCACTAGAAACTAATCTGAACGAACTAATTCAGTACATTAGCAAAGGCTGACCGGATGAAATCAGAGATTTACCAGTGCATCTTCAACAATATTGGACTTACCGTGACGAACTGTCCTACTATGATGACATCGACCACTGATTCCCAAAGCATTGAAATTATACACCAAGTGAATAAATGTTTTAAGAACCCATAAAATTACATCGAATTCCAGACTATCCTTGGATAATTGTAGCAACCGATTTATTTGAAATAAAACAGAGAATACGTACTACTAGTAGACAGTTACACTAGTTTCTACGACTTCCGTGAGATCATCGGAATCCGTTATAAAATGTCTGAAGACATGGTTTGCGATGTTTGGCATACCGGAAGAAGTGTTATCAGACAACGGACCTCATCTGCTGCATTCCAGACTTTTGCTAACAAGTGAAACTTTCTTCACACTACGTCTAGCCCAGGATATCCTCAATCGAATGGATTAGCAGAAAGATATGTGCAGACAGCCAAACAGCTAATCAAGAAATGCACTCAAGATGGTTCTGATATTGCATTGGCATTGTTGAATTTTCGCAATACGCCTAGACGTGATCTCAAATCACCAGCCGCATGTTTGGTCGATCTACTCGAAATCTAATGCCAAGTCCCAATGATATAAAAGAACCTGCACCTGCAACGGTCCATCAAGAGTTGGAAAACAACGGTTAGTACAGGGAAACAAAAATTTCAAATAGGTGATCAGATTCGAGTAAAAATTGGACGCATGGCCTGTGATCTCCCTACATCCGCGCTCAATTAACATAGAAACTGACGATGATTATTTGTATCGCCGAAATCACCAGGATGTTCATAAAACAATTGCAAAGTTTCCCAGCCGGATCGAAAGAGTTAACAGCCCTGAGCCTATCAATTGAACGTCAACTGAAGTTGTTCAAAATGCACCAAATTAATTAATTTAAAAATGCTAAAAGAGCGTGTGATTCCAACTATTTAACTATTTAGTAAACGGAGACGTATGTACAACGGTTACAAAACAGTTGCTGAAATCATTAATATTAACAAATGAACTGTTTACTCAGCAACCCAACCGTTTGCGTTCGTTGAAGCGAACTTTACAAATACAGATTTCTGTACTTATGGAATTACGGTGGCGTGTATTTGTAATGCAGTCCTAGATCATTTCAATTGAATTGTTAAAAAACTTACTATATCAATTGCTTTTGATATATAAGGCATATTTTCTTTTATGCAACGTATTTTGTCGCAAGCAAAATAAATGAAACAGGGACAAATTTAAAACATAGATGGCGGCGAAAACATGGATACTAAAACACGTATTCTCATGTTTGTTACCTTTTAAGGAATTTCGCATCCATTTGCCTTATAAATTTAGTATCACAGTTTTAATTCGTAATATTCGACGAGTTCTATTTAATTTTTTTCAAATTTTCAATTTGTTTTTAGCCATTTGATTTTTTAAAATTTATTCGAGTTACGTGATTCTCACTCAGTTCCATTTCTATAAATTTAGTTTTCACTCCCTTTTTGTTAGTCACGATGCTACGATTCAATCACAAGAAGTTACTCGTGTGATTGTGACTCGTGACTTTAACGGTCGTGATCGCAACTGGATGGTTTATTTTCGGTTCCCGCTTATTATTTGCAAGCAGATCGCAACTTTATTGCAAAAATCAATAACTCATTTACGTGGATCTCGTGTCGTGAATGAGCGATTTTGTGATTTGGAGCAAAAAACAGGTTTGTATGCAATTTGGTGCCAATAATCGTGTGGATTTATGATTATTTTGTGGGGGTGCGGTCTTCTGTCGATCAACGCTCGAATTAGGTACCGATTAGGTGGAATGCTTTGCATTTGCGAGTATCCACGTTTGAATTCTGATGTATTTAACGGTTGATATTTACGAAGCTCCTCATCATTTATTTGAATGAACTTTTTTAACTTCGTGGCGCCCTCAGAGTTACTGTTTTATTTTAAACGAACCGCTTACCGTCTTCACTGGGCAAAAGCAATTACCCCGCATGGTTTTGTGCGGTTTAGAGTTGTGTATTATCCTGTTATTGATTAATTGTTTGTTAAATCAAATACTTATTATCAATAAATTATATGTGATATGTAATAATTTGTAAAAACAAATAATTAAAGAAATGTCGTCAATTAACCTTTGTGTAACTTTTAATTATAAATTCGATATATAAGGAAACCGGAATTGTGCTACCGACTATAAAAATGTAGATACACAATTTTACGATGGTTGTTAAATTTGAATTAATTCCGAACACCGAAAATACATAATTAATTAATTCAAATTCGTAACGAAAAATACATTTTAACGATATTCAAATTTCACGTCGCCATTAACATAATGGTTTAGTTTTTGCCCCGTCTTATGATTTATTTAATTGTACCGAGAGAATAAGCCGGAGATGTAAATGAGCAAGATGTTTTATCCCTTGACCGCAAGATAGATCGATTTTGTATTTATACCCCTCTTTAGAATACCGTTGCGTCATTGTTACTTTCCAGTATTGGCTTGAGTGGTTGGAGAAGTAGCCTAGCGGTGGCGTATATGTTTTCGATCGTTTGATTTATTACGCGTTGCATTAAATGTCCCTCAAGCGTCCGAATTCCGTAACATCAATATGTAGAGATTACTCGACGGCACAAGTCGCCGCGGCGCAAAATGCGTTTCTTTGTTTGCGCCCGTAAACATCATAAATACTTAATCGCGGAGAAATTACGCGACTACAAAAGGTCCGAGTAAGACCGTAATTGTAATTAATTTACAATTAATTTTACGGTTTAAGAAAACCTCAAAATTACATATAATTTAAGAATTTCTTAATTGCTATATTCTTAGAAAGATTGTAGACCCATATCAAACTGGACTGGTGGTCACACCATATTATTAAGGTGTCACATGCGAGAAACGCTTAAACACAACAAAAAGCTAACGACTAAACTACGTTTTCGCAGTTTGATTACTTATAATAGGGAAACTATTATTCTAAGAGCATTATCCCTTAAATAATTAACGATAAACGTTTATATCTATATTTTACGTTGTATTTATTTAAACAATGTTTTAAAAAAAATGTTTCGACATTTTTAAAATAAAACGGATATTAATGCAAAAAATTCCTGTATTACCATATATAATAGAGGATAATTTCTTCAAATTTCAAACGAATATGTAAATGTCTTTTAAAACGTCCAATTTTTTTTATTTAATAAATGGCTTCTGAAACTTCCCCACAGGAGATTATATACCTACATCTATATATTTATACATAAATATGTATTACTCCACAAACACTTTCTAAATATTTCTTTGCATTACCGAAAATTTTATAAATTAACTGCATTGATACCTGAAATAACATTCAAGTAATTATCACACTGATTCAAAGAAAAACCAAAAAATTAACGACTGAATTTGGATGAAACAGAACAAAATAAAGTCATAACAATCGATAATAAAACAAAGAAAACAATTTAGTAAGAAACAAACAAAAACCAAACAGTTATAATGAAAAGTGAATCAGAATAAGGTGAAATAAAAAAAAATGTAAATGTAAAATGTTATAATGCAAGGGATTCACGGCCAAAACATGCAAATAAAATAATATACATTTAACACAAATCAAATGTTATTGTAAAAGGCAATAACACGATGGTTTCAAGCTCAAAAGATGTAAAGAAAATAATATAAATTTAATACAAACGTATTCATATGTTAGAAAGCAGTTCGTATTAAAAAGTGGGAAATGTCGAATATTAAAATTGATGTAAATGACAAAGTTCAAAAATGACAAATATGAAAAATAAAAAATGTCAAATAGTTTTGGAAATGCTAAAAATTGCTAAAACCTGGCAATGTCAAAAAGACTAAAACTTCATATGTCAAAATGATTAATTTTAAAAATGACAGCGATATGAGTAAACATGTCAAAAAACTCGAAAATGTAAAAAATAACAAATACGTCAAATAGTTTCAAAATGACAGCAACGCCAAACGTCTGGGCGAAAAATGCCAAAACTGACGGCTGTGTAAATGTCCGTAATGTTGAAAATGCCAAATGTCAAATATGAAGTATGTGCCAAAAATTACGAATACGTTAAATAGTTCGTGTACCAAAAACTACAAAACTACAGTGAAAAGTAAAATTTCAAAAATGACGTAAATGTCGAGAATAGCAAATAGCAAAAAGGACGTAAGTATTCACAAACAACATAAATGTGAAATATTACAAATGTCAAATAGTTCTGGAAATATCAAAAATGTTAAAAATGACAGCAACGTCAAACGACAGGATGGAAAGTATCGAACGTGACGTCTGAAGTATATATAAAGTTCAAAATGGCCGAAAATGTCAAACTCATGACGAATATATCGAAATAACGTCCATATAAAAACGACGAATACGTCAAATAGATTAGAAATCTCAACGCCATCGTCAAAAATGACAATAATTTCAACTGTTAAAAATGACGTAAATACTAAAAATAGCCTGAACGACAGGTTACAGACACATAAAGATCAAAACCGCAAAAAAATACGAAATTTAAAATCATAAAACTCAAAAATTGCACACTTTATTGGTAGCGTGAATGTCAATATTTTTTCAACGTCAAATATTTTTAGTAAAGAAAATAATCAAATGTTAAAATTGATGACATATGAAAAATGCAAATACGAAATACCAAAATGACGCGAATCTCAAAAATAACAAATGTCAAATAGTTTTGGAAATTTGAAAGCTTGTAACAACCTGGATTATGTCAAAAAAGGCTAATATAAAAAATGATGGATTTCGTATTGTTGGGCTGGGTTGGATTGGATGTTAAAATAATTGAGAATGACAGGTATTTTGACGTTTTTAAAAAAACGGTGGGGTTTGTTCCGATAAAGTTATCTACTACGTTTCAGAAGATGCTTGAAACCTGTTTAGTATGACTTTAAATTTTTTTTGAAATGTTAGATAAAAGTTGTTGCACTTATGTTTGGCTGAAGTGTCTCGGATAATTTCAGTGGAAAGTGGGGGCAGATCATAATCTAGAGCGCGATCCGACAATATTTTATACAGCCCTAGCCAAATATTCACAGTGTGCTAAGTATCGGAGTGTTCTAACTTTAAAACTAACGGCCAACGTTTATTTACACAACAAATAACAAAGTGGTAACGTCCTACCGCAACGATGGCGAAAGAAATGTTAATAAAAAGGAAAAGTGAATTCCGTGAATTCCAGTCCGTAGTTAGTTAACGACGGAGGCTAGACGATGGAAATGAAAATAAATACACGAATAACGAAAAGAAGTGAACGGCTCATTGTGACAGAATAAAACAATTATAAATGAATTTGTTACAGAATTGATGGCGGTCAACCAAAATGGCTTGAATTTGCTATGAGCAGTAAATCAAATTCATAAGTGGAAGAAAATAATCAGCTGTCATTCCTAGACATCTTGTTAATGAAGACAGAGGACCCAAACACCTCATTGCAAGATCAGAAAGGGTTGCAGACGATGACGGTGAAAAAATGAGAAATGTCTTATTTAAACTTTTTGAAGCATCTGACACCGCTGAATATGCTTTTTAGGCTTTGCTTCTGTATCGATGCCATTAACAACATGCTCATAAAACTCTGGAACGGAAATCTATTCGTCTATACTTGCTAACAGATAAAATTGACGAAAGCTTTTTAAAATTCAAATTGAATCGCTCCGAGTTCTTGACAAAATTGACAAAACTTGAAAAATCAGTTTATTTCCAATAATTTTAATTGTGTTGCAAAATTTTGTAAAATCAATATAAATTTATCATAAAAGTTATGGGAAACGAAAAACTATTTATTCATATTTCTTCAGTTTCTTGAATAAGTATTCCATGAACATTTTACAGATTACACCGCGCACACAGTTTCCTAATTCAAATAAAAAAGTACCAGAAATTACCAAAGTACTTTATTATTATCACGGTGCGACTTTCAAAAATTATTATTTGACGCAAGACTTGTTGATAACGCATTTTATTTATTTGATTGTTCTTCAATGCAATATGTCGCGAATTACACGATACACTCTTTTTTCCATGACGCTTATGACTTAATTCCGCCTAGTAATAGAAAATGTCATTGTCATTTTTCATTCATGTTTCTGATTAACATAAATTGTGTTGTTTCATATCTATTCCTTGTATTTATAATCGGCATTGTCCGTCGGTTGTTCGCCTTATATTGATTTTCAATACAAATCAGTAAGAGCAAGTGATCGTCGATGCACCCGCTTTTCCTTGAGGGTTATGACTTAATTGCCTCTAACAATATATAGCACATAAATCTGTTAAATTTAAATATCTGCTTGACATAACGTTTTATGTTGCACAACAGTTATTTTTATTTGTGTCACATGTATTTCAACTCTTGGGTGTGTTTTTGACAGTAGTTGTATGCAGATCTGTTGGTCGTTTTTGCAACTTTACATTTTTTCATGATGTTACACGTTGGATGCCAATTGTAGTGAGAAAATATTGTCGTTCTATGTATTTTTATATATGCATGTTTTTCTTGTCATGATGTGACGTCTTAACCTATATCGAGTGGACCCGCGCCCATTATCTGCAAATACAATTTTTATTCGCATATACATATCATAACATATATATATATATTTTACTGTATAAAAAACAGAATTCGGGGTGTTGAACGATTAGAAATATAAATCACATCAATGTTTTCTGGCTAACGTTTCGCCTCGTTTATTGAGGCCTTATCAAAGCCTATAAGGTAACAATAAACAAAAATAATTTTAATGTAAAAACAAATTTCTAGTAAGTACTTAATATTTTAGAAGATTGTAGAAACATTGAAACATTGCTGAAGATAACACAAAACGACGAGTGACAGGATCGAAAGTTATGATATAATTAACGCCTATGACATAAAAGCTGTTGCAACCATTAAAACTGACGAAGATCACATTGTGCGAACTTGAACAACAACAACATATGACCAACCGTGAAAAACTGAAAATTACATAAATTTTAAATTGACACATATTTAGGTACAGTGCGTGTTATAAAGAAAGTGAACATTTTAAAATTATAACCAAAACACAAAAAATTCGACGCGACCAACCGCAAAAGAACCTACAAAATAACGAAGGAGAAAAGACAATGATTAAGTAAGGAAAAACGATACAAGTTATGAGTTGTCGAAAGATTCATCTCCCCAGTAATAAACTGCTAAGGAGAAAACATTTATTAATGAAAAATTAATTTAAAGAAAGGTGTGAACATTTATTCACTTAGATAGCGCTAAGATTGTCTTTATCTTTTTTGAAATTCATTTCATTATTTGAATTGACTCTATAACTTACTAGAAATTTGTTTTTACACTAAAATTATTTTTGTTTATTGTTACCTTATGGGCTTTGATAAAGCCTCAATAAAAGAGGCGAAACGTTAGCCAGAAAACATTGAAGTTATTTCTATTTCGTTCGTTCAACACCCCGAATTCTGTTTTTCATACAGTAACAAAAATGTAACCAAATCTTTAACTATAACGATTGTTATACGTGGGAGTTTCCATTATATATATATATATATATATATATATATATATATATATATATATATATATATATATATCTGTGTGTACGTGTGTATCGATTTTAGGATCGATGTAAAATCTATTCAACTAAAAGATTGAACCTTTCACTAAAGGTAGTCGAATTTATTGACTAATTTATATGCAATTGCCGTAAGATTTGCATGCTTTCCAATTTGTTCTGTGTTTCACTTAGTTGATGTGATTGAATTTTTCAACAGTATGCGCAGCTGAACGTGTAGTAAAAGCTCGTAAACCTCCAACGTTTAACGAAAACCGTACGGTAGGGTACGAGATAACCTTACTTTTTTAAACCGAACATATTTAAATATATTAACATCCCGGTGTTAATTTTTTTCGAAACTCATCAAACGTTTTTTGGGCAGGATTGGAGTTTTATTTAGTTGTTTGTGGCACGGCCGTGATCAATTACAACATCGTTGATATTAATATTAATAAAATTAATGCGATTGATGTAGCTGTACTTACGTACGGGGGTATTAAAATATTCAAATACGAAAAAATATATAAAAAAAAACGCATCAAACATCCTATTCTAATTCATATTTGGTGACCGAAGGATCCGAGAATGTCATTTATAAACTTCCAAGTAATATTAATGTATCTGCTATTTTTTCACATGTCAAAATACTTTGATATATGACGATTGTATATCGCGGTAGCACCGGTCTGCTCTAATGATCTATGCTCCATAGAATCACTACTACCGTATGCGGCATTGGCCTTTGAAAATCAATCAATAAATTACAAGTATATATTCGTTAGCCACATTAGTATTTTTACTTTTGATAATTTAAGGCACAAAAGGTGGCGATTTTTTGTGTTCTTTTAATCAAATATTGTTCCCAAATATTGCCCGTAACGAACATATTGTCGATGCATTAACTTCCCAAGACAAAACATTAAACATATATTATATCTATTATACGCGTTATAATGAATGACATTACCATGATGTATGCGAGCAGTTGGTTTTCTCTTTTATATTTTATACGCAGGCAGACGGTAATTACGCAAAAAAGCCTGGTCAATGATTTTACTAATTTAATGCATTTATTATTCACCTTAAACGTTTTTTAAAAATAACAGCGTTATTTACAAATGTTATAATTAAGATGTATCTGTGAATAGTTTTCGTAAAAGTTGCAAGAATTGTGTGTCGTAATACGTCATCTTGCTACAATTTCATACATCAGATGTTATTGATGATAATATATATGGATCAAGCGGCATCGCATTATCGCCGTCCGCTTTGTCACTAATATTCGTGGAGCTTTGTTGGTCATCGTGGCCAGTATAATATTTATAAATGAAAATATTCGTAACCAAATCACCCGACGGAATGTTTACTTACATTAGTATAAAACATTCGGAATTTATATCTTAAAGAATGAGAGAATAGAAGTTGCACGGTTTAAAAACATAAATGAAGAAATTGTGCATACTAACGATTTGTCATGTACACACAATACCGTGTTGATTGCATTTAGCCCTGGCAGACGTCAACAACTCATTCTATTACTTTTTACGTTTTATTCCGCGGCTATTAAAAGTGTAAATAAAGATCCGTCCATACGCGTTAATTCAAGCTTTCGTTAATTAGGATTAAAACGGCGACGTTTTGAATAAAAATATTTCCGAAATAAATTGAGAATTATGACAAAGCCGTGGAGATGCGAAAAAATGAAATACACGCCGAAGTAGACCACTAAATTACCCGATGTCCGCACTAAGAACGGAACTAGAGGAGATATTATCTCGCTAAAGTCCCATGTCTCTATATAAAATATAGCCTCATATATTACACAAGCTGATGACATCAAATTCCAGAGCATTAGTCTTACAATGCCTTATATTATTAACAACCACCAGAGCTTTGGGCTGACAAGATTTACAAAAGTTGCTTATCTTAATAAATATGTCATGAAGATAGACAATAAACTGTAATTAAAGTTTTATCGCTCGAATCCAATGAAATTTTAATTATTATTTTAAATTAAAAATTTCATCCTGCAAATTAAATTGTTATTGTGCGTTACTTCATCAATCGGTTATATAATTGCATAAATCATTAATTTTTTAATATAGTTTGTATCGTTGTCTTATATTTCTGGACTTTTTTAAATTTTATTCAAACTTAAATATTTAATATACATTTTAACAACATGAATAATAATCTAATAAACTGATAGCGAAGCATGGTCCTCGATGGCACGTAATTTGGTTCCTTACCTCATGTTTCTCTATAAGAAAATTGTTTATAAATTAAATTGTTCGAATCATAAATGACGGCGAGGGTTATTATTTGTAAGTTATATTGTTCAAGTCATGTAATGACGGTAAGGATCATTATTAAGTTAGTCTACGAAATTGTGTAAAAACAGCAACGAATATTCTATAGGATAAAATAAACTCCTCGGTGGGTATTTGTCTGTATTGTTGTATATGCATTTTGATGCGGTTTACATAATTCTATATATCAAGAATATTCATGTGTACAAAATATTAATCTATAACAAGCTGGAGTCACGAAGTGATAATTTAAGTGGAGCATTTCGAAGAAAAACCCACCTAAACAGTTAAAGATATATGAAGACTGCGTTGGGCATGAAATATTCTAAAGTCTGGAACAGAACATAGCTACAATTAAAAGAACTAATAGATATAAGTATATGCATATATATTTCTTAATATTCTTAACCAACCTTGGTCGACCAGTTAAGAACATTTGCATCAGACTGGTAAAGGAAGGAGAGCAGGCGTTTGGATTCCGCATAATTTGTTCGAAGAAAACAAAGCTAACCGATCTATCACTTGCAAATTATTGCATCAGCGACACAATACAGAAGGACTTTAAAAATGGGTTCTGATAATCCAAAACGCAAAAGGCAGTGGCTACAATATTTTCTAAGTGACAAAAAAAAATAAAATTTGGATGATGTCAAAAATACGGTCTCCACATATTCTGCGCAAAAATCAATTGACTTTCATCGATCCGGCATTGAATATTTGCACACTAGATGGCGAAAGGTTGTTGATAACGAGGGTGATAACATCGTTGATAGAAAATAAAAATTGAAACCAGAAGATTTTCTCAGGAGGATCAGATTTTGTTTGTTCAAAAAAGTTTACTGACAGACAACGTTTACCAAAGATGATATTTTCAATGCCCACAATAATCATTTGGTCACATGAAAACCCTCAATCCAATCTCAATCCACGAACGTCATTTTCAGGGCCGATTTAGTGTTGATATCTGGGCAGGAATAGTTGGAAATCATTTGATTGGGCCTTACTTCTTACCGCCTCGCTTAACTTCTGCCGCGTATTTAGAGTTCCTAAATTCCACTCTGAAAAACCTATTGGAGGATGTAATTATTCGAAGAGACATGTTGTATCTTCATGATGGGGTCATTATATTTATCAGTGCGGACATGGTTCGAGAATAATTTCACAGGGAGGTGGATAGGAAGGACTGGACCAGTATTCTGGATCGCCAGATCTTAATTCGTGTGATTACTTTTTATGGGGACACATGAAACAGGTAGTTCACGCAACCCTTATAAATACGGTCGACAAACTAAGAAATTGAATCGAAAATGTCGCCGAAGAAATTAGAAGAAATCCTGATGATCAGAAGAAGTCACCAATCGTTAGTTAGTACGGCGTGCTAAGAAACGGTGGATGTCATTTTGAACAACTTTTGTAGTCTCCTTAAACACTACATTTTTGTTTAGAAGTTAAATTGTTGGAGGAAGTAGGTAAAATGTTTAACAGTCTATTTAATTTCAATTTAGGTTCAGCTTATTTAAAACTGTTTGCTAAATAAGTAGTTACATCGTCACCTAGTTATGCAGTTGTGTACTCACGTAGTTATGTTATTAGCTAGTTATGGCGTTATTGCTGCTGTGCTGCAATGCAGTTGGGTATTCATGTTGTAATGCAATTACTCATTGAGTTGTATAGATATGCAGTTACGTAGTTATGAAGTTACTTAGTTTCGTAGATTTGTATTTACGTAGCGGTGCAGTCATATACAGTGTGATCGAATATTGAGGCGCCTTGCGACCTTGCTCATGGTCAACTTTGACAATTTTTTTTTAAAAAACGCCCTTCTTTTCCTAAAATTGTTTGCGAGAGTCAATCTGACGTATATTGACACGAGAAAATGTTGTCAAATTCGCATATTGCCTGTTATGAAGAGTTTCGGAGCATTTTCCCTCCGAAGCAGCCAATAATTCGTATGACGATGTTTATCAAGTTAAGAACATCGTTCAAAGAAAAACAGGTCGTGGAAGACCAATAAAACGAACAACTGAGGTGGTGAATAATGCGAGGGAAATCATGGAAGCAACTCCATCGACATCGATTCGAAGAACTACGAAAAGACATGTGGCTTTTTTTCCATAAGCTACTTTGACAACAAAAATCGATCTTGCTGTAGTTATGCAGTTAGGCAGTAACTGGATTACATACGTTAAATAGTTACTTAGTTACACATTTACATAGTTAGGTAGTTGTGTAGTTAGATAGTAATTAGGTAGTTGTCTAGGTAAATAGTAGTTAGGTAGTTACGTAGTAGTTATGAACTGACAGGTAGTAACATATTGATCAAGTTACGTTACGTTGTTCGGTAGTTGTGTAGTAAATTAGTTACATATGTAGGTACTTACGTAGCCACTTAGTTACATGGTTACTAAGTTGTGTAGTTACATGTTTATATTTTTACTAGAGAAAGTGATTAAATAAATTAAATTATTATAAAAATGTGGATGAATGGATCTCTTTGAAATATAATTGTTAACAAACGTTGTTACGTAGTTGCGTAGTTAGGCAGTTAGTTAGTTGCAGTAGTTAGGCAGTTACGTAGTTACATAGTAGTTAGGTACTAACATAGTTACGTAGTTAGGAGGTCAAGTTGCTATGTAGTTATTTAGTTTGGCACTTACGTAGATACATAGTAATGTTGTCAGGTACGTACATATTTAGGTACTTACGTAAGTACTTAGTGACATGGTTACATAGTTATATAGTTGCATGTTTACGTAGGTAGTTATATATTTATAGTCAAGTTATATAGTCACGCAGTTAGGTAGCTACTTAGTTAAATCATTAGGTAGTTGCGTAGTTACTTAGTCACATGGTTACATAGTTATGTAGTCACATGTTTACGTAGGTAATTATATATTTATATAGAAATGTTAAATTTCTACTATATAAAGAATAGAAAATGTAATTGCTACATGACCAAGTGTTGATTTGTTATATATGGCCCAGGTAAGTCAAAATGTGTAACATCGTGTGACAAGAGGGAATGAATTGTCATCGGTTAATAGTTCATTGTGATGCCACGCAATAACTAATTAATTAATTTTGAACGTTTTGCTAAAGAATTTTTGCTACGAATTTAAATAGAGCAGGCGATCCGTTTTGACCAACGAGAGTGGAGGAATCAGTTCATGAATGTCTTATATCTGGCTACGAGAAGGAGAGTACATTTTTGCACCGGGTCTGTGTTGGTTGATCTCGTGAAATCCACAACCTAAAAGTAATCGGAACGTATTTTTAAACGCCAGTGGAAGTTAATATCAAAACTTCGAATAAACGTCGAAATTTCGAAAAGTAACTCTCAACTTGATAAACAAATATTAAAATGTTAACTTTTAAACATACGCAGTGAACTTTCAGTGTAAATTCACTCCGTGATCATTGTCACAGCGGTGAAATATAATTAAAACAAAACTTTTTTCGTTTGTGTTTGCCTTTGATAAGATATACTTATAGATTTTGCAAATTTGGTCGAGGAAAGTTCAAAACGTGTCAACGGTCAGGATAATTATTTATAATTTATTCTGTATAATCCATGTGAACATGATATGGGATTGTTTAAATCGTTCAACAAGAGGGGTATTGTATTATTTTAATTAATAGTTCATTTAAAATAAGTTAATGCATTCATTTAAAAGTGTTTGCTAAATAAGTATAGCTTTGGTTTAAAATTTGCATCAACGCGTGTCTATTGTAGACGTACGTTTCATATGCACGAATATAATAATTTAACTTTTGAGAATATTATTTTTATTTGAAATTACGTATTATGTAATACAGCGATAAAAATTATTAACATTGTGAGTTATTTTCCATCTAGACAAATTGTTTATTCACCGCCTCAAATGATAAATAGGAAATTTAATCAGTTTGTGATGTTAACAATTGTATGATTAAATACAATTTTAATTGCAATTATTTTAAAAAAGAGAAAGAAAAATAAAAGTAAAAAATCAGTGTTCTCGGTGTATAAGTAACTACAATTAATTTGCTGATAACAGCAAAACGTATTGACAATTTGTAAATGTTTCGTTGGAACAAATTTGTTTCGTGTCAATGTTTTGAGGTTATTCGTGACTAAAAGATTAACCTCATTTGCTTACTCTTGAACGTCTATTTTTAAGCATAAATGTACCTGGTAAAATATGCTGATAGATTTTATGCAAGTATTTGATTTTTTGATACGTGCTCGTGGATCTTTTTCGGCGATTTGGGAAAATAAATCAAATCTGATCAGAATTACGGGTTCTCAAAGCGCGCTTTTGACTTAATCTTAAAATTTAAATAAATGAAGAAATCTCCTCATTTGCATCTTTGCAATATCATAAAATTCAAGATCAAGTTTAACCCAAATGAAATAAAATAACACATTTATTAATTGTATAAATTTGATTTACGAAATTGTTAAAATAAATAAAATAAATAAAACGTTTATCAAATAAAATAACGTACAATTAATTCGAACTTAAATAAACGCAACGAAATTCACAAAATATAAATAAATGGATAATTTGATTATTTGCTATAATAATTTTTAAATAATAAAATAAATATATTAAAATGTAAAATAATCGTGTTTATTTTAGCGAATAAATAATATTACATTGTCTGTCCATTGAGAAATATAATTTTGATTTGCATGCAAAGTAAATCTGATGTGTTGTGCATGGAAGCGTTATATTATTGTTGACAGCTTACATTAGGATTTGTTAGGTCAGTAAATGGGTAGTTTGAGGAGCTTAAGTCCGCTCTCAATCTAGTACTCTCGTTCAATATTCTCCGGAATATAATAAAATTGAATTGACATTGGTGAACATTTACAAGTCATTATATTTCATATTTCACTGTGAGATAATTAAGGTTATGCTATGTGCACTCTATTATTTACTAAAATGCTCTAACAAGAATCGATTAGTTAAATTATATGTAGTAAATATTATGACTCCCTTGTCGTGCAGGTATTGCCTTATAAGAAATATATCTACATATGTCTTTCATTTTCTCTACACGCGATTTGTCTTTGGTTATTATATTTATGAAAGTGTATGCCGCATTGTATATTGACTACCAGACCACCCAGGATGGTCGTCATTGTCATTTGAATGTCATATAATCCATTAATCTGTTCTACAAAGCACAAAAATATTAATTCATTTTTACAGATTGTAAGCAAGCTTACACTTCTTTCTGTAAACTAGTTCTGAATGTGTATGCTCATATACGACGTACACTTTATAGAAACCGTGTTGTTAGCGCTCAAACAATTGTTTAGTAAAGTGATATTCATCGTTCACATTATTAGTGAACATAACTTTCCCAATTTGATTAATTGATGACATAAATTCTTCTAAACTCAATATATTTATAATGACATTTTTTTCTATATTCATAAAAGAATTTTCTTATAATCACATTTTGTTATTATCTATTAATTTTATATTTAATACATACACCATCCGATTTATTAAACAACGAAATTTATTGCACTTAACTATCGTCAAATATTATATATATATATATATATATATATATATATATATATATATATATATATATATATGCATATATCAGCGGCATTGCGACGAATATATTCGCAGGCGAATTTATTACATATAGGAAATTCTCAACTTAAACGTCACATATATTTTAATATCTGCGAATGTATGGCGAATATGTTCGCATACATTTTAATAAGCGCTTAACAACATACATGTGTACCACATCATTAGCGACTTTTGCATTAAATGTACGCGAACATATTCGCGACCTCCATCGCGACTATATACATATACATAAAACTAAGCACTGCACGACTGCAATTTTATATTTCACCGATTAATATACAGCTATCCAAAAGAAATTGTATATCAACGACATCAGGTTTACATTGTAAGGAATTACTAATACTCAGAATTTAATATATGTGTTTGCGATACATGAACAAGGAACTCGTGACGAGTTGTAAATTCGACGAGAATTTCGATTACGTCTCTCGCTCACGTATGTTACGCCAAATGATCTGCGTCGCTACCGTCTGGGCGTTATTCAATCGTTCGAAGGCTTATTCAGATAAAGATCGAACAATATGTATATATTACATATACATATATTACATATACATATATTATTATAGTGCGACATTTAAATCGTCGATAAACGCGAGGGCGAATATATTCGCATGCATTTTAATGACCCTTTAACTGCATGCCTGTATGCACCGATACCATCGCCTTTAGTGCACATTCAGAAAATATCAATGCGAATATATTCGCCATGTCCACAGCCAGTATATCCGCATATATTAATATCAATTAAACACTACATGACTGAAGTGACATCTGCAATGACTAATATAAAACACACAACAAAGAAATTAAGTATCAAGCTTACTTTATAATGAATTATAATTATACATAGTATGGGCGATTCTCAACATTAGGATGTAATTGTATTAAATGACGAATACAATCGCTTGAATTTTAACGACAGCTAAACTATATGCATATATATTAATTTCCCATTGACTTTGATGCAAATCCAAATCCAATGAATATCCATGCGAATATATTCGCCATGTCCATTAAAACACTACATGATCGCAATGATAAATTGCAACGACTAATTAGAAATATTTACTAACTCATTATAGTTAAGGTAAACAAAAAATACTGACTGATATAATATTTATAATTTTTTATAAAATCTTTTATTTAAACCGCATAAAAAATATTAAATAACATTGTTTGATTACATGTAATGTAATCGCGTGTCTGTTGTTATTTACATAATTATTGTACAAATATAGAAATCGAATACCCGGTCGTAGTAAAATAGTTTATGCGTTATTCTGATTAATCAACGCTTTACGTTGTATATGAAACATGTTCATGTATGCACCTAGCTACATTTTAACGATGAAGACTAACCCCTATCGATTCCTAACCCTATTACAGCAAGGCATTTCATCTACCTAATAAGCAGGAAGCAATTAGTAAATCACCGGGGCCAGAAAATAATAATAATAATAATAATATATAATATATATATAATATAATAATTATAATGCACGAGTAGAATTTTAGCTTTGTGAGCTTTAAAAGTTCATCTTCAATGGAAAGAGTAAATTTGTTCACATATTCTTATAATTTGTGCTTTTGTATGTCGTATTTTTAATAATTTTAAAAATAAAAGATGTCTATCATGGGGAAAATAAATAAAAAATGCCATCGAAAAACATTAAAGTATAAGAATAGCAATAAATTTTAAATAAAATGAAAAGTACTGAAAAACACGTTAAGGATAAAATAGCTACAAACTAAAAACAAATAAACCAAATACAGACAACTAAACAGAGAACTGAACCCAACGCACTCTAACCATTTCTAAAAATAGATTCAATACAAATAAAAAAAAAGAAAACTAACTTATAATAAGTTTCGTTTATTTTTTTGATCGTTTGATGTAAAATTTGCTTTGCATTACTTTGGTTCACATTGACTTGATTTACACGAATCTGGTTGACATTTTTGTTGTTGTACATTTGTTTTATTCTTATTTGTTCTAATTGGCATCTAGTTCTTGTCTATTTAGCTCATTTACTTATTATGCTTGTTTGGATTCGTGGACGAACGTTTCGCTTTTACTGTTGACATCACCAGCATGAAACGCTAAACTTGTACATCAAACATAGTAAAAGAAATGTGTGTGCAAAATGGCTTAGGAACTCACCATTCCCACCGCTTGTCGCAAACCAAGTCAGATCCGATGCATTTACGAAACAATTCCGTAATTACAAAGGATTCAAATGCCAAGTGCCAACACAAAAAATCAAATGTTAATCATCACAACAAAAATTAAAGGAATAACATATTTATGTTGATTATGCTTGGAAATGCCATGAAAATGTACTAAAGAGGTTGAATTTGTAAAAATAAATCGGTTTGGATTCTTGGACGATCGTTTTGCTTTTACTATGAGTTCATAGAGCTTGACACCAGCTGATCATCAATCACAAGCCATTTTAAACCGTTCCGAGGTGTCAATAAATAAAAATCAAATGCCGATTACGGCAGCAAGGTATAATATGCAAAAATAATACATTGATGTTAATAATGCTTGGGAGTGCCATGAAAATGAAAAAAAGGTAGAATCTACAGAACTCGATTTTGATACTTTTATAGACATTAAAATGTCAAATTGCCAAATTTTAAGTATTAAAAAATTTCATAGTTTCGTTTCAATATGTGGGAAGAATATGCAAAAAATGATTTTAAAAAATTGGAAATTTTTTTCAAAATTAAAAAAAGTATAAGATTTTATCAGCATTGTCCAGAATATCTCAAAGTTTCTCTCAACATTAAAAAAAAAATGTATATATTTGTAGACTAAAAAAATCTGCAGTGGTCCGCACTGAACTTTCTTATACTTACTTATACTACATTTTTCGAAAAAACTACTCACATGAAAGGTGAATAATTTTTTCCATAACTCGTACCGTTTTCGAGATACGGAAAAAGGTGATAAGAGTAAACCATTACTTCTGGTTGAGGTATTGCTTTCAAAATAGGACGTTTTCTTTCCAGCTATATACAAATCTTAAGTTTAAAGTTTCATAGCTCTAGCTATAATCGTTTGGACGCTAGAGCGCGTACGCTCACACACGTCATTCCGAAAATAGTCAGAAACGATTCAGGGGACCTCAAAACGTGTATATCCGTGTATATCCGTTAAAATCTCGAGTTTTCATGGTTCCTATACTTACTTATACAAAAAGTATAAGAAAGTAAAAGTAAAATAAAATTGATCAAAATTTGAAAAAAATTGCCTGTGATGCAAAATTTTCAATATGTTGAACAGCAATGTAAAAATTCTACATATTTAATTTTTTTTAATGATTAACTTTGCAAAAAAATGTAATTTCTGCTATTTTACATTTTGTAGTTTTTCGAATTTTAAATATGTTTTAATATTCCTGATTCTGATTTTTTTCTTTAAGATTTTGTTATGAATAAAAATCAGTTGTACAGTTGTATCAAATTTATTATATTGATGTTAGTCATGCTTGGAAATGCTATGTAAATGAACTAAAAAGTTAGAATGTGCAAAAAAGTTGGTTGGGAATTTTGGACGATCGTTTCGCTTTTATTGTCAGCTCATCGGCAGAACTTGCACCTAAAATGTTGTTAAAGACATTATTATGCAACTGTGTAATATGAACTCGATTTCTTCTGTGTTTAATTATTTTGAAATTTTGTATCGTTTATATTATATATTTTTTATTGTTTGGATAGGATTCTTGATTTACTAAGGCGGATGATCATTTATTTACCAACATTCTTGGGTATTAGTTTCATATACTCAATGAATAAACACATTTATTATATTTCTTATATTATTATTTAATTAATTTTTGTTTCATCTGATTTGTTCTCACCTTAACTTGTTAACTTGTTTACATTTGTTGCGTTTTTTGTTTGTGACATTTTTCAATTGTTTTGTTTTTTTAATTTTAGTTCCTATTTGTTTTATATATTCAAGTTTATTTAAGTTTATTTATTTCAGTATGTTAGTGCCTCTTTCTTCGCCATCTTTACCAGATTTTCTATTTCAAAAGTGCGCGTGAAAATTGAAACTCGGAATCGAACCTCGGATACCTAGAAACGTTTGGACTCGTTCACGTATGTACATTTGACTTTTGTGGTTAGTATTTTTATTTTCGTTTGTTTCGCATTCATTGTGTCATTCGATTTCCTGTTCTTTGCTTGTTTTTTTTATTTGTTTAATTTTTGATTTCATTTGATTTATTTTTACGATTATTAAAATAATTTTTTTGAGGTTTATTAGTATCGGTTGCTTAATAATATTTGTTTTATTTTTATTTATTATTTATTTATTTATTATTTTATTTATATCATTAAGAATGCGTCGGTCCTGCACCGTTAACTGGGAGTAGTGTCGCGAGGGTCGAATAATCGATATTTTACTGTACTTACATATTAGACGTATGTATTGATAATTGAGGCGGAAAATATAAACGTAAAAATATGTAGTAATTTCGTTCCGGTTAATTGGTGCTCCAGATGAATAACTTCCGGATAATAATCGTTACATTTGTGTGTAATCGCAAATAATTTAAAATAAATCGGGAAAGTGTACGATGGAAGAGTTTCTTAATTTAATTAGCTATTATTTCTGGCAATGGCTGCAGTACTATCATTAGATTTGTACGTTAATAGTTTAAGTATATTATTGTGAGCAAATATTTAATTGTAAATAATTAAAACTAATGATAAAATTATGACGAGTGTGTTAGAAAATTACATGGCTGGTCCGCCCTGCATGTTAGCAAGACGAGGCACATGTAATCAACTTCTAACTATAGAATGCATTAAATTGCAATCATTTTGAAACTGCCCGCCCATAGCTCGAGGAAGAAACTTTTTATCTCTGTTGCATTTTTAAATGAAATTAAAAATGTAACTTTGGGTTTTCATTATCTTTAGATTAAAATCTAACGAATGTCCCTCGGAAATTTACGCGCGAAATATCGCTAATCATCTCGGCGTCATTAGGAATTTTCTAATGGCAATGACAATTTCGCGCACACAAGAATTGAACAGTCATCGCGTTTTAGCATCACAAAAACTTAATGGATCACATCCTACTGGAAAATGATTTATTTTTTAAATTTTTGTTTTGCGGTTATTAAGAGTATGCATTACATACGATAAGGTAATCGCATAACGTTTATTAATTGGTTATTTATACAGATTTTATAATTTAATCGAACAACCCACATTAAAACTTTGATTATATTAATTTATCAATTACTTAACAGCTTACTTTAATTTCTTCTCGTGGTCATTTAACTACCTACCATACAAGGCTTTTCGAGGTTCCTTAAAAGCGTAAATGTTCGGTGTCGTCACGTACGAAATTTAATTATGTCAATAATAGAACTCGACATGAATGTACACAGTAATTGCATTTAGAAATAGTAATTTAGTGGGAGTGACGTTGTTTTATATTTTCTTTTGCGCATGGGGCGTAACTCATATTCTCTGCAACCAGGCACTATCTTTTCTATACATAAATTGATTTTACAGAAGAAAAAATACATAAATTAATACGTGTCACCCGAACGAAATATTAATTAATTCATTAAAAACTGCATTTTCATTTAAATGCATTAATAGTTTAATATGGAAGACGTCGGCGGGAGATTTTTTGGTATTTTTACAATTTCGATTTACTTTGACTCGTATTTCTTTAAAATTCAATTTGTTTTGTCTCGCGATGCTCCAAAATCGTTTTTTATTAACACATTTTTTCCAATTTTTATGAACTTGTGCTATATTACTATAATGGGGTAGATAGAGATTTAATTATACGTTTTGCTTTGTTTTCGCTTAATGAACGTTGCTGAATGGTCCCTAGAATGATCCTTGCCATCTTCGATCGTAGTCAGTTTTCTTAAATCATTGTGACTTGAAATTCATTAACAGAGATTTTAATCATATTAATAAAAACACGTTCTTACTAATGGCAAAGGACTCTAAAGGGTACAACGGGTTTCGTTTGATAATTTTTTAATGTATTTAGGCCAGTTCGAAAATAGATTTGTGTCTACTTATTAATACAGTAACCCGAAGATCAATAATAAAGTGCTGGTGGATGAAAGCAACAAAGAAACCTGCCTAAATTTTTAAATATATCAAAATGAAATCAAACCTGTTAGTATTTATTTTTTTAATTATAGAAAACTTTAAGATTTGTAAAGAAAATAAATAGTCGCATTTGTTTAATTCGTTACCTAAAAAAATATAAACTTGTAAACTGTCAAAGTTGATAGTTTGTATATTTTCAAAATCGTCGTTTCTTCAAATCATGTCTTCTTTTTGTCAGTTAATTGTCTTCAATGCCGGATTTGACGATTATATGCGTGATCAGTCTGAACAGTCCTATTGATGAGAACACTAATTTTCTGTGTAATCCTAAAAGCTTAGTGAAACAAACTGTGCGATTTTTGGTAGGTGTTATATAATATAATAGTCTTAAATGGTGAATCGTAAAAAAACAAAGATTGCAATCTGAGGCACTTGAAAACGCAAGTGTTAATTATAATTTAATTTGATTGCACTCTACAACTGAAATACAATAAAAATATTCTGCTTACATCGGCAAAATTATAAAGTTGTTTGCAAATATTTATAATAATAAATAGTCGAATTTATTTTATCATTTAAAAAAATTAAACATTAATTAATTAATTTATATAAATGCGCATTGATATTAAATTATTAAATATCCGAGTGCTGTGTATGTACGTGTCACCCGAACGAAATATTAATTAATTCATTAAAAACTGCATTTTCATTTAAATGCATTAATAGTTTAATATGGAAGACGTCGATGGGAGATTTTTTTGGTATTTTTACAATTTCGATTTACTTTGACTCGTATTTCTTTAAAATTCAATTTGTTTTGTCTCGCAATGCTCTAAAATCGTTTTTTATTAACACATTTTTTCCAATTTTTATAAACTTGTGCTATATTACTATAACGGAGTAGATAGAGATTTGATTATATGTTTTGCTTTGTTTTCGCTTAATGAACGTTGCTGAATGGTCCCTAGAATGATCCTTGCCATCTTTTTGATCGTAGTCAGTTTTCTTAAATCATTGTGACTTGCAAATCAATAACAGAGATTTTCATCATATTAATAAAAACACGTTCTTACTAATGGCAAAGGACTCTAAAGGGTACAACGGGTTTCGTTTGGTAATGTTTTAATGTATTTAGGCCAGTTCGAAAATAGATTTGTGTGTACTTATTAATACAGTAACCCGAAGATTAATAATAAAGTGCTGGTGGATGAAAGCAACAAAGCAGCCTGCCTAAATTTTTAAATATATCAAAATGAAATCAAACCTGTTAGGATTTATTTTTTTAATTATAGAAAACTTTAAGATTTATAAAGAAAATAAATAGTCGCATTTCTTTAATTCGTGACCTAAAAAATTATAAACTTGTAAACTGTCAAAGTTGATAGTTTGTATATTTTCAAAATCGTCGTTTCTTCAAATCATGTCTTCTTTCTGTCAGTTAATTGTCTTCAATGCCGGATTTGACGATTATATGCGTGATCAGTCTGAATAGTCCTATTGATGAGAACACTAATTTTCTGTGTAATCCTAAAAGCCTAGTGAAACAAACTGTGCGATTTTTGGTAGGTGTTATATAATATAATAGTCTTAAATGGTGAATCGTAAAAAAACAAAGACTGCAATCTGAGGCACTTGAAAACGCAAGTGTTAATTATAATTTAATTTGAATGCACTCTACAACTGAAAAAACAATAAAAATATTCTGCTTACATCGGCAAAATTATAAAGTTGTTTGCAAATATTTATAATAATAAATAGTCGAATTTATTTTATCATTTAAAAAATTAAACATTAATTAATTAATTTATATAAATGCGCATTGATATTAAATTATTAAATATCCGAGTGCTGTGTATGTGCGTGTCACCCGAACGAAATATTAATTAATTCATTAAAAACTGCATTTTCATTTAAATGCATTAATAGTTTAATATGGAAGACGTCGATGAGAGATTTTTTGGTATTTTTACAATTTCGATTTACTTTGACTCGTATTTCTTTAAAATTCAATTTGTTTTGTCTCACGATGCTCCAAAATCGTTTTATTTTTATGAACTTGTGCTATATTACTATAATGGGGTAGATAGAGATTTAATTATACGTTTTGCTTTGTTTTCGCTTAATGAACGTTGCTGATTGGTCCCTAGAATGATCCTTGCCATCTTCGATCGTAGTCAGTTTTCTTAAATCATTGTGACTTGAAATTCATTAACAGAGATTTTAATCATATTAATAAAAACACGTTCTTACTAATGGCAAAGGACTCTAAAGGGTACAACGGGTTTCGTTTGATAATTTTTTAATGTATTTAGGCCAGTTCGAAAATAGATTTGTGTCTACTTATTAATACAGTAACCCGAAGATCAATAATAAAGTGCTGGTGGATGAAAGCAACAAAGAAACCTGCCTAAATTTTTAAATATATCAAAATGAAATCAAACCTGTTAGTATTTATTTTTTTAATTATAGAAAACTTTAAGATTTGTAAAGAAAATAAATAGTCGCATTTGTTTAATTCGTTACCTAAAAAAATATAAACTTGTAAACTGTCAAAGTTGATAGTTTGTATATTTTCAAAATCGTCGTTTCTTCAAATCATGTCTTCTTTTTGTCAGTTAATTGTCTTCAATGCCGGATTTGACGATTATATGCGTGATCAGTCTGAACAGTCCTATTGATGAGAACACTAATTTTCTGTGTAATCCTAAAAGCTTAGTGAAACAAACTGTGCGATTTTTGGTAGGTGTTATATAATATAATAGTCTTAAATGGTGAATCGTAAAAAAACAAAGATTGCAATCTGAGGCACTTGAAAACGCAAGTGTTAATTATAATTTAATTTGAATGCACTCTACAACTGAAAAAACAATAAAAATATTCTGCTTACATCGGCAAAATTATAAAGTTGTTTGCAAATATTTATAATAATAAATAGACGAATTTATTTTATCATTAAAAAAAAATTAAATATTAATTTATATAAATGCTCATTGATATTAAATTATTAAATATCCGAATGCTGTGTATGATATAAATTGACACACATTGCAAATTTGCTTCAGATAAATTAAAAAATGATAAGAAGTAAAATTTAAATACTAATAAAAGTCACATAATACAAATAAATGTCTCAAATAATATTTAAAGGGAAAATATATAGCAAATATAAAATCTGCATACAAAATTTTACGTCTTATGTTCGCAGTGCAAATGGAACAAGACTTGATGTCCTGCGATCGAGTTGTTGGCCACGCCTGATCTACAATCATCTATTTTTTTATCATTAATAATAAAGGTCAATAACGGACATGTAATTTGTACAATGTGTCTCACGGTTCTAACAAAGCACGTTATTGGCATTTATTATTAGTTAAGAAAAAAAATATATAATAGTTCAAATAGTTTTGTGAATGCAGGATGTACCAGAACATGTACATACGAGCACAAACATCATTATCTCACATATTAATATTATTCTTTAATGTTTTGTGTCATTATTTTTATATTTGTAAAAATATAAAAAAATTAAAAAATTCATATGTTGGGTTGGGTTAGGTTTAAGTTTTTTTTGTGTAAGAGGTATCTGGTTATGAATGAAATTGCGGAATATATAAACTCATTTTTGGTGATGATTTTTATTCCTACAAATAATATTGTATAAAATTAAAATCGATATTCTCACAGTACGTCTGTCCCCCGCCGTCCATATTCGGTGCAAATCGTGCAACGATACAAATGTATCGTTGTGGCATTGTAATTATTTCTGACCGCGTCTGAAGTTTAAATAAATATGCCTTTCATAAAAAAGTCGTTTAATGGTCCAACAAAAAGAAATGGATTAATGACTTAAAATTTGTTGAATTAAATGATTTAATTTTTGAACTAAGTTTTATTGTGTCGCAATAAGTGCATAATTGGGAAGTACATTTAATTTAAGTTTTATTCATAAGAATAACTTCATTAATCTCAAATAATGCGCGGATTTTATGTCACATTATTCGAAACACTGCCCAAACCGCTCCAGATTTGAGTAAAAGTAAATATACAAACTACAAGAATTAAATTTAATTAACGGAAACCCATATATTTATTATGGGCAGTCATTTAATTCTCTACAATTTTATTTATTTGTAATTTTATCGTATCTCGTGCTGTTTGTGCGGCAATCGAGGAAACTTCGAGGTATGCTAATTTGCATTTAATTCGCTCCTTGATTAATCAAACGTTGTCGTTTTATAATATGCAGGAGCTAACATTATTCTTACTCAATGTCCTCTTCATAGTTGTGAATTCGTTTTGTCTTCTTCGTAAATTCTTTCCAGCGAGCGTAGTCGGCGTAGTCGATATTTTCTACTTGTTGTGTACATATTTATGATGTTGCAAAAAATTTTGGATGCAGATTTAAATGCTGATAAAGTAACATAAACAGGTGTATTGAACCACATTTATTATATTATATATTATATATTTATTACATTTATTATTATTTATTAAAAACCTGACTTTTTTTTAAATCGCTGACTTAAAGATGGTAAAAGTGAATTTTATAAACCGTTTACAGGTTGCTAAACAATGGTAAACAGATCTAAAAACCATTTCGTTACGGAAATGCTACTAGTTGACAGCTTAGCCTGGTCGGGTGTCTGTCCGCCGTTGTCTATGTTCGTTTTTATGTCGTGTCCTTGTCATCAATATTTCTTTTTGGATATATCACCAAAATTATCCTGGTAATTTATGGCTGAATAACTTGGTTTAATTTCGTACACAATTATTAACTAACAATTTTCCTATCGAACCGACGTTGACAGCTAAAATTGCGATAGAGTTTAAATGACATTTAGTATTAATTATTTTTACACAATCTCCTAGTCATAGACGTCCAATGGGCGTCTTCTCGTCGTCTTCCTTTTGCGTCTTCTTCCCGGCGAGTTCAGTCGTCGAAGTTGTAGTTTGATACACGCAATGAATTTTTAGATACAGATTTTAATGCCGATAATTTGACATCAATTTGTATTCAACTGCATTATTGTGAAACCAATCAATTTAAAAAAGTGAATAATTCTAAACTATTAAAAAGTTTTTGATTCTATCGACTTTTATTTTTTTTTATTTTCACCAACTTTCCAAGGAATCAAATTTCGTGTAAGTCGATGACAATTATTAGCAAATGCCAAAAATGACGATTTTATGCAACTGACCAAGATATTCATGGAAATCAGTTTGAATTACGATCAATTAACATCGTTTTCGGACGAGGCTCCGTCCAACAATACTAATAGTATTTTCTGGTCTTGCGGGCGCATCTTAATAAATAAAACAGACATCGCAAGTAAAAATCCATGGGGTTTTTAGAGGTACGTAATATTAAAGACAAAAATGTTGTGTTACTTAAATTTACGTTAACGTTATGCATTTTTTTCAAAGCCTCAAAAAATCTGAAAATTACCACAACGAGTGACGTATTGGCGATTCATCATCATTCCGGTGAAAGAAGCAAGTTAACTGATAAAAAATAAGACATGGAAAGTCAAATAATTTGAAAAATATTGGCGCCCTTGCGGCCATTAGCATTTGTATTGTATAAGTTCTAAACAGAAGCCATTAGGGATAATTATTTGTAATGTGACAATGGTACCCATCGACTTACAGAGTAATCAGCGCTGAAGGCTGTATGAGAATGCAGTGTTCCATTTAAAAGTACATATGGTGGTACATCGTGGTGGGTTATTTACTATTTTCGGATTACTGAGTCGATGATCATTTTCAATTATTACAAAGAAGTTTTTGTCAGAAAACTAAGAACCGTGACACGCCTGATAAGTATTTTTTATTTACGGCATTAAACCTTGTGGTTCGAAATTCAAAACCACTCCGATAGAGCTACATACCTGTTCGCAATTTCTGGTGTCGTGTTGCGATTATAAAAAGTCAACGTCCGACATTTCTACGCTCGATAATGATATTATTTGTCATAAATAAAATGGTAATTCTTGATATTAAACGATAGATTTATTAAATTTGATCAAACATTGAAATTAATATATTTTTTAATGAATTAGCCAGGGCGTCAATTATACGGGTTTGATTTGTAAAATAAACGATGAGATCCAACGACGATTGGGTCATGTCGGAGCACTAAAAAGCTTCATAATTGTTAAGAACTATAAACGATTATTATTTATCTTATCACCAAAATGAAGTAACTGTCTCCAAAATTTTTTTAAAGAAATTTAACGGAACTGGGATGCCGAGAACTCGACATCGAACGAGATGTTTATCACATTTCCTGTCTTCGATGATTCATATGTGGCGCTGCGTTAAATTCCATTAAAAACTTATGCAACTCCAGCGGTAGGATAACTATCACTTCACGTATTAAATTGTACAGGGCGCGATTTGCTCGCGTGAAATTTTTGGTCAACTTTCCGCTAACAAAGCAAAGTTATTGCAGTTTCAGTTTACGATTGGTTGAAATTCATTTGCATTTTTATCCGAGATAATTGGATTTAAAATGTATGATAACGACTCGGCTCTCGCTACATATGTCATGAGAAAATCAAGAATATGACATGTGCGTGTTAAAATTTCTGGTGTCAAATTAAGTGCACTATAATTTGTAGACATGAAATTACAGTACGTATACATAAAACACACAAGTAAAGGTTACAAAGATCGTTATGTCAATTACTGGTACTTTACTTTTATTATATACTCACTGATCGCCATCGCTTATATAAAATAATAGAGAACGAAACTTAAAATTAAAGAATCAATGGACTTTTAATTTCAGTTACTTTTGTTTTATTTGCACAGTTCGTACAAACGTCAGCAGAATTTCCAATTTATTTTTTTAACTTGTCACCTTTCTACATTTTCTTTGTTTTGAAATATTATTTTGAAATTGTTTACATGTTGACAGTTTTGACATTTCTGCATTTTTTACAGTTTCGATCTTGAAATACTATTTTGACAATTTTTACATATTGACAGTTTTTGACATTTCTGTATTTCTCGACAGTTTCGATCTTGAAATATTATTTTGAGAATTTTTACATATTGACAGTTTTGACATTTCTGTGTTTCTTGACAGTTTCGATCTTGAAATATTATTTTGACAATTTTTGCATATTGACAGTTTTGACATTTCTGCATTTTTTTGAGTTTCGATCTTAAAATATTATTATGACAATTTTTACAATTGACAGTTTTGACATTTCTTTATTTCTTAGCAGTTTCGATCTAGAAATATTATTTTAAAATTGTTTACATATTGGCAGTTTTAACATTTCTGCATTTTTTACAGTTTCGAACTTGAAATATTATATTGACAATTTTTGCATATTGACAGTTTTGACATTTCTGCATTTTTTTGAGTTTCGATCTTGAAATATTATTATGACAATTTTTACAATTGACTGTTTTGACATTTCTTTATTTCTTGGCAGTTTCGATCTTGAAATATCATTTTGACAATTTTTACAATTGACAGTTTTGACATTTCTGTATTTCTTGGCAGTTTCCATCTTGAAATATTATTTTGATATTTTTTTTATATATATTGACAGTTTGACATTTCTGCATTTTTTGACAGTTTCGATCTGGAAACATTATTTTGACGATTGGCAAAATTTAAATTAACAGAATCCAACCAGATTTATTTACATTTTATTGTTTTAGCGTGAAAATTTCAACAATATGTTTATATTAATAATAAAAAATAATCTAATTCAATCTTGACGTGTAAGGTGTCACCTGCCAAAATTAAATAAGATTACAAAACATGACATTTTTAACTGATGATGATATAGATATTCATGTATCAAGAAGTGAAATGTGGAGCTTTTTATAACGAGATATGAAAATTGTTCATCAATGCATATTTAACCACTTCAGAGAAAAGTCAATTCATATATAAGTGTAAATAAAAATGTATGATAACGACTCGGCTCTCGCTACATATGTCATGAGAAAATCAAGAATATGACATGTGCGTGTTAAAATTTCTGGTGTCAAATTAAGTGCACTATAATTTGTAGACATGAAATTACAGTACGTATACATAAAACACACAAGTAAAGGTTACAAAGATCGTTATGTCAATTACTGGTACTTTACTTTTATTATATACTCACTGATCGCCATCGCTTATATAAAATAATAGAGAACGAAACTTAAAATTAAAGAATCAATGGACTTTTAATTTCAGTTACTTTTGTTTTATTTGCACAGTTCGTACAAACGTCAGCAGAATTTCCAATTTATTTTTTTAACTTGTCACCTTTCTACATTTTCTTTGTTTTGAAATATTATTTTGAAATTGTTTACATGTTGACAGTTTTGACATTTCTGCATTTTTTACAGTTTCGATCTTGAAATACTATTTTGACAATTTTTACATATTGACAGTTTTTGACATTTCTGTATTTCTCGACAGTTTCGATCTTGAAATATTATTTTGAGAATTTTTACATATTGACAGTTTTGACATTTCTGTGTTTCTTGACAGTTTCGATCTTGAAATATTATTTTGACAATTTTTGCATATTGACAGTTTTGACATTTCTGCATTTTTTTGAGTTTCGATCTTAAAATATTATTATGACAATTTTTACAATTGACAGTTTTGACATTTCTTTATTTCTTAGCAGTTTCGATCTAGAAATATTATTTTAAAATTGTTTACATATTGGCAGTTTTAACATTTCTGCATTTTTTACAGTTTCGAACTTGAAATATTATATTGACAATTTTTGCATATTGACAGTTTTGACATTTCTGCATTTTTTTGAGTTTCGATCTTGAAATATTATTATGACAATTTTTACAATTGACTGTTTTGACATTTCTTTATTTCTTGGCAGTTTCGATCTTGAAATATCATTTTGACAATTTTTACAATTGACAGTTTTGACATTTCTGTATTTCTTGGCAGTTTCCATCTTGAAATATTATTTTGATATTTTTTTTATATATATTGACAGTTTGACATTTCTGCATTTTTTGACAGTTTCGATCTGGAAACATTATTTTGACGATTGGCAAAATTTAAATTAACAGAATCCAACCAGATTTATTTACATTTTATTGTTTTAGCGTGAAAATTTCAACAATATGTTTATATTAATAATAAAAAATAATCTAATTCAATCTTGACGTGTAAGGTGTCACCTGCCAAAATTAAATAAGATTACAAAACATGACATTTTTAACTGATGATGATATAGATATTCATGTATCAAGAAGTGAAATGTGGAGCTTTTTATAACGAGATATGAAAATTGTTCATCAATGCATATTTAACCACTTCAGAGAAAAGTCAATTCATATATAAGTGTAAATAAAAATTGTAGGTCCCTAGCAAAAATAAAAATCAAAATATATATTTCGTAATTGAGTTGGAACATATTTGATATATTTTATATTATTAAAAGAGTTGTATATAAAATGTAAATATACAACATTTAAAATTTACTATAGTAGTACTTTTGCACAATCGTACAGTTTTTATCTTTGCGGCAAGCTGTGCAAACGGTGAGTTTCAGCCTAAGATTTACACAAAATTAGACTTGAAATGTTGTCCTTTCTCATAATAAGAGAGAAACAATATTGGAATGGAAGCTGTTTTTCCCTGAACATAATAGGGCGTGTACTTTTATTTGCGGTCTTGGCCACATAACAGTAGTCAAATTGCCCCCGTTTTCATTGTAAATGATTAAGGACCCATGGAAAAATCATTTGAATAATCGGTTTTACTAATTCAAGGTCCTTAACTTTACCTCTCAAATAAAATTTCAATGTTTCTTCTGAGATTCGAACCCAGGTTACAAGATATGTGACCATCAAGTCAATATATATATTTCTTTACGTTCATTTATTTAGCTTCAGACTGTCTCATCCGACTTTCATTTATATCTTCATGCCTTCAATTTTAACTTTTGATTGATTTAATTTAATTTAAAGCCTATTCATAGCCATTTATTTTCCATATTTTTTATATTTTGAATGCTTTTTTTCTAAAGATTCACCCAGCGACCTGTTACGCCGCTTTATTTACATGATTTTGTTATGAATAATTTTATGGTTCACCAACATAGTATTAACGAATTTACGAATTTACTTATCACTAAGTTATAAACCTGTAGATTTATTACGTCTGCAAAGTGTACACAAACTACAAATATGTTTTGACCAATAAGAGTGGAGGAATTAATACATTTGCGAAAAAACGTATGTCTGTGTCAGCTGATCTCATAAAATCCATAACTTACAAGTAATAATGCTTAAATATTTTATAAACGTCAGCGAAAATTTACCTAAAAAGTTGAAATCAACATCGCTACGAATAAAAAGGAAATTTCGTGTATTGGAACTTCATTTTCTGACATCCGTTCGTCATCCGACGGCAACCAAATAAAGTACAGTAAATTTTTAAGAATTCAATTTGCATAACTGCAAATAATATTACAGGACGACCAAAATAATATCGAAGGACCAAAAATCGAATAATAAAACATATGTTAATTTTATAGAATCTAAGAATCCTTATCTGTCATCACAATTGTTTAGTAATATTAATTAAGGAATGGTCACGAAATCAAATTACTTTGACGTCAATTATATTTTTACAAAAACATGACTTACAAAACATGTTGTTGATAAGACTGTCGTTTCTATTTTTTTCTAATGACCACTAATTTTAGGCCTAGTGGGACGATTAAAAAAAAAATCAGATAATAAAATAAAAAAATTAAGACGATAATTGAATACAAGGTTTTTATAAAAAAATAATTTGTTTGATGTGATAATTAGTTGATTTACATTAATAAATGAAGAGGTAAAAATGTAGCAAAAGAAAGGACAAAGGAAAAATTACCACAAGGGTATGAAACAAAAAAGAGAAGAAGGAAATAGGACGAAGAAGGGCTGCGCGAAAGATTTGAGTCAAAATAACAAGAAACTTGAAAGAGACAATTTGGAAGATTTTGGATATGTAAAGCATATGGTGGAGAAAAGGGCGGCGTGAGTGATTGAATTAAAGAAAGAGGAGAAGAAGGAAATCCTTCCATGAAAATAGAAATAGGACAACGAAGGGTTACGCGAAAGATTTTAATCGAAATAACAAGGCATTTAAAAGAGAAACAAGTTGGAAGATTTTGGACATATAATGCATATAGTGGAGAAGAGGGTGGAATGAGTGATTGAATTAAATAAAAAAGAGAAGAAGGAAATCCTTCCATGAAAAAGGAAATAGGACAACAAATTTGAAAGAGAAACTGTTGAAAAATTTTGGATATGTAAAGCATATTTCATGAAATAAGGTAAATAAGGGCAAATACATGGAGGAGAAAGATGACAAGGATTAGAGATCAATGGGATGTGATATAAAACATCAAATCTTAAATGTAAATGGCATAAAGAAAAGAACAAGAGTAAAATACTCGATTAATTCATTGGGGACGTGAAATTGAGATTAAGTTTTTAATGATTCAACATTTTAATTTGCAAAGCTATGATGATGATCGTATTGATGAATGTTTGCGGTTGTATCTCATCAAGTGTGTGAATTTGAATCAAATTAATTCTAGGCGTAGTAAGATGGCGGGATTCTACGCCCTGGGTGCACCAAAGTATTTCAAGTTAAGTTTCGGTTAAATCAGAAATGTCAAACGAATGGAAGATCTTTGCGGTTTTGAAGAATCTGTTTTAGAGTCCCAGTAAGATTCAGACATCTTTCATATATGTAATGTTCATGTTCATAAATGATTCACAAGCCCCAGAAAAAATGACTGAGGTGCCGATTTTCTTTGACAATTATCTTGAGACGTAATGGAAAATAATTTTTTTTGTTGCGTGCTTAGTGCATTGAAAACCCAAATTCTACAATGAACCCAATTTGTAGATTTATTTAGTTTTGTATAATTTGTCTTATGGTTTGAATAACGAGATATGATTAAGTGGTGACTTAAAATTTGGCTACGTGTTTATATAAAACAACATTTTTTTGTTGGTGTCATTTTGTTAAATGTGTTTTTGGTGGGTTTCTAAATAAAACCAAGTTATTTAGACGACAGCTATATTTTTAAGAAGCCGAAAAGGCAGTTACAATCGTTTACTGTACACAAGTAGTGAATATGCAATAACAAGTAACATTTACAAAATGTGCCTTTTAATCCTTAAAACTTTCTAAAAATTTCGATATTGGTCATTTTAAGTTTGGTAAATATAAAAAAAACCAAATAAAAGTTCACTAAAATGAGATACGAGTTACTCAAAAATAATTTCTAGTACATTTCCTTCTATATTCAGTATATTCGTATACTTTCAGAACAACTTCAGATGAGTCTATAATTTTACCTAACAGTTCTACATTATATACATCTATACATTTATAGGCAGAGCAGGATATATATACACAGTTATTGCACATTTAGTTTTTTTTTTATAATACACACTTCATATATAAAATAATCATAAAGTTGTAATGAAGTAGTGAATATTCCATTGCGTAAGATAGTTTCAATATCTAATAATAAAATACAAAAACTACAACATGGATAATTTGTTTATATTTATAATACTCGATATCCACCGATTAAAGTAAGGAATTTAGGACATAGTAACTACGAATTACTTTTATACATATAAAAATGAGCAATTGCAATATTCACATGAGTAGACTTATAACACAATAATTGAAGAGATCACCTATTCTATACTATTTATAGTAAACATTTTGCAAGTTTGGCAATCATTTAACAAAAAAAAGCACCGCAGATTAAATATTAAGAATGTTTTTTTGTATATTACAAGCATAATAAATAAAGGTAATTAACTGGCTTCAAAGAAAATTAAATTCTATAACTAACATACGGTAAATCACATATCTGAAAACTACCTAGTCTTGAAGTACTTGTTTGGTTCACCACCACAGGGGCACTGTTCTAAAGTTCAAAAAGTTGTGAAATGGTCACGAAATATTCCTATCCGAACTTGTTCTTGAGATACTTGGATGCAACAATTCGTTTTCCGCATGTACGTTCCGTTTCGTTCTCGATATAAAAACTTTGTAACATCCTGGTATAGTACATCTGAACATTTCGGATAAATGGTTTTTTTCACAATGCTCCTTCAAATGAGATGGACTGGTAAACGACGACTTGCAAAGCCTACAAATGACGTGCCCGTCTTTATCAGGAACTGATACGTCTTCTTCAACGCAATGGACGAGCATCGTAAGACCAGGAGAAGCGTTCGACGGAGGTGGTGACGTTGATATGGGCGAATTTGAACTAGACCTCTCTTTCTTCGTTGACACCGACGAGCCATTGATTTGGGAAAAGTGATGCAAACTATCCAACGGGAAAGCTAAAGGAGGTAGGAGTAAAGGAGGAGGAGGTACCCTGTCCCCGTTAAGCATTAATTGTTCTAAACTAGGGTGTTGAGGTAAATGGTGGCCTTTGAAGACTTCTTCCGCGTATATCCTCGCCAATAAATCACCGTGTAATGCTGGATTGGTTGGTAAAGAGGAAAAGGAAGATTTGTCTAGGAGCAAACTAGTCGATTTATCAGAAGACGTCGATAATAATTTCCTATGTAAATTTAAATTTGCACTATGTCTATCTCTGCTGCGTTTGGAAGGAAAAGCCGCATTGCACCCATCAACGTTGCATTTATGCATCAATTTGAGATGAACGTTTTGGTAGTGAGTCTTAACGCCAAAGTGGTTTTGGAATATCTTCCCACAAGCTGTACATCTTCTAGGATTATCTTTATCAATAGGAACATCCATTGTACTTATAAACTGGCCGTTATCGAAATGGCCCAATAAATGACCGCCCTCATCTGGAGAATCCCCGTTGGAGCTTCCCGCTGAAGAAGCTTGCGATCGCGCGGGACTCGGCGGCCCACCGCTCAGCATAAACCCCAAAGATTGGTACTGAGACCCGTGCCCACCTAAACCCAAATGAAGTCTTCTACTCATCAATTCGCCGAAATGCCCATGTGATAAGCTCTCCAAATGCCGCAACGCGTTCGACGAATCAAAAGATTCATCACTTTTATTGCTTTCCACCGAACTGGCCGGTCTTTCATTTTCTTCCATCGGTTCAGAGTCGTGCATCAATTTTTCTTTCTTTAATTTATCGAGCATGAACAACGGCGCTAAGCTAGTCTTTATTTCTGATATATTTTTATCGGTGTCGTTTGCGTTAACATCCGGGCTATTTTTTCCCAAATTTAACGGCGACGTGCATTTCGGACTTTGGAGGTTTTGGTGCGTTTCGGGCGATTGGATCCGTTCGTCTTTGATGGGTTCTTTTTCCACGAAAACATCGTTGGATGAATCCCCATCGCTGATCGTGTCTTCAGTCGCCGACGGCAGCGCGCATTTCGTTGGGTTTTGATTCTTGCGCTTTCTTTTGTTAGTCGGTAAATTGCATTCGTTTAAGCTTTGCGCGTCGACGACGCTTAAGGAATCTTCATTGCTGTCTATATTGCTTATGTCTTCATCGGCGTCGGACACGGACATTTTTTGCCGCTTCGAGGGCATGCTGAAATCTTCAGGTTGATCGGATACGTTGTCGATCTTCTCCTGGTCTTCTTCTTCATCGCCGCCGACTACGACGATCCCATCATCGTCGTCGTCGTCGTCTTCGTCTTCATGGTGGCTGGTCGTAACCGACGAAGCGTTGTTTTCAGACGGGGGGTTGTTTTTTTCCTCAAATCTTTGCATGCTAAGGTCGAGGCTTTGCTTGAAATCCAGGGACGCCAAAGCCGAATGGTGTCTTATATCCGGCGGAGGCGTAAGCAGCGGAAAAGGCCCAAAAGGATTCAACGGGTTCAACGCAGCAGCCGCCGCTGGCAATGACAACCCGGTTTGTGGTGGAATCAAAATCGGGTGCGATTGCGCGCTTCTGCCGTCGTGCGGCGATATTTTCCGGCGCAAATGCGGCGAATGCAACTTGGGATTCGGGTTGGCGCTGTGGCGGTTCCGTGACCGCCTTGAACTGAACATCATGTTGCAACCTTCAACCGTGCATTTATGCATTTCTCGTAAATGCACAGCGGAGAAGTGGATTTTTAAAGCGCCTTTGTCGCAGAACGTTTTCAGGCACACGTTGCATTGCACGCGTTTTTTCCCAGTCGCCGGGTTGATGAATTGGGTGCCCAAATTCAAAGGGATGCTCGACGACCCCCAATGCCGCTTCGTCGGCGTCGTCGACTTCCTCCCCATAATCGTTCTCGAATGTCTTTGCGACTTCAACGCGTCACTATCACGACTCAAGTTTAACGCACTCTGCGAAATTTCGTCCATGTCGTCATCTTCTTCGGATGGAAATTCGTTGTTTAGGAATTCAACACCGGAACACGGTTTGTTATCGATGGCCATTCTGTTGGAGACTAGCCCGGGGAACGACGACGCCACCAAACTAGCAGCGGCTAGTGAATTGACGGAGACGGCGGCGGCCATGGCGGCGGCGGAGTGATTGAGCGACGATATCGGCGGCGGTGGGGGTAAACACGTAGGCAAAGACGTGGACATACTTAAATTCAACCCGATGGGCGCGTCGCTCTCCGACGTCCGTCTGCGCAGATCTGGGTTCATTTTGCCAGGAAATCCGACGAGGCCGGTTCCTAATTTACGGAAATCGAACGGCTGCATGTTTTGGAGGCGGTTCAGCGGGGACTGGTTCAACGGATTCGACCCGGTCGGCGGCGACGAGCAATTCACCGGCCCGTTCGGAGGAGAAATATTTAAAAAACTAAGGTGGTGTTTTTGGTGTGGCGACATGGTTGGTATATGCGAGAGGTGGAACGCTGATGACGGCGACGGGCAACGGTTAGGTGACATGTTCCGGTGTGTATTTGGTGATGAACGACGTTCCAGGCGCTCCAGCGTGGAATCCTGAAGCGCCTGCTGTGCTAATAATAACTGCTGCGTGATGGCGCGCGTTTCGCCAAATCTAAGAAACTGTTGCAGCACCAAAGGCTCCTCTTCAGGCGTACAGATGCTCCATTTATCCAATGTACCACCTTGTGATTCCTGAAAATAATAAACTAACATTAAATAAATACTCAAACTTAACTTACACATATAATTAATAACAGTAAATAAATCTTCGTTTTAAATAATTAAAAAAATATATGAAACAATTTAATTACTGGTTTGAATTGATTTCAAACTTATCATTTTTGATGAAGATGTATTTAATGTCGAAACGTTAGTAAGTTGAAATATTATTATTAAAATTATTTTTATTAAGCGTATATTATTGCACAAAATCAAGGAGTAATTGAAATTGTTTAAATTAAGCTTTGATTAATCGTGTAAATTTTACAATAATTTATTTATTTGTTATTGCCGCAAATGAAATAACTGTGACGTGCGGAACTTGATAAATAAACGTCGAATTTTATTTATAACACAACCAAAAGTGGAGAAATATTAATAATTTGAAAGTCGACGGTTCGGATCCACGTCGATGTCATATAATCATATAAATTGATGTGTGTGTAATATAAAAACAAACATGTTTGCAAGTGCACGTATTTTATGAATAAAGATGTGTAAAAATATCCAGTAACGATAACCTTCCTGTTTGAAAAGGTAGTCTGCAAAATGTCTCCCATGAGCTTATAAATAAACGAAGTGATAAGTTACCTGCCCCTCTCCAAGTTCAATATAGCATAAACATCGTTGCCTTTACCCGTTGCCAGTAGCGTTCCGAATATCAAAATATAAAATAAACACATATCATCGTTGAAAGTAATAAAAAAGGCTATATTAAAGAGATCGAGGATGTGATTACATGTTTAGAAACAATCGTTAATCGGTTATTAGTAAACAATCTACGTGATTACAAACCGACCCAAATTGTATATTACACAGTAAAACTTGATTAGGCTAAAAAGAGCGGAGCGCTTATTTAAAAAATTATACCTATACGTCTCCGAAAAATGATATGCAAAACACTCTATAATTTTAGTGTCTGTGATTCCGAATACCACATATCGTCGCACGAAATTACCTAGTCTAGCGTTTTAAATATTCATAAGGTCCAAATACATTCGTGCCAAGATAGCCGTGTTCACTACGCATGCATTGGACACCAATAATAAATTAACATATACAATAAATTGAAATTTTGTTCGTAAATATCGGTTAATATTTGAAATTATCTTACTTTAGGTTTGGGTTTCCATGTTAGTGTATTGCCATTCGACGGAACAACGTATAAATGCGGATGAACGCGAGAACGGTCACTTAGCGTCGGATAACTCATCTTCAGCTTCACTTGTTTTCTTGCTCCTTGCGTTTAATATTGAACCAAATAACTTTACCGGCAGTCGGCGTTGGATCACTTGCGTCTTTGATTATTTGATTTGATGGTTTGGAATCGTTTAAACGCGAATTTAACGCAAAATGCACCAAATGTTCGTATTCAACTTTTAAGCCAGTCCTTTTATCGTGCGTGCGGGATTCTATATGCATATTTACTGCCAGGAACACTTTCGATTAGGAAATTACGCGCACTGTTCTTTGCGACGCATTTTCGATTTAAATTAGCACTAAAATATTTCTCTCCGGGAACGTACCTGAAAGATGTAACCTCTTGCGTAGTCTTCAGGTGTCCATCCGAATCCATGCAACACCAGAAGCACTTGTTCTTTTTGCAGCACCGAAAATAATCTATCCAGTAGGATTTTAAGTCGAATTGGCAATGCTTGGCATCCGTAAAGCACTAAACTAGCGATGTCAAATGCTGCATTGGGTTGCACAGGTTCAGGGGTACTGTTGGTGAAGTGATGTCGCGTTCCCAACTTGTCCAACGCTGTAACAAAAGTGGGGGGTTAATAAGCGTGCGCATAGAAGGCGGAGCCTCTTTGGAAGGGATATTGACAAGGTGGACGGTGTGGCGTGTAGGTGACGCTAACTAATGGATATGAAACATCAACAAACTCAATATTTTATATATATAACAAAATTTATATATAACATCTATAATAATAATCTACATATAAAACAATAAAAATCTTTTAGTTTTTCAGCCATAAATTTCACTATTTTGAGCTTTTTTCATTAAAAGCTCTAAAATATCCTTGCTTATCATTACTACTCTCTCAGAAATACAATCCAAATAAGAAAAACGAAATGAAAGCTCATTTATTTCTGTCGCACCCAAATTAAAAAATTAATGTCATACATTTTGAAAATCTTGGTGTCGAAATTTACACCACGATGGTATATTTAAATACCAGATATCGAGGTACATAAAAAAGAAACATTGCACCAATTTGTGTTAAATCGTGCCAAAATATAATACATAAAAATTTGAGTTAAAAACGATTTTACTTACTACCCAACATTTATCCAAAATAAAATATTAGTTGCATGTCGACTTAAAAATTAAATAATTTAGAAATAACATGCATATGTAACGCAACAACCAAGCCACCAAAATGTACATTCATCCCAATGAAATTAATAAACATTAATCTTTTTGCAAAACTGTTCTAATTTGTTTAAGTTTAAGTTTGAAATTGTTTCGATTTTGTTGTACCGTTTTCGCCAGTTTTGAGTTACGTTCGGGTACTTATTTCTTGATTGTTCGATCTGCATTGGGTTTTTAATTGTTTTTACGTTATTTTTGTTTCGTTTTCGTGACCTGTCTCATTTCTGTTTTAGATTCGATTACTATTATTATTTATTAAAATCATTCTATTGGTGTTTTTTCTTTGATTGTGTTCGTTTCGCTTTTTTTTAATGTTTAAAGTGACTTTCTTATTTCATTTGTTTTCCAAATGATTTTGTCGTTTCGCGTATTTTTATTTAGTTTATGTGTTCTACACAATTTTTTGTTTCAATTTATATGTTTCAGTACCGTTTGATTTTTATTTCTACTTTTCGCCACCTTATTATTTCTGTTTCGATTTTCTTATTTTTCGTTCATCTGTCGCCTTTGTCAACTTGTTCTTTGATATTTTGTTTATCATTTTTTTTTATTTCAATTTATTTTTCTTTTAAATATGATGGTACTTTTTCATGCTCAACCCAACTCAATCCCACCCAACCCAACCCAAAGTAACCCAACGCAACGCAATCCAAACTAACTCAAGGAAGATGAGGTGAAATTTCAGGTGAAACCAAACAAAATGAAGAACGAAAGAAGTTAACGAAACAAAAATCACGGAAAATTTATTAACGAAATGAGAAAACAACAACAAAATTTACAAAAAACGAAAACCAAACGTAAAAATAATCAAAAATTATTCGTGTGGCACATCGTTCATTTTCTGAGACGTTTTGCTTCGTTAGTGGTGGCGTGTGTGCCTTGACTGAAATGATTAAACAAAATAATGCCAATAAAATAACAACTATTTTGTTGGATGACTACGGAGGATTCTTGGCATGATTTTTTGATTTCCTCCTATGACAGTACTTCTTCATGTCCAACCTAACCCAACCCAAGGAACATGAGTTTAGGTAGAGAAGAAATCAAACAAAAAGATGAACAAAAGAAGTTAACAAAACAAAAAACGTGGACAATTAATTGAACGAAACCAGGAAACTAAAAGAACACAGAAATATACAAAAAATGAAAGCCAAACGTAAAACTAATCAAAAATTGTTTTCTTTTCTGAAACGTTTTTCTGGTGTGCTTAGAATAATCGCCAACGACAACTTTGTAAGATGGAGTGTTCATCATTTGCATTTTCATTGAGACTTTAATTCGGGTTTGTAACCAAGCTGTTTTTATGAACTCCATCAGTATTATGCTATTTAAATCAATTATCAAGAGCATCACCACTCTGAATTAATTCAGCAATTCAAACCAGGAACATTTGTATATTGCCCAAATTTTTGTTAAAATTATTCAATTTGTTTCGAATTGAGATTAAATTTTTTCTTGATTTTTCTGTCGATTTGGTTAATTTTTGTTTGATTTCATCCATCATTCGTTCTTGTTCTGGGTACTAATATAGGTTCTTATACTGGTGCTTGCCTAGTTCGTGTACTCGTTCTTTATATATTTGTTCTTGTACTTATATTTGCTCATCTATTTGTTCTTCTATTTCTTCTTCACATTGATTTGATTGACTATTTCTGTCTTCTTCTTGTCCTTGTCCGTGTTCTTGTACAATCGATGACAGTTCAAGTTTAGCGGATGTCATAAATCTGAACGAAATACCATTTGCAGTGTCTAACCTGACAAAAAGAAGCACATACCGAATGTGACAGCGGGAACGAATCTTGGTAATAAATGTGTGTTTATATGAATTGAAAAAATAAAACTTTCGAAATTGGTTCTTTTTCGACAGTTCTGCGTTCTTTCTTTTTAGTTATGTTCAGGTGTTCATTTTTAGTTTTTTATTTCGATTCTTAATGATTTTGTATTTGGTTTATTGTGTTTAATATATGCTTTAGATTTTTAGCTGTTTTTATGTTATTTGTTCCTTTTTTGGGAGATTTTATTTGTTTCATTTTTATTCATCTTCCATTAGATTCGATTCAACGTGTTATTTATATTAAAATGAGTTCATTTACTAATTATTTTTTAGAGTTCCATTTATTCTCGATACTATTCTTCCTACTTATTCTTGTAGTTGTATTTGTTCTTGCATTTGTTTGTGTGGTTATTCTTGTACTTGCTTCTGTGCTTGTTCTTCTAATTGTTCTTGTACTTGATCTTGTATTTCTAAAGTCCTTGTAAATGTTCTAGTACTTGTACTAGTACTTGTACTTGTTCTTGTACCAGATCTGGTACGTGTTGTAGAATTTATTCTAGTACTTATTTTTACACTTGTTCTCGTACTTGTCCGTGTATGTGTTGACTTGTTCTTATAATTGTTCTTGTATTAGTTCTGTACTTGTACTTGCTCTTCAACTTGTTCATGTGCTTGTTATCGATTGTGTGCTTTTACTTGTACTTGTACTCGCTCGTATTAGTTTTCTTCTACTTTTTTTTGTAATTGACTTTGTACTTGATCTGGTGTGCGTAGTAGAATTTATTCTAGTACTTGTACAGGTCGATATACGTGTTGTTGTACTTGTCTTTTTATTTGTCTCTTTACATTGTTTTTATGTTATTTGTTCCTTTTTTGGGAGATTTTATTTGTTTTATTTTTTTTTGTCATCTTCCATTATTCTTCCATTATTTCCATTTATTCTCGATACTATTCTTGGTATTTATTCTTGTAGTTGTATTTGTTCTTGCGTTTGTTTGTGTGGTTATTCTTGTACTTGTTTCTGTGCTTGTTCTTCTAATTGTTCTTGTACTTGATCTTGTATTTCTAATGTTCTAGTACTTGTTCCTCTACTTGTTCTTGCACTCATTTTTGTAACTGATCTTGTACCAGATCTGGTACGTGTTGTAGAATTTATTCTAGTACTTATTTTTACACTTGTTCTTGTACTTGTCCGTGTATGTGTTGACTTGTTATTATAATTGTTCTTGTATTAGTTCTGTACTTGTACTTGCTCTTCAACTTGTTCATGTGCTTGTTATCGATAGTGTGCTTTTACTTGGACTTGTACTCGCTCGTATTAGTTTTCTTTTACTCATTTTTGTAATTGACTTTGTACTTGATCTGGTGTGTGTAGTAGCATTTATTCTAGTACTTGTACAGGTCGATATACGTGTTGTACTTGTCTTTTTATTTGTCTTTTTACTTGTTCTTGTACTTGTTCTTGTGCTTGTTCTTGTACTTATTTTTGTACTTGTTCTTGTATTTCTTCTTGTATTATTTTGTACTTGTAGTTGTATTCCTTTTTATTATTGTTGGTGTAGATATTTTTGTACATTTTTTTAAGTTTTCTTGTTCGTGTATTTTCTCTTGCACTTGTTCTTGTTAATGTTATTTTACTCGTACTTGTACTCGTTCGTATACTGTTTCTTGCACTCATTTTTGTAACTGATCTTGCACTACATCCGGTGTGTAGCAGAATTTTTTCTAGTACCTATTCTAACAGTTGTTCTTGTACTTGCCCATACGTGTTGTTGTACTTGTTCTTATATTAATTCTTGTAATACTCCTTGAATGTGTTCTCGTACTTGTTCTTATAGGTGTTCTTGCAATTGTTGATGTAGTCATTGTGGCACTTTTAGTTCTTCTTGCTCTTGCACTTTTCCTGTACAAATATGCGTTTTTGTTTGTTTATTTCATTTCTCAATTGTGTGTACACTATATTCAATTTTACTTTTATTTCTCGTTCGTCTTTTATTTGTTCGTCTTATTATTTGTTTATTTCGTGTATGTACTAATAGATATATTATCGTTGTTCTTTTTATATCTCTTCCTTGTTTAAATAGTGTTATATAGAAGAATTTGTGGTATGGGTTGGGCTGGGTTGGGTTGGGTTTGGTCAGGTTGGGTTGTGTGGATTTCAATATTCTGCCCAACAACTATATATGTCTATATATAATTTTCCCATTTTGCATCCAAGTTGAATAATCCATTAAAACATTTTTAATTAAGTACACAAACACATTTTTGTCTTATATTATTAATCCATAGAATATTTTATACGAATATATTTACAAATTAAAATAAATCATTTCATTGTTAACAACGTTTCAAATTGACATATTATATAAACATATATAATTTAATAATTAATCTCGACTCAACAAAAATTACAAAGTGATGAAATTACATTAATTCCTTACTGTTAATATTTATCGCCTCGGAAACATTACTCGATATTATCGTCTTCGTAAACGAGGAAATTTTCAAGTCGTTGACAACGTGTTTAGATTTTTTTCCACAACAGTTGCGTAACTTTTTTTCTTATCGAAACGTTTAACACAAATTGCACTCGTCATTAAAAAACGTATCGGTAGCGCTATTGAAAAACCGTCGGCAGATAAGTTTTTACCACCGACTAAATAGTTCCTACAAGTAACGAAAATAAATCAAGTCCTTGACACTGCTTTTAGATTTTTCCTCAACGCAAATTTCGTAAACGAAACGATCGAAACAAATTGTGCCAGTTTTTTAATAACAATAATTGTATTTGCAAAAATTAAGTTATATTTTAATTATTGCGTTTTATATGCTCGACTGGGTGGGAAAAATAATTGAATAAAAATGATAATTTTATATATATATATTAGATTTTATATATTGATTAATATTTTAGAGAGTTTTAAAAAAAAGTACAAGTAGTAAATTATTTTTGTTGCTTATATAATAATTTCTAATATTACACTCTACAGTCCTATTAAAATAACACAAACATGTAAAATTTAAACGTCGACATGTGGAATTTAAAACCCATTGATGTTAAGATAATCGCTACTTAAAATGTAAACATTTATTAAAATCACACGAACAAGAACTCAATATTCACACCATTAAATTTGCATATACCTGCCTGAATTCTTTAATATAAGTGTATGAATATGCGGAATATCTCATTCAACTACACGACGGCAAAAAGTACAAAAAAGGAGTACAATTAATTGTATTTATGTGAACACCACCGTCAAAGATGTTTACTCTGTTTATTCATTCTTCTCAGCGTAAAAATGTAATCAAACGTTGATTCACAGAATACAAGATAAACGACATAAATTAGTCAAGATGTTTAATATTTTTAATCTCAATATATATTTTTTTTAATGCGAATCGATTTGCTGAAAACTCATAAAAGTCCGAGATAATAAAATGGAAAATAACTAAAAGTTATTCACTACAATTTACGCTTGATTATTACACGTTTTGTAGTCTAGACGTCTAAAAATATCTGTGTTTGGATTCACGTCCCAGTTCATTCATATATTTTAATGGTTAAATGGATAAATCGATAAATATGTTTAGAAATAGTTTCGCATGCCCGATACGAGCTGAATTTTTGATTAAAAGCACTGTCGCCTACCTGCACATTTGCAAATGTGCGCGATCAATACAACTTATTTTAAACACGAGGATTAAATGAAATCGCATTAGGGTAACCGCGTTTGAATATTGCATTTTCAAACAACGGACAGCTACGTATTTTAACATTTCGTTCAATTCAGATAATAAATGATATTTCATCACATATAAGTACAGAAATTAAACTAAATTAAAACGAACATTTTACGTGATTTTTTAACTTTTTCTTTGTTTAATCTTAATTGTGCAGTTTTATTACCACTTTGTTTTCGTCCCAAAAATTCGTTGGCCCCAAATAGTATACATGAATATATTACAGTTGTTGCCGAGTTATAGGGAGCACATTTCTAGCCGGACCAAGGACGCAATCAGGAATTCTGAACTCAAGCTCGCACTACGAACCCTGCATTTCCAATCGTATCAACTTTTTCAAATAACTCAATTTTTTACTCTCTTACACCTTATGTATAAGGAACTCGATATTTTCACGGAAATGCACGACCTTAATTAAGGGGGGGTCCTGCTTTAGAAGGTTCAAAAAATTGATTTTTTTTATTGCTCAAATCTATGCCTAATATATCTAAGAATATGTATAAAAAGTTAAAGCGGCTAATTCGCAATATTTTGAAAGATACAGCACTAAACACAGTGAGGTCTCGAGCAAAAAATATACGAACGCACAAACGCTCGGACAAACGAAACGCGCGCCCCTTCCCGCGGTCACATAACACCGAACTATGTACTGAAAAAAGTTCAATCGGTCGTTCGAAACAATAATATTTTGAATTCGTAAGAGCTATAGTAGGATTATAACGTGATATTCCGTAAGTAATCGAAAATTAACATTTTTGCTGATCGTAAACTTTAGAGCGCGTTTTCTCGAGATATCGTTTTTACGATTTTTCTAAACGGATGGGCGTGATTGCGAGAAAACTAGACAAGCAATCAAAACGAAACAAAACTTTTGTTAGCTTCAGTAGCATTCTATTCGATTTGAACTAAAAAGATTAATGAAAAAAAAAATTCTAAACAACTTGTTTAGCAAGTTGAAATGATTTTCTCTTCCTGCAAAGAGCACATTTATTTTCAAACCTGAGAAAAATCTTGAATTTCAAAATGTTGGGTTTTTTTTTAGTTCACATAGAAGAAAATATATGAGAATTTCAATTTTCTTTGGTTTTTTTTGTTTCAGGCAAAAATCACGAGCTACATCTTTCCCACCGATTGTAGACTGCAATTTAAAGGTGTTGCACAAATGTGCATAAAAATCGGTTCCGTTTAAATATTTTTAACTTTTTATAAACTATGCCTGGTGTAATAGATTTGATGCGACCGCTCGTAATAATCTTCGATACAATTCTAAAATTGATTTTAAAAACCATTGTATTATACGCTTTTCGTTAGAATTCGTTGTATTGACCGAAAGAAATGAATCGTAAAAGGGAAAAACAAATATTTTAATATTCCTCAAATGTTAAACCAATTGCAGGAACAAAACTCCATGGACGAGAACAATACTAAACGGGATTAAAATTGCAATGGTTAGGAACTTTGTCCCAACATATTTAACTTGCTTCAATGACCACGAGGCCACCCAAGAATCCTTTAAAACCAAGTAAAACACGTTAGAGTAATGCACTTTGTCACATTTTTTGTTTAGTAACTTTATTTCCGATAGTAAATATACAAGGTGCGTGATTCATAACGGAGATCAATGATCACGTAAAGCATCAACAATTTTTTTAACAAGTTAATGTGTGTACTAAAAATATGCCCGTGCGTTGGAAATGTTTATTTTTCGCCCATAGGTTATTTTGAAATTGTCAATGTTCTCTTATAATGCATGACGTGTGCGATTTATTTTTATTATTAGAGATAAAGGATGATTATTGCAGCGAGAATTATTACGGGTTTCATCTGAAACGTGCATAAATGTAATTTTTTAAATGTTTTTGCAAAATATCTCATTAATTTAAATTTTAAATTTAATTATAAAACGTCTAGCCCATTCGTCATTTAAGTGTTAATCGATCACGCCGTTCCTATGAATATTGTCCATCTACAACTATAACTCTGAAATTTTATTATATTATTTTTTTTGGTCGATAAGCTTAATGAATATGTGTTATATTTATTGTGTGGGTCGTGATTATTTTTTTTTTCCAAAAATGTATATAAGCAACTTTTAATATCTTTGATTCTTAATTTTTTTTTTTTGATTTTATTTCATTAATTTAGTTTGAATCATTGTTTTTATTTTTTTTTTATTTTAACTGTTTTTGTTTCTTAGTTACTGATTGTTTTAATAGTGTTTAATCCTAGTTTCATGCATGAGCCCATCCCAACTGAACCCAATCCAATCCAACCCACCCCAACCCAATGAAATCAAAACAAGTCAAACAGAATCCGTTGAAACAAACCAAATAAATTCAATGAATTAAAGCAATGAAAATATAATTAGTGTAACTAATGCAACCCAACCCAATGACATCAAAACAAGTCAAACAGAATCCGTTGAAACAAACCAAATAAATTCAATGAATTAAAGCAATGAAAATATAATTAGTGTAACTAACCCAACCCAACCCAATGAAATCAAAACAAGTCAAACATAATCAGTGGAAACAAAACAAATAAATTCAATGAAACAAAGCAATGAAAATATTAATGTACCTGAGGTAAATTTGATAATAAAAATAAAAATAAAACAAAAATAAAATTATTTCATTAATTTTGTTTTACATTTTCAACTCTTTTTTGATTTTGTTTTAATTAGTTTGGATTTTATTTGCTTAACTTTGATTCAATGATTCTGTTTGATGGTTTTTTTGCTTGCATTATTTTGTCTTCATTATTCTAGTTTCATGAACTCAACCCAACCCAATCGAATCCAACCCAACCCAACCAACTCAATCTCAACAACTCAAGCAATGAAAATATTAGTGCACCTGAGGTAAATTTGATAATAAAAATAAAATTATTTCATTAATTTTGTTTCACATTTTCAACTCTTTTTTGATTTTGTTTTAATTAGTTTGGATTTTATTTGCTTAACTTTGATTCAATGTTTCTGTTTGGTGTTTTTTTTTGCTTTGCATTATTTTGTCTTCATTATTCTAGTTTCATGAACTCAACCCAACCCAATCGAATCCAACCCAACCCAACCAACTCAATCTCAACAACTCAAGCAATGAAAATATTAGTGCACCTGAGGTAAATTTGATAATAAAAATAAAATTATTTCATTAATTTTGTTTCACATTTTCAACTCTTTTTTGATTTTGTTTTAATTAGTTTGGATTTTATTTGCTTAACTTTGATTCAATGTTTCTGTTTGGTGTTTTTTTTTGCTTTGCATTATTTTGTCTTCATTATTCTAGTTTCATGAACTCAACCCAACCCAATCGAATCCAACCCAACCCAACCAACTCAATCCAACTCAACACAACCAAAAAAAAGCAAATGTGAATCTTCAGACTTACAATTACTATTGGTAAACATTTCCTAGTCAGTCTTAACCTAAGGGAATAAATGAAAAAGGAAGAAAAACAGAAAAAAAGCCCTTGACAATGAAGCAAATTCAATTTAAATATCTGCAGTGGTCCGTACTGAACTTTCTTATACTTAGTTATACTACATTTCTCGAAAAACTTTTTCAAGTGAAAGTTGTTTTAAATATCAATATCTGCAACTTTTGTAAGAATATTTTTTTCGATAACATGTACCGTTTTAGAGTTATGGTGATGAGTAAACCATCACTTCCGGTTGAGAGATTGCGTTTAAAATCCTTGCTACATACAAATGTTAAGTTTAAAGTTCTAGCTTTAGCTCTAATCGTTTGGGCTGTAGAGCGCGCACACACAGTCAGACACATAGACATCATTCCAAAAATAGTCAGAATCGAAAATTTTCATTATTCCTATACTTACTTATACATAAAATATAAGAAAATAAAAATTAACACCACAAAAAATCATTGGAAGCAAAACAAATGAAATACGATTAAACAAAGTAGTAAAAGCAAATCACAATGAAAATAAAGCAAATAAAGCAATGAAAACTAAAATAATCAAATAGAGGAAATAATAGTTAAACCAACTCAAAATATGCAAATAAAACCCAACCCAACCCAAGCAAATTCAACCCAGCCCAAAATAAACAAATTAAGAAGAAATGAAATAAAAAACGAGTCAAACAACATAAATGGAAACAAAAGAAATAAATCCAATGAACCAAAGTAATAAAAATATAATTGGTGTAAATTTGTTAATATAAATAAAACCTGTTTATAAACAAATATGAAACCAAACGAAATAAAAATAGAATTGTATTATTAATTTTGTTTTGCTATGCATCTTAACTGTTTGTTGATTTTGTTTTAATTATTGCTTTTATTGTTTTGTTTTCATCAATTAAATTTTAGTTTTACGCATTCATACCCCCCCCCCCCAGCTTTTTGGTTATTTGTTCAATTATTTTTTGTTATTTTTAAGTTTGTTTCATGTCGTTGATTTGATTTTCATTTCCTTTGCTTTTTTTTAACCATTTGCTTAAGTTGTGCAACCATATATAGAATTGTGTTTATTTCTCTCCAATTGTGTTTTTTCGTTTCTATTTAGTATTTGTTTCGTTGAATTAAAGTAAGATTAAAAAATCCTACACGAAAAAAACTACAATCAGAGATTTTCCAAGGCTTCCCAAATAATTCGAAACGTCTAAGTAACGAGAACAAAATAAAAATGCAATCATAAAAATCTTAAATTAGAAAGCTACAGAACAAAGCAATAAAAATAAATGATTATTAACTTAAATAAATCAAAAGTAAATAAGCTAAACGATAAATAGAAATCAAGTGAATGAAAAATTATGTAACGGAGCCAATAATTGGAACCAAACAATAATGAAATAAACGAAAAAATTGCGAATGAAGTAAAAGCAAATATTCAACGACCGGGTTCGGTTGATTTGGTTTGGGTTGGGTTTTGTTAAGTCGGCATTTAAATCTTCGAAGAATTAATTTATTTGTTTCGTTACAAAATCGTATACGAAAAACTGACTTTCCAACTTTTTTCCAAATAATTTCAAACGTCTAAGTAACGAGAACAAAATAAAAATGAAATCATAAAAATTTCGAATTAGGAAGCTACCAAAACGAACGAATAAAAATACATAATTATTAATTTATATAAATCGATGTGAAAAAGCTAAACACTAAGTCAAATAATTGAAATCCAAGTTAAACAAATAATAATGAAACAAACAAAACAGATATTCAACGATTGGGTCAGGTTGGGTTGAGTTGGGTTGGGTCTAAGTAACGAGAACAAAATAAAAATGAAATCATAAAAAAATCGAATTAGGAAGCTACCAAAACGAACGAATAAAAATAAATAATTATTAATTTATATAAATCGAAGAGAAAAATCTAAACAATTGGAATCCAAGTTAAACAAATAATAATGAAACAAACAAAACAGATATTCAACGATTGGGTCAGGTTGGGTTGGGTTGGGTTGGGTTTAGTTGAGTTGAATTGGGCTGAGCTTATTTCAATTGTAATCAATTTCGTTCACAAAGTTGTTTAAAGTTATTGAGGATCAATACACATTCGTTTGCTTTGTTAATGAAGCTACAATTAAATAAATTGCATAAATTTAAACGAAATCGTAAGAATTATTAACATAAATTGAAGATAACAATTAAATAAATAAAAACGAAATATTTATGTAGGGTTGTGTTGGATTGTTTTTTTTTTAATTTTATATTTAGGATGGGTTGGGATTGATTTGGTTGGGTTGGGTTCAACTGTGCTATTTTGATAAAATCTGTAATTTAGATTTGAGTTCGTTTTCAGTTTAATAAAACGATGTTAAAAAATCGCCATAAATTATAAAATAAATGTATAAAAGATTACAAAAATGAAGGTTAAGGCTCAATAAGCAAGAAATGTTTTTGAAATTATGTTTACGTATATATAAATGAATATTACGATACCATATGTTTGGTTACTTAATATTTACGCTGTATAGGAGACTTATAATGATGCAACGGAGTTGAATCAATCTAATTAGCTTCCCTTTTAATAGAACGTAGACGTACGTGTGCACAGAGTTTTTGTAAATTACAAAGGAGAAAAATGGTAATGAAGCGTGTTATACAAGTAATGTCAATAAATTTTCCAATGACATTCTACCAGCGTAGAAATATTTTCTGACAAACCTTTGTTTACTAGGTAAAAAACACGTTAGGCGCCGCGCTGCGTATAAGAACACAATGAAGAGTGACAAAGCAATATTATACTATATAAAGCTGATGAGTCTGGCTGAAGCCTTCTTTATTGCTTCTTAAGTGGGCAACTTAGTTCAGCCCAGTTAAACTGCGACTTATACATCTACATTTTACTTCTTGCAGGGTGTTGGTAATTTGTAAAAGTTTTTGAGCAATTTCGAAAATAATAAATATCTTAAATCCGGTAAGTTCTTAAGTCAGTCGTTCGTGGCAAATGTTTTAATGGGTAGCATCGATTTTATCCCCCCGTTCACACTTTAAGGGCAAACGACATCCCAACAAGCGCGTGATAAATTAACAAATAAATATGCAAAGATTGTGTGTAATGGATTCTTATCATCGTGAATCAAAACGGCGACGAAATGAAACAAGAAAAACGCGTTTCTAAAGAATTTCAGCCGAGATAGATGATATATTTTGTGTCAGGGGCGCAATTAATTTTGGTCAAATGGGACGGAATCTATTAATTCTTATAAAGTAGGTGATGCATCCCAGATCACATTGTTTCACGCCACATTTTTCATTTATTTTATATAATTTTAAATTTAATCCTTGTTAATATATAATAATTTAATATTTAAAAATTAACGGACAATGCATAAATAAAATTGAATATTTGTCACTTTTGACGTTTTTTGTAGAAACAAAGAAAAAGTTATTTTCCGTCCAGGTACGGCGGTGTGAGGGTCTTTAAAGGGTCCCAAAATGAAATATATTATCTGGTCTCCTTTATGACTTGTAAACACCAACATAATAACTTGTTTTACATTCCTAATAGCTGTCCGGAGTACAAAAACGCCATAACTGTTTTGACGTTGTCACATAAAATACACCACATACATATCAAACGGAATAATTGCTGCTATTGTGCAACCGTTCATTTAGAATCGTTCACACAAAATAATACACATCAATAAAGTTTAGTTCCCATCTTTTTTTTTTAATTGCTTCATCGGCTTGAAATAAGAACATAAATCCCCATAATCAAGGTTAAATCGACGCTATAGATCCATAAGGAACATCAAGCAGACAGTGGCAAATCTTGACAATTGGCGCCCAACGTGGGGATTGTTACCATTGCGACACCTAGCCTAGCATATTGCGGATATTCATCCTAATTAAAAGTTGTTGATAATAAAACAAATGTGTATAATGAAATATAATTTGAAAGTTAATTACTGGGACAAATATTTTCATTAGTTAATTAACGTCAAAAACGCTGCAAAATAATTTGTAGCTGCGTTTCGATTTTCTATATATTTTACTGTAATTTATTTAAAATTTTTCAATTCTAGTTACTTTGGTTTTGCAACATTTTTTCTTTTTGAAATTATGTTCCCTAACCCAACAAAATTAAATTGAAATATTTATCTAATATTTTCAGTTCGTTTAATTATTATTTGCTTAATTGTTACTTAAGTACCTGCGATTTTTTTATTTTTATTTCGAGATTTAATTCCTTTTATATTCAATTTATATTAATAATGGTTTCACTATCGATATATTTTTATTCTTTCGCCAAATTATGATTTGTTTATTTAATTGTAGTTTAATTTAATTAAACTTACGAATGTATCTGTATTAATAGCTACAAAGAAAAAATATAATACAATTGAAATGAAGTCGTATTAAATCAAATAAAAGAAAATTTTCAACAATTCATATAAAAAAATTGCTTTTGTTTCATTGGCGATTTTTTGGTTTGTTTCATGATTATTTGTTTAAGTTTGATTTTTACATTGCTGATTTTTCTTTCTTTTGATTCCTATTTATTATTTAAGTTCTTTACATTTAATTGTATTTTAATTTTCAATTTTATTCTTTCGTTTTGGTGAGTTTTTAATTGAAGTTTTATTTTGTTGAGATTTCATTCGTTTTATTTTATTGGCCGAGTTCTCATTTCTTAGATGTTTTGATTTAGATTTTTTTCTAAACCCTTATCCTGCGATTACGTAGAATAAAATGAATAATGTTTCGAATTAAAAGCGTCTGATACAAAAAAAAAACATATTTGTGAATATAGTGTTATAAAATACCGTAATCGTAAAAAAAATCCGCAACTAAAAGAAAGTTTAATTTGCTGCATAAGTTGGCGAGGTAATTTTTGGTGATGACCTTATTGTGAATTTTAATCGCTTGAGAATTGTATGTCATTGTGTTGGGTGTTGTATGTCAATAATGGCACCCACTTGCAGAGATAAATAATTCCATGAAAGTAAAACTTTGCTTGTTATTGCCATGTGGACGAATAAAAAGTTATCGCTGATCTTGTGTGTACAGGGTGGAATGAAATAGATTTCATTATAATATATATATACAGGGTGTTTCAATAACCATTTTCCATAGACTAACTGGAGACTGTTTGACACAAAATATGACGATTTAACCTAAAACACTTACATAAAATATTCCTCCTAACAAAGATACAGCATGTTTTATTTAAATATACAACGATTAAAGATAAGTATTAAGGTTTCATAAAAAATGTATTTGAACTATTTGTAACACAAACTAAAAGTAATCAACAATATTGTAATACATTTTCAAAATGGATACCACTGGCTTCAATTCATTTTCGAATTCTTTTGTTCAAATTTGTGCTAACCCTTCAAAATACGTTTGGCTGATTTCTAATAAATTCGCAGCATTTTGTATTTGTTGCCATAATTCTTGTAGGGTATTAACCTCCTGAGCGTACAGTCTGTCTAGTGGTTCAAATCGAGAATCAAGATGTATTGATGTCAATTGGGTTGGGTCGGGTTGGGTTGGGTTGGGTTGAGTAGGATTGGGTTGGGTTGGGTTAATTCAGTTGTGGAAGAGTTAATAGATTAAAAAGAATTGGATTATCAACACCTACGAAGATTACTTCTTTTTAGTTCTTCTAATGTAAAAACGTATGATTTCCACAAACATTTCTCTTTGCATGTATACGAAAAATTTTCTACAGGAAATTTTCCAATTGGGCTCGAAGAAAGAAATCAAGTCTAATATCAATAAAGCCGCTTCTAAAAGTTATCAACCCTTGCACGATAGGCAAGCTGACCTATCTTTGAACAATATTTTAAAGAAAATATGCATGTTTGAAATCGTTATTTATTCTAATTATTTTTTATAACGGATTGTCATTTCACATTTTTGTAATGTAATTTTTTTTTATATTTTATAAAAACATATTGTCTGTTTTGTAAACTTGATTAAGCACATTTTATAGAATTTTTAATTAAGTTTCATTGCTGATGAATAGAATTACTCAAAAACTTTTCCTGACAAAAATTGAACATGTAATAAATAATTCTAATTAATATCTAATTGTGTATGCATGTAAGCAACCAATTTGAACCAATCCTAGAATAATTTATAGATTTTATTGAGCTTTGTCAACATAAAATTTTTATTGTAAAACGCAATTAATTAAATAAAAAATAAAATAGCAGCAGTAAATATCGCAAAATATAGTGCCCATTTTTAGAGCTTTCATAACTTATTATAACAAAGTGCAATAAACAAAAAACAAACATTGATGATCGTAGATTATATTTAAATTGGTCGCCTAGATTCACCGATCAATAAACAATTAGATATGAATCAAAATTATTAGTTACCTCTTAACTAATTACTTTGATTTCTTCTCAGATTTGTAAATAATAAATGTTAATTCAGTACAGTTATTAACATTAATAGGATGAATGTAAATGCGTGTATCAGGTAATGTTTCGTTCTTTAGGACTAATCAGATCATCAACGATACATCCGCTAAGGTGCATGTAGGAATTTGTGTGAGTGTACTAACGCAATTTAGACGTCAGTGACCTTACAGCTTCAAGCTGCTATGTGATCACGAAGGTCTACTTTGACCGACTAAGTCGGTACCGTCGAGACTTATAACTACTTCACACCCGAAATACCGCGTTGTTAAAAATAAATATCAGCGTATCAGGTGATTATTCCTTCGGGACTCATCATATCACCAACGATATGTGGACTAAAGGTGCATTTATTTTCAACAAAGCGGTATTTCGCACATACGGCTCCGAAGTAATTACAAGTCTCGACGGTACCTATCACATAGCAGCTTCAGCATGAGGGTATTCACGTCTAGATGGCGTTAATACATTTTCACAAATTCCGCTCATTAAAAACATGATAACATTTTAAGGTTCTCAGGTTTAAAATACGACAAAAAATGATTCACTCTGTATATATTATATTTTTATAAGTCGATAAAGAAGTCAATTAGTTAATTATGTTTATTTTTTATTTATTTTTATTTTAAACCTTGTTTATTTTCGTGTAATTGTTTGTTTCTTATATTTTTATTATTATTTTTTTTATTTTCCCATTAATATATTTTGTTTTTCGTTATTTTAAATTAATTGTTTTATAATTACAAACTTTTACTAATTTTACGCTCGATAAGAACAAAGTCGTTTATTTTAATTGCCCTGCGGTCATTGCGGTAGACTCTACTGGCTGCGCCACTGCTTTAGTTGCTTATGATACGAAGTACTTAGACGTAAAACACCAAATATTCCTTCTTGCGAAGTTTGCTAATATTCTGAAATTACTCATAAACCGAAGTAAACAAATCATTTGACACTGTATTTAATTATATAGAAAATGATTTCTTGAAGGTCTTTAAAACCTTTATATTATATAAAAATATAAATTAAAAAATATCGACATGAAACAAATTGTTTGTTAGTAATTGATAAACACTAACCTCTAAGAAATAATAATTTGTGTGTTTTGTAAAAGATTATGTAATAAATGACTTGCGGTAGATTATAAAAGATTGTAAAATGCACGGTGCATTTTCGTGTTGCATTCTGTACATGTAGAGCCGGTCGGTCGCTGTTAATGATCCTAGCCAAGACAATAAGTTTGAGACACACATATATCATATGTCCAAGTCATCCTGGCAGGTACTTTGAGCTGCCGCAAACTAATTCCGAGCTAGCGGAGGGCGGATCTATGACCAGTGAACCTGTCACTTGCCACCGTCTGGTCTCGACCTCGGAACCTGTACCGCCCCCAGATTGATGATCGTTTACAACTAAGACCTGATCTTCGAATTCAAATTGAGATTTTAGTATTCATTAGATCTCTTTATGAAAAAACTTTAATTCTCATGTCCTTAAGATATAAAAAAATATAAAAGCTTTCGTGACATAGGTATACGTTCACATCAAAGTGTATATACAGCGTGGCCCAAGCGCGAACCTCGCCGCGCTCACTAATTAAAATTTAAATACTAACGCCGCGCGCAATTTAATAGCAATGGAACGAAAACTATTTTTATTGCTTCAGTTTAACTAATTCCATTAGAATCAATCGGTGAAATACTTTGATACGATCGGTTTTAACGTTGATTTTCTTTGACATGAACTCATAAAAGCCAAAATTTATTGGTGTAAATTAGATTTTGGGCCAGGACACGGAAAGTATTTTAGGCTAATAATTAAAATTTTTATTCATCAGTATGTGTTATAAATAGTTAATTGATATTTGTTTAATATTTTAGCATGTATAAGATGAAAAGACCAGCCACGCTGTAGATTGAATATATTATATATTATAAATTTTTTATGGATCCAATTATTTTCACGTTTTCATCAATATGATACAATTTTCTTAATATTTTTCAATGTGTCTTTGTCTTAAGTTCGCTATTTAAAAGATCCATGAAAAATATAATTTTTTTATTTTTTGTATTCAACAGGCAAGAGAAGCTTTCAACAATTAATTTAATCATCGCAGGGGGCTTCTAACATCAGATTACATATGTCTCATAATCGTTGAACGTTTGCATACAATTTTATTAATTTAACTGAATCTGTGTCTCCCACAACAATCACAATAGTAAACAGTGTGTCCTGATGAAGAGGCTGCATCCTCTTCATTAGGATGCACTGTTGGCGATCAAAGCTTTGAATTATTGAAAACTTCTACATTCGTAAAGACTTGTTTTTGACCAAATTTATAAGAAATTTTAATGTTTTATTTATTTATTTTCATATAAATAAACATACAAAAATATATAAACGAAACTGTCAACTTGGACGGTTTATTTTGCATAATTAAATATTAAGAACGTTCTGAAAAATCGTCTTTGATATACGGCCGCTACATGTTGCCGAAAAGAGGATTTATTATGTATATGTTATAGCCGAATTTTAAAACAAAGTCTGCTGCGGAGCAAACTACTTTCAACAACGTAAAATAACGGCCAAGTTGCCACATTGGAAATTTGCTCCACGTGTTGCGATAAAACGTGACTTTTAAACTTCGTTCACTCGCAGGTAACTAAAAGTGGCCGCCTCTTTGCGTACGGTAATCACAAGCATGACAATTTTATCATAAATTCCAAAGTAAAAAAAAAAATCGTTTGAGATTTCATCGATTTTAATTAAATGCGTCCATAGAAACATGATTTTAAAGACTATCCTTTTGGAACACTTCGATTAAAGCTAGCATTACATAAATTTCAAAGTTTATTATTCGGCCCCACAGATTTGTTGAATCCACATTTCCCAGTCCCGTTCTACACATAGAATGGGACTGAGTTTCCCATGGAGGGTGGGGGGTGGAGGGTAACCGCATCAAGCATAATGACAATTTTAAATATCGCAAATTTAAAAAACCTGATTCATCGATTTTAATTTTATCGAATATGTCCATAGAAACATGATTTTAAAAACATTAAATGAAAGATTTATTATTAAGTTGCATAGATTTATTGAATCAAATAAAATCAACATCTAGAATAGGGCTCGATTTCCAATGGGGCGAAGCGGACAGGTAACCACAAATATTTTTTATTGAAGATACTGCCAGAACCATGTTTTTAAAAGTGAGGCATGCCGATAAATTTTATGAATTTTATGAAACATTTGGTATAAACCTCGAATTACAATTCGAAAGTTCATTAAAGACCCTACAGATTTATCGATAGAGATTTTAAATCAAGTACGTAACCAGGTTCCTCATTGGGTTGGGTTGGGATGGGTTGGTATTGTGGTGGAGGATTACCCCATTGTGAGGCATGAAATTATTTATTACCACTGCTTATAAAATCACAAATTATTATGGAACTCAGCGCCATGAAATTATCATCATTTGTTGATGATTTTGAATTCGATTTTCGATAATCGTATCACACAAATTATGTGCAAAAATTTCTGGGTTTAAGATGATCTTGTTTCTCAAATTGTTTTTTATTTAATTTCATCAACAGTGTTATTTTTATATATTTCTGGTATGTACAATATTTGCATCAAACATTTCGAGAACAACATAAAAAAAACCGCGGAACAAATGTTGCGGAAAATGCCTCAAAAGGCTAAAATAAGCACTAATAATAATGCACTTCATTTCGAGCTTCTCGTTTCTAAACGGTTAGACACACTTCCTTGAAAATGTATATAATATAAAATAATGGCTCTGGGGAGCGGGAGATACTTACCCATATTTTTTTCTGATTAATCTATTTGGCTCTATTTGGACCAATTTTGTACGGATTTCGAGGAAAACACGAACCCTTGCTATTAAACTTATTTGGTTTAAATTTTTATTGAATATTGATAGCTGTGGCCATTAAATATTTTCTTGTTTTGTGAGCTTCTTTTATTAAGTTTATTACATTTGTCAAAAGATAATCGCTATAATAGGGGATTTTTATTGCTACCTGTGAGTAAGGAATAGACACCGACGAATAAAATGGCTCTGGCCTAATTCATAATATCAATAAGTGAAGACCAATTGATTCATATAAGACATTTGGTGGTGGCATCTGAAACGTTGAGCACGTCTAGCACAACCAATTTCAAATCTGATAAAGGAAATACGTTCAATATGAATCAAGATCTTATCTTATCTTATGCCACTAAACTAATGGTTGGTAGGGTTGGGTAGCACCACCCACATGACAAAGGATTAATCCTTCTCCAGAGGATGCGTCCAACGAAGCGAATGGTCCAGCTGACAGCAAGAGGTCATGCAATTATAACTTCTGGAATTGGATCCGGAACTCTTAAGTGTAAAGTAGAAGATAGTCCCATGAATATGGTTACTTTACAATAGGTGCTGTATGTTCCAGAAGCAAATATGTTAGCAAGCTACGCAAAAATGGATGCAAAGTGCATTTTGACATCAGTGGCTGCATAAAAAGCTATAAAGGCGGTGTGGCAATGTATGCCAAGGAAATAGGTGATGTATACGAGCTGTCATTCTAGAAAACAGCTGAGAGTAAGGGCTGATAGTAGAAAGAATCGGAGACTCTCTTGAGTCAGAAGGCGATCAAGTGCAGGTTCACACCCGTCAGATATGCAGAACGCAAAAACCGTTATCTGATGAAAATATCCAGGTGTATTCTGATTGGTGCTAACCAGCCGAAATGTTTCTGGGGACCGCAACTTATCTGCAGAACGGTATACCACGCTAAGCCACCATTTGAACTATAGCATGGCCAAGCTACATCAGAGACATTCGACTTACTGACATCAAGCATAACAAGCCGGACAATAAAATTGAAAAAAATGTGTAGAACCCATCAAATAATGGGTGGCAACTTGGAGGCTGACAACTTTTCGCTTCAAAACAACTAGCTCGAGAGAACTGGGATCCGCTTGATGTAGAGATAGAACAACTTCGTCATCAACAGGAACACTAATGGAGCAACAAGTCTGAGCTGAGCCAAATGAAATACAAAACCACAAGTCCCACAAATCAGGAAGCTGCAAATATGCAGGAACCAAAAGGGGGGAAGAATTATTTCAAGAACCGGCAGAAGTAAGTTGATCGACAAGAGTGACCCGTCAGTTACCAGATCGTTACTGTTACCAAGTTGAAGGCGTAATGACAGAGATCCAGCGTCATCTGATGACCGAAAAAAGATTAGATCATTACGAACATGTGCTACAAATTAAAGTATTCAAATGTAATCTAATTCTATGGAAAAAGCACTTGGAAAATGAAGATTTAATGGTGGTTATATTATTAATAATGATAGTTAATAATTTAAGTTAATAAAAATAACTTTTTAGTTAATTATGGTACTAATTTGAGACCTCGATGGGCGAGAAGATGCAAGTACAAGCAGAGTCGGCAGTACGTAAAAGGCTTGTCGATGCAAGCACGACTAAGTAAGTCTGTTTAACTCAAATTACGTAGTCTTTTATTGTGATACCAATTCATCACATGGCGATCCTTACCCAACGAAACATAGTAGCCAGGGTAATCCATTATATTCCTTGGGCTCTCCCAGTTGAATTGTACTGACTCGAATTAATTTATTTAAACTAAAACAACAAATCTTTTAAGTGTGCACGAATCTGGTGAGATACCCTCCGACATTACATGGTCCAAATATAAAATCTTCTTTTGGTTGAGTTTTAAATTTACTATAAGTAGCATTTTTTTTATTAGATTTTGATTGTGGCCTTGCAAACTATTCCCGAACACTATAAGGTCATCTACATGAACAAAACAGGAATCATAATTTAAGCCTGACGTTACTATTGTCATAATTTTTAATACTACAGTCATTTGAAATTGGCCATTATTGGTAGTAGAAGATGTACACTTCCTACTCAACTTAAGATATATAGCTCTGCAATAGATCTAAGTGTGAAAAATAAATTGCATCCGATAATGAATCAAAAAATTCCTATGGATTTGGCAAAGGAAACCTGTCGTCCTCTATGAATTTGTGTAACAAACGGTAATCAATGATATTTCTCCATTTTTATTCTATATTATAATTAATATTTTTATTATTATTATTATCAAGTTAAATAATTAAATAAACTAACTAACTAAGTTGGGATGCATGGATTTTATAAATACTTATCTACCAGGTTGGTAAATATTAGACAATTTCTCAAAATGTAATAATGTTTATGTTGGTACATATTTGTGTCACATCGTGTATTCATAAATCTATTTTTGAATTAGTCTTTTATACAGAAGTGTATGAAGGAAATATCATAATTAATAATTAAAAATAGAAAACAATGAATTTTTGAAAGTTAATGTGAAACAAAAATAAATTTAAATGTCGGAAAACTAAAAGCATTTAAAGGTAAAAGTAAATATACTAGAAAATTGAACTGGCATTGAAAATATTGCAAAAAGGAAGACAATTAGATTAAATTTGGCCAGACAATGAGTTAACAATGGATTATATGAAATTTTTTGACAAGCAATAGAGGCGTATAAAATTAAATTAGGTATTTTGTAAAAGCTAATGAATCTCTTTTAAAAGTCGGTATTTTCAAAGGTGGCACCTTACGGCACTTGTTCCAAACAAAGGGTGGTAAGACTCCTGCCGTTTTTCGAATACCTTTCGGTGACAAACGACAATTTTAACTTGTACCTGTCAATAAACCTTTAAAACAGGCCATAAAAGCTAAAACAAGATAAAAACGACCATATATATTTATTACACATCCCTTTTAATGAAATAAAAAGCCGTTTTACAGTTCGGGGTTTTATAGCTCGCCTTCTAACGATAATTAGTCAGCCATTCTTCTCGTTTAAAATTAATTTTTTGTTATCGAAATTTGCGACTGCTTCCTAGTGTGAACAGAAAATATTAGTGAGATAAAAATATAATAACCTACGAAACGCGTACAATGTCTTCAAACGAGTTTTTAGGATGTTGTTAAGATGGTCGTGCTTTACCAAAAGTGAAACCAATTTTAAAAGGAATTCGATGAGGACCACGACATAACCTATAATTATAGGCAATCTCTAGTATAGCATTTTACGGTACACTGCCTGTCCTACGCTACTCCATAAACGGTTCAAATAACCTTTTGTTTTCACAAAATTGACACGTATAAAATTTTTATAATCATTTTACCAATCATGTTGTCAAAAATTTTAAATTATTATTATACATCATTTTTTAATTATACAATTTGGTCGTATTGTCGGAATAAATTTAATTTAATGTTTAGAACAAAAATGAAATTAAATACATTTAAAATACGACGCCACAATTTTTTTAAACAAAAAATTAATAACTTCTCATCTTCTGTTACACAATAAACGACGCGAAAATATTCATTAGTAGTAAAATATCGTCGATCAAATCAAACATACGCAATTTTTAAATCGCGTCAATATTTTGGTTGCAATTGATCACATTTTTAATTAAATAACGTCTCCGAAATAAATGTTCTAAATCTATTTCCCAAAACGATTTTAAACTCGATATTAAAGAATCATAATTCACCGTAATATCCGATATGCAAGTGTAGTAATTTTTTCGAACAAAAACTTCGCTAACAATGCAGATACATTTATGTGCATCGCAGTCCGTCTACGTTTTTTGCATCAAACATATAATAATCCAGTTGCCCGTGACTAAATTGAGCTAGTCTTTGTCTCCGTGTGTCAAAAGTAAGTGCGACGCGCCGTGTTTAATTGTTCGTACAATTTAAAAAACTATACAACTTAGGTTTAATAAATAAACCAATAAAATTACTGTGCGGACTGATTAATAATACTGTGACAAAGTGCGTTTTTCAAGTGATTCCATGATCGAAGTAAATTAACGCGATTTCGCGGGAGAATCGAGGTGAGACATTTGTTAGGTTATATCATCAAAGAACTTCTTTGCGATGTATTAGAATTTGTGTAGCGTTTTAGTATAAACGAGGCGGCGTGTATATTGAAATATATTTTAGCATCAACTTCGGTTAAAGGCTCTGTCAAGTTTTAAATAATTGTTAGCCTGCTTCATCTATCATTAACTTCAAAGCAGGCGTCGTGATACGGCGATAAGAATTGTGTCGAGCGGCGTTGCCAAACCTAATATTTACTTAAAATTCGACACATCGAGCAAGTCGGTTTTAAATCTAATATGGCGCCGTGGCTTTAAAGGGACGTTGGTGACGTGCACGCAGTGGCGTCATAAAGTGGTTTCGCGGGTTCACAGGGCTTGTAATACACACCGCAATTGCAACGTCGTTATTAAATTGATATATTTTTTTAACGATACACCTTTCTACGAATCTAAAACAAAAACATTATATATCCACAGTAGAGATTTTTATGAATTTTGCAGGGTATTTGAACTCGTTCTCTTACTTTTATTTAAATGTATCAGAAGCAGTAAAAACGTTAAGCTAACCGATGTAGATTTTGTTATCGTTAGGCGAAAACAAAGATGCCATTGTTTGATAATTAGAACAAAATTAACGAAAATTCCGAATGAAACAAATGAATCTAAAAATAACAAAAAAAGCGAACTAAATCAAATTCTCCATACGCTGGGGTTTCGTTTGTTTCGGTTTAATTTTTTTAGTACCATTTGCATTTTTTTCTCACACATCAGATCATTGATCAGCTCAATCGAAGATATTATTTTTATTTAATAAATTGTATCAAAAGTAATAATCAGCTCCAGCTCGCTGATCAATGGGGTAAATGGTTTAGTCTGGTCTTTGGGCCAAAAGCAAAACATCAAATATGCCAAAATAATAAAATTGTCAATTTTCAAAAAATCCAAAATTGTAAATGTAACTTTAGTAAGGTTGCCATAAATGCAAAACGTAACCATTATCAAAATTGCCAAACGTGTCAAAATAATCAAAATACAAAAATGGGTATTATTAGGGAACATCAAAAATTATCATAAAATACATCACAATCTAAAAAGTGTCAAAAGTATCGAATATGACAAAATGTCAAAATTAATGAAATTGTCAAAAATGTTCAAAAAATCACAAACGTAAAGTTGCCATAAATGCAAAAGGTAACCGTTGTCAAAAAAGCCAAATGTGTCAAAATAGTCAAAATGCAGAAAAAGTGTTTTTATTACGAAACACCAAAGATGTCACCGATTTCCTGTCACCTACAACCAGTTGTCGCCAAGACTTCTTCTCAAGTCTTCCACTTTTCCTCACATGTGGTATCAATGTATCGAATCTGTTGCAATATTTACTTGCGTTTCTAACTCAAATGTTAATTACTACATCTTCAGTTTTATCATGAGAAAGGGTTGGTTTTCCTAAAATATTTATTCGACAAGAATGTTCGAAGGCTTTATAGTTTTGTTTTTCTTTTCCAATTTGCAAATCCTTTTTTTATAGGTACTTACAAAAGGGATTATCGTCGACGTCAAAAAATAAAATATTTGAATTCGAAGTTTCATTATAAATCAATTTTAAGATGAAAATTATTTCCTCGCTGCAGTGTTGCGAAAAATAATGTGAAAGTGATGCCTACAACATTTTGACTGTTCACAGAACGAATTGCTTAGTATTTGTTTTGGGATTCGTACCCATGTACTAGTTTTTCTCAATATTTTTGCATTTCATTCAATGCTTTTTATTTTGTTTGCATAGTTTATATAATATATATATTTTCCAATATTATCTATGAAGAGCTCATAATGCACACACGGGATTTTCTCAAAAATATATTGTGCATTTGTTGTGAAGAAACAGTACGAATTTAGTTTTGTTTTAAAGAAATAGGCAGCGTTTGGTTTTGGAGATGGTACACATACAAAATTTACAGTAATTTATTACTGTGATCCTGCATCATTCTAGATTGATTTTGTCTTTTTCTTTTATTTATTAATTTAATTTTTGTTTGATTCTACGTTATTTGATTAATGTTGAAACTAATTTGTTCGCATAGCTTTAGTTTGGACATTGATCAAATTAATAATTAATATTTAAGGGATCTGATCATTAATGAACTCACTGTAGAGCTGATCTTTAAGGTTGATGTATGGTTCTCTTTTGGTGCATGCTGGTGCTTAGTATTTTTTAAGAAGTCTGACCAATGTGAATTCATCTTAAATCAATTGTAGAGATTTGCTTTATTTTATTACTAATTTTTTTTTATAAACTTACAATGTATTGAACATTGGTCATTCTAGTAGATTTTTGTTAATAGTTTTCTTAGCTAGAATTTTTACAATGGGAGTTTTGTGGCGTTAATATTAATTTTTAATATTGATTTTGATTTATTAATATTGAATTAATATTGTCACAACATGTCAAATATTTGATTCATTCCAATACATTTTTTTGACAATTACTATTCAATTGCGGGTTAATTTATATTTTTTTGTTCTTTAGATTTTAAATGGTATTGTGAATTAAATATTGGACGAATACCCTAACTAGGTTCTTTACAAGGTGCTCTCTAGTTTTACAGTAAATACTAAGGTATATAGAAAGTCGGCCTTGTTACCGCGATAATTTTTATTTAATGTTATGTTTATTGCTTGAAAAGGGTTTCCGAAACACCTTATTGCAAAAAACTTTACATTCTCAACAACTTTTCTTAGTAACACTTTGGCGTACTGTGAACGGAATAGGTAGTTTACCTAGAACTAAAATAGTGTTTGCATAATTGTAAAGGCCTACTTGATTTAAAAAAATCGAAAGTAAACTAAAAATGAGTTTCAGACCAAGCAGGGCGGAATCCCAAGGCATTAAATTCCAATTCGAAAATGTTTGGTCAATCATACCTATTGTAAACTCACTCCGGGGACATACGGTATATATATATATATATATATATACTTACATGAATTATTTAATATACACGCTGTATATGCAATATAAGCGGTTATTAATTAAGTGTTTTTTTTTGTATTGTTAAAACTCATTCTTCGATAAATTTTCTTACATAAAAAACCTTTATTGCGGTGATTATTGTTTCTTAATTGAATTGTTATGGATCAACGGTCTTAACTGAATTTATTCATAACGTAAGACGCCTATAGTTCTCGGGAGTAAAAAAAGCTAATGAAATAATGTGTAAGAGGTGGTCCATAACTTTGAAACAGTTTAAAATGTTATTATCTCGGATGGTGGTTATATAGTTTGATAATTTTTTGCCGGTTAACGACAAAGGATTCCGGTAATTGTTGAGAAATGTATCCAACCGCAATTAGACGCGTTCACAATGGAGGTAACGCGATACGTTTTCGCTAATTTATGCTCGCTGCGATTCTCGGTTTTGTATTTTGATTTGTCCCACTAGGCGCAGGCATTGGAGAATTAAGCTGACCTAATAAATATATCCTGCCCTAGCGGGTCGAACCTAAATCGCGTGACTCATGCAACGTATACATGGTGGCAGCATCCAGCATCCTATTTGAAAAGAAAGCGGCCATCGAGACATAAATAATACATGCATAATGAAAACTTTGCATTGTGCACGACTATAAAGGGTTACGCATTAATACTTAACGAGGGGTAAAATGTTTGGGGTGCCCCTTTAAAATGACAGTATTGCCTCATATTTGATAACAGATCAAGTTGCTTTTCCGGGATATTGTTCATAACATTCGGCACCACTCATCGTGACTGTCAATATTAAAAAATGAAGTGCTCTAAATAAGATGTTTTATATGAGCCACCCCTACCCTATTCAAAAAAACATGATTAGCAATAAGACATGACATAGTGGGAGCAATATGCGTACACACCACTTATGTTCAACACAATAGGGACATATATTACGGCCATGTTTGTAAAAAAATGGCGTACAAAGCTTAAAGGATTATATATATATATATATATATATATATATATATATATATATATATATATAAATATAAGAGTTGTGTTAGTTATCTAAATAATATATAATAATTTTTTTTTAACTAGTCTGCTAGAGATTATAAGAATGTTAATTGTCCGTGATAATTAATTGAATTTTTAACTAATGTTTCACTTCAATTTGTCGATTATGTCACTAAACGCCTAAAATTTGTTTTTCAATATCGATTATGTTTTCAACTTAATTTTTTATTTTTAATCTACCGGATCAAATTATAATGCAACAATGTAAAATTGGACAAAACCTCATCGATGACCTCTTACAACGAAGTAATTTCAAAATGCTCGTCTCTGATTGACCCTTATATGACAACTAGTCACACGTTAAAACTTATGTAAGAACCTTGCAAAGTGTCATTTACTTTGCACACATTTTACAAACACACACGATTAAAATAACGAACAGAAAAGCTATATTTATTAAATTTCCTTTAATTAATTTAAATAAATTGTATATTATATTTTATTATGTTTACAACAATTAAAATCACATGTGTGAAATTGAAAGTAACTCTCGTGGTTATTTTACTAGTTTAAGTAATAAATTTCGCTTGGAATTTATAAATGGTATATTGTTTTGGTCGCTGATATTAATATTTGGTTGAAAGTTTCATTTTTTTATTAAGAAATCTTAAGAAATATACATAATATATCACATATAAATATTGCGCTATATGATTTAATAGATTTCCAGTGCAATTCAACTTTTTTCATATAGCATTTTCTAATAAATAAAAGAAAAAAAAAATTGTGTATGAAACTTTTGATTTTGAAAGTAAGCAAGGTGTAAGGTAATTTGTATCAAATATTGAAAAACTCAATAGATTTTAGTTTTAAGTAGAAAGTAATGATGTTATATTTCCAACTCTATCATATAGAAAAGGGGATGTTGCGTTCGCCTTGTGTATTTAGCAGCTTGAGGGTAGTTTAGATCGTTAAAACGTGAACCCATTTTACGTTGAGCGTTAGCAGTTGCGTGACAATTATAACAATAGAGCAGAGCACAATTGCAAATAAGTCCTCATTGGCTGTAGGTTTACTTGACAATGGCAACCAATGGCACACCGTAGGACACAGCGACACATGTTCAAACGACACCGCCTCGTTTGGTCCTCGCCAAATCCAGCTATCGGGTAAACTGCAAAATCATACAAATAAAATAATTCCTCGTCGCTAATCACGCAAAAAGACCGCAACAACGGCAGATGCACCGAATTACGTAAAAATTAAACATTTCTTTTTTAATTTGAAAAAGTGGTCCTTCAAAAATTTCTGCGAAATTTAACTTCAATGACGTAACGAAAATATGAATGACAGTATAAAGAATGCACGAAATATGCTTTTCTATAGATATGTACCATTCGAGTATAACTAAAATGGTTCATAGAATTTTTATGAAAGCGAAGCTCATCTACTAGACAAACAAGGGTTTTAAAATCTGTATCAATGGTTTCTCTCTCTACGCATTATTATATTCCATCCGGGGTCTTTGTGTTTCGAAAGAAAATTATGATAGGATTTGTTCAACGAACCGTTTGACATTCTCATATACATTATATCATATTACCAGATATTAGCAAATATTGCTTTAAACGACCTGTCAAAATAATTTGCTTTGTTAATAAATGTTCCAGTACATTTAAATACAAATATCTTAATAGTTGACTCATCTTTACTAACGCATGTGAACTGAATCAGTTCATATTGAATTAAAAAAAAACAATAACGTCAAGAAAAATTCTGAGAAATATCAAAAATAAAATGCAGAAAATAGGACATTTTTGTTTTATTTGAATTAATATGCAATTTTCCATGTGTTTGTTTTTCGATTTAGTTTTGGTTGTCATGCATTGATTTTTATTACTTATTAGATCTCTTCGATTGTAAATACTATTTTTTTATATGTAATTCGTTTTTTCAGTTATGAGCAACTGGTGCTGCAGCAGCTTGGACAGTGGTAAGTGTTAATGTTTAATATCGCTGTAATATAATGTTTAAATTAAATCGCCTATCGTGTATGGCTTAAAGCTGTGAAGGCGTCAATATTTTTTCAAATGTAGGACTCAAAGACTTGGCACATTTTTAAATGATTTAATTATACGAGAAGTTATTGTTATATGATATGCAATTGATAGCATCGACAGCCCAAAGCCTTTGCAAAAAAAAGTAGGAGCCTGTCGTGTAGGGCTTAAAGCTGTGAGGGCATCAATGTTCAAGGAGCGTAGTTTCTTCTCAAATGTAGGACTCAAAGACTTGGCACATTTTCAAATGATTTAATTATACGTGAAATGATTATTATATGATATAAAATTGATAGCATTGACAGCTCAAAGCCTTTGCAGAAAGAAAAGTCGAAGCATGTCATGTAGGGCTTAAAACGTGAAGGCATCAATGTTCAAGCAGCGTAGTTTCTTCTCAAATGTAGGACTCAAAGATTTTGCACATTTTTAAATCAGTTAATTATACCTGAAATGATTATTATATGATATGCAATTAATAGCATTGACAGCCCACAGCATCTGCAGAACGAAAAGTCGAGGCCTGTCGTGTAGGGCTCAAAGCTGTGAAGGTATCAATGTTCAAGGGGCGTAGTTTCTTCTCAAATGTATTACTCAAAGAGTTGGTACATTTTTAAATGATTTAATTATACAAGAAGTTATTGTTATATGATATGCAATTGATAGCATTGACAGCCCAAAGCCTTTGCAAAAAGAAAAGTCGAAGCATGTCATGTAGGGCTTAAAACGTGAAGGCATCAATGTTCAAGCAGCGTAGTTTCTTCTCAAATGTAGGACTCAAAGACTTGGCACATTTTTAAATGATTTAATTATACGTGAAATGATTATTATATGATATGAAATTGATAGCACCGACAGCTCAAAGCTTTTGCAGAAAGAAAAGTAGGAGCCTATCTTCTAGGGCTTAAAGCTGTGAAGGCATGAATGTTCAAGGAGCGTAGTTTCTTCTCAAATGTATTACTCAAAATCTTTGCATATTTTAAATGATTTAATTATACGTGAAATTATTGTTATATGATATAAAATTGATTGCTTTGACAGCTGAAAGCCTTTGCAGAAAAAAAGTAGGAGCCTGTCGTTAAGGGCTTAAAGCTGTGAGGGCATCAATGTTCAAGGAGCGTAATTTCTTCTCAAATGTAGGACGCAAAGACTTGGCACATTTTTAAATCATTTAATTATACCTGAAATGATTATTATATGATATGCAATTGATAGCATTGACAGCCCAAAGCCTTTGCAGAAAGAAAAGTCGAGGCCTGTCGTGTAGGGCTCAAAGCTGCGAAGGTATCAATTTTCAAGGAGCGTAGTTTCTTCTCAAATGTAGGACTCGAAGACTTGGCATATTTTTAAATCATTTAGTTATACCTGAAATGATTATTATATGATATGAAATTGATAGCATTGACAGCCCAAAGCCTTTGCAGAAAGAAAAGTCGAGGCCTGTCGTGTAGGGCTCAAAGCTGCGAAGGTATCAATGTTCAAGGGGCGTAGTTTCTTCTCAAATGTATTACTCAAAATCTTGGCATATTTTTAAATGATTTAATTATACGTGGAATGATTATTATATGATATGAAATTGATAGGACCGATAGCTCAAAGCTTTTGCAGAAAGAAAAGTAGATGCCTGTTGTGTAGGGCTTAAAGCTGTGAAGATATCGATGTTTAAGAAAACGTGGATAATTTCGATTATATTTTTTTGAAAACCGTAAAATACCTTTGATAAAATGGGAGAAATTTAATTGTTTCTTAAAACCAATTCGGTAGGAATTTTTAGTTAATACCCACGTTCATTATTAACGCACTCGCCTCACATAAAATGGTACTTAATAAAATTATTGCTTTATTTTGTATTTTAATCAATTAAATGGTGGGTGTATTTGCAAACGGCAATAAAATTATATAAATGTTTTAATTCAAATGATACATTTATTCGAATGAATCTGATTACGAATCATTTAAATATTAAAGAAATATATAATTGATGAATAGTAACAAAAATAGTAACTTTATTCGAATATTTTGTCTCTCAAAATTATATAGTTTTATTCGAATGAATCTAATTACGAATACTATTCTAAGTTATGTGAAATATTTTATAAATTTTATGTAAAAATTACATAAAGTAGAAGTAATAAAAATAATATTTTTATTCGAATATACGTTCTAAACAAAACAGAAGCTTAAGTAAGTTTAAAATTAAATTGAATTATTGTAATGAAGTAATACAAATATGTTTAAAAAAAGAAAGTTAAGGCCAATTTATGGCACATTTTGATCGATAATTGGTTTTCTTTTTACCATAATAATTGTAATTACCGAAGTGGCCTTACTGCATCTTTTATCGTTTATTTGCAAAACGCCATTGTGGTTTTTAAAATTGGTATATGTGCAAACTTTACTTGAAATGTATGCCACTTCCCACACCGTAATTTTGAATTATTGTTATAAGCAGGCTGTTATGTGAAAATAACATAGTTGAAAATGCGTGCGTGATCAAACAAGCAGTGGATAATACATGTCGTAGTTGCGTTTAAAGGAAAACTGTATGTGGAATTACAAATTCGACAATCACCATTTTATGCCAGTAACCAAATATACGCAATTGTACGGTTTAAATTTAAACATCGGCATTATATAAAAAAACACACCCACAAAATAACCCCCTTTTGATTGGCAAGGGAACTGTCTGTATGCTGCACACATCCACTCTTTATGAGTGTACTTGAGCATCTCTCCAATAAAAGGTATACGTGCATTATGATCGACCCCATTGCATGGGAATAATCACATGACAAATGTTGTTCCATACTTGACATGCATTATAAAATGTATGTATATGGGTAAATGGATTCATGTTGTATATAATGTATTGGGTTGAAAAAGTAGTACGAAACGGATTGTGATAATTAGACTCGCGGCATCGAAGATTGAATAATTAATCAACTTACCTTTAATAATTTCCCTATTAAATAATGATTATAGCACACATTTCAATGAACACATATAATATTGATAGACTAAACACTTCTAATTTTATAATTTGTTCCGCACTATTTTCCCATGTAATACAATAGATATTAACAGTTTTAATGATTTAAAATATCTTCTTTCAATTTCTAATTTGCAAGGTTTAATAAAACCAATCATGGTTCTAAATCACAAGTGTGGACAAACTTTTTGCAAATCGTAAATATAAAATTGAAATTAACAAAAACCAATCGCACTAAAAAGGTAATACATTCAAATAAAGCAAACATAATGATTATCTACCAAGACTACATGTTTTTTTCAACAGCAAATGGTAGATTTTTCGAACGAACTTCTCAAATAAAAATTGTTTTTAGGCGACCGACACGAAAAATTGAAATTTCAGTCGTCAAACGCGGACGAAAAGTAATCGTTTTTCGTCCGCTTTCATTTTTCGTCCGCAATAGGGTGGCGCCATCTACCGACAGTTACCGAAATTGTATAAAAATAACCACATTGCCGTCAGTGTCAAACTGTACATCTTGTTTACATTAGTAAATACGTGTTGGTGATAGACTTTTTAACTGATTATTGGGTAATTATTGTTTATAAAGCCGAAATAACTTCGAATGTAGACAAAGAAAACATAAACATGTCTGAAGGTGTCACAAGTATGTACAATTGTTCAGTTGTTATAAATGACTATGTCAATATATTATAAGTAAATGTTGCAATAAATTTGAAAATTTTATGAGGGTCGCCTAAAAAATTTTGTGTGCACCACGGCCAAAAAGTGTTTTTTCGTCCTCGTAAAGAAAACTCGGACGAAAAAACAGTACTTTTTGGCCTAGATACACAAAATACTATTACAATTTCCATATCTCTATTTTATAAGAAAAGTACAAAAAAGCGTTTTCTTTAGAGGAAATATATAAAAATTGAGGAAATTTATATAAGTTATATAACTTTATTTATACTTATAAGAATAAGGGGGTAGTAAATAGTAATTTAACTGAAAGAAAAATAAAAATTGATGAAATCGTAAATGTTTAAATAAGTAGGACCAATTGGTCGTAGCCGCAAAACAAATATTATTGTTGATTTCTTCGATTATTTTTTCGTTGCCATACTCGGGTTATATGAGCAGTATATGTGGCCATGAGTAGTTGAAATACGAAGCTTTGTTTTATATAAGTAATTACTTTAAAATCACATATAATGACAATGATTTACAAATCTAATTAAGGAGCAAAAATAATTAGTCGTCGTATCAGAAATTCAAACGAAGATATTTCCGCATTCCCACATTTTGTGTATGTACAAGAAAGTCTCATATTCATAAAATGTGAGAAATACTGATGTATTACGCGATGAAGATTGTCACAGTTGCTGGCCAATCTGCATACAATGCAATGACACATTGTATGTCGTAATGAGAAAGTTGTTCCGCCGGGAAGGTAACAGCTGTTCTATGGTACCGCCATTTCTATTAATCACTTGTTACGTTCCGTTAATTAAAAAGTTCATCATTATCAAGAGCGCCAATCTTACGATACGGTCTCTTATTTTATTGAAATAGTTCTACATTTTCGAATTGTTTCGGTAAAGTCTATCTACCACTTACATTCGCGTACTTCATCAAGGCATATTCTTGCATTAATAATTACTCAATTTGTCTTGATACAAATGCGCAATTAATGCAAACTTCATAATCTTGTTTAAGATTCGATTAAAGTGATCGAAAATGATTTATTTTCATGACCAAAATATGTTACGTTGTTTAGTCTGGCATTACCTTAGACTACACCAACTTTTCCTTCATTTGTATAGTACTGTCCTAAATGTTGCTAAATAACGTAAAGTATGGCCATATATTCTGCCTTTCAAATAAAATAGACCACCCTGAACCACTGAACGTAATGATTATGATTACAAATGATTACATTTTTAAGAAAAACTGATAACATTTAATGATTAAAAAGTTAATGATGAGTTACATCCCCACGTACTTTTATGCACTCAGCAACCCTTGTGTGCATACTGGAAATTAGATTATTGATATCCTCTTGAGTTGAGGTATCCCATCCCAGGCTATCTGTAACTGTTGACGCAACTCCTTTAATGTATTGGGAGGATGGGGTAAACACCGCAATCTTCTTTCCATCATATCCCAGACTTGTTCAATGGGTCTCGTGATCTTGGAGGCCAGGCAACATATTGATGTTGTTTTCTTCTAGGAAGGCTGACGTTACATGAGCAGTATGAGGCCGCGCTCGTGGAAAGTTTTGTAGTAATGGCACAACAACTGGTTCCAACATTGAATCAATGTAACGTCTGGCGTTTAGGTGCTCGGAATGAATATCAGACGAGATCTTCTTCCATACAGTATTGCCCCCCATACCATAACCTCAGGAGTTAAAGCCGAATAGCGACGTTGAACAAATTGAAAATTTTCCTCTGACCTCTAGATCGCCTAATCCTCGAACATCCGTCAGAGTACCATAAGCAAAATCTTGATTCGTCGCTGAAGAAGATCTCATTCCATTCAGGAACCCAATATTGTATGCCCTGGCACCAGTGAAGTCTGATGGCTTTATTTTCTCTTGTTAGAGGAAATCGAAAATAATGACGATAAGAACGTAGTCCAATGGTGCGTATTCATGCTCATGGGTACCACATGGCCAATTGTGATCGTTCTTCCGGGTCTCTAACTGCATATCGCCTTAAGAGCCGATCTTCTCGTTCTTGCGTCACCCTTCGTCGTCCAGTACCTCTACGACGAACTTCTTGGTGTTCTTCCTGCCAGCCGCTTCGAAGTTATGAACAACTTCTATTTCTCTAGTTTACACAGCGTCGATTTAGTCGACTGGGTGATAACATGTTTTGTTCTTATTCGTGTGGTCTTTTTATTATTTTTTTCTTAACCCCAAGGTGACATCTATTCACTTATTTACTTCTTCCACATTTTTCCTCTTTATTCTAAATTTTTCTTAACTGTATACTCTTCTCCTTTATAGCTAGTTTGGATTGGCCAAATTTCTCAAAGGATTTAAGAAATGTTTTAAGAAGATTTTTTGACTGTTTTCACTGTTGTGAAAATACTTATTGTCATCACTACGTATGTATGCAAAGTTTCAAGTTGATTAGATATGTAGAAGTGGGGCAAAATTAACTTGAAACATTCCAAACCCAACAAACTAATGAGTGAAGTTAAGTAAAGATTTGTAATAGGGAAATGAAAAAAGGAAGAATCATAAGATCACAAAGAAGTAAGAACACTAAAATTTAATTTCAATGATTGTTAGATCAATTACATCCAATTTCTTTTGTCGTTTTGTGGTCATCTTTTCTCCTTACTTGCTTAGATGGGCAGAAAATATACAGCTTCATCAACAAGTGTTGATAAAATACTACATATCTTGTAACCTAAGATCGTTACAATTACTGGCCTGTGGACATGCACTCAATGAAACTCACTTGGAATGGAGAAGACGAAACTGAATTGAAATTGGATAGGATACTTTTAAAAAAGGAACAGATGATTTATCAAGGCATCAATTTAATTGGACACCAAAGAGACAGGGAAATGTTTTGCTTTGATTGTTTGTTCCATTGCATTTTCCTCTTTCACTGCCCAATTCCATCACTTTGTTCTATTTTCTTCGTTTCACAAACTCTCGATTCTTCTATTTTCTTCTCGTGTGTAACGTTGTAATCTGTTTTCGATGATGCTGGAATCCATGTAAATTTTACTACTAAAGAAGTCACCAACAAAGGTTAGTAACAGTGATACTTGTTGACGTCAAAGATAGACTGGGCGATATTAAAGGATCATAAGAAAAATAAGTGACAAATGGGTGAAAGGCTAAGTAAGTCTTATCGACTCGTTGTTGGGTTAAAGTCGGGGATGTCAAAGGAGTTGCACTCCTATTGAGGATTGAGGTTTCATCACTGTTTTATATATAATCATCAGGTTTGGAGGAATATCCAGAAGGCACGATCGAGAAATTAAACCGGGAAGACAATAAAATGCTCATCGGTCTTCGGAAATTAGCTAATCTACATAGATTAGGAAGCACAGGATTAGGAAGCTTGTTAGAATTTGGACGTAAATAAAATGAAGATGACGAAGGCTAATTAAAGGAATAAGGGAGATATATGGAGTCGTTGGGTTCAAGTGGGGGACGTCGAAGGATTGAGGTAGCAGGTCTCAACTGTTTAATATATACGTATCAGGTTTAGAGGAAGTTTTCAGAAGTCAGGATCGAGGAAAAGAAAATGCCCATCGGTCTTCGGGATTAACTGATCTTCATAAGAGCTTCGAAGTTGGACATAAATGAATTAAAATGGTGGTTCAGAAATGATGAAAGGTGAAGTGGAATGACGTTAAAGAGTGGATGTTTTAACGAGCGGATGTTTTAACAAGCGGAACGAGCGGAAGTTTTGACGAGCATATCAAGAATTTATGTCAGAGAAGGGCACCATGGGAAGAAATTGAGATTATAGTGTAGAACTTGATGTATGGGCTAAACTATGGGAAGCATATAGCAGATGAGACTTGGAAGAACGTATGGATTTAAAACGACATTGAAGATAGAACGGGCTACACCATGTATATGTGATTTGAAATCACCTCAAAACTAGGAGTTAAGGTTCAGTAAAAAGAATAAAGGTGAGTCAATCCGATGAAGAGATATAGTATGAAACAATGCCCGCAAGATGGATAACTGAACAAGGTTTGGGAATGTATGGAAAACCAGGTTCGTCAATGCAGTATGAAAAGAATACAATTGCAGGCAGGGATGATCTGAGCAAAGTAATGAAGAAATATAATTGGGGTAGAAACAGATTTGGGGTTAGATAATGGTAAGAATATTTAAATAGGAGAATAAAGCGCGATTGCAATGTTTAGATGTTGGAACGGAGGGTTGGCACGTAAATACTGGATGGGGGAAGAATATAGAACGTGGATATTTTGCAGAACGGAGACCAGAGAAGAGGGAAGTAAAGAAAATAAGTAATGCATTAAAAGGATTGGAGCTAATGACAAAATGAAGATTATGAAATGGTGTGGAGGGCGGCGCAGAAAGAAATGAATTACGTCTCATGTCAGAATGACGTGTCCATCAAATGTGATGACACATCTAAGAATAGACCGATAATTGGTTTCAGAAAATTTGCGAGGGGTTTCATGTATTTTGATGGAAGTTGTTCAGGTGTTTAGATAGGAATTGTTTTGACGACCATGTCAAGAATGTATATCAGAAGGCAAGGAGGGCCGAAGATGCTTAGAGGCAGGTACCATGTGACAAAGGAGGGAAACTGGGATTGTAGTATGACTGTTGAGTATGGGCGACATTAAACTGAAACGGGCTACGCCAGAAAATTTTAAATCATGCAAGGATAAGATGGCCATGGACATAGGAAGGTGGATGATAAAGTATGTGATTAAAATGAGTGGGCGAAGTAAAGAAAGGTTAATATAGTGTTGGACGAGGAAATGGAACAATGGATTGCATGATAACTGAATTGGGTTTGGAAATGTATAGAATTTCCAACAATTTGGCCATGGACATAGGAAGGTGGATGATAAAGTACGTGATTAAAATGAGTGGGCGAAATAAAAAAAGTGTTGGACGAGGAAATTGAACAATGGATTGCATGATAACTGAATTGGGCTTGGAAATGTATAGAATTTCCAAACCTAATTCAGGATGGCTAATGGAGTGTGGAACGCAATTGCAGGGACGATCTGGGCAAGGTAATGGAGAAAGAGATTTATTGTTAGATAGTGACAGGAAAACTTGAATGGGAGAAGACGTGATTGCAATATGGGAACGAAGATAGTAAATAGTCGATGGGGGAAGAATATATATCGTAGATTTTTTTTGCAGAAAGGATGGGTGCACTGCGTCACTAGATTTATGGAAACGTTATTGACCTGAGAGCAAAGATAGAAGCGGGGAAATGTGATATATTGTAAGGATTGGGGGCAAAGACAAAAATGAGATCATCTAGGACGGGATGGGGGTGGAAAACGAATATGAAATGTATGAGGCGTAAAAATGATAGGAGATCTAAGAATGAAGGACCTATGAAGAATTTTTTTATTTAATAAGAATTTGTCCCATAAAATTTATATGGGCTTTTATGTCTAAGCCCGGCACTGGTTTGCGAAATAATATTATTGCTTGTGCTTGTGCAGGTATTTAAATATGATTTATTTCAATGGGAAATAAAATATATAAATTGATTTTATTTAAGATAATAAGATAAGATAATGTTAAATTATTAATGAATGTTATGGTATTTGTGTAATGATTGTTGCGTTTAAATATTTATGTGATATAATTTACAACATAAATTAAACCACCTCCGTATTAACAAACAACACACTGTGTGCGTTTCTTTTGTAAAATAAAAAATAGATTACTTTCGATAAATCATGTTTAAAAGATAGCTTCATTATCTTTTCCTAATGTATGTCTGCTCGTAAGTGCCCCATGGTGGGACACTTCCAAGTAAATATATTGTTTTAAGCAGAAATTTATAATACTATAAAATGTGGTCGTATGAAAAATGCGTTATAACACGGTGATAAATATCTGCTAAATCGTACGTGATAATATTGTGATGTGTGTTATTTGACCACATATTAGCTGTCAGAAGTGTTTGTGTTGGTATTGTTTTATTATACGGTTGCATGCATTTCAGTTTCTTCCTCTGCATTGTTTTCTGGTGGTCTCTCGTAAGATATTTTAAGAAGGTAGCGTGAATGTTGTAGCGCACAGTTGGCTAGTCATGAAATTGGGACCTAGTTTCCTGCATTGTTCATGTAAAGTGTCTACTATGCCATCTGCATAGCTTTCCGTTTCCGCCAACAAAACGCAGACATGCAATCGGAACTGGACTCTCTCAATCAAATTTATCAAGATCGATTAACCGTTTTTTAGGAATGTCGACCGTACGGCCGCGAACGCTAAGGACGCTTTACCGCTGTAACCGTATAATTTCAACGCGTAATATTTATTTTTGATAACATCTACAGGTCCACAAATCGACACCTTGACAACCCACAATTAACTTTGGTAATGTTCTATATTGTTTTACAGATAGAGATGTGTTAGCGATAAGATTGGGGGGACCTAACGTAGCGACCCGACGGCATGGACAATCTTAAAACATGTATTTTAAAATCGGCCGCCTCTACGGCGACCGTCAAAAGTAATTTCAACCCTCATTTAAGATAAATGACTTTTTTCTTGCAAACCCGTGTAAAAGGTCAGTTATACAAAGGTTGTTACAAAGTGTTTTTGTTATCTTGTTCATCGGGTGTTCACACCCAGCATTTGATGGATGAGTTGGGTCATATCTGATGAACGAAACGTTGGTCACGACACGAATTTCATGGAATTTTCGATATACCACGATACCAATAACACCTATATTTTGATGTACTGTAAATACACATTTTTATCTATATCAGATTCACACTGCTTTGACATTTTAAATTCAGTTTTAAACGTGTTATGGTCATAAAAACTGGGTCAACATCAATAAATTGGTGGACTGAAACACCCTAAATACCCTCTGCCTATATTATCCTCTTATTTAATTTGTGGTGCATCTTTTTTGTCCTTTGCTAGATACGCATTCTTTTCCTTATCTTAATTCAAAATATTTTTTTTGGAAATGTTTGCATTTCTGCATATAATTATTTTACCTTGTTATACTTTTCATGTAGTTTCCTGTATATTTAACAATAAGAACCATCGTCTTTTAGCTGGTAAAGTGTACATTGGTACTTAAATAGTAATTTATGCATCAAGGTCCTAAAGTTATTTTGTGCACGTTGTTTCTGACACACTTAGAATACACACAATTTGAAATATTATCTAATATAAAAAGTTGGTAAGGTGACGTGGTAACTGTCATAGGTATCATTCAAATGAATTATTACGTTGCTACGCAACAATCCATGTATCTCCACATACACACATTTTGATTGTTTATTTTTACACATTTTTTTATAAATAACAAGTCAATAAAATATGAACATTACACGAACCAAGACAGATTTTTAATGAAGATTTAAAAAATCAATTTTCTAAGGTTATATTACATGAAGATCCTCATTGCGTCGCATGACTAGTAGACGAGTAATATACTGATAAACCGTCAGTGCGTTGTTTAAGATGAGTTTTGATGCCAGAAAGGCCAAATACGTCTCCGAAATGTGTGGGGTGGCATCTCCAGTCACCAAGTAGTTGAGCCACATTTCTTTAACGAAACACAATATGAACTTTCATGTTCATAATGTCATCATACAAAATTGAAACACGAATTAAAAAGCACTAATTAAAAATTAACTCAAATAATAGTAAATCACGAAAAATTAAATGGAAGCAAAAAGTTGGAACAGTAAAATAATTAAATATCATAACAGGATGATGGGGAGAATCAAGAGTAGGTGAAAAAGCAGCGATTTAAAATATAAAAAACGGAAGAAACGTAAATAAGGACGATAATAACGAAAAATATGATCAGCATTATTTCAAATAAAGGACACAATAAATTAAAGCACTGGAAAAATAGTAGAGAGAAGAACCTTGTGGTTGTATTCCAATTTATAGTAGGAAATTATTGATGTTGACGTCAAATGTGTTAAGAAATGTCAAAGCGAGTTTTAAGGCAAATATAATTTAAATTTCCAAATTTTTAGTTAAGGTTTTAGATGATTTATTAGTAAAAAATGTAAATATAGCAGTCATGACAATCTATGTAAGTGGCGAGTATTTGCGTATATTAATTGTAATCAAATAATTGTAAAAAGAACTCTTTTTATGTATATGACAAATCTAAATGATTGTCACAAAATTTGCGCAATTTTTGATATTTTGACAAGAAATAAAACGAAGACGAGATGCGGTAATAAAAGTTTAACCTTGACAACAACACTCAGAATATAAATACCAGAAATATGAATACCAAACAATAGAAAAGAAAACAAATACAAAATTTCTAAAGTGGATAACTAAGAAATTAATTTTTTGACATCGTGAATTATGAATTGTACTACAAAATTAAAGTGAATAATGAAATAGGTTAGGATATATGTAACAAGAAACGCATTTAAAGTGACCTGAACTGAACTATGAGGTATTCGATGTGTAACCCACGCCGTTTCGATAAGTTTAGTTAAGGTTTTAGTGAAACTGCGAGGAAAAATTTAACAACAATATGTTTAAGACATAAATATGAACACCAAACGGCTAATAAAAAAGGCAAAAGAACCACCTGCAGTGGTCAGGACTGAACTTTATACTTGATAAACTTCCAGCAAACTGGCGCGATTGACATGGGTTGGGTTGGGTTGGATTGGATTGGGTTGGGTTGGGTTGGGTTGGGTTGGGTTGGGTTGGGTTGGGTTGGGTTGGGTTGGGTTGGGTTGGGTTGGGTTGGATTGGGTTGGGTTATTTAGGTTATATAGGTTGGTTACCTCTGACGGCCACGGTAATTGTAACCGCGCCCAGCACTGCACGCCCGTGAATGTTTATCATGCAATGTTGCTAAACAACAAAGAATTTTTCAAATGTGATTTCCACTAAATGGTACATATTTTGAAAGACTCTTTGAAAGCACACTTGTTTAAAATTTCAATAATATTATTTTTTCAAACTATGGAAAAGTGACAGTAGTAAACCATCACTTCCTGTTGAGATATTGTTCTCAAAATGGGAGATTTCCTATATACAAGCCTTAAGTTTAAAGTTTCATAATTTAGACACACGTCATGTCGACAGTCAGTCATAATAGATGCAGGGAAGGTCAAAACGTGTATTTACGTTAAAACGCGACGTTGAACAGTTTCATGGTTGTACCTTCCGTATACATTAAGTAGAAACAATTAAAAATGATGGAAAATAGAACATTTTAAAAAAATAAATTGAGAATTAGAAAAAAGCACAATGTATGCAAAACTAGGCAGCTAATGAAACACAACTTAAATTTTTTAACACCGTCAACTATTACTATTGGTCGTTGGAGAACCCGAACCCCATCCTGTTAAAAATAATATTTACGGCGAAATTTTCTTAATAACTTTTTCTGCCCTTGTTCTTCTTTGCGTTTTGCACCGTGTCGATCGTTGATTTATTTCTCTGTATTGTTGATTTTTTTTACATTCGTTTCTTACTTTTTTCAGTAGGGCTTGGTATTTGGGTCTCTCGTTTGAAATTTAATTATTTTGTACACAATCGTTTCCTTTAGTGTTTTATTGTCCTGAATTTTTATAACTTAATATTTGCTTTTTATCTAATTTTTATTGGGGATTTGTTTTGTTTTCCCTTTTAGCTTCCCCTTTCGCATTTATCTCGTTCAAATTTTTATTTGTGGTAATTTAGAGGTTTCTGATTGGGTTACAGGGGTAACTGCAAAATAGTTTGTGTTGAATAAAGACAGTAGCTATAGCATGTATCTCATTAAATATTTACCATATTTATTTCGGATTATCGTTGGGCTTAACCCTTTAGCTGCAAATGTCGCGCTGGCGCGACGCATGACGTCATACCACAAGTGCCTTTTCCACTTCATTCGTGTGGCCTGAAAAGACATAACTGAATGTAACGTTGCGGCAGCTAGTGGGTTAATAGGCTTGGGCGCAATTACATTTTTTTAAATTTCACCTTCAATCTTTCGATTTTTAACTAATTGAACGAAAAAAAAAATAAACTTAAAGTGAAATATATTTTTAACACAGGTAGTGTTAAATGGTTTACTGACAAAGAGGATCCGTCCGTTCAAGCCACAACAGAAATTAAAGACTAAATGGCGTATCGTCATAGAATTAAGTAATATAATTGACTTGGGCGAGTTCTTCTACCTTAAGTTTTTTTTTATGATTTACTCATTTTTCTGGCTTGCGCGGAGATACTTAATTGGGATTATAAATATTTCCTCGTGATATTAGAAAAATCTGTGGAAACAAACTTCAAATACGATAACAAATATGCGTGCAGATTCTAAATTAAGATTAAATTTCGTGTAATTAATAATGTGCTCGTTAAGACTTAACAACTTACCGACATTATCAAGATTGCGTATGTCATTTATTAATATTTAACGGAATTTATTCCGACCATGACAAAAGGGGATAGTTTATTCAGTGGCATGCTATTATTTACCTTTATGCTTAGAATAGGTGCATAATAAATTCAAAGTTAATCGATTGCGATAGAATTAATTTGAAATAAAAACGTCGTATTTAGTTTTTTTGCATATTTGTATTTTTCGCATTAGATTGCAATTTTAAAAGTCACTCGATCTGATCAGAAAATTAATGACGAATTTGAGTCTAAATCATTTTTGCCATTAAAAGCAAAAATCGCAGATTGCGGAAAATCGATAGTCTCTCTCACACTAACGTTTGCTTACATGTGGAGGGGTCAACGATCGGATGGTCGACTGTACACTCGATAATTAGAAACAACTTTAATAGTAAATTAATGCTAATTTTGGTTATTGTCTGTTATTTACTTTTAAAGTGAATTTTTTGAATGTTCTTGTAGATGGTATTTATTACCTAATTATTATAAATATTTTGTTTATTTTATTTTATCATCGTCATTCCTTTATTGCTTTTTATGCTTGCTCTGATGTTTTATTGAATGTTGTGTTTTCGTTTCATGTTTCTTTTTTTTTGGTTGTATTTCTTTATATTATTATACATTCGATTTTATTTTATGTATATATTTGCATTCGTATGAACTATACAAATAAATTAATAAATAAGTTTAATCGAATCATGGGTTAACAACTGTATATGTATAATGCAGGCGCAAACAAACTCCGGTCATTATGCATGTGCCACAGAAAATCTACAAAAACGTAATATATTACGATTTATCGAATAATGGGAAGGGTTGTGTATGAATTCTGAGCAGAGGAAATTTTCAAGAGACAATCAAGTTGTGGAATATATACATAAAAAGCATTCTGTTGTGCAGAAGTGTGGGTTTGGAAAAAAGGGAAAGGATTGGAAAGGGTACACATAGGCCAAATAAAAAGGATATTGAATCTCCAGATTACATAGTTAGGCAGAGAATAGGGAGCGAAAGATTGGGGTGTAGCGGCTGGGAGGTATGAGATGATAGAGAGGGGCGGGCCAGAACAGAAATTAGTTAAGTTGGTATTAGAGGAGGTAAGGAAAAGGGGGAGCAAGGGAACAGGACTACCCAACGGGAAGATTGTAGACGAAAAATGTACGAAAATATCCATTTTCGTTATCATTATCAACAGAAAAGGCAGAAAGGAGAAGAAGAGATGGGAAGCAAGTAGAGAGGGAGATGGTGGAGAGGTTGAAGATGGTAGACGTTCAGGAAAGGTAAAGCAAAATCAGGACTGCGAGGTATAACATCAAATACAAAGTATAAAAGTACAGTGGAGGATACCAACATACTTAGGGGGAAGGAGATCGGTAGAGGAAGAAAGAACATTACGAATATTCAGGTGCGGAAGTGAATAGAAAGCCAACAAGTATTGGATGGAAGAGAGTTGCAGGAGATGTAATTTTTGTGGAGAAGGATGGAATGGGATCATGGACAAGGAGAAGGAATATGGTAGAACACGGACAGGGACCAGAGATGTTAGACAAAATAATGGGGAAGAAGGAGTAGAGCAGGAAAAGAGGGTATTGCAACAACAGGAGGAACAAAGAACCAAGGGAAACTGAAAGAGGCGGGAGGGGGAGGAAGGAGAAGGGGACGAAGACGAAGGGGGTATAGAGGAATGAAATGTAGAAAGTGAAAATGCCAATAAAGGTTTTTTTACGATAATTCGATTAAAACGAAAAGTGAACGAACCACGAAATCTAGAAATAATTGACACTTACCTGTTACACATTTATATAATCTCGTGTTTTTTTTGAGGTGGAAAATGGAAAATAAATATACCTGTTTTGATGCTAAATATGTATGTGCGGCTTAAATAAATTGTGTGAAATACACAAAAATTGTGAAGAACATCTAATGAGGAGTCAGCGTCGACTAAATTGTAATGAATGTAGAAAATGTTTTAAACCAAGTGCTAATGCTTGTGAAATAAAAGCGGAATAATAGGCTTTGTATATGCAAATGAATTATTCGAAGGTCATGTAAAATTAGTAAATGAGAGATGTGGCAATCAGATATAATCGTTTCAAGAAACAGAACAAGGTATATACGTTCGTACGTGTATAAATGAAATAGAAATACATTCAGAAAGATCCAAGGAAGATTAATAACTATGTTTAAAATCATATAACGTTAAGGTGGAATATACATGTAATTATTAGTCGTGATAAAATCGATGAGCGTCACTGTGTATGAATAAAAATCGTTCGTTTACCAACGGTAAAGGACTCTAAAAGGTAAATGTGGTTTACTTTTTTCAAGGATTTACGAAATATGGAAATTTTAGTCATTTTTGAGTTTTACTTGGACATACCTTTTATTTGAGTACTAAATACGAGCACTTTTAGACATTAAAAAAAGGACAATTTTTTTAACTTTTTTGTTATTTTTGACTTGTACTCGCATATTTGCCAATATTTTTATATCTATATCTATATATCTATAGACCTTTAATTTGAGTACCAACATCGCATATCTACGAGAACTTCGATATATTCTATTGTTTCTAAATCATTTCGAGCGAGAAGACCTACCTGAAGGCATTAAATATAACAATAATAACCCTGTATCAAAAGCAGATCTGATATTTATATTTATATTTTATAATATCCTGTCATAGGATCAAAAAAAATATTAATGTAATTTGTAAAATCCAAATTTTTATAAGTTTGACTCCTCGTTGATGTTTAAGTTAAACAAAGCAATTTAATTATCCACTAGCATTTATAGTAAACGTCGACAGTGACTTTGACCGATAATGTGTATAACTGGCACCTGAGAATCGTTGCGTCGCATTACTTCCTTGCAAAACGAATAATTTTACAAATCTGCTGGAAAATTCCTCGGAGATAGTGTTAGACACAATCGCCGCGTTCGCAATAGTATTGTAATATATTTTACCCTTTATATATTTTTAACTACTTTACTGGTTTGGGCAAATGGGTTATAGTTGTCAATCAGACTGCGCGGTGGAAATTCAATGGTTAATAATTCTATACCATGTCAGTGATGTGTGTACTGTGTTTAAAATGGTGATGAAAAATTGTGCTGTTACAGGTAATGAAACAGTTAATTGAATTTTTGTGTCGAAAGAATTAAATTAATAATTACGAATTTCTAAATAAAGTAGAACGGGGTTTATGCAGGCAGTCATTTGTCGCCGGATATATTTTTCTAAACGTATAATTACGGGTCAAACCATATTAAATTTCTCACGGTATTTTCTTTGGATACATTTAAATAATTACCATAATGTCGTTTTGCAATATTTCTAAACTCAATACCAGCGCTACCAACGAACATTATCCCGCTTATTATTTAAATACGTCGAGTCACGGTGTCAAATTATTTCATGTATCGGTGTGACAGATCTACGAATATCTAATACGATAGAACTAGATAATTGCGTAATGTTCAGTAGATATTTCGTAGCTTTTTTTAAAAGTAATAATCTGCATATATGATTCGCTGAGTGAGTACCTTAACGGCACAGCAGATATCGCTGGGAAATCTGTGAATTAATTCAAACCAAATGTGAGGTCTCTGATGCTCACTGTTTTCAAATTAAGGAAGCACTCAATTACATTTCTTTTGCTATCTTTTTCTTACTTGCGTAGTATTGAAACGTAATACTTTGCTTTGAAGGTTTAAATGAAATTAAATTTTAAATGAACTAAGACTAACGGATGCGGTCATTAATTACGGTGACTACAATGCAGGACAATCGCATATCGTAACTAATTTATTCACTATAAAGTTTTAAATTAGTATATTTCAGAAAACCTTGTCACATATAATAGAGATACCTTCATTTATCTATACATAATTCAAACAAAAACCATTTATTGCGACTTTAATAACCATTTCGCCAGAAATTAATTAATAACGTGATTAATACATTGTTGTACCAATTGCTTATTGATTAATTTAAATACGTACTTGCGTCTTTTAAATTAAATCAAAAATTACGGTAATTATACACAGCACCGTAACTGGCAATTTTATACGATATGCCCCGCAAAATTAATGACATTATTTGATTAATTAGGGTAATCAAGTACGAACCAAGTTACAATGTTAACTGAAACGTGCTCTAGATACATTCTTTGTAATTCCATCAACACTATTACGATTTATAAAAAAAAATAAGCAAATAATTAATCAAAACGTGTAATAACACAAAAGTAAACACTAAGAAAAAGTAAACTAAAAATTACAAGAATACTGTTTTCCTTGACTATTCTCTTAAAATCATAGAACAAATAATAATAATAATAAATAAAAAATCCAGAGTAGAAAGATCTTGATCACAATAACAAAAACAGAGAAATAAATTACAAATTATTGCAACTATAAGAAGACAGTCAAGGAAGAAACAAATAATAGCAAGGAAATAAGAAATCATTGAAACACTAAATGTCAGTAAAAACATCGACATAAGTTATTAAGGAAAATCACCATATTAAACAAATACAAATAAAAGAAATCTTCGGTGGTCCACACTGAACTTTCTTATTCTCCATTTTTCGAAAAAACTTTTTCAAACAAAAGTTGTTTAGAATTTCAATATCTTTTATAAAAATCCTTGAAGTGGAAAAATTAAAGAAGTACGACCAATAAGGGGATAATAGAAATTAAATTCGTGGGCATTGCCACTAATGAGACTGCAGACGCACACATACAGTAGTCAATAGTTTTTATCCCTTCACATGTGAAAAAAGACACATAAAAACGAAAAGCATTTTAATTTAATTCAATTAGTTTTCACAACTGTTTCACTCTTTCTGAGCTCGTCAGACTACCGCACCTACATCGTCTGCAAAATATGAATTAGTTTGTTTATGAGTATTAACGCCATCTAGGTGCCAACACCCTATACTCGTGTTGCTACGTAATTGGTCTTTATCCAGGCCTGCAACGATTTCGTAGCCATCGGGACGAATGTATTTAGATGATGACAGCTGTTACGTTCTGACTCTGAGCTCGGCTTGCATGTGTGGTGGTCTTACGAGCTCAGAAAGAACGAAATAGCTGTCATCACCGTATATTTGCTGACATTTATTTTCAACAAAGCGGTCTTTAGTGCCAACTGTCGCGGCGACTAAATGTAATAATAAACGAAAAGCAAGAAAACCGAAATGAAAATTAAAAAGTGCAAAAATTAATGAAAGAAAAATACGAACATATGCGATGAATTTATATAAACAGATGGAAATGAAAATCGAATTAAGAGCAAATGGAAATTAGTTCACGGTTATTGCTAGTAATGAGGCAGCCAAATTTGCATCTTGGTTGTGTCACTTGGTTAATTAAAGTTAAGTACAGGATGATAAATAAACTATATTGATGTTAATTATACATTAAAATGCTATGAATATTAATTATATATGTTGGACCTGCAAAAAGAATACAGGTTTTTTAATCTTGGTTTTGTGCAAAAATAAATACTCACCAAACCTACTTGTTATTATGTAGCTCCATTTGACTTAAACGTGTTGTTAATTTATGATGAAACTTAACTAATAATAAAAGACGAAAAGCATCGTTGAGATGAAAATAAAAACATCAAAGTAAAAGACACGAATTTGTAAAATACAGATTAAATCAGTGAAAATAAAATAAAATGGACAATAATTGAGAAACCTCATAAAAATACAAATGCAAGCAAAAATTAACATTAATGTAATAAACGAATATTTTAAATAACTTAAGGCTATTTTTTTAGGCAACAAAAACTTGCGTAAAATAATTCAAATTTATTGTAAAATGTGGTTGAATGAATATGATTAAGAACAAACAGAATAAATTGAATAAACGTTGATGGGTTAAAACTGCTAACGCAGCCTAAATTAATGACATAATTTAACTGTATGGGGTACCATATAAGTGGCAGCCATGATGCTAGATTTGATAAGTTGGAAACTGGTCATTATATGAGGGGATTATGATCTTCCGACTGAAATAATTAGTCGGCAACCAAACTGCGAATGAGTACATATTAACCCTTAGCGTACTAGGGGCGAGTTATATCAATAACCACACGGATATTCCGAATTAAGGCAGATTGCGGCTGCAACTCCCCTATTTTAAATCATATGCGCAAAATATGTCAAACAATAAACAACAGAATGTTCTAAATTTTAATATGGAAGCCTTGTCTCGCAAATATTTATCCCTTTTCACAAACAAAATGATTCAATAACTTTATTAATTAAGTTGGATGTTTCGAAATCGGCGAGTATTCAGGTTTCGTTAATTAGACGATATTTCGAAATTTATTTCCGCTTAACAAACAACGATATTTCATAATTAGAAATTTTTGGAACCAATTTATTCAAAGATGATATCAAAAATAAATTAGTATGTATACATATTTTAAAAAAATATATATTATTTATTTCTCATTACAAAGTACTATCACGATTTCTATCATTATGCCATAATATAGTTTTTAGCAATAGTTGGTATAATAAGTAATATTGGAAATAGTAGAGGACCGTTATTACATAGATTGTTGTATGTGTGAATATGAAATTATAGTTTTACTACACAAAAAAGTAATAAATGAAATTATCTCTTCAACGTGAATGTATAATAATTTACATACCAAAGCATTGTCAGGTTGTTCGTAGCAATGCGTTACATAATTTTTAGTAAATATAATAATCCTATTATGCACAACATTACAGTGGATAGAGGAAATTTAAAACAAACAGGGCAACATCATGCAAACCATATATATTGCAGCCCGGAGGCTAAATCAGTTCTCATACTACATCCTGTTAACCTACACTGCAGATGGCGTTGTTGTCACTCTAATCCACATCATATACGATTGATTACTTACCGATATATACGCTTAAATTTTTTTATGTTTGGAATTATTATTTTAGTGCTGAAATTATATCAATTACGATATTTATAGATCTATAAATTATCAATAAATACTTTTATATATTAGAGAATCATTCAAACTTTCCAAGTTCGTTGGTTTATAGTAAATTTTATGCGTACTTTATATGAATAGTTTATTACGACTTCATTTTTTTAATTTAACGAAAGCATTGTAACCCCAGTTGTTAGGTGAGAACTTAAATTCAAATTTAATGAACTTTTCTAAATGAAACATGCAATGCAACATTTAGTGATGCTTAAAATGAGCACCTGAGTAAGCTGAATTTAAACTTTGACTATGTACGCATTCCGAAAAATCCCTCGAATAGGTGCATTTGTGAGTAGTGCTTATTGTTATGTTGTAGAGTATAACTAAGGAATTTCCGGCCACCGAATTCAATTATATTTTCGTCAATACCGAAATATATTACAATATCGATCGCCCCATGTTGTGTCATTCTCGAAACTGACGAATGGCATCAGTCGTTTATGGGAGCATTTACCTGGATGCACCTAAGCTAGTGAGTACATTTAATACTTCACGAATTATCAATATATAACAACCAATGTACCATAAACGCCCCCTAGTGATCATCAGCCAGTTTGGCCCAAAACTGTTAGGAGTGCTCAGCAACCTTGACACGTCGATAAATGATTTCAATCAATCCTTGCATTAAGAGAGATTTTGATGGCAAAAATCTTAAATCTAACACCCCTTAGTGACAAGTCTAAAAATAGTGCTATCCGTGCTATTCAGTAATCCTGAATGACAATCACACATCCAAGTGATCAGTTTGACCGCAAGACACCAGCTTTACCCCATGTTACCCTTTTTTGAACTTGGTGTTGCGAATCCGAAAATTTTGCATATGAATTGATGAAGACGAATTGAATCAGGAATATTTTGATATATCTTTGGATAGATGTAAAATTCTTCGAATCGTTTTCTCCACTTGTTTTCTCATAAATTTATTAAATGTTCGCTTCCAACAGCTCTCCACCACTTTCAGTACAGTTCAATGCCAGTTTAATACGTAGAGGAAAATGTATAGGTTTTGACGCAGGGTTCCTTAACTGTATTTAGTTACCCCCCACGAATTATTCCCTGGACCCGTGCTTGTAAGTAAATTCATGTCCTAAGTACCCCCTTTGTCATCTGTATTCTTCGTTTACATTTTCCTTCAGTCTTTCCATGTAATTCCAACCATCATTTTTAATTTTCTTTTCATACTTTTTTGGACGCCAGTGAACCGCCCCTAATTTACCCTATCCCTCATTGACTCCATTGTGATTTCGCCCCTTTCCTCTCTGGTTCGTCTTTTTAAGAATCTATTTGTTTTTTTCTCCTGGTCATTTAGTTTCTCAAATTTCACTTGTTTTGTTTACTTTATAAAAATAGATCACCAGTTTCATACGTCCCTGTTTTTTTTCACGACGTGGACAATTTAGAGGACTCCTTAACTATTTTTCATTGTCCCTTATAAAGCCTATTTTCCAAATTTTCCTTTGTACCGTGAGCATAAATCATTTCCTAAATTCTACTTTGCGATCAGATTTCTTCGTTTACACTTTTTTCAGCCTTCCCATGTAGTTTCAACCATCAACTTTTGAATTTTCCTCGTACTTTTTCCGCGTATCTTTGACGCCAGTAAATTGTCTACGTTACCATATCACTAATTTACTAGAACTATTCCGTAATGAAAGGAAAGAAATCTGTTATTGAAATTCTATGTGGACCAAAATTTTCTATTCCGACCCTACTCACAATCCCACTTGATGATGACTGTGGTATCAGGTCATTAAGGTATTAATGAAATCCAACGATAAATAATAATTTTAAAAAATTTGCGGGTGGATCGCAGATGTCATAAAAACAGCCAATGTTATCAAGAAGAAGAAATGTAAACTGAAGAAATGCGAGTTTCTTTAGTCGGCAAGATTGTAATATGAAAATTTTCTATTGTACTCCCCCAACATGTCCTTAATAAGGCAATTACCGCCACCTCCTGAAAAACTTGGAGAAGGAGTCATTCTTGGACCAGATCACGTCTGATCACCTCAAACAGAACAGAATTGGAGCAAGCTGGTAAAGATGTGAATTCCATACCACTGAATTACCTACATATTGACATATGGATCCTAATCCCTAATTAAGAAAAATCTTTGATAGATACTTTGATAGATTACTTCAGAAGAAGAAGGACTCATAATTAAAGGACACTCACATTGGCTAATAAGACAACTGACAGGGATAGTTTTAAAGCAGACCTGGAAAAAAAATCCATTAAACATCAGACTAACTGGACCAATACAAAAACAACCAAAATGAAAACCACAGGGGAGAATTAACCAATGGAAATTAGAGGAAAGACGGCGTCGAACAAGAATTCCAGATGACCAACATAAAGCTGTTTGCAATTGCATCGTGAAATTCAGAAGATTAAAGAATTAAGAGTTCTTTAACTACAACGAGCTGACTTGTGAGAGAGACACACTACTCCCTCTTGAAAGCTAGAAGAAAAATTAAAAGATCGCAAACATATATCTCACTATTAAGAACAACTGGTGAGGTAAGAAATAACAAAGCTATCATATTTATCAGAATAGGGCTCAACAGACTCCGAATTTATATACAGGAGGTTAATAGTAATTAGCTTAAATCACAGAAAGGTAGTATCACCAAGGAAGTCCTATTGGAAACTAGCAGAAGTCATAATGATCGCAAAGCCTGGAACTTCATCATTACTTCGAATAGTCTCCAAATTGTTCGAGTACCTACTTTTGAAGAGACTACAACCGATCATGGATAACAAATTATTTGATGGTTCTTTTTCTAACTTTTGATTGTGAAACCTTTCAATTTTATTTTATGTGTTGGATTCATTTAATTTTTATGAACTGGGTTGGGTTGGCTTGGATTGATTTGCCGACAGAACTGTTCTCTAAAATCTGATCTCATAAAGCTGATCACCATCCTAGTAGATTTTTTGAAGCTGAAAGCTTTTTCGTGAACCAAGTTCATTGCCTCTTGTTGGCTATCAAGGTCCCCGAACTTAATAATCCCATCCCCATTCAAAATTTGATTGTCTTCTATAACGGATGGATTTCATCGTGATAAAATATTTATGTATCATTTGTAATGTTGTAATATAATGTTTCCTGCTGGTTTTTACTCCTTCCATAAATTATTTCCTCATTGAACTGTGTTTAGTTTTCTCTTCTGCTGATTGTAAAAACTGACTGTTGAGTCATTTTTATGTATCATGTTTGCAGCAGTATGATCCTGTAGGTGTGTCTCATTCAAATTCACTATTTCTACAATAATTTGTATTAATTTTTTTTGTCTTGTTGACTTGATTTTAATTTTTACCTATCAGCATCTTCTTTCATTCCTGCATAGTCTATATCTATTGTTTAGTTGTGCTTGCAACGTGGCTTCCATTCCTTGTATGTTCTTGTTGCTGTTGTTCAGGTTGTAGCCATCCTGGTCATTTTATTTTCTCTTATGCATTTATCTGTTTATTCTGTTAGCTTGGTGACGTGGCTGTGTTGCTGGTTTCTTGCCACAAGGAGTCTTGCATATTGCATCACTAGTAGCCTTCGTACTACTTCGACCAGTTCTATTTCTTGAATCCTCTTCCTTTTCTGGATTTTGTTACCTGTTCCACCAATATTTCCGTGGTTTACACCTCCTCCCCCTGTTTCGTTTGTTGTCCTTGTTATAGTAAGTAACCTGTCATTACGATGCGTTTCCAAAACAAAGTACTAAATGGTATAGTTCCTGTGCCACAATTTCTACTTTCATGGCTTGGTGAAGAGTCAGGTGAATCAACATTTTATTCATCAAAAAAATATATTAGATGCATCATATATGACCAGAGCAAATTACTGGAGAACTGTTTTTATAGGTTTGAGGAATATATATATATATATATATAATATATAAATGGAGACATGTAGATGTACAACCCAACCCGAGTCCATAAAACCTAAATGAACCCAATATATTAGTAAAATTGAAATGTTTTACGGTCAAAAGGTCACATATATTTTTAAACTCATAAATTCTACCGACAGCCGACATACAGGTTAACCTAATATAGATTACATGGCAAAAAGACTGTTGACTGTTCCCAAAACCTAAATGAAATGTCGATAAGTAAACTTGAGAGATGAGGTGGCAGATGAGATAAGATTTGCAAAGAAGCATGAAGAACTACGTCATATCCATCTCAAGCAATCCAGTTGGTCTGGTTGAAACCACAAAAAGACTTAAGAGATGTAAGCTACTCTGGTTGTGTGGGGGATGTGTCAGTAAAAGGGTGCAAGGAACATTGAAATAATTCACCATTTCCGAAACAAATTAATGAGTAGTATAGTTGATCCTCCTTGGTACGTCAAAAATAGGTTCGTTCACCAGGACGTAGAAGTAGAAGTGCTAGCAGATGTGATATGCAAAGAAGCAAAAAGTCTGTTGACTGTTCCCAAAACCTAAATGAAATATCGATAAGTAAATTTGAGAGATGAGGTGGCTGATGAGATAAGATTTGCAGAGAAGCATGAAGAACTACGTCATATCCATCTCAACATGGAAGCAATCCAGTTGGTCCGGTTGAAACCACAAAAAGACTTAAGAGATGTAAGCTACTCTGGTTGTGTGGGGGATGTGTCAGTAAAAGGGTGCAAGGAACATTGAAATAATTCACCATTTCCGAAACAAATTAATGAGTAGTATAGTTGATCCTCCTTGGTACGTCAAAAATAGGTTCGTTCACCAGGACATAGAAGTAGAAGTGCTAGCAGATTAGATATGCAAAGAAGCAAAAAGACTGTTGACTGTTCCCAAAACCTAAATGAAATATCGATAAGTAAACTTGAGGGATGAGGTGGCAGATGAGATAAGATTTGCAAAGAAGCATGAAGAACTACATCATATCCATATCAACATGGAAGCAATCCAGTTGGTCCAGTTGAAACCACAAAAAGACTTAAGAGATGTAAGCTACTCTGGTTGTGTGGGGAATGTGCCAGTAAAAGAGTGAAAGGAACATTGAAATAATTCACCATTTCCGAAACAAATTAATTAGTAGTATAGTTGATCCTCCTTGGTACGTCAAAAATAGGTTTGTTCACCAGGACGTAGAAGTAGAAGTGCTAGCAGATGAGATATGCAAAGAAGCAAAAAGACTGTTGACTGTTCCCAAAACCTAAATGAAATATCGATAAGTAAACTTGAGGGATGAGGTGGCAGATGAGATAAGATTTGCAAAGAAGCATGAAGAACTACATCATATCCATATCAACATGGAAGCAATCCAGTTGGTCCAGTTGACACCACAAAAAGACTTAAGAGATGTAAGCTACTCTGGTTGTGTGGGGAATGTGCCAGTAAAAGAGTGAAAGGAACATTGAAATAATTCACCATTTCCGAAACAAATTAATTAGTAGTATAGTTGATCCTCCTTGGTACGTCAAAAATAGGTTTGTTCACCAGGACGTAGAAGTAGAAGTGCTAGCAGATGAGATATGCAAAGAAGCAAAAAGACTGTTGACTGTTCCCAAAACCTAAATGAAATATCGATAAGTAAACTTGAGAGATGAGGTGGCAGATGAGATAACATTTGCAAAGAAGCATGAAGAACTACGTCATATCCATCTCAACATGGAAGCAATCCAGTTGGTCCGGTTGAAACCACAAAAAGACTTAAGAGATGTAAGCTACTCTGGTTGTGTGGGGGATGTGTCAGTAAAAGAGTGAAAGGAACATTGAAATAATTCACCATTTCCGAAACAAATTAATGAGTAGTATAGTTGATCCTCCTTGATACGTCAAAAATAGGTTCGTTCACCAGGACGTAGAAGTAGAAGTGCTAGCAGATGAGATATGCAAAGAAGCAAAAAGACTGTTGACTGTTCCCAAAACCTAAATGAAATATCGATAAGTAAACTTGAGGGATGAGGTGGCAGATGAGATAAGATTTGCAAAGAAGCATGAAGAACTACATCATATCCATATCAACATGGAAGCAATCCAGTTGGTCCAGTTGAAACCACAAAAAGACTTAAGAGATGTAAGCTACTCTGGTTGTGTGGGGAATGTGCCAGTAAAAGAGTGAAAGGAACATTGAAATAATTCACCATTTCCGAAACAAATTAATGAGTAGTATAGTTGATCCTCCTTGATACGTCAAAAATAGGTTCGTTCACCAGGACGTAGAAGTAGAAGTGCTAGCAGATGAGATATGCAAAGAAGCAAAAAGACTGTTGACTGTTCCCAAAACCTAAATGAAATATCGATAAGTAAACTTGAGAGATGAGGTGGCAGATGAGATAACATTTGCAAAGAAGCATGAAGAACTACGTCATATCCATCTCAACATGGAAGCAATCCAGTTGGTCCGGTTGAAACCACAAAAAGACTTAAGAGATGTAAGCTACTCTGGTTGTGTGGGGAATGTGCCAGTAAAAGAGTGAAAGGAACATTGAAATAATTCACCATTTCTGAAAAAAATTAATGAGTAGTATAGTTGATCCTCCTTGGTACGTCAAAAATAGGTTCGTTCGCCAGGACGTAGAAGTAGACGTGCTAGCAGATGAGATATGCAAAGAAGCAAAAAGACTGTTGACTGTTCCCAAAACCTAAATGAAATATCGATAAGTAAACTTGAGGGATGAGGTGGCAGATGAGATAAGATTTGCAAAGAAGCATGAAGAACTACATCATATCCATATCAACATGGAAGCAATCCAGTTGGTCCAGTTGAAACCACAAAAAGACTTAAGAGATGTAAGCTACTCTGGTTGTGTGGGGAATGTGCCAGTAAAAGAGTGAAAGGAACATTGAAATAATTCACCATTTCCGAAACAAATTAATTAGTAGTATAGTTGATCCTCCTTGGTACGTCAAAAATAGGTTTGTTCACCAGGACGTAGAAGTAGAAGTGCTAGCAGATGAGATATGCAAAGAAGCAAAAAGACTGTTGACTGTTCCCAAAACCTAAATGAAATATCGATAAGTAAACTTGAGAGATGAGGTGGCAGATGAGATAACATTTGCAAAGAAGCATGAAGAACTACGTCATATCCATCTCAACATGGAAGCAATCCAGTTGGTCCGGTTGAAACTACAAATAGACTTAAGAGATGTAAGCTACTCTGGTTGTGCGGGGGATGTGTCAGTAAAAGGGTGAAAGGAACATTGAAATAATTCACCATTTCCGAAACAAATTACTGAGAAGTATAGTTGATCCTCCTTGGTACATCAAAAATAGGTTTGTTCACCAGGATGTAGAAGTAGACGTGGTAACAGATGAGATATGCAAAGAAGCATGAAGAATAGCTTCACAACAATCCAATGATGGAAGAAATCCAGCTGCTCAAGCAGGTTGCACTCACAAGAAGACTCAAAACACATCCTTGAATATTTGTAATATTTTGAATAGTTGTAATTTAAAATAAAATCGATTTTATTATAATGTAACGAGTTAAAAACGAAATATAATTAGAAAATGTTTACTAACTAAATTCTAAATTATTACAACTTTCAGATTAAAACAAGAAACACTACAATAATACATTATTTGTATTTCTTACTATTAGAAATGTTTTTAGACCTAAACCCAATACGTATATATAATGCACGCTTTAATACGTCATTATAATATTTGACTTTTGGCAATTTATATAATTCACAAAGAGTGACATTATAAAAAGGACAAAATAGCTACGCCGACACTTCATGCGCCATTAACATGACATATAGCATATTTCGGCATTATTACCATAGCTGTATACATATATTCATTGTTTATAGTTCCAAGAGTCGTTGTACGAATTTTTAAAGTGTGCGAGCGCGAAGAGTGAATTTTTCCAAATACGTTTAATACGTGCGATGATTTAGAGTTATTTCGATTCTGCAAGAAGCTCAAGTGAAATAAACTCGAATTAAATTCGAGTAATACTAAATCCCCTTTTTTATAGGCCCCGTGTGCCACACATAACCGATATTATTCCTTGAAAATGACAAAATGTGAATTGAAATGGGGTGAACAATTCTGGATTATATCATGTTAAGTGCCGAGGGTGAATAGCACGAAAAAGCGTCACAAAACAGACCCGTCAGTTTTATTCCACGACGCGACAAAATTTAATTTATAAAATTTTATAATTTTTATCATTGAGGCGTAAACATAATACATAAATAAAAATCTCGCAACTGTATTGTTATCGTTAATTATGACAACGTGCATTTAAGTTGTTTTAATACGGTTCAAGATAAATAGGGGAGATTTCCATCTACATGTGTACAAGTTGTGTATCCCTCCCCTATAATCACTATATAATTGTTTCATAGTACGTTTTACACTGCAACGTTTGTTCTTCGTGGAAATTTTAATTCATGTATTTAGGAAACATCGAAGAATAGATTAGAACTATTAATTTAAAATAAACGAATAATGTATAAGTTTAAGCAAATAAATGCTTGGTGACAAGTTCTATGGATTCAACACGTTGTTAAGTATAAGATGGGTTGCTCGCTTTGAAAAGCTAATGGAATTTATTAACTGCAGGTAAAATGTTACCCTGCAAATCGCTTTAAGGTGTATCGAAGGTTCTTAAAATAAAAAAGTATCTAAATTTTAATTTAGATAGCGTTATGAGTTTCCTATAAAAAATACCATTGTCCCGAAACTTTCGACAAAAATAGGTTCGCAATAAAAGGTTGAAAATGCACTTTTTAGTAAATATGCCGTAGATTTACACAAAGGTAGCTGCGAGATTCAAAAAAACCATCGGAACAGCTTCATTTATTCAGAAATGAATCTAAAAGTTTATCCGTGAATAATTACGAGTTACACAAGATTAGTTCTCCTCGGACAAAAATACCATAACAGATACCTGTATTGAAATGTCAAATTCTAAGAATCCTGATAGGATAATATCCTTAATCGTTTGTTTTTATTAAAATGTGGCGACTTTGCACTCTCCATACGTTTAAGTTTCATTTTCACAGCCTAGCATCCATAATTTCTTTAAATTACGTTACGTTTTTTCGGCGCTTTTTCGTGCCGGCGTAAATCAATATTCTAGTGTTTGTGAATGCGTTTTAATGATTTTGAAATTGGAGAGCGCAGGCTACGGCGGTGATGTCTGCATGAACTGCAGTTTTGGATGGACATTACATATCTGTGTGTATTACATCTGCCAGAACATCTGTTTGCCTTGTGGTTTCGAGGGCTTAACAAACCTAATATTAAAGGTGCGTTTCAAAAGTTTCATCCATCATAAAAAAAGATATATAGACGTTTAAATTGAACTCTGTCATAATTAATGCGCGTAGTGTTAAACGCCACGGTTATAAATAAGGAGGTTCAATTTTGCACGTTTCCAGTTCCGGTTATTTTCATATATCACAATTCCATTGTGGCACAATTATAATCGATCGGGAAGTAATATTTACCAACTCAGAACATTCCTTTATCTTGTCTTCATAAAAAATGTGACTTTATCAAGCAATAAATATTCACAAGGAAATGATTTAAAGTCCTAATTTATTTTTTTTAATTGCAATAAATAGAACAAATAATCTCGTCCTAAATACACGAAACATTTTAATAAATAATAATTATATACAGTTTGTACCCAGCTTAGAAACTACGCATAAATAATACGCACTCATTGAAATAATAAAACCTATAACAAAATTTTAAATTACACGGTTCTTAATAAAAGAAAGAATTGTATAATTGGTTTTGGATCATACAGAAAGTCCCAAACATTAATTTAATAAAATTATAATTAATAACTTATAAAATATATTTTGTTATTTTACTTGATTTCGTAGTAATTGCACATTTAACATTGAATTTAATACCAGGCAATCTTTACAGTTGATGCTGCATTAATTTTTGGTGCATCCTTTAATTTTTTAGATTACTTTGAAAACCGATTCTTTCAATTGAATTATTGAATTTATTACAATTTATTATAAATGAATTACATTTTGTGCATTTTCAATTTTACGTCAAGTTATTTCAATTTGAATAATATTTATTAATGCATGTAACGTTTAATCTTAATTCAACAAAATTTTTATTTGGTGCACATTTTTGCTTTTTTTTGGCGAGGTTCCATCGAAAGATGACTTTGCCGATTTATTAGAATCTCATTATTTTGCTTGGTCGAACTAATTTGTATCGAGTTTGTTTTATGTTAAATTGTTTTTTCGGTTAATTTGAATTTGCATTGTATTAGCTTTATTTAAGTTTTTTTTTTTTGAAAACTACTGTGAATGATGACTTTGTTAATTTGTCATAATCGCGTTATTTTCATGGATCAAACTAATTTGAACTTTATTTTATGTTTAATTAATTTAAATTTGTTAACGCTTAGTAGACACTTTAAAACAGTTTTTTTTAATCGAAGCAAAATTTAAAAAAATGCTTTATTTTCCATTTTACTTTACTTAATTTCAATGTAAATCGTATTTATTTACGCGCGTAATATTTAAATATATAATAGGCCAATACTTAAGGTTGATACTCAGTTTAACTTTTTTTTAAAGACGATTTTTAATGACGACTTTGTTGACTTTTACAGTCGCATTATCTTGATTAGTCAAATTGATTTCAATTATGTTTATTTTATGTTATATGGTGTTTATCTTTTATTTTAATTGATTTAAATTTAATCCAATGATTGCATTTATCGATTGATTTTTCCCCATTAAAGTAATTGATTTCAATGTTTGTTTAAATAACAGGCGAATATGTTGATACTCAGTTTTACTTTATTTTACTATTATTACTGTTAATGACTAATTATTAAATAAATAGATGGCATAATTGTATAATTAAACTTAGATTAATCAAATAGACTGTCAAAAGCTATAACATAATTAAAACTATCGATTCAACAATCTTTTTATAAAAGACAGAACACAAACGTCATATAAAACACATAACATGTACAAAAAACGCGCCTGAAAAAGAACTCATAAATCAATAACTCTATTATAGATTACCGGACGCAATTTCTAAAAAATGCGTTAACGTTCGTCATGCACAACAACAACGCGATAGTTTTTGCAAGTGCAAGTGAAAAACGTACAATCGACACAATCGGTGGACATATAAAACACCTAAAATGTTGTCAATGTGAATCAAGGTTCTCAATTGTCAATCAAAATGTTAAATTCGTCAAAAGCAAATTTAAAAATGGATCTCATAACATTGCAAAAACATTTTGTACCAGTTTCGTGTGTCCATTTTAGTTAGTGATAACGGTGACCATGCAACACAACCAGTCGCGATTAATTGCAGGAGCCTTTAATAAATAAATATATTTTCCAGTTTAGACGATGCACGGGTTAACAGGTGAAATCGTAGCTAATCGAGTGCACATTGCAAAACAGAAGTTAAAATCTGCACTTACATCCCTTCTCTTACTAAATGAATATAAAATTAAACAGAAGATGATTCTGTCATCAAAGCCAATATACAACGTATCAAATGTATTTAAATAAAGGGAGTTAAAAAATATATACAAAGTGTATTACAATAGATCCGTGTGATTAAGTTTTCAATGAAAGATACTGAAAGAACAAAGATTAGTAAATGTGTTTAAACCCAAATAGCACGTTTTGGTGCAAAAAGTACTTTAGTACGTTTAGCGACGGCAAAAGGCTATTGAGGTAAATCGGGGTCAATTATGATTTTTCATAAACGTTTTAAAGCCTCGTACTTCGATACTTGTGTCGTAAATGATGTTTTCAGTGATGTTGAGCTTTGTAACTCCAATGAATCTAACTTGCAAAAACTAAATGTTAACGAATCGTATATCAGAAAACAGTTAGTACGTTTAGCGACGGCAAAAGGCTATTGAGGTAAATCGGGGTCAATTATGATTTTTCATAAACGTTTTAAAGCTTCGTACGTCGATACTTGTGTCGTACACGATGTTTTCAGTGATGTTGAGATTTGTAACTCCAATGAACCTAACTTGCAAACACTAAATGTTAACGAATCGTATATCAGAAAACATTTTTTTAAATTCTTTATAAAATTAGAAATAATTAACGAAGTTATTAAATCAAGCGCTTCAGGTTTGAGGCTAATTAATTCAAAAATTGAATCAATTGTGTGATTTGCAATTTAAATGCATAAATCTTGATTACTTAACGTTATTCAAAAATCAAATGTTGCCCTTTAATATTTTAAAAGTTAAGAAATTCAGGTAAAAATAATAATAATAATTATTATAATAATTTCAATATAAATAATAGTAACAACAAAAATGAAATAAAATAAATATAAATCTAAAATAAAAACAGAGCAAAATAAATGCAAATTACAACCCAACCACTCGTGTTGGTAACGAGACGTTAAAAAACTGAAAATAAAAGCAAAAATAACGTTCGACAAAACGAAAACCATTAAACAAACAAAAACAAAAAAAAACTTAAACAAGAGAAAACGTAACAACTGCTAATGCGATATAAAATTGGACACAATAATTGATGAACAAATACCAACCCAACCCAACCCAACATAATCTTGAATGCAACAGAAACTCAAAATATTAACAACATGAACGGAAATGAAGAAACCAAACTTATGAAATGAAAATTATATAATCGATGAGTCAATACCAACCCAAGTCAACCCAACCTAACCCGACCCAACCCAACCCAACCCAACCCAACCCAATACAAACCAAAGTAACAACTGATAATGCGATATAAAATTTGACACAGTAATTGATGAACAAATACCAACCCAACCCAACCCAACATAATCTTGAATGCAAGAGAAACTCAAAATATTAACAACATGAACTGAAATGAAGAAACCAAACGTATGAAATGAAAATTATATAATCGATGAGTCAATACCAACCCAAGTCAACCCAACCTAACCCGACCCAACCCAACCCAACCCAACACAAACCAACCTAACCCAACTCAACCCAACATAATCTTACAGTTGTTTTAATTTCAATCGAATTAAGACAAAACGGTAAATTTGTGTTAAAATCCTCAAAATATTAACAACATGAAAGAAAATGATAAAATCAAAGTTATGAAATGAAAATGAAAATGAAATAATTGCTAATAATGAAAATAAATAATAAGCCAATCCGACCCAAGCCAACCCAACCTAACCCGACCCAACCCGACCCAACCCAACCCAACACAAACCAACCTAACCCAACTCAACCTAACATAATCTTACAGTTGTTTTAATTTCAATCGACTTAAGACAAAACGGTAAATTTGTTTTAAAATCCTCAAAATAACAACATGAAAGAAAATGATAAAATCAAAGTATGAAAATGAAATAATTGCTAGTAATGAAAATAAATACAAATAAAAGTTAGGTATAATAAATAACATTCGGACAATTGAAAGTGTTTAACAAACAATAATATAAAATAATAAAAAAAATTACAAAAATGGAAGCGACGTTGAGCGAGGAAAGCGAATTAAGTCAATTAATATCACTTTAGCTAACATGAATCATGAAAAAAACCAATTACAAGTGATTTGTAAAAAATTAAGAAAAATAATAATAAAAGATAATCTAACCCAACCCAACCCAATCTAACACATTATAGATTAAGAATTGAGATGAAACGAGAAAAGTGCAAAGCAATATAATTTGAAATAATAGGTTAAAAAAATTACAAATTCAATTTACTTCGTTGCCCAATAGAACAAACACAAATATTTTATTTTATTTTAATTAATTTGAATTCAAAGGCGAACTCATTCAATTTTTAATTTAGTTGAGCGTATAGATCTAAGCAACTAAATTAAGGAATTGTTGTTTAACTTGCGATATGAAAGTTTTTGTAATAAAATTAATTCAAAGCTTATTTTGCATTGATATGATGTGTATGTAATTTTTATATGAATAATAGTTTTATTACGAGAATATCTGGTTGTATGTATGTTTTAGTATTAACAATGGTTTAGGAAGTTTGAGGATTTCTTTAGAAGCTGTCTTAGGTATAAAAATGACCACAAATCAACGATGCATTTAAATTCTTCATTTCCAATTATCTTATTGTAAGTTATTTGGTCAATAAGAATGATGACGCAACAGAGGCAAACGAAATATGACGTATCATCATTTCCAATGGGGACATAATGACCACTGACAGTTAGTAATCGGCGCCATTTCCCGGCAATGGGCACTTATCCGTTGTCCTTGAGCGCAAAATTTCATACACGAGTGTCATGGATCATACGTGTAGTGATGTACTCTTAGTGGTAAGCGGGCGCTCATTACAGTAATCACAAATCTCGCTTAAGATAGCTGCGGTCAGTCATATAACGTTAATAACAATGGCAGTATCGATTGACCATGGAGTCTGTATAAACGCGGAGATTCATAATTGATATAATAGCAACCCCTGGAGTAATGAGTCAGTCGGACAGACGTGGTTTATTCAATATGCCGTGGCCGCGTGTTCGCCTCGCGAATTTGTAAAAGTTCGGGGGCAACTCTGTTTATCCACTTTGCTACTCCCTGGGATGGATTCAATAATATATTCCTGCATGCTTCGGTTTGCTGCGGCGCGTTTTCGATGTTCGTATGTCCGACGTACGAGGCACGTGTACCACAAAGAAGGGGATTGCTTTTGGATTTATAAATCAACTTAACGCTAAAACGTTCGCTGCAACACGATAAAACAGAATTTTGAATTAACGGCGAGTGCAAATCGTATTTTTGGTCTTTCACCGAGAAAAGTTGTCGCAATAAATACGTCTACTGCACAGCGTGTTTTATTACCAGTCGCGGCAATCTCGAGACACCAGATAAGAATCTTTTTAACTAAATAGAGTCATAATAATTCCTATTCCCATATACGGGGGAAACGTATCGATTACATGAACAAATATAATACCTCCTAAATATATTTTTTATGTCGTTATATTGACGTCAATTATTGCTAAATGTCACGAACAAATTTTACATAATTGCCTTAAAAAACTGAGATGATGACATCTCTACACAATTAATATTAACTATCACGAATTATTGCAACCTGCGTTTTTTATAATTAATCAAAAATATGAATGGATAAAACGTAAATTAATAAATAAAAATAATTTAAGTGGCCTCGTCTTCTACAAACTATTGTATATTTAACAAAAAATAATTTTTAAAATAATTTTAATTTCCATATTACGTTTCATAATAATTTGCGTTTTATTACGGGGATAGTTTTGTAGCTAATTTGCACAGTTTCTCCAAAGTTGTGCAATCTGTGATTATTTTCTTAGATTTATTTTGAATTGACAATGCGGAATAAGTAAATAACGTAATGAATTGTCTGCCTGACACTGTAGACCAGCTGAAATAACAACGGCGTAACGCTATGTCCAGCCAAGAAGAAGTACATCTACCAGATGGACTGTCGATCCTTGGTAATGACACTTAATGGCATTTTGCACATTCGTTTGGGTTTAGTCTTCTCAGCGATTTTCTCGATTCTTGTCATTATACAACCTCCTCCAACTCTTAAATCCTGATCGACTTCAACTTAGTATCGATTTTGTTCTCATTTTGGTCAGCGCAGTTTTTTGTCATCCTTACATAATCCAGCTATTCCAGTCTTTGGCTCTCCACGAAACGACCCTTAAATCAAATGATCCAATTTGCACTTCTTTGCACATGCACGCCCATGAGCCCCTTCTCTCTCGTTCGGCCTTGGTGACGGCACGTAATGAAATTTTTAGATCGTTTTTTTTGGCTTCGCGACCCAGGATGGGTTTTGACTTTTTGAATTTTTCTCAATTCTTTGCTTTTGTGCAACAATCTTCTCCAAGTTCTCATTTCCATGGCCCTTAAATCTTCTACGTCATTCAACTATCTTATTCTTGGTTTTACAACCATTTTGGTTCACGTTGGCTTTTGTCATCTTCCACTCTTCACGGAACGAATCACATCGGTCCATTCGTATCCTCCAGGATCCGCCATCATAAATCGAATCAGCGAATGTAACAGGTCATCCAGTTTTTAATCCACCCGGATCATCCAGGTCATGATTTTGCACAATCTTATTTTTCCGAAAGCTAACGCTTTTAGCAATTGCTCGTCTCTGCAACGTCCATACCTTGCACCGAAGAACGTCCACCTCTCATTGACTTGTAGCACTTCATCTACGCTTACTGTTTCACTACGAACGAGAAAACCACCACTCTACCGAAACGTCGAAATAATCCTTCTATACAAAACTTAACAACCTTAATTTCCCGAGAACCAAGAGAAACACACACAAAGTATTTAAAGTAATGAATTAAATGCAATTAATAGCAATGCAAGGCTTATAAGATCATCACACATACATTGAGTGAAGGCGATTATCTCTTAGCAGACCTCTGCAATTACGTAACACCACGAGTATGAGATATCGACGTCTAGATGGCGTTAATACTGTGACTTGTGCATATCCAACTAATTCATTAAATCCATCGTAATATCGCACGTTTGTGACATAATTGACATAATTTAATTTTATATTTTTAATAAAATTGCTTATATAATATCATCTTTTTTGTTCATTTTAATAAAATAGAATTTCTTTGAATCCATCGTTTTCAGTTAAGATTGTCTTATCGTAGTGAGTATTACATTGACGTCTAGGGGGCGTTAATGGCGGCTTGCTAGATGCCAGTGAATGTATTTATGGTGATCTGATGAACTGAGAAACGACAACGATTGGTATACAGTAGATACGTTCGTTATCGTTGAAGTTTGATAATAGATGCCGATCACTGCAAAATGATTTATTACGAAAATACTTTACATGACATAATTGCAAGTTTGGTAAATGTTCCATTGATTGTCAAAGATGTGTGATTTCGATCAATGGTGCACAATTATTTGATTCAAAATGAATCAAAAGGAAATTGCTTGGTGCAACCTTATTTCATACAAACCGATTTAGAGGTTAGGTGGTTAACATACGAGGGTAAAATGGAAAGTTCTCGGCTTAGCAGTGAAAGATTCAGGCTCAAAAATACATTTATCTTTCTATATAGTCTCTCTGTTGTGCAATGCACTTTGTACAAGGCAGCAACACTTTTACTTCAAAAATCCGTATAAAGAAAACTATTTGACAGATCAAGTTGACACTTGACGTTCGCTATTGAGATACGTGTACCTACTTAACAAAAATAATTTAAAAAATTGAAGGAGAGACATTAACATACCAGCAAGACAAGGAATAGAAGAAATCATACAAACCATAAAAGGCAATAAAGTCTAGGTATGAGTGGAATTGAGACTGAGTACTTTAAGTATGTTGTTGAACTGGTTAGGAAAGGGATGTAATTCCACAATAAGGTAGTAAAGCAGTATTAGTTTCGGTTTATTAGAAAGCTGATAAAAATAGTACAGCAACTGGTAACTAGGTGTTGTGGGTCAATTCTCTCTATGTCAGTCAAAAAGAAAGTGGCCAAGTATGCAGAAGCTTTACTTGGCGAGTATCGGGCAGGTATATATTTGGTTCATTGCCTTCAAGCTAGCCTACGACTCAACAGAAGCCAACTTTTAATCGTGCTTAGGAGACTGAAAATTCAGATATTAAGGCTTATCAAGATGACTTGACACACCATCACAGCTCTGTTAGAACAAACAATTTGCCAGGAGATCCGATTGTCTACAAATATAGCTGAGATTGGAAAAGGCACCTGCATGTATTTTTTGCGCTAACGACCAAAAAGCCCCCACTGAGCAATAATACATATTCAGATGGTTCATCGCAATGACGTCGCATTTCTTGACTTGTATTTTCAGCTCAGTCAGGAACTACAGGCTTCTTGAGCGAATCTGTTATGTTCGTCCATATTTTGGTCTTCTGTGACAATTTGTTAATGACAGCCATCAACTCAAAGCTGCATTTAAGATTATGCATCCTGATTGGCCTATATCTAATATTTTTTCGCAACTCCTGATGCTTTGAATCTATGTGGCTGTTTGACATGAACTAGTTCTCAGACGAATTCCAAAACTAAAAGCAAAAATTAATATAATTCAAAAATCCATGGGTTCTGAACATCTGGATTTGATACTTTGAAATTGTTTATCGAAGCTTTCATGCCTAACAATTATGTCATTATAATTCCTCTACTGTTTATTTTAGATAATAATTTGGGGGAGTTATGAGAGCTTTCAGATTTTAGTTTTTCGCTTATACTACATATATTACGTTGAGATGTAACGGTCATTGATTGATATTGTGATATTAATTGATTGATATTGTGGGTTTATGTCGTTTATGTCAATGTCAACCTTGAGTCATGAACATCTGCGATTGGGAATTTGTAATTTAGGTATTTTAAAGAAATTATTGCAATTTTTATGACAGTTTCGTTCTGATGATTCGTTGAATTGTGCTACTATTAGTCAGAGTCGTCAGAGACCTATGCATGGGGATTGCTTCTTATATATAATTTTTGCATATCTATCGATAGTCACGTTGCTTCGCGGGCATCGTTTAATTACTCAAGTGCTTCCAAGCAATTTGATTCTTATAGTAGGATATAACATTTATACGTTTCTCGTTTTCACGTATTCTATTGTCAAGAGACCAATTGTGTACAGAGCAACCTGTCATTGGAAACTGCAACCAGGGTCTGCGGTTTTAATAGAACGGGGACGTTTCCAATAAAAATGTTGCGGGCGATCTTGTCTTGGTCTTGGTTTGAAGCGACAGGAATCAGATAATCAAATGGGACTTCAAATGAACGACGAAAAGTTTAAGTAGACTAAGGTGAGGAACAATAAAAAAACTTGCAGAAGAGGAATATTAATAGTTCACGTGCGTAGAGGTACTAATTGGCAACAAATTACTCATTGTACGCGGCAGAAAGGATGGCACGTACAAAAAAGACGATAGAAATCTGGGGATGATGGAGAAGAAAATGAGAGCAATAATTCGAACGGTGAGTCATAAAGGAAAATAGAAGCAAATAGGGTTCTGGGCTTTGTGGAGAGCGAGATTGGTAGAGGTAACCTACTGGTACAGTGATAACCAGTGCGAACAAGACGACCAGAAAGATATAGAACAACCTAGCTGGGGCAGGTGGAAGAAGAATTGCTCAGTTCAGGAATAACCAATAGGAAAAAAATAGGAAATAAAAGGTGGATGTAGATTACTAAAAGGTGGGGAATGACCGATCCCAGGCTAATGGGCTTCGAATGAAGAGTTGTTCAGCCATTGTATATTTAATTGGCAGCTGGTATGGGGGAAAGAAAGACGAAGTAAACTCAAAGTTGTTAAATGGTAAGCTCAGATTTAAACAGAATTTAAAAATTAAAAGAATAAAATAAATGCGAGGATATTAGGAGAAAAGAAAATAAGTGACGTATGGACGAAACTTACAAACATGGAACTGTACGAACTTGGACTATGAAAATTGGTTAACTTCAGTAGCTGAGTTAAGGTCAGTTAAGGGTATTGGGTGGAAGAGGAGGCCAGGCGGAGGCGGTGAACAAGATCTAAGGGAGATAGAAAAAGAGAGGTCGTAGACTTGAGGAAAATTGGAACAGACGAAGAAATGTGTGAACATATCGCTAAGCAATGGACTTCAGTACCTATGTCCTATGACTATGTCATAATAATACAAGGTTAGCGCCAAAATTTCCAGGCTTATGAAAGAAAAGGTCGTAGACTACATCCTTTCATCAACAATTCAATGTCCCTGAAAAAATATTCCGGTTTGTCTTCAAAATGTGGATCATGGATTATAGTTTCATCCCCTGTGACATTTGTTCTCAACACGGTTTTCTCCACACAGCTTCAAAAAGAATCGATCACATTCAACCCGACGTTGGGGCTGAACTGCCCAAAGATCTTTTTGGGGACTAATTGCACTAATTTTTTTCATTTTTCAATTTTTTTCATGTCATCGTGGACGATTCGGCGAACGTTTGTATCTAAAAGCCCAGACATTTTTGATAATTCAGAAATTCTTGCGTCACCTTACAAGGTTTCCTGTCCCATTCGAAACCGTTTTGACTAATTTTTACTACAGAATAAGACTAGGAATTTTCCTCGTACTTCCACCCAACCGATATTTGATGCTTCTACCTTCTCCAGTAAGGAATTTTAGCGCTATACTCAATTTTCGTGACTTCTAAGATCGTGATGAAAGATTCTCAGTTATAAGAAAACTAATTGAGATAAATAATCCAATAATCCAATTTTTTTTCCAAGACTAATAAAACTCTTACCAAAACTTTGACGCAATTACTGCGCCAGTTACTATACGATACACCTGCACTATTGCATTTGGAAATTATGTTAAAATCTTATCATGTAAAATGGATGCTAATTTGGATAAGGGAAGACTTCAACGAGCTTTCATATTAAATATTAATTTAATGAACTAGTTTTACGGATACATTAGACACGATAATTTAGCTACCAAAAAGACTCGAGTTATACATTTTATGATTAGAACAAGCTATTTTTTTAGTATTTTCTTTCAGACTGATTTGAAATGGTCAAGTATATATCTACATATACTCAGTGACATATAAACTGCACCACCTAGAGGGGGTGGGAATTTTTGGACCAAATTTGGCAGAAACATTGGACTAGTCTAAGGTAACACTTGATTAAAATTTGATAAAGAGAACACTTCATCTTTTTGATTTTTCTTTAATAATGTGTTGGTCCTCCCCTATTTCTGATACACTTATTGACCTGCCTTGGCATTGATTCCAGCAGGTGATCAATGTCTTCTTGGGGTATGGCAACCCAAGCAGCCTGTACTTCATGCCGTAGAGCTTCTACTGTCAACGGTGGGTTCGGTAGATTCCTCAATCTTCTACCCATCATGTCCCACACGTGCTCAATGGGCGACAAATCGGGAGATCTTGGCGGCCAAGGCAAAAGATTAACATTGGCCTCTTCAAAGAAGTCAAGAGAAACCCTTGCTACGTGGGGTCGTGCATTATGTTGCTGGAAAATGGGTCTTCCAGCCCTCGAAGATATGGAAGAACATGTGGTTCTACACCTTCGTCAATATAGCGTCGGGCGGTCATACTGCCCCGAATGAAGAGCAAGGGTGACCTACTGCCGTAAGCAACAGCACCCCACACAATCAACCCCACAGTTCGGTGAACATGCCTCGCAATCAAAAATCAGGATTGCACCTTTCTCCACGTCTTCGTCTAACAGGCATCCGACCATCATGCATTCCTAAACAAAATCGCGATTCGTCACTAAAGACAACTTGATGCCACTCCAAGTTCCATTGAAGTCTTTCCGTGCACCAGGCCAAACGTTCCTGGCGATGTTGAGCAGTGAGGGGTAGCACAAGATGTGGGCGGTAAGACAGCAAGCCAAAGGTTCTTATTCGACGATAAACTGTTCGCAAACCTATCGGACGACCTTGTTCACCTAACCATTGATCAGCTATTGATCTAGTTGTAGAGAATCGGTCTCTCAAGGCCATTAGTCTTAAGCGGCGATCTTGACGTTCATTAGTTCGTCTTTGAGCCCCAGTGCCTCTTCTCCGACGTTCAACCCCATGTTCAGACCACGCTTGATAAACACGCATTATTGTTGAGTGGTGCCGTCCCAAACGGTTGCCGATTTCTCTAAACGAAAAACCTGCTTCTCGTAAACCAACTATCCGCCCTCGGTCAAAGTCACTCAACTGCTGGTAAACTTGAGGTATCCTTCCTCTAGGCATCATTAAACACTTGAAACACTTTAAACTAAAGAATGGGATTCGAAAAAGTGGAATAAATTCAAAAAATGACTCGATAATTGCTTGTCTATCACCACCTCTAAAAAATGACACAAACGTCAAAAATCCCATGACTACTTGATGATTGGGTTTCAAATTTTAATCAACTATTTCCCTGGACTAGTCCACTATTCCTGCCAAATTTGGTCCAAAAATTCCCACTCCTTCTAGGTGGTGCAGTTTATATGTCACTGAGTATATATTTGCAATGATGTTTCATTTACTTACAAATAAAATAATTTATATAAATAAGGAGAGATGAAAATATTTATTGTATAAATTTGATTTTATTACATTTGGTTGTAAATGTAGTAGTAAACTGATTGTTGTAATTTGTTTTGTGTTTCATTATAAGAAATGATTGTCACACGTTTAAAAAGATTTTTATGGTGTGGTTCGTGTTTAAAATCATTGGACTTGAATTTGACAGCAAGTGGGATATCTCGAGCAAGTGCCTCGGGATGACATTAGCCTGTCTCGATCGCATAACAAAAGCCGCCCTGTCACTACGTAATGTATGCTAATATGTTTATACTTGCGGCAATAAGCACTTTATAAAGCCGATACGGAATTGGTAAATTCTGGAAGTTATTGTATTAAATAGAATTGCCCCGGGTTGAAGATGTGCGTGCATTATTGATACAATATAAATGTAAAGGTGTCGTCCGTGAACGTTTTGTGACTTCTCATGGAATTGATCCATTAGCGGCGGTTATCAATCCGAGGCCCATCCATATTTATGCGACATGCGGCGTTCTTTGAAAGTGTAACCATGAGCCACCACCGCAACTGTCAGTCGAGCGCCCCAGATCGCGCTTTCATGAATAATTCCGTACATATTTACAGGCCTGTCAAGTAATCCTTTGTCATGCAAAATGCTGTCGCAACGTCATTTTCACTTGACGTAACGTGAAACTGAAAAATATCGCGTATCGTTTTAGTTCTCCACTTTCAGTTTGCTCGAATTCGATGCAAATTTTATAAAGCGCACTACGCGGAACAATCGGCGAAACAAACTTGTGTTCCACGTTATAGCCGGCCGGACATGGATTTCTAATCGCGGACTCCGGCGTATATGTATCACTCGTTTTTGCAGCCTCGTCTGGTTCCAGACAAGTGTTTCGGGCACTCAAGCACGCATATTCAGAAGTTGAGAACTTATAATTAGTTCTACCAAGCCGGGGCTATCTCAATTTTTACATTCAAAAAGTGTTTTTCAACCGAAAATAATATTCAGTTCATTTGGTATTTGTTCGGCATTCGATCCCTTCCTTTCCTTTCTCGTTCATATCCCGGAGGAAATTTTTATTTAAAACTGTTGATTGAGGAGTATACCCATTCACATTCAAAGGAAATTTCTTTTAACACAAATACACACACACGGATATATATATATATATATGTATGTGTGTGTATTTCAATAATAAAAATAAGTATTAATACATTTCACTTCAAAGTACCCAAAATGCAACACCGATATCCAGATGTGATAGAAATAAGAACTTATGACTAAACATTTTATGTTATGCATTTAAAACACAAAAAAATATACAAAATCATTAAAGATTTAAAATTATAAAAATATTATCGTCCTAACGTTTAATGAACCATCAACAAAACATTTTGTTTTAAAACATGAAAATTTAAATAGGATTAAAACACAACAGGGCTATTACTGTTTGTTAGCTTTTTAAAATAATGTCTTAGATCATGATTGTAAATCGAAATACAAATTTCGAAACGTAATGAAATTACCAATCATTAAAATAATTCAGGGGCAGCAAATCATAGAGTTTTTTTGATACCAAATACTTGTGTTTGCCATGAAACAAAAAATTTGTTCAATAAAATGTCAAAGCAGTTTGGGAATAATTTTCAAAAATATTTGAAATAATTTAAAAGGTTTGTAACGTCAAAATAATTAAAATGTGTGATTTAGATTATTTCGATGCATATAATTTAGGTTTTAAGTGATTTAAGTTGTAAAAATCGTAAATAGTGTCAATTGAATTGAGTCGTAAATAGAATGTTATTTTCAGATTGCAACAAGAACAGTGAATATAATAATATATATAATATTATTAATCTATTAATCTATTAATCTATTAATCTATTAATCTATTAATCTATTAATCTATTAATCTATTAATCTATTATAATATAAATAAGTCCGTATTTTATAATTGAGGCATACCTGGCATATTCGGCCTAAAGCGGTGTTAACTAGAAATCAGATTTGACCAATGAAAGTGGAGAATCGTAAATCCCGTTAAAAGCATGCCATGAGTACGTCGATGTCAATATATAAAAAAACGTCAAAACAAAGATAACGAAACCAGTTTTTGAAGTATTTTCTAAAATTCAGACCGATTCAGTTCAAAACGTCGCAACGAAATAATAAATCAGTTCAGTTCAGTTCAGTGTAGAGTTATTTAAAAATTATGGTGAACATAATTTTATATATTGCCTTTTTAATTTAGCAACCAATTTAATCGACATCGTGAGAAATATCAGATGATTATAGATTATTATCTTTCCACACCAATTTAATTTTAAATAAAGTATTATTATAACAAGTATACTCACAATCGTGTCACTCTTGTATAATAATAATAATATAAAAAGTACATCCTGCACCCAACCTGTCAGAGTAATTTTATAGATCCCAAGTTTTCTTCATCGACATTTTTATTTTTATTGAAATCCAAAACGATTTAAAAATGTAAACTGTTGTATTTGTATAACAATTAAAGATTCCAATTTTGTTACAATTAACATCCGATAACGGTAACAAGTTAGTCTTAAAATCAAAAGCATTAAGGCATTTGGCTTAGTCTCCAAATCGTTCAATTTATTTCCCATTGCGTCTCACCAATTTTGGTCATATCTCTTGTAGCTACTTTCTCTTTGGGCTTCCCCTCGTCATTTTTCCTTCATTTATTCCCCTGCCCAATCCGTTTTATCAGTATGCTTCCTGGTAGTCTTTCTGTATGTCCAAGTCAGGCTAGTCATTCTCTGATATCATGGGTTGTTGTAGGTTCTCCAAATTTGTATTTCTTCATTGAAATTTTTTCTTTGTTTCATATATTCGTCTCACTTCCACATCTTCAAAATTCTTACACTTTTAGTTAAGGGCTATGTCGCTGCGGGCTCATTACTGTTTTATAAGCTGTTATTTCGGCTTTACTATATATATTCTAAGTTCTCAGGAACCTCTGCGCCATTGTTCGTTTAACTATTCTGGTTTTAACTTATGATTCAATTTCATGTTGGTCTGTGATAGTTGACATAACAAAAATGATTCAATTCTTTCAAAGTGGAATGTTTCTTCATCAACTTTAATTAAACATAGAAAACAGAAGAATTGGAAAGAAAATTGAACAAAAACTAGAGGAACAAGATGAGGACAATTGCCTGGCAGTAGTTTCTTGTTCCTCAAGCAAATTAAACAACATGATGTGCGAGATGGAGATAGGAAAATCAAAATTCTAGGAAATACTTAAAGAACGGGCAGGTTTAATGTTGTAGATGAAAATGTGCTACCTTTTTTTGGACGGTTTTTCTGACAGTTCTAAGGAATCCCCGAACAAAATGAAAGGGAATCTGATGATAGTTAAATCGGAGCTTAGATGTCATGTGGAAAATATGCAACGAAAAGTAACAATAGAAGACTTGTTCAGGCCAACACTTTGAAGAGGAGATAAAACGAATGGCTGCACTCCAAAACATTAAGAGTATTGAGGAATTTTTGGAAATGAACGTTATGACTAAAGAAGTAAATAATCAAGAAAATAACCATGAACAAAAAAATGCGCAGCCCCAAGAAACTATAACAATGTTCCTGTTCTTATCCTTGCTTGTTTTGCATTGCCCAGCATTGCCAGTAAATATAATTGTTTTGAGCCATATTGTGATTTATATCCCTGAGTTTGTTATTTATAACAAATTCAATTGTAGTTTTTGTACTTTTTCTCGTCGTTGTCAAGGAGGATGATATAGTGAATATCTCCCACCTTATTTCTTCGAATTATTGTGCTGGCTTGGATTGAGTTGAATCTCGTTATATGTTAAGTAAATATGCCAGCTTCTCCAAATTGTTGCCCAGTTTGTCATAGATGTCTTTGCGTTGCCATATTTCTTAGTGATGTCCTCTATGAAGTAGTAATTGGTTATTGGATCGAGATGATGTAGATTAATAAGACAAAGATTTCGTCGATGTTTTGTTTTTATTTAATCTCTTTAGGAGTCCAAATCACTTTCTGGTTTGGTGGAATCAACAGCATCTCTACGTAATAACCAATTATAACTCAATTGATTAAACGAAGAGTCACCACGACAGATTAAATATTATTTGCCTTAATCAGGAAATTTTGAGATATTTTCTTAGTGGATGTGATTTTTATGATAATTATGTTCCTTGTTCCCGAAGTGTTTTTGTTATTTTTAATAAATATATTGAAATGTAACACACTTTGTATGTGAAGTTGTTTCTGTCTTCTCTTAAGATGAATTATTTTGTCTCATTGACGTCCCTGCTCCAAGCGTGGCGATTTGCCACATGGTCACCGATCCTTCTCTTACTGTCTCCATTTATAGCCGATTACTTCACTCGTGCAGTCGCCCAAATCACCGATCGTCCTCATCTTGTTACCAATTCGATTCCTTCCACTTTATTACTCCACGAATTTTTGTATTGCTAGTAAGGAACTTTATTTCCAGGTGTTCCCTTTTGGCAATTGATCAATTGTTTTATTGTGAGTAAGTGAGAGTATTTCATTTGTTTTTCGTTGCTGGATTTTCCAATATTCAGAAAATTTTCAATCAGCGAAACGAGATTTTTATTTATTTGTGTGAGATATGAATAAAGTCGGTTTCAATCAGCGAAGTGTGACGTGTGTATGTGAATAAACGTCCATATATGTATGTGTATGTCTGAATCAAGTAGGTTGAGTTGGGAGTAGATACTGAGCACTTACACACATTACTTGTTGATGTTGTATTTAAACTGTTGCTCCTTTTATTTGATGTCGCCTTCCACGCCTAACAAGTTGTGAACGTCGGATTTTTCAATCAGCGAAACAAAATTGTGTGGTGTATGAACAAAGTTGGTTTGAATCAGCGAAATGGGACGTGTGTGTATGTGAATATACGTCTATATATTTCTGTGTATGTCTGAATCAAGTAGGTTGAGTTGGGAGTAGATACTGAGCACTTACACACATTACTTGTTGTTGTTGTATTTAAACTGTTGCTCCTTTTATTTGATGTCCTCTTCCACGCTTAACAAGTTGTGGATGTTTTTTTTTTTCAATCAGCGAAACAAAATTGTGTGATGTACGAACACAGTTGGTTTCAATCAGCGAAATGGGACGTGTGTGTATGTGAATATACGTCCATATATGCGTGTATATGTCTGAATCAAGTGGTTGGGTTAGGTTGGAATTCCAGCTGTTGTCATGACGTTGTGTTTACGCACGAAGTTTGCGCGATGGCGCTATACAATGTTCTTAAATGAAATCCATTTCAAACGAAGCGAACGTCTTTTTATTCATAGTATTTCTTAGAATTATCGTAAAAACGGCTATTTCATCGTTCGACGTACAAAACGTACAAGCGTTCTTGTCCGCGCAGCAATTTTCAGCTACGTTTTAAAATTATCGTCGGTTTAGATAATTTGTATCTGGTGTTCTAAGTTATCTATATATTTATATTTATTGTTTTAATTTATTTTATTTTCATTTTGAAGTTAAATACTTCTATATGGTTCGGTTTCTTTCGTTCCTTTCATATCGATGTTCAGTTAATATATTCTTTAAAAATATTCTAGTTGTGTAGCTTTATGTATTCCTTGGTGAGTAAAAAATTCAATACTGAAATAGGATTTGTTGTGTGACTATGACATACTAGTATGTACATATTATTTTGAGACGTTGTAATGAACGTTAGAGGTACGAAATAATATTTTAAATTTGTATATTATGTTATCTATGCCCATCACGGAAAGTAGAGAGTATAAACTTTAGCCTTGGCTCTATGAATATGAGAATAAGGTGTATAATTATATTTTCTTGCAGGTAAGTCCTTTGTTTTACTACGTGATACTGACAAGGTTCCCCAAGGTCTTGGTGAGTTTGTCATACTGGTGTGTTATTATTTCTGTTTGATTCATATCCTGCAAGCAGTCATAATCACGCAGCTCGTCAAGGTAATGCGCCATTGTGCAATTCAAAAGAGGTACGAGATGAATCTCTGAACTGCGAGCTTTCGTTGAGTATCGTTTACGTGAATAGAATACTCGCTACCTGTTCAATATTATTTACTCGAGCAAAAAAAAAGAGTCATGCCTCGTTAGTTATATTGACTAAACACAATTATAACGATAGCTGTTTAAGTTTAAACATGAGACTCGTCGTGCACGTGGCACCTTTTTCAATTCTAAAACATTTTTTTTTTTTGGAAAATTAATTTTAAAAAATCCGAAACATGCAATAAATTCGAAAATGACATAATAAATATTAATTGGAATTTTGAAATCAGAATAATAATAATTGATTAAAATTTGTAGAATCTTTAAAAAAGTATTAAAAGTAAATATAGTTTGACAAATTATTTTTAATTAGGTTTCTATATTATTAAATTTTTAAGAATGAATTTAATAAATATTTAAAAATTTATAATTAGTTTCAAAAAAGGAAATGCGTTATATAAAATATGTAAGTTTGTATATAGTTTACTTTTAACACTGACTATTGCTGTTGCTGTAAGAAAAATATTAGTAGTAAATAAATGACGTTACTCATAATTAACGGAAAAGTCAAATAGCGTTAAAATAAGTGACAAATTAGTGTGAAAACACTTGTTCCGTGAAAGTACTCAATCAAAAGTGATTAAAAAAATAAAACTTCAGCTTTTGTAAAAAGCAATAGAAATTTTCGAAGTTAAATATTCTGACAGTCATTTACTTTCGTAACAATCAAGATTGTTCTTTACAAGTCTTTCTAAAATGAGTTGGGGTATTCAACAAGTGGATGTCAACGTCAACGACAAAGTGGCCGGATAAAAAATACCCTCTGTCACTATAAAAGACTCGTTTTGTTCCCCTAAAAAGAAAAGAGCGAGCCAGAGAAAGAGAGACGTAAAAATAATAATAAGATCAATGCGTAAAACACATTCAATGCATTTAACGCCTTATCGTTGTTGTAAGCGCCGGTAATTAAAACATAATATATATGCTTGTAAAACACAATTTATGACATTATGCACAAATACGTGCTAATTCTACATGCTGTTATAGAATTTAACCAATGAACACGACCACATTGTTGTATTTAATAAATTAACACAAGACTTACAACATAATTAATAGTAATACATTTATTTCGATCAAATTAAAATGCATTGATTTACATTAAATTGAACCGGATTATTGATGCACTCTATTAATAAGCTTTTCTTATTTATTCTCGTTACACGTCCAAAACGTAAATAATATATAAGTTTTTTATTTTATAAATCTTTATGTAATTTTTTTTATAATTTTAATTATGAAATACTTTAATTTTTGAGGATGTCATACTACGACCTCAGAGGGATGTGTCGACAAGGAGAAAATAATGATTAATAATCCTAATTAAAAATCGACGTACATGACTTAACTTTTATTTTTAAATAACGAGAATTGCTAATTAGAAACTCTTATGAAACTCTCATAAATATACAATGAATGAATTTTGTTTATCAGAGCGGATGGGTGGCTATGTCTTCGAACTGTCACAATTTACATTTTTGTTTCAATATATTTGTTATTTAACAAAAAAAACGCACATGGTCGAAATCGACTGAATATTGGGAAAAATCGAGAAAATCACATCGACACCCCAATCTAGATGCATACTTTACTGTGAACTTACGACTCTGATTGGCCGAAATTTGAACATGTCTATCTCAGACATACAAACAAACAAAATATATAAAAATACTCTTCATAGATTATTTTCATTTATACATTAAACCAAATTTACACATTGATCGATTTAAATCGACTAAAAACCTAATTATTTACATATAAATCATTTCATTTATTGATGTTTTGTCTAAGCTAAAAAAATATGCTTGCGTTTTACGTTTAACTTACAATTTTATGTCACTAACAGTTACTTCTTGATTGATATTTTCGAAAAACGTCCAACTCAACTTAATTTAACATAACTCAATCCAAACCAACTCAACTCAACCAAATACAATCCAAGGCGACCCAACCCAATCCAACCCAATCCAACCCAATCCAACCCAATCCAACCCAACCCAAACCAACCGAGCCGAAGAAAACTTTTAACAGATTTAAAACAACGTATTTCATGGTTGTAGATCAAAATTAGGCCACAAGCATGATCATTGGATAGATTTGATGAAAATACAGCAGTAAGCGCTATGACAATGTATGTCATCAGTAGATTAAATTGCATCAAAAAGTAATGAATGAATAAAATCTCGCAAATAAATTTGACAATAAAACGTAAACTCGACCCAGTCAAAATTTTCTGAAACGTCAAACGAAGTTTATGAACCCAGCCAAGCGACATTCAAAATCGCATGTCTTGTAAGAAATTATCTGTTAATTATATTTTTACGCCTTTTGTACACTAAGTCAGTTTCACAAATTGTATTTATATATATATTAATTGTGTCTAGTTTCCAAGTTGCATTGATCACTTTCGTTTCGTTTTATTACAATTTCGCCTATTGCTTCGGGTTTAGATCAAGAGTCGTAGTTGTCGACCAATTATAAGATTATTTTTGACAAAGGAAACCCCCCAATCGAATAAAGTTAATATAGAAATAGAAAATAGATTTAAAACTTCGTCCACACGTTCCATGTGTGTCCGGTTAGGTTGGGTGAAAGACGCACAAACCAGAAAATTGGGTTAGAAAATGTCAATAGAAATAAATGTGTTTGAACAAGAACAATATTTCCTTGAAGTAAAATAAATATTACTTGCATCGATGTAGACTAAGTTTTCACAGACAATGAAAATTCGATTGCACGTTTGCTACACTAACTTTAATTAAACATTATTTTGGGAGAAGCAAGGAAATGAACAGTTGGCGTTAACTGATCGCTGCCAATGTGTCATTATTATTATTATTATTATATGTTTTATTTGTTTTCACGTTTTAAATATTTGGTAAAAATCGGTTTGCAATACCCAATCATCAACATCGTTTTCCGAGGTTGTTTATGCCCTCCCCCCTCACAATTTCGCATGTTGATATACTTTCAAAAATACGTTGAAATGCGTATCAATTATCCTTGTCCTTATTTCATCTCTTTAAATTTGCTCAGGATGCTTTTTATTTTTATTACTCCCTAGGAAAATTATTCGGAAATGAATTCCAGATCCCAGAATACAGAAGTTAATTAAAATAGATTTTTGTTGTTAATTGAATTATTAATCTTTCTTCCATGTTTATTTTTGGTAATTCAGTTATTCTGTAACAAGTCAGTTCGTTGATATTGACATTTGCATTATGCATGGGTTCGAAGGTGCGTCTAGAATCGTCGAAGCTTTTGCGAAGGGTGATCATACACCAACCTGGGATATGGTCAAACTTCGTCAGACCAATTGAACGTAGTTCATCAGTTTAATTTAACAAGACTGTGAGGATTAACCAGAAAATGCCCAAGTAGGCAAATGCTAAGATGAAGAAGGTCAACACCACGAAAACGAATACAAAGATCACCAATTTCAAGAAGACTAAACCCAAGAGGGTGAAGAAGACAAAGACCCCAAAGAACAACAAGGCAAAGACCTAGGCGAACAAGACTAATGAGTTGAATGCCAAGAAGTCCACGACAAATATGATTAAGACCATGAAGACAAAAACGAATAAAGGCTGATATGTGAGGCGGACCATTATGGATTAACAACAGGCCACGAGGACCATTTGCAAACAAGTACTTGTGAATACATCGTTTACGTGTTTGATCGGATGACAATTAGTAGAAATGGAACCTTGAATCAAAGAAAATGTGCTCTATGACAAATGCAAAAAATCAAAGCTGGAAAATATATTTTGCGTACATTTATTAAACGGTTGAACATTTCATGATAAAAATTAAAGCGATGTTGATGAATGATATGTGGATTTGTTAATTGACTGTATTTTATTTATTACATATATTGAATGTTAAGATAAAGAAGGCCAATATTAAGAAAACCAAGATCAAGACCACTCCAAGAAGATCAAGACCAAGAATATTAAGCCCAAGAGGTTAAAGACCTCAAGATCAATAAAGCAAAGACCCAGGCGAGCAAGACTAATGAGTCGAAGCCCAAGAACACCTGAAAGAAGATCAAGAAGAGAAACATGAAGTTCATGACGAATTAATTAGAATGAATTTTGGGAACCTAACGAGGTGTGATATATGAGGAGGAGCATCGTGTATGATTTGTAACCATCAATAATATACCACGAAAACCACCCAAAGGAGAATGCTACAAACAAGCATTTGATTGGTTATTAGTTTGATAGAGTGACTTGATGATAAATTGAAAATATTATTATATTTTGCATAAAATTCTGAAATGATTGAATTTTTTGAAAACTTACAGCACTGTGGAACTTAATTTTTAAAATTAAATTATTAGTAGTAAGTAACAGGTGAACATTTTATGATAAAATTGTTGGTGAAAAAATAAATTAAAGTTGATTATGTTTACGTTATAATGTCTATGTTGATGAATGCTAAGTGGATTTTTTAATTGACTGAGTTTTATTTATTACATGTATTGAATATTAAGTAAGTTTAATTACAAAATAAACAGAAATAAATCTCATAATAAAAAGTTTCAATTTAATTTTAAATTAACACCAATATTGTACAGAAGACGCCGATAGGTAATTTACATTCCAAAATAATTTAAAAGAGAAAGGACACTTGTATATCTATAACGTATTTCCAATCAGAAAACGATAGAAGACGGCAATGGAAGAACGAATTCATTTGTCATTTGTCTCTTGGTTAAATCACGATATTCTCGGCACGTCAAGTCACCTATAATTAGTTTTGTATTATGTTGCCTCCGGGCGGTAATTCAGAATGCTTAGAAGGTAAAAAACGCCGTGATTGCGTCACTTGTCTATATATATAATTACGTTAATTATTATTTAGTTACGTAAGGCGGTAAGAGAGTAATCTTTAATTGAACATTATTATCATTGAGTCTTTTTCATCTTTTCTTTGTCCTTAGTTATTTTTTTTTGTTCGCGTTAAATTTAATATACTCGCATTGTATTTCTTACGAGAGGACGCAATATCTAAAATTGATCACACTTTCGAACCAGCATCTAATGATACAGTAAGATATCATTATTTTTTTTTTATCTTGACCCTTTCAATTTCGAATATTTTATTCATGAGAATTTTTATGATTTTTTTTGAACTACGTAGAATTAAAACAAAATAAAATGAAAGAAATTAAAAGAAAACACCAAAGCAATAAAAATGTAAGTAAACATATAAAAGCTATAAAAAATGGCAAATGAAAAATTAAAAAAAAAACTGATTGAATGAAAATGAAGGAAACGGAAATTTGTGAAGTAAAAATGAACGAATTTATTATAAAACATAAATGTAGATGAAGTCAAAAAAATATTTTAATTTGGCTTATAATCGTGATTGGAAAAATCATCCTGAATATAAAAATGAGGTGCAAATGTTTTGTAAATATACTTTCGAATACTATTAGGCTATGTTAATAAATTACAGTTTCATCTTTAATTATTTTCCATTCATGTTGAAATAATTAAGCTCTCTTTGTATTTTTTGAAAGACAACCCAATATCTAAAATTGATCACACTTTCAAACGTGTGTCTAATGATATGTTAAGATATTATCATTTTTTAATCTTTCGGAAACCACGTGAAAACAATCGTTTAGCCGGCATTCGAGTCCAGGGTGGAATATGATTGTAGCAAACGGACAACAGCTGTGCCCTCCTGCGGTGACTCAACAGAACCGTCACATAATAACAACAAAGAAATGTCCCATACAACCCGCCGAGATATTTTAATTAAATAACATTCTAATGAATTTTCTATAACATACCGGTGCATCTATCGCCGTCGTTACGAGTCGAACGCAATTAAATTAAAAACAATAATTAAAATAATGCCAGCGATCGTAATTAAGTTTAAGTGTTCATAATTGATTAATTTGAATCACCGACGAAGTCGAATATTCCACCGAGTTGACATTTTAAATGAACGAAAAACGCGCTCCGAAATTTGTGTTAAGATTTAAGAGATTACGTTGTGCGGTTGCTACGAGCGGGGCTTCAGAGATATAATATGCCACAATTTGGTTTCAACGGGTAATGATAGGTTGGCGCATAAGTCTAGAGAAATGTCACGACCGCGGGCAAACTCAATCGCCCAAATCGTGTGACTTGCTGCGTTATTGCACCAAATTACCCATCCGTGGAGTTATTTTAGCACTTAAAACTACCATTTGCTTTCTCGTTATTAGTCACCTTGTTTAATGTAATTCACCAGCAAATAGTAAATCAAACATATGGTCATTACGTACTTTCTAAATAAGTACCAACTAGATCAAACGAAAATAGTTAATGTTCATTTCTCTTCAATTATATCAATATATATATATATATATATATATATATATATATATATATATATATATATATATATATATATATACAAGTGTCGTTTAATGTGTTCTCGGTAAATTTATTTAAGCTTATGTTGGCTCGATGTATTCAAGAAAAAATAATGATAAAGAAATATAATTATAAATCTATGTATTTGAAATATTAACTTTTATTTTTATGAATCAATGAATTTTGTGTCAGAGTGGAAAGATTTATGTGTCACTCTCAACTCAAATTACATAGACACCTCATGAATTCTCGACTTTGATTGGCCGCAATTGCAATGTTTTAAAAACATTCTTAACTCGCGTTCTACTCTGACTATCTGAAGTTTGAAACATTGCAAAAGGTAGTACAATTTGAACAACTTTAAATATTTTTCGATTTAACTCCACTCACTTTAACCCAATCCAACCCAGCGCAATCCAACCCAGCACAATCCAACCCAGCACAATCCAACCCAACACAACCCAACACAATCCATCCCAACACAATCCAATCCAACACAATCTAACCCAACACCATCCAACCCAACACAATCCAATCCAATACAATGCAACCCAACACAATTCAACCCAACTCAAGTCAGCCCAACCCAACGCAACTCAACCCAACCCAACCCAACCCAGATACCAAATTGTCCGTCCTCTATAAATTAGTTTCATTTTATAACAAAAGATGGTGAATTTGAACAAATTTCGATTTGAGTCATAAAATCATTTGAAATTTACTTTTAAATCACATAATTTATTGATATTTTATCTCACTATTAACATAGATACAATCATCTCATGACTGCTTGTGAATTATCGGCCATGTTGTAGTTTCTGACATTAACTTTGTTTCAGAGTGGAAAGATTTATGTGTCACTCTCAACTCAAATTACATAGACACCTCATGACTTGGTTATGAATTCTCGACTTTGATTGGCCGCAATTGCAATGTTTTAAAAACATTCTTAACTCGCGTTCTACTCTGACTCTCTGAAGTTTGAAACATTGCAAAAGGTACTACAATTTGAACAACGTTAAATATTTTTCGATTTAACTCCACTCACTTTAACCCAATCCAACACAGCCCAACCCAATCCAACCCAACCCAATACAATCCAACCCAGCGCAATCCAACCCAACACACTCCAATCCAACCCAACACAATCCAACCCAACACAATCCAATCCAACACAATCCAACCCAACACAATCCAACCCAACCCAACTCAGCCCAACCCAACGCAACTCAACCCAAACCAACCCAACCCAGATTCCAAATTATCCGTCCTCTATAAATTAGTTTCATTTTATAGCAAACTCGCAAAAGATGGTGAATTTGAACAAATTTTAACATTTTTCGATTTAAATCATAAAATCATTTGAAATTTACTTTTAAATCACATAATTTATTCATATTTTATTGTGAATTATCGGCCATGATTAGCCGAAATTGCTACATACATAATTTGCGGCCTAAATTTACACCAAAATCACGAATTACACCTTGTTGTAGTTTCTAACATTAATTTCTAAATTGATTACCAATTTTCCATTCAGAAAGAATTTATATTAATAAAATTCAAAGACTTTAGCACAAAGCTGCAATGCGAATTTAAATCTTGCTTTTAGACTATTATAACTCATTTTTCTGTAAGTTAATAAAACGAATTTCAAAGCGCTCGTTAATTAACAACGAAAAATGATTAAACGTGTAATTATATAAGAGAAAAATTGTAATTTAGTCCGAGAATATGGAAGAACTGAGGAAACAATTAGTTGGTATTGTTAATTAGTTCAAGTTCAATAATTTCAATTAGATGAAGTTGGTACCATTTTTATGAGTAATTTATAAAGTCGTTGGAGACGTGGTATGTGGCAAAGCCAAGAAATTAATTACAAAACACGTAGATACGTAACACGTATTAAAAAAGTTATATAAAAAATCGTTTGTGAGAAGGATTCAGCCATCTTTTCGATAGCAGGAAGAACTGCAGCTCATTAACGAGTCCGATTTGAAACATCCGGCAAAGTTAATGCCTAGCTTGTTTCGCAACAATAAGATTAATAGTGTTCGACGAAAATATAAAATAAAATTCATCATGTTTCTCGTTATCTCATATTTCCCCTAGTATATATATACATGGGTCAATTAATGCACCAAGTTGAACATCAAACATGTTGGCGGTGCAACGATTATAGCTAGGTATTGAAGAATAGTGATTTAAACAATAAGGGATGTACTAGGAATTTGTGTGAGTGCACTAACGCCATTTATACGTCAATATCGTCATACTCAAGCTGATATGTGGTTACAGAGGCCTACTTTGACCGTCTAAGTCGGTACCGTCGAGACTTGTAACTACTTCGCAACCGTTGGGCTGCTTTGTTGAAACTATTCTTCTATCCTTCACAGATTATTTAGAAAGATTTTGCACATGAAATAGAAATCTGCTCCAGGAGTTGCGAAATTCATTAATCAATTGGCGTTTTCTTAACCCCCATTAAACACCCCTGGAATTAGCTTGATCGAAGAGCCAGGGTACCAACTATTTTACAATATTGAATTACAAAAACAATCAACTACATGCATGTAAAAATAAATATACGTTGAATATTTATTAAGCAGATATGATTTGTGATTGGATGATATCGTTTAGTTCCGCTCATGAATTTATCATGAACTCATGAACCCAAGAATCCAACTTAACCCAATCCAACCCAGCCGTACTCGACCCAACCCAACCAAAAATTATAAAACTAACCCTAGGTGTACCATTAGTTTATGCTGTGTTCGCGTAACTAGCCCACGACCTAGATTGCACAAATGATTACAATACAATTGCAGCGTTAACAAATGACATATGTAATGTACACCCATTTATTGCTCATTAGAGTCGACGATTTTAGACGATTTTAGCACGCTGGCCATCTTAACACATAGGTCAGGATTGTTGAATTTATGACCGCCGGTTCACTGCACGAGCGGTGAGTTTGTTGGCCTAATTTTGCAGATTCAAATTAATAATTAAGGTTGGTTATATTATTGTTTCTGATGATTTTGTTAGTAAAACGAAGCGCCCAGTAATGGAAACTAGTCTTGTTTTCAAATCAAGTCCCTTTAATAAATGCCCATGCATTCTATGATTATCAATATATGATAATTTTATAGATTAAATAGTTGTCATAATTGACACTATTTAAAAAATTACAAAATTACAAAAATAATGCAAATATTCAAGTTTTAAACTCAAAGACTCGAAGACAATTTAAATTATAATTTAGAGTTAATTTAAGATATTAACAATTAAGTTGTAGCTAATACGAGTATCACACGAAAATAACCTAGTCATCTAATTATTTGCTAAAATCAAACTATGGAAAAGTAATCATGAGTAGCGTTAAAGTAAACCTAAGTAATGATTAGATTTGATTTTTATTAGTTCCACTAATTAAAAACAATATTAATCATGCATTAAAATGATATGGACCCTAAAACTAGTTGGGTTCGCAAAAATGGAAACGTTTAGATTTTTGATTGACCGTTTTTGTGAGAAATACCAACCGTGCAGTTCATATATAAATTAGTCTAGCTCGCCAGTAGCACTGCTTGCCACCAATCATTTATCCACCATATTAGCAACAGTAGAAACGTATTCGATGCATCGTTGCGCCCAACCGTCAAATTTCATTTGTCAACACAAAAAATTAAGCAATTAAGCAAAAAGTTCAAGGTTAATATAAATAAACAACGATGCGCCTGCTTCATTCCTGGTATTAAAATATCTTATGTTTTGTGGGAACTTTGACTAATTTTACACAAAATTTCGGTTTGAAAAAGTTGGTTATTTCTTTCGTTTATAAGAGCGAAACGATCGTCTGATAATCCAAATGATTTTTTTTTTGTACACCCAACCTGTTTATTTAACGTTCATTGGATTTGACTACAGTTAGTATTTTCTCAGGTATTATATTGTTCTGTGACGATTTACATGATTTTATTTTATTATTTATTTTATTATTATTATTATTATTAAGTAAACTTATATAAAATTTGTTTTTAAAACTATTAATGGTTTATTTTATTAGAAATATTGGTACTTTTGAAATAAATGTTGTGTTTTTATTTATTATTTGATTATTCGTAAAATTAATTTGAATAATTATTATTTTTTGGCTTTAGTGCGAGGTAATTTTATTCTTTGATTATTTCTTATTATTTGAAAGAGCATGGGTAGGGAGAATTGCAATTTGTTTTCTGAAAATAATTTGCGAAGTATACAAAAAAAACCTATTAAAACATATTTAATAACATAAAACTAGAAATTGTAATTACAATTAAAAAAGGTATTTGACAACGAGTTCACGAAATTGTTTTGAAATTCCAAGTAGCCATCAGGAGTACCATAATAGCATGAATACGCCTTGCCCATTCGTGTCAGTGGCTAGCTAGCAAGATAACACTTGGAGCACCAGCTATCATCGGTAATTGCGTTGGCCGTTGCCAGTTCTTGTCACTGCTAGTGCTGGTTTTCGTAGCCATCAGCTGCCTTCTTGTTCTGGTCACGGATAAGTCGTGTACCTCAGCGTGGAATGCGCACAGTACTGATATCTCATGCATCACACATCCAGAATATACGCTGTTATTTAACACTTAAATTCGTGTGAATAGAATTTGGCTTTTTTTCTCGATTCGATTTTTTTATTAACAATAAATCGTATCGAGACCTTTCATCACGCACAAAATGATATTTATATAATCGTTATATTTTGTGTGATATATCCTACTAGAAGTTTTCCATATAAATTGAATGTCTTCATAAAAAAAAAATCCAAATTGCTTTTTAATATTTACGTAATAATTATTCGAAAATGATGAGTAATATAATTTAAGCATGATTGATTTTTGATTATTATAAAATTTATAATTTTATATTTTATAAATTTCTAAATTTAATTAATAAGAAATCAAATAAATTGAAGATTCAAAAAACTAATTAATTTGTATTTCTACACTTCGTTGGAATTTCATTGATTTTATTTGTTTTATGCTTTTTTTTCGTTTGAATTGCTTTCGTTTTTAATTCAATTTAGTTTCCATTTAATTTAATTGTTTTTTTCAAATATCGTTCGATTTATTTATTGTTTGTTCGATATTCTTGTTGTCTCTGTTTGTTTATCTCTGTTGTCGTTGGCTTTGATTTTGTTTCACTGGTTTTACTGCTGCTTAAAATTCACATTTGCTGTGAACTGAAAATTAAGATATATTCATATTTTTACAAATTTTGAAAAAGTTTCAAATGCGAACAAAAAATTCAAATGTGGTATTAGTATTGTTTTATTCAAGACGGGAGTTGCGATATATACCTATTTTATTGATATAGGTGTGCAAGTGTGGTTGTTTGCTTTTAAATGTTTGAATATTTAATATCCCCATATATGATTATGGTTCTTGTACCTTACGTTATTTGATTATGTCGGAGCAGGTTTCTTAAGTATATAATACAGCCGAACCACAAATCATCTATAACTAAATACGAAAAGTCCGAATATAATAGAACGAAATTCAAGACAATGCCGCGACGAAATGAAATACGACATAATGAGATCTATCAACTCATATTGTTGAGTTGACAATGGCATCCAATTTCAAAGAACTGATCACGGCTAATATATATGAGGTGTCATTACCAATGAATACATCCCGTTCAATTCCAGTTCCCTCGGCATGATATTGGAAAATTTTACACAAAGTTTGCATTGCAGTGTTTACTAACCATACAATATTACATAGGAATATTACGCAAATTATACAAGTGAATGAATTCACTTAAAATATACATGTATTCTGTTACTGGCCGGCACAAAGGACAACGATTCCTGGGACGCAGAATCAACGGATCCACGCGTTAACTTTGATGGTACGCTCCCTTTGCTCTAGTATATGTTACAATTATGTTGAAATTTAATCATTTGTGTAGCGATTACTTCACGCTTGGCGATCACAGACTGCGACGCTAGGAATGTCAGCGCCAGACCAACCATCAATGTAATGTAAATTGTTGTAAATTGAGGATAACCAAATATAATGGGAACAAATCCATCACAGCGTATACGTTTATTTTTATAAAAAAATATCGATATATATTTTTAAACGTAACTTAAAAACTAATTTTAATATTTAATATGCCTACTGACAATTTTGGTTCATACTCGCGCAACACAAATATGGCGAGACGGGACGGACGTTGAGATTGACGAAATCGAAAACATATGGCTAAAAATTACACGGTTGTTTCAATTATGCAAAGTAGCCAATGGATTCTATTACCTAAACTATAATTTGTTAATAATTAATATTTGGTGGTCCGTTATGCAATATCCGTCAGCAACGTGGTATATAACATTAACTAATTTAAAATTAAACGCAACGGCGTAACACATACACGGCTTACGATGCCCACCTAATCCTGGCATTATTTTCAACTCTTAATCTACACCCGTGGACAGAAGAAATGTCACACCCATCCACCATTAAATGAGCGGATTTATTGAAGTACTATACTAAATAAACAGCTAAGTGTATACTAGACGATTTAGGAATAGGTTTGTTTGCGTTGTAAAAATCAATATTAGCGTTTCACCTCTTCCGAGTCACTGTTTCTTGATTTATTTATTAAGTTAAAATTTCATTCTGTGTACTCTTTAATGTTGCAAGTGCAATTTAAGTCTCGCTTTTGTTTTATTCAATTTTTACTTAATTTACGTAATAATTTACAACCGTTTAGTGTTATTAAACAATGAGTTCAACTCATTGAAATATTTTTGTAATCATTTCATTTTCGCGAGTGACTTAGATAATTGTTCTTTAACATAGTAATCTGACATTAAACAGATTATGTGAACAATTGGTGATAAACTATGCGAATTGTGAGTAATTGGGTACTATTCGTGACGTTTCTGAAGAATTCACAAACATTTATTAAAATTTATTTCAATAAATGTTGGTGAATTGTTCATGAAATGTTGGTTTTCTTAGCTCAAACGAGAGCGAAACAGTTGTCTTCAAATCTTTTTCATTTTATACATCCAACTTTAATAATTATAAGTATCTTATCGTTTACTTTATTAACATTTGATATCGAATCTTTAACGTAGATACTTGATTTTACTTTGATGCATGTTTGAGTTGAATTATTCAAAAATTCATCTAATATAATAATCGACACATTATTAATGTGAAATTTGGATTGAATTATTTGAATTTGATGTATTACTTGGCAGTAAAATCGTTCATGAATTATGTCACAGCGATTTATGCTACTAAAAAGTTTTTTGTTAAGTGAATAATTGGGACAAGCCATGCGAATGGTGAGTTCTTTGATATTTCCTATTATTCGCAATATTTGTAGAAGAATTTATTCAACAAACGTTTATATAAAAATCCTGGTTACGTAACTTTGGTTTTGTTTGCTGAGTATCTCGAATGAGAGCGAAACCATTGTTGAAAGATCCAAATTTGTTCATTTTAAACATCCAACCCACATAATTTAATTCTAATGCATTTTTATGCAACCTTAACTGTCATCTAGTCTATTTTATCGTTTACTTTATTAATATCTGATTACTAACTTTAACGTAGATACTGCGTGTTCTTGGTTACTTTTCCATGATAATTTTTGCAATTTTTAAACCAGCGACATAATCATGAAGCGAGATAATTTAATAATGGGTCTTTCCATTTTGATTAATTTGTTGTTAGTTATGCAACGATGCATTTCTACTCGTAAATATGTATTTTAAAAATTATTAACCGAAAAACGAAGTAAAATAAAGGCGCAACTTTGGTGTCTTTGCTGAGTAGCTCGGATGAGAACGAAACAATTGTCCAAATATCCAAACATTGCTCATTTTTCACATACAACCCAATTAAAGTCCAAGGTATTTTTATGAAAGATTAATAATTATGTAGTGTATTTTATCGTTTATTTCAGTAATACCTGATGTTAAATCTTTAAGGTATATACTTGATTTTATTTTGATGCATCTTCAGTAATTTTTATAATTTTTAAACCAATGAAGTGAAATAATTGTTCTAAATATCAAAGTCGGTGCAAAATGGGGAAATGGACACATTGTAATTAATTGGTTTGCTGAAATACTGTTACTTTGTAGTAGAGCGACGAAATCTGTCGTTTTTTTTAACTTCAATAATCTCCGACGTAATAATTTGAAATAGATTATTAATAATTCGTTGTTCATTTTGAATCTGCATCGTTTCTTTTAGAGTTATTATTCGTATTAATTTACTTCTCATTTCTTTCTTGCAAAACGTCAAAAAAATTTCAAGGATTCGTCGTTACACATATTTGGCAAAAACATGGCAACGTTGCATTTTATACATTTTGTGTCTATTTGACAATATTGGGTTGGGTTGGGTTGGGTTGGATTATAATAAAAGATTGATACAAATGTAATGGGCTTTTACTTTTTGCTTAATTTGTTATTATATGATTGTTGTATTATCAATTTATTTAATTTTGATTACTTTCTTGCAAAAGTCTAACCCAACCCAACCCAACCCAACCTAACGCTGTCGAATATATAAAACATGTCAAGAATTCGTTACACACATTTTGACAAAACATGGTAACATTGCATTTTAAACATTTTGTGTCTATTTGGCAATATTGGGTTGTGTTTGGTGGAGTTTTAATAACGAATTGTTCAAAATGTAGTGGCTTTTTACATTTTGGTTAATTTGTAATTAGTTTGGCAACGTTGCATTTTTGATATTGCGTGCATTTTTTATTTTTGTTTTCTATTTTTGATAATGTTTGGGGTTGGATTGGGTTGGGTTGGGTTGTGTTGGGTTGGGTTGGGTTGGTTTGGGTTGGATTGGATTGGGGAAATACAGCCATGTAGAGCGACGTTGCACCGACGAAAACTGATTTTTTTAAAACTTCCATAACCTAATAGTTTATTATTAATTCATCGTTTAAGTTCATTTTTAACCTGGATCCTTTTTTGAGTGTTTTTAATCAGAAGTTTAACAACTTTATTAATCGAAATATTTTTCATGTGGATTCGAACGAATCTAACGATGCCTGTCCAATATATAAAAAATGTCAAAAATTCGTTATACATATTTTGCCAAAAGATGGCAACGTTGCATTCTAGAAATTAAAACAATATTGGGTTGGGTTATAAGAACAAATTGATCTAACTGTAATAATGGGTTTTTAGTTTGGCAACGTTGCATGTTTGAAATTGTTTGCGTTTTTGGCATGGTTTTCTATTTTTGACAATATGTAAAATGAAATAAATTAAAAAATATATATGCCAAAAAAATACGGTAAACCCGTTGAAATAAAAATGAAGCAAAATAAAGATAAACATGTTGATTCCAGACCTTCCCACATCCCCTCTAAGTCAATGCTATAGCGCACAACATTGTGGGGTAAAATTTTGAATATTTTTAGCCATACTTGCATAATTGTACATTTCGTGTCATGAACCCAACCCAACTTTATTTGATTTACTAGAATTTTGGATAATAGAAATTTTAAATAGGTTTGGGTAATGCTTTAATTATTGATTGGAAGCAACAAATTAGGGACATAACGGAGAAGACAACTTGAGCAGAAAATAGAAAACGAAGAAAAAAATACGAAAATGTGATCAAAAGACAAACAAACTACCAATGTGATATTTTTTCAAAGAAAATATTTAAGGGGTTGGACACACCTTAACCTCATATTAAGCATATGAGGTTAAGGTGTGAGCATAGGCAAACATTTTAAAGGAAGGGGAAAATATCTCAACGTGATAATTCTTATGGCTTGTAAAGTTTGCAATCAAAGTTGCTAACATTTTCCTGAATTTATTATTATTGCCCAATCTAATCAATTTCGTAGAAAATAAATCGAGGTTATCATATAAGTGTTTCTGAAACAAATTGTTATAAATCAATGGATAATATTTTCTGATACAAGTAAAAGCTCAAAAAAGCTCATTTGAAATTAAGTACAGGTTGCATTAAAAAAAAAACTACTTTGGTAATTCATTTCGCTCTTCTTTTGACCTCACGTGAGCGTTCAATCATTTAATATGTAATTTGAACTGAATTACTTGATTTGGATTATGCGATTTGGCAATAAAATTGTTCGTTAATTATGTGAGATGGTTTATGGTAATGACAAGTATTTTGTTAAGTGAATAATTAGTGACAAGCCGGGCGAATGGTGAGTTATTCTTAACATTGAAGAGAATTCACCAACATTTATTTAAATACTCGGATTAGGTTACGCAACTTTGTTTTTAAGTAGCTCGAATGAGAACGAAACATTGTCCAACGATCCAACCATTGTTAATCTTGCACATCCACATAATTAAAACTCAATGCATTTTTATGCAAAATTAATAACTATCGAGTGTTATCGTTTTCCTTTAAAATTTTTGACGTCGATGTTTGATTTTATTTGATGCATGATTTTGGTCACATGGTAATTTCTCTAAATATGACACGCAATGCAAAATGAGTAAGTGGCAACGCCGGTCGCAATTATTCACCGTTGTACCACTAATTATCAATCAAATCGTTTGGCCTCAGTTAACTATGATGTCAATTACCTGTGAAATAAATTTGTTATTATTTCGACCAAGGAGTTATTATTAGATTATTTAGTATCCTGAGTTATGCCTTTACCAGATATTATTTACGTAATGTTAATTAATAGCCCTCCCGCAGAAAGATGGTGACGTTGGTTTATTGCAACCGTTGCACCAATCAACCAATTCAATGAGAAGTTTTTCATGTATATTTTTTCAATCTATTTGTACTCCTGTCATATTTTTAATAGGTGCCCTTGTAACTTTTTTTGAGACAATGTTGAAAATCTGCAAAATTACGAATGTGGTGGTGGGAAGAGGTAATCGAATTAATTGCTCCGAAACGGACAAAATTCATCAAAAATCTTATCGTTTCCAGAATGAAGCGAAGTTCATAAATTGTTTATTATGAACGTTCGAGTTTCGTTTACTTGCAATCGAGAAATGCAATGACTACTGGACAAATATTTTAATTGTACATTCAATTGCGTTTTAATACCCAATATTAAACCGATGTGTAATACGTTTTCATAAAACGCGTCGATTTATAAGTTGCCGTGCTTTTTATATTTAGCTGTGGCTGAATGTTGCAGCAATAAATTGTGAGATTGCGGTCATATTTTACATCCAAGTGATCAAACTATAAAGATCTTGCCTCTATCGGCAAAAGTATTCGAAGAGCGCAGAAACGATATTACTCAAGAACACACTTGCATATTGTAACTTTCATAAAACTACAATAATATACTTATTCATGCATATAATATGACAACCCTAAGTTACACCTACATAGGGGTGCAATTTGGAGTTGGAAGTTCAAAGAAGACCGCGTACGGGATAACGTCTACAATGCAACTTTGTATATTAATACATGAAATTTTGCACGCTTCGGTTGGTTCACTTGTTACTTTCGAATATAAAATATTGTCTTTCGTGCATTCAAATAAATTTGAAATGTTGTATTTCGGCACAGCAAACACTTAATCGTTTTATTCTTTTAACGATTTTTTTAATAATATTGTGAAATAATATATAATTAAAAAATTCGCGTCATTTTCCCGTAAAACATTTTTATAATTTCAAAAATGCATTTCATCTAAATTCCTCGAAATCAAATATAATGTTTTTGGGTTACATATTGATTTAATATTACATTTAACATAATTTTAAATGAGATACCCCATATATTGTTAATCATTTAACGCTACTTACTTAACGTCACTAAATAAATAAGATTTAAATTAAAAATGAGATCTGAGAACTGTAACTTTCTTAAATTCGTTTTAAAGACAAAGTAATCAATAATAACGAATACACTGTAAAGTATCATTAATTTAATTTAAGTGCTTATAAATTTTCTCGTGATTATACAGGGACGACTCGGGTTGCCATGAAATATACGACGAAAAATATTTTTTTCAATTTCTGATGCATATTTCCTTATTGTAGTCCATGTTCTTCAATTGTTGTCACTGGATTGGTTATGAAATTAGTTCCATGAAATATTGTTTGTATTATTATTGTCAAAGTAATACGATGACGTTGACATGTCAACATCAAAGTTTTTCTCTTAATCTTTTAATGTTTTGTATTTCTGAAGTAATTAATACGTCCCAATTTACTATTACAGTAAACAATTATTTTGCATGATATGATTACATTGGTATCTCGAATCTCTTAGAAGAAATTGGGGCAACGTTGATGAAAATAAAAAAAAATGTACAAACACTTATCGATGCATGTGGATTTGAAAAATTGAATATTGGAAATTATTTACAATATTGCCGTTTTAAAACCTTTACATAACCTGCAAAATCCATGTGTTCATAAAATTACTTCAGGATTATATAGTCGATGATAGTCTACAATTATTACATCGAAGTTTTTATCTTATCTTTAACAATAATTGCGAGTGCATGTATATTTAATATAAATGGGTAACAATGGACGTTTATAGTAATTGTTTATAGAAGCTGGCCAACTAAATGCACTAAAGCGTTAACTTAATTGTTAAATGCGTACGTGTGAGTTAAAAAATCAAGAAATGACCACCCAGAGAGCTACAAATGAAATTAAAGAACCCCGCACGCTCATTTAAGCATTGTTATGGAAATCATTAGAGAATAATACGTTTGAATTAAATGTTAGTGAGAATAATATTAAACGAAGGTGTAAAGTTTCAAAGGAGCGGTTTACACAATATTTTCGCAATTGTTAACATAAATGGGTCTGCTCAACACGTAGTATTTGCACTAAAAATTGTTTGCAACTTTAAATTAAAATTAAAGGCGTTCATATTTTTTATTTCGCGGAATTCTTCGATACGGGAGTTTTGTTTTCGAATATCTGTAGTAATTACAATTGTTTAAAAATTACTCACTGTTAATAAGTTGGGTGAATTGATTTGGTTTTGTCATTCGTTTGTTATTATGTTAGTTAACGTTTAACAACCATTATGGAATACGTTCGCTTGGTCGGTATCTGTATTTGTATCTCGGTACCGGTCGTTTCTTCTGGGTTCCGTTGCATCTTGACCAATATTGACTTTAATTACAATTTCTTTTTAAATCTATGCACTCTTTAAATCCATCACTAGAATTCCTTTTGTCAATTGTTAAATAAGTTAATTATTTGTTTATAGTAATATTTACTCTGTTCTCAGTCAGTACCGTTATTTTTCAGTAAAACATTCATATTTCAGATGGTTTTTCGTCACTATCCACAACCACTATTTTTTAATTGTGCTGCAACGAGTGTCATCGTATTATTATTATTTATTGTTTTTATTATATATATATATATATATATATATATATATATATATATATATATATACTCTAACGTAACCAACGTAAAATAATATTATACAAAAAAAAAGAAGTACATATATATATATGTAAATGAAACTGCCCACATGCTTAATATCAATTGTTGAAACAATAGAGCTTGTATGAAAGGGAACACAGAAAGCGCTGGAAAAGTATATACTAACGGTATCGTTTTAACTTTTGTACTCGTGTTTATAGTAGAGGACTGTAAAAGCAGCAGTAGTGCTTTGTTTGTCTGGTTTAGTTAACATTTGTTATTCAAAACTGTTCTTTTTGTTAAGCACACACAGTCGGCATGAGTTAAGGGCTTTTATATCTTTATTTTACTTGGTGTAAAGGCTCTTTTTTATATTATATTTATTCAGGACCTCCTGTTCTTTTCATGCTAAGATTGCTTAATTTAGTTAATTAAGTTCAAATTCGTACGGCAAACGTTGCCACTGATTTTCGTTCCTGCTTTGAAGAGCTTACTGGATCGCGCAGTTAACACAAACATACTATCCGTGGAAAAGTTAATGGTTGTTAAATTACTCCTTCGCACATTATTAAGATTTTATCAGCGCTGTTAACATAAAAAGCTCGGGCATTCGATAGATAATAAAAAACTCCAAAACGGGACATAAATTTACAAACTGTTTTATATTCAAACACATGATAAATATGGTTCGGCATTTAAAAGTCAAAGGTGCCGACAATAGACATCATTTGTTTTCGGAAAAACACATTAAAATATAAATTGAACCAGGTACGCGACACAATGTGAGTCAATCTTGCAGAGTTCTGAGGCAGTGGGGCACCGAGAAGTTCCGGACCGCAGGGTGGCACATGACCCCTGCTGGTACCCATATTGCCCTTTAGGACATCAACTATTAGTTACGCATAAAAAACATAGATCAACTCATAATTAACAACAACGCAGGCTACATATTTAATAAATATTCATATATTTTTTTGCACCAACATAGCAACCTGTGATGAATAATATTATTTATATTAATATAAGTCAGAGTTCGATTTCATGTCTTTTGTCTCCATCAGCTTTGATTAGTTAAGCTTTCATTTCGTCCCAGTAAGTTTTTTCGTTTATTTTAATATTTTTCTTTTTTTTTTGTTTTATTTTAATTTTATTCGTGCCTACTTACGTTTATTTTTCTTAACATTTTTCGTATTTCTTCATCGATCGATTGTTGGGTTTCAATTTGTTTTCATATTTTTCCATTTTAGTTGTTTAATTATTTTTTATAATTTTCTTTAATTTCGGTTTTATTTATTTCACAATTTTCTGTACTTCGAATTGTTTCCTTTATTTTTCATATTTTTAACATGATTAGTTTTTATTTCTTTCGATTAACTTAATTTTAATTGATCCAGTTAGTTTATTAGGCTTGTTGTTTTAATTATTTTTTATCCAAGTCTATCTAAACCGATCATTGCAAAGAATTTCATATTAATCGATTGAGTGAAATCCTTAATAATCATGATCAATTATTACAAACATTTAAATCAATTACGGTGTTGAATGTTGGGTTTGATTTGTGTTGAGTTCAGTAAATTTTATGCGGAATTTCATTTAAATCAACGACATATTGGTACATTTTGGGTTTGATTTGGGTTGGGTGTCAAGTACTGTCTTGCTTCAATGTATGCATGTAACAATTATTACAAAAAACATTTAAAACAATGACATATTGGTGAATGTTAGGTTTGATTTGGGTTGGATTTACTCAACTCTTGTCTTCTTTTAATGTTCACATGTAATCTTTTTCTGACGCAATCTTCAAATGTAGGTCGAAGATTGGTTGGCACCCTTCACTAGATTACGTTGGTCTAAGTTGTCCTAATCCTTTTCTTCATTACATTAAATTAAATAATATAAAATACTTCAAAGATCTAAAACAATTTTGATTAAAGTCCCTCAGATGTAAATTCGAATTTATGACTTTGTTTAAACGTCTCCATTAATTTATTATAATTTGTTTTGTTTAGTTGTCATTTATTTACGTTCATATATCTAGTCCTTTAAAATTTTCGCTTTGATTTGTTTTATTTTCGATTTAATTATTTTGATTACTTGATTTACATTTCTTTTGTGGCTGGCCTTTTTTTGACATTTATTCATTTTGTTGAGTTTTTAATGTTTCTGCGTTTTATTCTCGATACGAAATTTGTATGTATCAATTTTTAATTATAATTTACTTTGTTTGTTATTGTTTATTTTCTAAATATAATTTTCCTTTAAATCCTTTTATTATTTTTTTGAATTTTTTTGATTTTGTCTTCGATTACTTTTATTTAGTATTAATTTGTTTTAATTTCCATTTTTTTTATTATAATTTTATTTTATTTATTTATTTCATAAATTAAGTTGCTACAATTTTATTCTTAATTTGTTTCATATATTTAATTTTCAATTAATGCATCTGACTAGTTTTATTTCCGATGTATTTTATTATGTAATTAAAATCTTGTGTTATTCGTAATTTGTAATAAAATTAATAACGTTATTGGATAAAATACGTAAAATTTTATACTATATAGTTAATGCCGTAAAAGAGTGCTAATATAAACAAAAAATATATTTTAATATCATTTATTTTTGTATCCGACTTAATGCAAGGCCCTCGTCCACTAGACGACGCCTCACGCTGTGTTCTTATAGATTGATATATAGAGTCAGCGGCAAGCTTTTTAATTGGAAGACATTTTTTATCTTCAAATAATGGTAATAAAAGAGGTGACCCCTACGGAGTACCCTACGGGTACATAATGCATTGTAAAATTATATAATGTTTACTATTCTCCTGTAATTAGATTTGGCACGCCCTAATATCTATGTAATTCCAAAAATTTACGAAATAAGTCTTTTAACAATACCCATAGTTAAAGTGATGAATTATACAAATTTGGACCAAAAAAAGTTGGAGTATTGTCATGGTGTTTTTTTTTTCAAGCGAAGTGTGTTCTTTTTAGTTTTGCGTTATTATGTAGAATACGATATTTAAATAAACAAATAAAGTTAACAGTGTCATTAGTACGTCAAAAATAAGGTCTATATAGCTATACATTTGTACTTTTAATATAATAATTTTGCTTTGTTTAATTTTTAAAATGTATTCGGTGATACATACTTTGATAACTTAATAATAATAATAATAACCATAAACAAACTTTATTGCATCAATATTCTGCTAAGACAAACAATAATTCTAATAAATGCGAAGGCGAAGTTCAGTCTGGTTTTATACTTAACCCTTAATCTCAACCAAATGTTATCTATTTCGATTTAAATTTAAAGGTTTTAAACAATTATTAGTAACTATGCAAAAATATATGTAGGCCAACTTTATAATATGAGCAAAAAAATTAGTTAAAGACGTTGGAAATTTTAATTAAAAAAGTTATGTACATTGTCTACAGGTATAGTGGTTGCATGCTGGAAATTAGGTTATTAATGCTGTGATGATAGATTTGGAGATGTTATGGGCTATGGGAAGACATCAAGGGTTCGTTGTTGAAGATTGACAGGTTCCAGAATATCGATCTGATCCCCTTTAGATTTTTGTTCCTAGAAATCCCAAACCATAAACAGGTGTTAAGCCTAAATGACGTCTAAGTCTAAATTTAGTATCTTCCCGTATCAGATCGCCTTAAGAAAAATTGGTACTCGTTGCTGAGGAGTTGCTATTCTTCTGCTAGCCATTGTTTTCTGAGACGGTAACTCGATTGGGTGAAATGCAGAAAATTCAAAAGGACGAATCCTTCGATACAGTCTACATTCTAGCACTATCGAATGCGCTCCATTGAACGATCGACGTCAAAAGGATCTCTTAGAGCAGTTCCGATCTTCACGGTTATGTGTAATACTTAGTTCTTAGCAAAGTTGTTTCGACCCAAGCTATCAATTTCTCTGAACGTTAGCCCACCTTCTCGTATGTCCACAATTCGACGTCTTTCAAAAGGAGTTAACTGAGAAGAACGTGCGTTTTGACGAAGACTAGGCAAACTTTTTGATAAGTAATTTGACACAGCTATGACAGTGGTAGAACGATTTCAAGAAATATTTTGAAGAATTTAAATTTAAAGAAAGAAGAACCATACACAACCCAATCCAATGCAATTCAACCCCATTCAACCCAATCGAACCCAATCCAACCAAATTCAACCTAATCGAACCAAATACAACTCAATCCAACCCAACCCAATCCAACCCAATCCAACCAAATCGAACCAAATCCAACCCAATCCAACCAAATCCAACCCAATCGAACTAAACCCAAGCCAAATTAACCCCATTAAACTTTGTCTGTACATTGTTTGTCGGCTAATTTAATTGAATGTCTATGTCGACGTTAACTAGCAGGTTATAGACGTTAAACGTGATTACTAACAGTGCTGATTTTCTTTATATGTTTTTATTTAATATTTCGCACAACTTATTGATTGCAGGTTGTTCGTCGTTTGATCAACCAGTAATAAAATGTGGTTGCTGACTTAATAATAAATCATTGAAAACTAATCTTATCCTGAATCTTACAAAACTTGTTCCTTGTACACGATTTATTTTGTTTGATTTGGTATTTTTGTATTGACTTAAATCAACAGACTAATCACATGTAATTGCTGATTGCTGACTTAAAAATAAATAATTGAAAACTGAGTCTAATCCTCAATTTTACAAAATTTGTTCCTTGTACAGGTTTGTTTGTGTGATTTGGCGTTGTTTTTGTATTGGCTTTAATCAACAGACTAATCACCTGTAACGAAGTGCTATTGCTGATTGCTAACTTAGAAATAAATGAATGAAAACTCAATCGAATCTTCAATCTTACTAAACTTGTTCCTTGTACAGGTTTTTTGTTTGATTTGGCGTTGTTTTTGTTTTGTTTGACTTTAGTCGACAGACGTTATTGATTGCAGATTGTTCGTCGTTGGATCAACCAGTAATAAAATGTGATTGCTGACTTAATAATAAATCATTAAAAACTAATCTTATCCTGAATCTTACAAAACTTGTTCCTTGATTTATTTTGTTTGATTTGGTATTTTTGTATTGACTTTAATCAACAGACTAATCACATGTAACCAAATGCGATTGCTGATTGCTGACTTAAAACTAAATAATTGAAAACTGAGTCTAATCCTCAATTTTACAAAATTTGTTCCTTGTACAGGTTTGTTTGTGTGATTTGGCGTTGTTTTTGTATTGGCTTTAATCAACAGACTAATCACCTGTAACGAAGTGCTATTGCTGATTGCTAACTTAAAAATAAATGAATGAAAACTCAATCGAATCTTCAACCTTACTAAACTTGTTCCTTGTACAGGTTTTTTGTTTGATTTGGCGTTGTTTTTGTTTTGTTTGACTTTAGTCGACAGACGTAACGAAATGCGATTGCTGAAAAAATGATTGTATTATTTGACATTTGTTTCTATTTACTTTAATCATTAGATTAATTATTTGTGTATCGATTTTGTTTTTCAGTTACGATTGCACGAATTATGTTATTTCGATTTTCATTCAGTTAAATGTTATTCTCCCACAGATAGTTTTGTGATTTTGTTGTAGTTTTTCTTATTATATTCACCTGATTTAAAAAAGTCATTTGGTCATTTGGGTTGGTGAGTTTGCGCGGGTTTTGTCTTGCTGAAGATCTCACAATAATGACGAAACAATAAATCCGTGTTCCTCTTGCAGACCCCAAGAAATATAAAGCCAAAAGCAAAAAAGTGGAATATTATCTTCTTCGATGAGGCTTTAAGAATTTTTATGACTGATCTTGTGAAACCTGCTGGTAGCTCTCTGCTTGCATATCCATAATATGGTTAACTCATCGAGCGTTTCTGAAACCATATTGGTCATGGCATTCTTTATGGGAATGACGATAACCTTATTGCTCTATAATTTGAGTAATCCAATTTTTATTTTTTCTTATACGTATAGTGCTTCCTTTCAGTTCTTTGGTATTTCTCTCGTATTTTTACCTATTAGTTCTTTTATTTGTTTTATCAATTGCTGTCATCCTTATCACAGCATTTATACACAGTTTATCTTACCGAGCTTTTGTTATTATTGAGATTTTTAATTATTTCTTTTATGTCTACTCTTGCCGGAGAGCTTCTTCTGTTTTGGTTTAGTTTTATTTACATATTTAATTGTATTAAGTATTCTCTCCACCCTCAAACATTTTTTCCTCCCCGCCCAATATTTTTGTAGTAATGGTTCCCTTTTTATTTCTTTATTTTTATAGTTTCCTTCAATTTCATTCGATATGCGTTGGTTATATATCCCTTTCTTTTAATTTTCCCTATTCATTGTTTTATTCTACATTTTCAGTTTTTTATCATTTATATTGTTAACATTTTTTCTGGTCTGCGTCATACTCTTTGGTTTATTGTCTGTATTTTTAGTTAGTTATCATTTGATTTCTTTTATTCTACCGTCTTCATTATTTAGCCTCCAATAGCCTTGGTTTTAAATTTCGTTTCTTTGATATCCTATGGTAACAACTCTTTCGTGTTTGTGTCTGGTCCTTTGCATTTTGAATAATGATGCCTGAATCCAGCATTCACTATTTTCACTTCCTTTTTGTTCCATTTCTCGTAATGCATTTATGTCATATTTTTTGATTTTTTGATCTCACTCTATCTTTCGCGACTTGACTTTCTGGACTTGACTTTGTGGATTTGATTCTCATGTATATATTTAATGCATGGATGTGTTCACTTGCATTTTATTTTAAATTGTTTACGGATTTGTTTTGCTCCTTATTAATATTTGGCTCATTGTTTCGTATAATATCATATTATTTTATTGATTTGTTTACATGGTATATAAGGGCAGATGTGTACCGGGCTTTAGCGCATCGTAAAATTTGAGGGATTGTTTTAGGTTTTTGAAGAATATGTTAATTTCTTCGCACGATAGGTCAGTTCTAATGGACGCGGCTTTTACTTTGAAGCCGAGAGCTTGGCCCATTAAATTATTGTCTAAAAATGTTAGCAATTTGGTTGGTATAATTTCCTCGGGGTTAAATGACCGCTGGTAATTGTAAATAGCATGTAACGCGACGTGTATTTTCCACGTGCGACACAAAAGAAATATTTGTCGTAACTTCTGATTGAATACGCCGCTAATGAATAGAATCGATAAGTCGGTATTAGCGTAGAAACATAGATAACATACATCGATATTAAATAGAAGCCAATTTAGTATAAAAAACTCTCATAGTGTCGTATTAAGAATACAATGAGCGGAGGGTCATTATCGTTTACATCATCAATACACTCTATTAAAAAAATGTCAAAAAACGTAATTAAAAAACCGCCAACAATAAAACATCATTTATAAGTACGTTCAATAAATATCATTACTGAGATTTTAGAGATAATATTTTTTACACCTCTTTCAGTAATTAAAACAAGGTTGTATAACTTGTTTTTTGTCTGATTCTTTAAGGAGAGTAGACCTTTCAGTCAATGGGGCGCATTCCATGTACACGACATTAAAGGCCGCGATGATTTATTTGGGCTACTTTAATGAAGAAGAGTGTTCCATTATAGGTTATACCGATGTTTCGATAGCACTACGAGTTATGGGAACAAAAAATGTATACTACCCATAGTTAAAATAAAACCGAATAAAATCGAATAACTTGTCACATTATTATTCACAATTTGACAAATTGATACAGATTTATGTGCAATGCAAGGTTTCTTTTTTTTTTTTAATTTTCCGTTGCTGATTAAAGTTAGTCACATACACTTTTTTAATTAGTTTTACCGTGACATTTGCCATTTATTACAAACGTTTATTCATACATCGAATGTGTACAATAAACAGTTTAAATACATAAAAGTAATCATGCCGCGATGTAAACATGAAACTAAGTAAACCTTGCCGGATTTTTTCACTGCGCCAAGACATATTTTATATTACGTGTACACAATAATCACGGCATAAGTCGATATATTAAATTTATGAATTATCTTTTCACATGTTACATAACAATGCAATCTAACGATATAAAAGAGCGGAGAAATATCACATGACTATCACGACTTTTGTAATTAATTACCGAATATGAAATATATGCTTTAAAACATGAGGTACTAAATTATTTCATGCAGAAACTTGTATGTATTAGATCAATGCCGTCCAGCGGTTTCATAGCCAGCGGCTGATATTTATATATATATTTTTTTTCAGGAAAAAGGGTTAAAAGAAAAATATTTGGAACCATCAAACTCGTATATTTGTTTTAGTCTTCGTTTACATTTATTTCCTTTATACGTGGTATTGAATTAAATCGTATCATTTTTTATTTTGCATTTACTTTTTCGTGGATATTAACACATTTAATATTTGTGATAGAAAATGTGAAAATTTGAAAAACTAATTTAATTTAAAAAATAAACGACTGATGTACTAGTCGAATAAACTTCCAACTAAACAAAAACTATATGGAAATGGTCTATTTGCCATAACTATTACTTTTTATCACGTTTATTATAGGGGATTTATCTTTGAGTCAAATAATGTATTGCGATAACTATTATGCAATTAAAAATGTAGGAATGTGTATTTGCAGGAGTTACTTTTGAAAAGGATAATTTCTATTATTGTTCGTTAAAAAAATAACTAAAAGCATATAAATTCAAGTCTGCAAGACTGCATGGACTTCACCGGGTGTATCGTTGGTTGATCTGTTGAGTCCTGAAAGACGAAGCAGCTGTCATCACCGGATACATCCGTTGAAATTTATTTCCTATACCATGTTTTAAAATGTTAAATTAAACTGAAAACCCATAATACATCAGTTAATAAAAAAGAAATAAATTTGAACCTAAAATAAGCTAAAATAAAAGAAACGATACATAAAAAGATATACTCTTAGTAAAATAATAAATCGTTTACATTTTTTATTCTAAACCAAACAAACGTTTTTTTTAATATATTTAAAAAATGTTTGGTTTTTATTTCAAATTTAATTAATAATTACTAAGAAAATTAATCGTCTTTTCTGTGCCTGGCTTAAATTAAATTCAATTCCATCAAAATATCAAGTTGAATTTGTCAAAAATAACGTTGCAAATAAATTACGAGCTTAGGCAAAGAAACGTAAATTATTACTTGTGGTTTAAAAATCTTTCGCTCGACCGCATAGCGTATAAAATGTTGACATTGACATATAGGAAAATAATAAAAGCATTGGTCGGTAGCAAATCAATTTGTAAATATTGACTTCTGATTTTCGTTGGGTTCTTCGTTTTGCTTCCTTTACGTAACCAATGAGTCTTTCCTTGTTAATTAATTATTTTTTTATTATTATTCTCATTCAATTCATTTCACTGGGATTTGTTTCATCCTGTTTGGTTTTAATAATTTATTTATTTATAAAAAAAACCAATGAATTTAAAATGAATGTTTGTAGAAAATAAAACAAATTTGGAAAAAGAAAAAATGGAGAAATGAACGAAATAATGTGTGCTTTTTCATTTATTTTAAAAGTATATCTCAATTTTTGTTTGGATATTCTTGTTTTTATGTCTTTTTCATTGACTTTGATTTTTTTGTTGGTTCTAATTTATATAAAATGTTGATTTAGATTGTTTTGTTTAGTAGTTACGAACAGTTTAGTTAAGTTTTAAAACTTTTAAATTTTTAATATTACGATTATTGATTATTTAATTTTGTTATATGATTAATTCGAATCAGGGTTGGTGGCCTAACGTCCCAATGGCCTAATTTAAGTATAAAAGCAAGTTGTATTAAATAATTTATTATTAGAAATAATTAAGTTGAAATATGTGGTTCAGTTCACTATTATAGAAAACTGTGCTAGTATAATAATTTCTATCCAACGTACCGAACATCATCTGTTTGTAATTTATTAATAACTAAAAAGTATGTTACCGAAATGATTAAACTAATTAACACTCTTAGAATCGTCACAAAGCCGTGCGTCGAAAAACGAATACGTAAAGTGTGTTGTGTCGTATTTTGTTGGCTTTTTCTAGTTATGTGACAGATCACGTGATCCAATACAAAGTCTTTATTGTGCTTCTCTATATAAAGAATACAGTATTTTTTTCTTCTGGTGTATGACAACCCAAGAACGGCGCTTGAAATGACCCTGAAGGAATGTACAGATTGACTTCAATGTCATGATTCTATTAAACAGGTTTATGTGTACGTATTAATCACTTGTTTGTGAATTGAAATTAATTTGAGAGCGTACTATATCATTTTTAACAGGAAAAGTGGACCCATCTTTTAATGATTTTTGCCATTATGTCCCCCGGTTTATTACTATGCAATAATTTCATTTGAAATTTAATTTGATTCCGATTTTTATTTTCGAAAATGTGTTTAAATATTTATGTATTCTGTAACTACTTTATTATTTCAATATAAACAAGATAAAATAAATTCGTGTTTAATAGACGGTGATGAAGCCCATCTAAAAGTATAATATTAGACCTGTTCAAGGGTTTTCATCGAGTTTACCCTTTCTTATAGGATGCAAAACCCCCCTGGGATTCGCGAGATGTGCTAATTTTTATGTTCCGGCGCATTTCGAGCACAGATGCCGATCCAACGAGACTAATTATAAAATTTATAAGCCTTCTTCATAAACATAAACGCTAAGGAAGGGCTCGTTTTTAACCGTAGCTTCGACGAGTTTCCCTCCATTTCGAAAAATATACGCGTCAATATTTACACTATTTTAATATATTGTATTATTTTAAATTTTGTTACCTCGGAAATCGCATTAGCCGAGTTTATAACAGACAAGTAATATATAAAAGTCAAAGCACACCATAATATTCTCGAAGTTTTGTTAAGAAAGCTCTTCCAGGATAAAAATTCCCTACGGCAACTGCATAAACTTTATGTGAAAGAGTTGTCAGCGGCCATGTTCAAAAATGATCGATAATACGAACTTTCATAAATGTGAGATAAGGGAATTTCGAAAATTTAATAAATACTACGGGTGTATTAATTAACTTATACATTTTTGATTTGTGAAAATTTTCTTGTAGTATTTTACTAATTTAATGTTCATATTTAAAAAATAAAAAATCATTATTAATAGAAATATGTATTTGATTAATTAACTTTCCTTTTTGATGATAATTTTTTCCGAAAATGCTTGAACCATTAAGGCCTAGCAACATAAAGTCGTTGTATCGACTTATTTATCTTATATAAATACTATTTTTAAATACAGACTAAAATAAACTGATGTTCAATTATTAACCTTGCCATTGACACAACTCTTACTACTTATTAATAAATATTTATTAACTTGGTATGACAAATCCATAAATAATAATTATACCAACAATTAACACCCTAATCCCTGAAATGTTTGAATAAATACAAAATAATGTTACTTAAACAAACCTATAATTAAACGAACGAAAACTTTACGCCCGTGACATACACATACACATTCTCACAGTACACGTCAACGAGCTGTGCATTAAGTTGTTATATGAATTCTCCTGTCTTTACTATTTTTTTTTTACTGGTGTTTAATTAAAGTAGTCGTATTTATGGCCAATTTCCTTAACTGTGCGACATTTCGTCTCACCTACGTATTACCACAGCCAACGGCTGTCCAAGTAATCTAAATTTCGATTCGCACGTTTCGCATCCATACGAACTTCGTCATTTAATTTCAATCGTTCATTTATTCAGCATTGGTCATCAAGTTAACCGTTAAGTTGAATAACTGCCATCAAACGTGTCACGCAAGCTCAATGTATTTAAATTAAGTTTTCCTATTTTAATTCGTCCAAAATTTTTATACGGATTTCGATTAGTGATTTGACGTCTTATTATCTTATTATCCTTACTATTCCTTAAAACATATTATTGGTAAAGTTAATGTTATAACTGGGCAACTATTTTATTTATTGTGTTGGTTTTACATAATTTTTCACTTTAGAAATTGTTGGGCTAGATGCGTGTTGAATACAAAGAGTATACTTTGAGTTATTTGTAGAAACACTAAAGAATTTGTGTCAAAACAAGAAAATTAGAGATTAAAACGGCAAACTATTTATTATTTACAATTATTGTCCCATTCTTAAAAGCCGTTATATTAAACACTTTTAAACGGATTAGATAAAGGATGCGCGCAGTTTCGTTGACAACTAATCCTCCCATGCATTCAGTAGATGTATGTATGGAGGTCTGGCGAGTTCAGAGAGAACAAAACAGGTGTCATCAGGGGCTTTATAACGTACTTCGCATGAAACCTAATAAATTTCGTTGCAAGAGATCTTTTTCCGAACCTTAACACATCATTTTGATGTCACAGTGTAATTTTTAAAATCATCTTTAATTAAAAACCCATGACGTGTTTCATTTAATTTAATCATATTTGATTTCTTTAAAAGTGCGTCCGCAGAAATATTTGAATAAATCTGTCACTCATATGTATCTAAAGTCAAATTTTAGTTACTTTTTACAAGATGTGAACGACGAAAATATTTAAGTGCTTTTTGTGAACACTATGATAAAATCATAGAAGAACTAAATTTGTATGGCGTTTCTACCGTTATTAATTATATATTTAACCTGTATTTTTACACTTGATAAATTTGAGATTTCAAAGGTTGTTAACACTGGCTGCTTTGAAAAAAAATTCACGGCATTTTTTAATGCAATAATTCTATTTGAACCCCAAACCCAACCAAGCACACACTCGTTACATTTTCATGCAAAATAATGCAAAGATACTTGAACCCAAGGAGATCTAAACTAACTCAAACCTAATGCGATTAAAATCTACACGTATTAGATTAGTATTGGGATGGTTTTGGGCCAATGAGGGAAGGTCAAAGGTCGTTCAACCTGCATAAATAATAACCCCACAAATTTAATAAAATTCAATTACTAGATTTGAAACAAACCTCAACTAACACAAATATACGCGAACCTAAATTGTGGAGTAAAAGAGACGTGAGATTTGGAGGAAGGATGAATATATGGGAGGTTTGTGTGAGAAGCATACTTCCATCCGAAATGTGGGGAGTGAAAGAAGAGATCATGATGGAGAAATTGGGGGAATCGACACCAGAGTACGTGGTATTTCAGGAGACAGGACAGGAAAAAATGGCAATGGAGGCTAGCAGAGGGGTTAGATATGAGCTGAGGAAGAGGATGAAGGGGGAAGAGAGATTGAGGAAGAAGCGCTAAGCGAAAAGCAGAAATGTCAAAATGGAAGGTGTATAGCAAGAACCTTTACGAAAAGGCAGAGATAGCGTGGCAGGAAGCACTAAGGTTAAGGGGAGAAAGGAAGGAGATTGAGAGAGAAATCCTGGAAAGATGGAAACAGGTAGAAGCCCAAGGAAAAGAAGGGAAAATGAGTAAGGCAAGGTATAATAAGATATATAAAGAAATTTGCACATATGGGGGTAGACCGGAATATCTGAAAGGGGGGGATCACGGATGGGGGAAAGAGTGATAGCGAGATTTAGGTGCGGAAGTGAGGAGAGAAGCAACAAATATTGGATGGACGAGGAGTATAGAAGATGTGAGTTCTGCGACGGGAGGACATATGAGTGGAAGCATTGGATAGAGGATTGTCGGGAGATAGAATGGAGTAAGGAGGAGAATAAATAAAGAGAAGAAACTGGAAAAAGATTTTGTATCAGACATGGATTTGGAAAAAATGAAGAAAATAAAGAGATTGAGGGAGGAGAAAAGAGAAAAGAAACGGCGAGGAGAGACACAGGGGGACGTAAGGGAAAGGGACAAGAACATGAAACTGTAAATAGTGAAATAGATGAAACGTGAAGAATTTTTGTTGTAATGCCATATTTCTATAGATAATAATTGGCCAATCTCGTTTCTGAGTTCCCTAAAATTCAGGAACGAGATTGGTTGGGTTGGGTTGGGTTACCATTTCCCTTTCTCTTGCTATTATATTCAATTGTTATTCTTTCCTATTTCCTACTATATTTCTATCTTTCAATTAATTTTCTCATTTTCGTTTCCTTCACATAATCCAATTTCATTGCCAGCGACATTCTGATGTTGCTTTAATATCAAGTTTGTTTTTTCCCTTATTACATTTCCACTCTTCTCCACCTATTATAACTTTGTCTAGCCCGATCTTTACCATTTTCCCATAACAGTAAATTACGTACCATGTTATTATAATTTTTTTTATCCAACGAGAATAGATCATTTATTTTTTTGTCTTATTCAAGTTTAAGGGCGCAATAAAATTCAGTTATAATAATTAATATTTGTACTCTCAAGTTCCGAAACGAGTAACTCTTTTCGTTGTTGACGTTTCATTGTCATTGTATTACAAATGACCGCGAGCCATTTATTTCATTAATTTTTTAAGGTGTCATGTTTAGTTCTTCACGTCACAGAAAATACGTGTTCTCGACAATAGAAATTTTCATATTATTAAATCGACAAAACATACAGGAATTTTGGTACAGACTTGGAGACGAATTCTCCACTCGTGTTGGTCGAAATCGAAAAAGTTTTCTTTGGGGTTCATTTCAAAACATCAAACTTTCGCTACAATTTGTAAGCACATCTGATTAAAGCATTTTCGATTTATACATCAAATCCTCGCCGTTAACAATATTTTGACATTTAATAGACACAATTTTCTTACCTTTAAAAAATTAGCGAGGATTCTAACCGTGAATTTACATATTTTACATATATTCTAATTAAAACGCTTAAAACCTTAATTAAATACATTGTTTAATTTACATTTATTTTATCAAAGTATATATATTAAGAATGTTTTATAACGATTTACTCGGATTTTTGGTTTAGTAAATTTACACAATTTGACGTTTTCTACTACAATGATTAAAGCTAATATATGCTTCAGGGGCCTGTATTATACCTAGTACCAAGTTTTGGTACACTGTTTTTTCGTTATAAAATCAAAACGACAAAAGATTTTGGAAATATTTTTTTGTATTATTATTTATTGCATATTTGAGAATAAAAGAAAATAAGGTTACTCAAAATGGCCGCCGCTTGCCTTCCAGCACGACCGAAGTCTGACAGGCCAATCGTCTATCGCAGTACGTACAAAATCCTTAGGAAAATTGTCCACTGCTCGGATAAGAGCACGCTTTAGGGATTCCAAATTTGGGTGACGAGTAGTGTAGACCATGCTCTCTAATACAGACCACAACTTGTAATCTAAGGCATTCAGATCTGGACTAGCAGAAGGCCAATCAGCAGTTGAAATAAAATTGGGCAAATTGTTTCTGAACATTGGTACATCATTGCTGAAATGGAGCTTTGTGACCCCATCATATGCCACTCCTCACTATACCATCACAGAAGCAGGATAGTGACCTCTTTGTACTCTAGGAACCACTTCCGATGCTTGTGGAGATGACTGAGCATATACTCTATCATTTTGTTTATTGAACGACTCCTCCACAGTGAAAATTCCCCCCCCCCTCCTGTAAACAGAATTGTTTTATGGGCATTATTTGCGTACTGACTAAGCAGTGCTTTTGATTTTTGCTCGGGTTTCTGCTTCCATGTCGCCGTAAGTAGATGACCGGTATCATCTACTTGTATTATAACTTGTAAATTACGCGTGATCCCGAGCGGCAGCAACGTTCGAAAAATGTCGGCTGTTTCCAGGGCACATTTTTAGGCCAACAATGACAATACGGTATATCCCCATTCCATGATTATAAATAACGTACACCAAAAAGTTTTAACGCGTAAATGAAGTATAACTGTCACTTATCAAAAACCGCCAGTGCATGTCTTACAGTAGGGGCGATAATAATAAAAAAAACCTTTATTGGCATGTTCACTTTCTAACATTTCGTTCCTCTATATCCCCCCTTCGCCTCCATCCCTTTCTCCTTCCGCCTGCTCCTGCCGCCGCTTTCTGTTTTCTTGGTTCTTTCACCCTCCTGCTGTACCAATACCATCTTTTTCCTTCTGTCTTCCTTCTTGCCCACTATTTTATCTAACATCTCTAGTCCCCCTCCGTCTTCTCCCATATTCCTTCTATAGTCTTTTCCTTTCTTCTTCTTTCAGTTGTATCTCTTTGCACTTTCCTACCCAATGATCCCATTCATCCCATCCTTCCCATCATTACACCGCCTGTAGCTCTCTTTCATCTAGTACTTGTTCGCTTTCTCCTTACTTCCGCACCTGAACCTTGCTATTGTCCTTTCTTCCTCTAACGATCTCCCTCCCCTAGGTATGATGGTAACCTCCACTGTACTTTTAGAATATTGTATTTTGTGTTGTATATAATTATACAAGAACTTATGAAAGTACTAGGTATATAAACTAGTTATTATGCAACATATTTTTCTATTTTTCCACCGTCACCATATGATTCCAAGCAGATATTTGTGGGTTGTGTTGGATTAGTGGCGTCACGTTAAGAACCAGGAGGCACCTAACGGATCTACGTTGTGTTGCGTTGGGTTGGTTTGGTGATGGTCATCTTAAGACACTACGAGATCACCGAACAGATCTAAGTTGCGCCTAAATAATAATCAAGCTAGGTACCATAGTGCTGGTCATGGCCTCTGTTGATCACGTAGTGACAATCAGCTCATTGCGACGTCACAACTGAACATCTCAATCATCAAAAAGTATTTTCACCATGTTTAGGTTTTCCTTCAAGCGTTACTTAAATCCTTTGGGGTCTGGATGAGGTGCCGTCGCCGACTAAGGTTCGCCCTACTTATGACTCTGGGAGCGTTTGGTCTTTGAAGAAATCGAACTTGACAGAAATATTTATTCCAATTTTTATAAGAAATTGGTATTTTTTACTAAACTTGAAATCTGGTTAAAAATGTACCACTTTGCTGATACTTTGCAATATTATCATAGTTGGCTAGAACTGCCAGCTCATTTAGGGAATTGTTTAGTGCCTGTTGTTTGCAAGATGCCTGTTCTTTTTTGCATGCAAGATGGTGGATAGTTTCTTTGAATTTATTTATTTAAATTTCAATTGAATTAGTAACTATCATTAATATTAGTAAGTTAAAAAGTGTAAAATACAAATTTTAATATCAGTGCTGTTTCTTTGTTGGGTGTGCGTTTGATTATTTTATTTCTGGTCTTTTATAATAATATTTTAATGATTATTAAGTATGTTTAATATGTTATTAATTCTATAAATTGCTTATCTTATGCCTGATGGTTATGAAGTATAAATTTATGTTTTAATTAATCCTATTTTATTATTTATATGGTACTTGATTTAATTTCGTCGTTTAACCTTTTAAATAATTATAGTTACTTTATTATCATAGACCTATATATAGATTTTTAAAATTAATTCAAATTACGTTTCCGCCGCTAAACTTATTTATTCGTCACATTTGAATAACGACTGTGTATTTAAGTCGGCTGCGGTTTTGATTCGTTACTCATACTTAATTTAAATATAATACAAATTGAGCGCCTTACATAATTTTAACCTAATTATCCGGGAAAATCGTCTACACCCGACATTACGCATGCAAATAGTCGCCATTATAAAAATGTCTTGAACCAGACTTAGACTCGGATAGGTAATAATTAACAAACATCTATCAGAGCTGATCACTTCGCATATCATATAGCACCTCTTATTTATATTCATGACATTAATGATAATCGTTGCTAATCATGTGTTCTTTGCTATGGGGAAATAGCTGCTTGCTTAATCGGTCAACTAAATGTTTAATATTCTAAACTACATTAGAACTTTTCAACATAACAATTTTGCCTCAAAGAAGCCGTGTACCATATGAACTACACGTTCTGCGTTAAATTACCTTGAACTTACAGGTGCCATACATGGTAACTTATTCCACTTGAACGTTTATTGGTGTAAGATATAAATAAAAAATCGGGCTATGTATAATAGTTTAGAAAATATTACCACGATGATCACATAACATTGACACATAGTAGGAAATAATATAAATCATCGGTTCGTTTCGCTGTGAACTGACACAAATTACAAATAATCAAGAAAGTCATTTATTCACGTTATGTTTAAAGTAATTTACAGTTAGTGTTTGAGGTGACAACATTAAATCAGATATGAATTAAAATAAATTAAATGCATGCATTGACAATGTGAGTTAAAAGTTGCGAGAAAATGATTCAATCCTGATGTAATTGCTCTATTGAATGATGTTGATTGTCCAGGCTGATTGCTTTCATTATGTTTTAGGATGGATTAATATTAACTACATTTATGACACCAAGAACATATTGTCTTATGCCTTCCAAGGATGTTTTTTTACGCGCATCACTTTATAAAGATTAAATGGTTCTGGAAGAATAATGATACCGGTAACAAAAGGCTTGATTTGTCTCTGAGAGAGAAAATTAAAAATGTTTCTACGGATAGGAGCAGGGCCCGTTGTTACCTGCTTATTTATAGTCCAAAACTCATCGCATTCGTTCACCAAATTAAATAAGGTTACTCGAAAAATTAATAAAACGTAATATGGTTAAGGAAAATTTATTATTTATACCTCGTCGTGGCTTATAAAGTATGCAAATCAAGTAACAAATAACATTAACAAGCGTTTTATGATTGTTTGCGTCAAGCTAGTAAATATTATAAGGAAGTGCACGTTAGACAAACAAGTGATTTAGTTATGACGCGTAATTCAATTCAATTGAAATAAATTAATTACGATTGAATTAATTAACAATGAACTATTATAAGATATTGTATATTTTTTTACCTCAATCTTCGATAAAAACGAATCAAAATAACAACATGGACGAGTTGAAAATGGGAAGAATTATTGGTAATAAAATATGTAAAAGTAAAATAGCTTAAGTTATTAAATTAAATGATTTATTAAGAAAATCTGTTGTGTTGAGCTTTTGTGAAGTAAACGTAAACAAATAAAGAGATGTAATAAATTTATTAATTTGAAAATTTCAGTTTAATTTTTACTCAAGATGTCTTCTTTGATGTGTTTCATCAAATATCGTTGGTGTTATTTTTAATAAGTCTGCAATACGAACTATTTATAATATTTGTTGTAAATCAACAAATTATCAATTAAGAGTTGTGACTGTGTGTGTATTTGATTTAAAATAGTTGATCCGTGTATAAATATAAAGACGTCTAGGAGATCAAAAATCCCTGGAGGTTTATAAATCGAAAGCCCTGAGGTGGCATAAATCATAGATCGCGTATGAAGGACTGGAAGAAGGGTTGATTAGTCCGAACGCTGTGCATCGACTTGTAACGAAATAAGTCTAGCACAAGTCTCTGACGGCAAATATAACCGCAGGTAAAATCTAACTATTGGATAGCCAAAGGACAGAAGGTATAGCAGCAGGATTTAAGCTCCCAGGACTAACTCCCAGGGGGCAAGAAGATCGCAGGAAGTTGTGGAGCTAAAAGGCAAGGGTTACACACTAATACAAACGAACCCCCAGAATAACAATACCGACTTCCGTTCTATGGCTCTCCCAGGAAAAAGCTGTGAATATTTATCATAATTAACAACTTTTATGTTCCTGCACAGCAAAGAAAAAGAGTAAGGTGAACAAAAGTGTGATTAAAATCTAAAACGCGCCGTTGTTTCCATCATGAACCTTTATTAATACTGTCAGCTAAGGCATACAATGAAACGACATTTTTAATCCTTTTTGATAATTAAAATCGCTCCGTAATTTATATGCATAACTCTTCTAAATTAATAAATGAAGATAACGCTGTTTTAAATAATACATAATTAAAACTTAATTACTTTCACACAATACACATTAGACGTGTTAAAAAGAAATTTGCGTTATTATTCTTCATCGTTTAAATTTTAAATTATACACCTAAAAGCCATTATTTTCTATTACACGAATGCAATTTGTAATAATAATAAAGATACAATTTTCATACGCGGCAACTACTAATGCATTTTACGTAAGCTATGCAAACATTCGTTAATGAAAACAATACCTAATCAATTACAGCTTTAGTTAGACATTTGTTTTCGCAATTTTGTTCTATCTACATAGTTTAACTAATTCCCAAATCTAGTCTATAGCACTGCATGTATTCACTTATTAAGAGTTTCATATGCTATAATTATTTTCTTTATTATATACAGTGTGTTTCACTTAAGAGTAACACCATCATATCTTTTTTATTTTTAGTCCAATTTTCCAAAGTTTTTTTCCCAAACGTAGAATACTTATTGCTCTATTTACTCCCAAAACCAAAACCCAAACCAATTATCTTCTTTAAATGCAAAGCAACCTGCGATGGCAAAATAAATAGAAAAAATCAAGAAATCACTTTAGGGATTTTTAATCGAAAAATTTTATTAGTAATAATTGTTCAGAATTGTCCAAAATCCCTAAATCCAATATTCATGAAAATTAAAAATGTTAAAATTTTCCGTAAAAGTAATTCCAATTCGGTAAATATTATTTGCGCAGGTGGCTGCGCCTAAACAACAACAACTTTAAACAACTTTGACAGTTCAGGTTTTATTTCAAACAAAGTTTTCACAGCATACTTTTTTTGGCGCAGCTAATAATAAGTATTTAAGGACTTTTACGGAATATTTTAACATTTTTAGTTTTCATGAAATTTTGTATTTATGGTTTTTGGGCAATTCTGATCAATTATTACTAGTAACATTTTTCGATGAAAAATTCGCTAAAGTGATTTTTTGATTTTTGCCGTTTATTTTGCCATCGCAGGTTGCTTTGCATTTAAAGATGACAATTGGTTTTTTGTGAGTAAATAGGGCAATAAGTATTCTACGTTTGGGAAAAAATTAGTAAAATTGGACTAAAAATGAAAAAGATATGAGGGTGTTACACTCTTAAGTGAAACACACTGTACGTGTGAAAATATTTTCTTTAATACAAATTTTAATTTTACTTAAATTCAGTTTTTTTAAAATTTGATTATCCTCAATACTTGATTCTTGATTATTAATATGATCTCATGGTTATATTAATTAAAATTATCTCGTGTGGACAAAAATTGGATTGGAATTTTTTGATGTTATTTAAAATATGATTTCCCAAGCATGATGTTTCCAATTTTTTTTTTATAAATTCTATTGGCAATGTTATAGTTTTTTAGTTTTGCGATTGATAGAAATTGTTGTCAATTTTTAAGATTTTTCGATTTGTGATTTTCACGACTTGGGTTTACAAAGTTTGCGATTTGATCGAGTTTTGTATTTTGTACAATTTTCATGATTTTCACGAGCTTTGCTCTTATAGTCAATATAATAATCAAGTTTTTTTACGAACAACGTCAAATGATGATTATTTTTATTATTTTCACAATCTTTCGATTTGTGATTTTCACAAGTTTCGCCTGTTTTTACTTTTGGTGATTATTAGATTTCGCTTTAATTTTCAAGATTTTTCAATTTCACAACTTTTGACCTATTTGCACGATTTGTTTTTAGATTTTTATAAGTTTTGGCGATTTTTCAATTTCTGATTCATGATTTTTTCAATTTTTGACGATTTATGTCAGCTATTTTTATGTTTAAGGATTTTCACGACTTTGCTATTTTTGACAATTTTTACGTTGATATTTTATACAATTTGCTCGTTTTTTTTTTCGTAGATTTCTGGCCTTTTTTTCAGTTTTTTTCAACGATTTTTACAATCAAGTTAAATTTAACGAAATTTGTGATTTTCACAATTTTTTTAACTTTTCACGAACGATTTGTAGGAGTTTTTTTTAAATTTTTATGATTGTTGCAACAATTTTACAATTTTTAGTTATTTTAAAGATTGAATTTTTGAAAATTAATGAGATTGTGATTTTCACGGTTTTGTGTTTTGACGATGTTTACGTTTGCACGAGGTTTTTATTTATATTTTTACGATTTTCACAATTTTCACGAGCTTTGATCTTTTAAGCGATTTGTAAAAGTTTTTTTAATTTCTATGATTTTTATATCGTTTTTAAAATACTTTTCAAAAAACGCCATATGTTGACGATTTTTATTATTTTCAGAATCGTTTCATTTTTCAAAATTTGAGGTTCTTCTAAATAATGTCAAAATATTGATTGAGTTTTTATGATTTTTTAATTTTAAAAAATTTTCCATTTCACAATTTTTGAACTATTTGCGCGATTTTTTTTTAGATTTTTATGTGTTTTTACGATTTTTCAATTTCTGATTTAGGATTTTTTCAATTTTTGACGCTTTATGCTACTTTTGCAATTTGTATGTTTTTTCGCATTTTTAAGGATTTTCACTTTGTTATTTTTGACTATTTTACGTCTAAATTTTATGCCACTTGCACGTTTTTTTTTTTGTAGATTTCTGGCCTCTTTTTTCTGTTTTTTTAACGATTTTTACAATTAAATTAAATTTAACGAAATTTAGCGTTTAACTATTAGTGATTTTTACAAATTTTCTCACTTTTGATGTACGATTTGTAGGAGTTTTTCTTATTTTTATGATTGTTTCAACAATTTTGAAATTTGGTGTTAAAGGTTGGTCTTGACTCTTTGAAGCTTTTTTGAGATTGTCGCCAATTTTTAACGTTTCTTCAATTTTTCACGATTAATGGCAAATGACGATTTTTATGATTTTCATTTTGGCGATTTTTTGAAAATACTTCACCAGGCCTTGGTTGAAAAGGCTTCCTGCAGTGTATTGATTATATTAATTAAAATTATGCTTGTAGGTTCGTGTGGTGAAAATTTAAATCGAATTTTTAGAGCTTTTTATAATCTGATTTGCTATACATGGAATTATAAATTTTATTGGCAAACTTGCTTATTTTTTTTCCTCTGGCTAATATTATATACGCACGTGTCCTTATTTGAATGACACTTCGCCTTTTTAATCTTTATTCGTCGTTGCAATATTTCTTAAAACAACGTTTTCCAGTTACGTTAAATTAATTTCTTATCAACGTGCACCAGGGAACAGACAAATTGTTACTAAATTCTAGCTATCTTCGACGTGGGTATAAAAATATGATATGATTTTTCTCCCAATTTTCCCATGTTTTGTTAAAATTTGTATCGGCTTTTACAGCTGTATTACCCACATAATTTGATATTTCTTAAAGTGTTTTAAGTTTTTATATTTATTCTGACAGCTACCAATTAAAAACATTTCAATTTTTGATTTGTGTTATTTACAAAAAAAGATCATATAGAAAATATTTTTTTAAAACACACTGATTGGTTCATTTTAGAAATACAAATTTGACAGATTTTTATGTAGATTATAAATATATTTATTATTATATTATTTCTATAAATCATTCAATACATTATCTCTAAAGTTAATTAGATGATATTTTTAAAGAATTTAAATGCAGTGGAGCTTCCTTTGCGTTTTTAAATAAATAACTTAAATACACGTAGATTAAAAGGAATAATTAAATAAATAAATTCATATAACATTTGATGACGTTAAATGTAATAATTTTAGCGAGAACTGTTAATGTAAATGTACAAATAGTATAATCTTGAAAACCAATTACAAACGAGCACCCAGTAGTAAATGTGATCGTTGTTGATATTACCGTGCCGATTAAAATCGACGCTTTAATTACAAAGCCAATCAGAAGTTCTCCTAACTAAAATTAGCCATAATATTTTATACAAATGTTGACGATCAATCAAGGATTAAACGATAAAAAGAGTACTTCAAATATTATTTCAACGCAGCGCCGAATTAAAATAAAATAGTTGTCGGAAAGGAAGAAAATGTGTTCATCAAGTTTAAAAGTTTATTTACTAAGTAGGTTAAAATGGTACATGTTTACAGAATAAACAAGTGGCAACAGACAGGGTGTTGCTCTAGCAAATTAGCGACTTTTTTGTGTATTTTATGGGTTGTTTGACACTAGTTCTAGTTCACAGTTTAACGTTTTATTTATGTTACAATTAACCTGTTACGATATTTCTATTTAACGATGCACTATTTTTGGGTTTCTATTATTTTATTTATTTATTTATTTATTTACTTATGCCATGTAGTCACAACACTATAAAAAATTATTATTATGCATGCGTGCACGTTTGGAAAAAAAAATAATTCAAATGTGTTGATCGAGCGAAGTAATCAAATCATGTGATATGTTTGAAAGAGGAGAAGGATATTTTAATTTGTTTCTCATTAATTGACAGCTATTCTATTATAATCTATGCTATTTTCCGTTGCGTTTTTTGTTCAACTCATTTTGGGAAATTACGCCAGGAAGGTAATGTAGAGACTTGGTTAGTTCAAAAAGCACAAGAAAAAAATCTGATGATCATTGGCTATGTATTACTGGCTTGACTATATATATATATACAGTAGATTGACCTCCACTACAAGTTTTATAAACGGTATGGCGCCAATAGTAATTTTAGGTGTATGGCAGAATTACGGGCTTCTTCAAAGAGCTAATAAAAAAATTGAAGGTCAAGTTAATGCATATCTTTGAGGTTATAGACTTATACGTGTTATTTATTTATTACAGTGGCCATAGCCAGGGAATTATTTTAGTTGTTATTTGGAATTGAAATTGAATGCATTTGATTTATTCAATTTTTGAAATAAATATATAATAATTATATTCATTTAATAATTTAATTAAAAGAATATATGTACATTTATAAATGCATTCTGCGGCAAATATAATGAGCGGTTGGGTTTATCCATCGTAAATTGTATAACGTAATCAGAATTCAGTGATGCATCATCAGCGTCGGTTCAGTAGACGGCGTCTCTCCATCTCATTACGGTATTTGCCAAGGTACAGCCGTTTATTCAACGTCTAACGTGGGTTACACCGTCTCATCGCCGTATAACGTTAAATATATTTAAACTCGAGGATTAACCACCCCTGCTTGCTTTGTTTAAGACGTTGGCAAACAATTTAGAAAAAGGACACGGATATAGTCCTTTAAGTGCAAGTAATGGCAAATACGTTTGTTTATTTAGCGTCGTTTTAAAACTCGAATGTAAATTTCGATTTTGCGGCTACGCCAGAAAAATTTTTATCTAATAAACTCTAATGCATTAATATTTTAAATTTAATGTTCCATTAAATTGTACACAAAAAAATATTAGAAAAATTTCACGGGGAATTTGCATTTTAATTAACTGACATTTAAGTGGATATTAGTTTTTGTTTTTCGTCTCCGTCTAACGAAGTAGTCGTACGTATGTCGATGGCAACAAAGAAGAAAAATACATCAGCGAAGAACAATGAAACATTATCTAATATAAAAACGGTAGATACAATAACTTAAGTAATCCTTTAAAGCATAAGGTGCTCTCGTCTCGTCGTAATGCATTCTCTATTGAAAAAAATGAAATTACATTACACGTTCCGCTAATGGATTTTTAATTACCCGCAACTAAATTATACTAGATGTTGACTTTCTGATCGCGGCTCTAATTACAACTTGTAATTAACATAGCGAACTCATGTCGATTTCAATTGCATGAAAATTATAATTTAACTATCTAAAACCACCATTTTTCTTAAGGACCCTGCGAGATTTGCATAAAATATACACGACGCTACAAGTAATTAATTTTTACTGTATAAAGTAAACCTGTTCGTCTCGCGTAATTGATGTTCTCGTATTCGAGCATTATGGTATTACTGTTACATAATTTATTAAAAATAACAACTGATAAACAGCATATGGCATATCAATCATTCATTTAACGAAAATTACCATCACGCCTCTCAGATGTTTCATATAACACGTAAAACACCTTATTCACTAAAAAAAATTTATTCCTATCTTTAAATCTCAATCACGTATTACCAAATTTAGTTCTGCTGAATGTAAATTAGTCGAAATGTCCTCCAGAGTTTTTAAATTGTTAGGAGCGAATACCTATACAAAATATTCATGCCCGCGTAAAAGTCCTCATGCAGCACGTACCGACCGGGAAAATATTGCATTTCAAGTAAATTAACAAAATATTCGTAATTGTGATTAATGATTTTTAAACACGTATAGATACGTTTTATTTTATTTCACTCTATTCATCTCCATAGTCCTTCCTAACTAGATTTTTTCTGCGATACGATGTACTCTATTAGAAATGTCCTCCCGGGTTAGCAACGCCAAGTCTGTTTTTTGTCCGCGTAAAAGTACTCATCCAGCACGCACCGACCGGAAAAATCTTGTTTTTTTGGAGCTTTAAATAAAATCATATTTTGCTGCAACGAAAACAATGGTGGAAAACTGATTAAGAATTCGTTGATTTTTAAAATATGTCTATTACGACCTTTTCTACGATCTTTGTTTATTTCTATCCGATTCATGATTTTTTTAAACACGTATATATAAGATTTCTTTTATTTCACTCTAATCATGTCGTGCCTTACTATTTTTTCTGCGAACCGAAGTAAAGTAGTACAGATTTTCGAAACCATAAAATATGCTAGAAATGTCCGCCCTATAAAAAAAATTCATGTCCGCGTAAAAGTCCTCATGCAGCACGTACCGACCGGGAAAATATTGCATTTCAAGTAAATTAACAAAATATTCGTAATTGTGATTAATGATTTTTAAACACGTATAGATAAGTTTTTTTTTATTTCACTCTTTTCATCTCCATAGTCCTTCATAACTAAATTTTTTCTGCGATACGATGTACTCTATTAGAAATGTCCTCCCGGGTTAGCAACGCCAAGTCTGTTTTTTGTCCGCGTAAAAGTACTCATCCAGCACGCACCGACCGGAAAAATCTTGTTTTTTTGGAGCTTTAAAATCATATTTTGCTGCAACGAAAACAATGGTGGAAAACTGATTAAGAATTCGTTGATTTTTAAAATATGTCTATTACGACCTTTTCTACGATCTTTGTTTATTTCTATCCGATTCATGATTTTTTTAAACACGTATATATAAGATTTCTTTTATTTCACTCTAATCATGTCGTGCCCTACTATTTTTTCTGCGAAACGAAGTAAAGTAGTACAGATTTTCGAAATCATAAAATATGCTAGAAATGTCCACCCCGATTAGCAACTCCAAGTCCGGTTTTTTATTGTTTGAGGCGAATTCAGCACCCATTAAATTTCGAGCTTCGAGGATTATTAATATTTATATTTTTAAGCACGTTACGTCCGGAGTAATTTGTATAATTTAATCGAAAACGATAGAGACGATTTTTAGGATAATATTTGGATCGAGTCCATTATTTCTGGGACAGGCTATAGTAGCTCGCCCCCCCCCCCCCCCCTATAAAGACAAAAAAAAATAATTTACAGTCAATTTTATTTATCTATTAAGAATCGTAATTAATTCAATTATTCGAAAATCGTTTATGTACAAAGTCAAACTTTTTGCCCGACAAATTTCAACTGTAAATATTTATGACAACCCACTCGCGTTTTTTAAAGCGTTTTATAGAATTTGTCTCAAAAAAGTTGAATTTTTATCAGCAATATCGGCCACAAGAACTAATTTATATTCATTGGATTTTCTCCTCGTATTCGGGAATCTATCATATTTGAAGTTTTCTATAGATTTTCTAGTAACTGTATTTGAATTTATTTATTTTAGATTGCCATGGTTTAATAAGTGATGCAGGGGTTCTAAATCCACGCAGATTAATGAGTTGTTTTGTGAACGTCAGACGATATATTTTTTTATCAAACTATGTGAAATATGCAAAATATTTTTAATGTTTTTTTTTTACAGTTTTTGACATTTAAGATTTTGATAATTTTAATTAAATTTTAAATAATTAGGAAAATCTTAAGATTAATAAATCAAAATGAAGTAAAATTAAATTACATGTTTTGCAACGGTCGTTTTTTGCATCTTGTCAATTTTTCAACTATCAACTAGTTAATAAAATTAAAGCTATTTTTACATTTTTTTTTCATACAACTTTGTCATTTTAGAATTTTAGAATGTTTGGTAGTAAACATTTTTAGTTTTTTGCCATTTTTTGTATTTTCAATTTTTACCTTTTTCTGATTATTATTCTAGATTATTCTTCTATATATCTGATTTTGAAATGTTTTGGGTTTTGAGCAATTTTGATAGTTTTAAATTTTGGCAATTTCTCACATGTGGTCTTCTTGACAATTCTGTTAATTTTTGTTTGGAAATTTTTAATTTTTTGATTAACATTTCAGACAATTTCGTATTCACAATTTTGGCAAATTTGAAAATTAAGCCAAATTGCCTACATTTTCGTCAAATTAATTCAATTTGTGTCCAATATTTGAATTGTTGTTGCATTGCAGGCAACTTTTCACATTTAAATAAAAGAAGCAGAATTACGGAGACAAACTGAGACAAATTTTGACTTTTTGACAATTTTGAAACTGCACGATTTTGCGAATTTTTGCCATATCGAGTTTGAACATTTTGTCAATATAATAATATTTTTTAACATTGTTACTTTTTCTTGCATTTAGTCAATTTTTACACCGAATACGAATTTGACAATATTGACGTTTTGAAATTTATTGCAATGTCGAAAATATTGGGTTGGGTTGTAGCTCAAAATTTTGCCGCTTATTATTTTTTTTTCACTTGCACAATTGCAGTAATTAGTTGCATTTCGACAACATTGATTTCTGGACCTTTTTTACAATTTTGAAACATCAATTTTTTGCATAATAAATTAAATTATATAATAGCGAATAAGCTTCGTAGATTTTTACAGTGCTTTTTATTTTTTACAGAGGGACCACGGACAGGATCGGCAGGATCACATCGACAAAACTTTCAAACCACGTAGAAAAATAAAAACGCAAGAACGCACAAAGTATAAAAAATTAAAAATTCAACGCTCCATCTCCTAATTAATCCTAACTCGGGTTAAAATCGCAAAGTGTGTTTTTATTGTTTTACTCCTGCCTATGTGCGCAACGTTGTCTCGACGCATAATAGTTCCGAATTAGTAGGATCGACTTACCGGTGACGTGACGTGACAAAAACAAGTAGGTCAGTTTTTTCGCGACGTTTTCGCTGTCAATCGTTCGGTTAGTTTGTCGCGTTCCTCGGGAATAATTGCACGTAATTTTCGTCGCGATAATTAGTGGGTGCCGTATGTTTAGTGCATGGAGGTGCGTTATGGATGGTTTTGGAGTCTTCGGCGACGAAGGTGAGTGATTTTTTTCGTGTTTGATTGGCACCGGACGATTCCAAAGGAGACTCAAATGTATATGTATACATACACGCGTATGTTTGTATATTATAAAAACATCGGAATTTCATTGCAAAATTAGTATGTTAGGTTATAAGAAGAAGTCGTCATGTTATCGACGACAAAATTGAATTGGAATTGATTTGTAACATTGTGTTTTGTTTAATATGAAACTGGTCCAGATAACCTAAAAATCTTATGATTAATTTGTAATGATTTCTTAAAAAAACAAATATCCAGATGTTTAAAGCTGAGTTGGTGATATTTTGTCTATAGAATAAGTTGAGTTAGTTCGATTAAGTTGAAACCCGATTTGTTGATTGCGGCTGCATTTAAATATATTAAAATGCTAACTGCTAATAAACTCAATTTGATATAATTTGAAACAGCGCCAGTAAACTATAATCTGATTGCACTGATTTCTTGGAAAATCCAAGTGGTTTAAAGTTTTCTAAACCCACGAAGTTTATGAAATTGAAACTTATGAATCTGTGAAGTCCCTGAAATTTATTAAGTGCGAAATCATTCAACTCTATGGAATGTGACAAATCTACGAAGCCTACAAAATTTGTAAAGTCTGCAACATTTATAAATTGGATGAAATATGTGAAGTTTATGCAAACTACGAAATCTTACTAAACAGACATATTACGGAATATGTGTGATCTAAGAAGTCTATGAAATCTATTGTGAAATCTATAAAATTATAAAATGAATGAAATATATTTATCGCGTGAAATATATGGAATCTGTAGAACCTGTTACATCCATAGAAGTTCAAAAATTAAAAATTAAAATAGAAGAAACATTTCAATGCTTGAAATGACTTTTGGATACTGTTACGAATACATGTATTAGACAATAGTATGTTATTTACTCGTTTAGTAAGGCAATATTGTCGCACTCGTTCTATTGGCACTCGTGCGACAATCCGTTGCCTTACTAAACTAGTGTAATATACTATTTTATCTACTTTGCTTTAGTAATTCTTGAAATTTCGCCTGTTCAAGTTTTCGTACTAGACTAGGAACTTTTGCGTAGGTTGGGTTCACTGATATTGACACTTTGTATTACATTTCAAAATAATCTAATAGCCGTCATAATTTCTGTAATTTGTGTGCAAAATGGAGGCAGAAAACGTTGAATTTACGTGTACCCCGCCGTATATACGTGAAGCTGCTCAAAAGGCTGTTGAGAATTTGTTGCCGGTAAAATGCAAGAGGATATATGACAGATTATGTAATGACACGAACATGGCACGAACATAACCAAACTAAAAATTACCAAAAACAGTTTAATAATACAACTCATTATTAAACTGTTTTCGATGTAACAATGAGCCCATTATTAACGCAAAGTAGATAAATACTATTTTTCATTGATATAAAAAGACTAGTTACAATTCGTTCACATTTCCACATAGCAGAACTTAGTGTAACTTGTTGCCAACACTATTTACTAAGTCACCTGTTTATCAGTTCAATTATTATCTGCAAAGTAAGTTACCATCGTTATTTTCATTGCTCCTTCTACACCATGCATTGTTGCAGGTTGGGCATGTTAATCATAAACTTTAGCTCTCATAGTCTGCCTTTGATGCCAACATTGCATAATTGCTTTTACATTTTTTTCTGCTAATGTATTTGCAGTTTATGGCTTAATCTGGGATTTATAATCTAAACTAATATAAAAAAATAGCATAGAGCATTATTTGTGTATTAGTGTAACTTGTTGCCAACACTATTTACTAAGTCACCTGCTTATCAGTTCAATTATTATCTGCAAAGTAAGTTACCATCGTTATTTTCGTTGCTCCTTCTACACCATGCATTGTTGCAGGTTGGGCATGTTAATCATAAACTTTAGCTCTCATAGTCTGCCTTTGATGCCAACATTGCATAATTGCTTTTACATTTTTTTCTGCTAATGTATTTGCAGTTTATGGCTTAATCTGGGATTTATAATCTAAACTAATATAAAAAAATAACATAGAGCATTATTTGTGTATTAGTGTAACTTGTTGCCAACACTATTTACTAAGTCACCTGCTTATCAGTTCAATTATTATCTGCAAAGTAAGTTACCATCGTTATTTTCATTGCTCCTTCTACACCATGCATTGTTGCAGGTTGGGCATATTAATCATAAACTTTAGCTCTCATAGTCTGCCTTTGATGCCAAAATTGCATAATTGCATTTACATTTTTTTCTGCTAATGTATTTGCAGTTTATGGCTTAATCTGCGATTTATAATCTAAACTAATATAAAAAAATAGCATAGAGCATTATTTGTGTATTAGTGTAACTTGTTGCCAACACTATTTACTAAGTCACCTGCTTATCAGTTCAAATATTATCTGCAAAGTAAGTTACCATCGTTATTTTCGTTGCTCCTTCTACACCATGCATTGTTGCAGGTTGGGCATATTAATCATAAACTTTAGCTCTCATAGTCTGCCTTTGATGCCAACATTGCATAATTGCTTTTACATTTTTTTCTGCTAATGTATTTGCAGTTTATGGCTTAATCTGGGATTTATAATCTAAACTAATATAAAAAAATAGCATAGAGCATTATTTGTGTATTAGTGTAACTTGTTGCCAACACTATTTACTAAGTCACCTGCTTATCAGTTCAATTATTATCTGCAAAGTAAGTTACCATCGTTATTTTCGTTGCTCCTTCTACACCATGCATTGTTGCAGGTTGGGCATATTAATCATAAACTTTAGCTCTCATAGTCTGCCTTAGGTGCCAAAATTGGATAATTGCTTTTACAATTTTTTCTGCTAATGTATTTGCAGTTTATGGCTTAATCTGGGATTTATAATCTAAACTAATATAAAAAAATAACATAGAGCATTATTTGTGTATTAGTGTAACTTGTTGCCAACACTATTTACTAAGTCACCTGCTTATCAGTTCAATTATTATCTGCAAAGTAAGTTACCATCGTTATTTTCATTGCTCCTTCTACACCATGCATTGTTGCAGGTTGAGCATATTAATCATAAACTTTAGCTCTCATAGTCTGCCTTTGATGCCAAAATTGCATAATTGCTTTTACATTTTTTTCTGCTAATGTATTTGCAGTGTATGGCTTAATTTGCGATTTATAATCTAAACTAATATAAAAAAATAGCATAGAGCATTATTTGTGTATTAGTGTAACTTGTTGCCAACACTATTTACTAAGTCACCTGCTTATCAGTTCAATTATTATCTACAAAGTAAGTTACCATCGTTATTTTCGTTGCTCCTTCTACACCATGCATTGTTGCAGGTTGGGCATATTAATCATAAACTTTAGCTCTCATAGTCTGCCCTTGATGCCAAAATTGCATAATTGCTTTTACAATTTTTTCTGCTAATGTATTTGCAGTTTATGGCTTAATCTGGGATTTATAATCTAAACTAATATAAAAAAATAGCATAGAGCATTATTTGTGTATTAGTGTAACTTGTTGCCAACACTATTTACTAAGTCACCTGCTTATCAGTTCAATTATTATCTGCAAAGTAAGTTACCATCGTTATTTTCGTTGCTCCTTCTACACCATGCATTGTTGCAGGTTGGGCATGTTAATCATAAACTTTAGCTCTCATAGTCTGCCTTTGATGCCAAAATTGCATAATTGCTTTTACAACTTTTTCTGCTAATGTATTTGCAGTTTATGGCTTAATCTGGGATTTATAATCTAAACTAATATAAAAAATAGCATAGAGCATTATTTGTGTATTAGTGTAACTTGTTGCCAACACTATTTACTAAGTCACCTGCTTATCAGTTCAATTATTATCTGCAAAGTAAGTTACCATCGTTATTTTCGTTGCTCCTTCTACACCATGCATTGTTGCAGGTTGGGCATATTAATCATAAACTTTAGCTCTCATAGTCTGCCCTTGATGCCAAAATTGCATAATTGCTTTTACAATTTTTTCTGCTAATGTATTTGCAGTTTATGGCTTAATCTGGGATTTATAATCTAAACTAATATAAAAAAATAGCATAGCATAGAGCATTATTTAATAAGTTTAAAATTTTTATCTGTTCTATCTTTGTTTCAAATTTGTAATTATGTGTAAGTAGGGGTGCCCAATCTAACCCAATTCAACCCATTAGTACTTCAAAAAATTCATTGCAAAAATGTTTTGCTTTCACTCCAAACTAATGGAAATACGCCATGGATAAATATATGAGTGCCTATTGGGATCGATCAGAATTACCGCATTTTTGTAAATCGAACAACCCATATTTTACAGTCGAGATGAAAAATACGGAGTGTTCCATTTAATGAACTTAATGCCACTTAAAATTGCTGTTATTCAAAGTGAATTATGATCCACCCAACATAGCCGTTTGAAATATGTGAGTACGTTAAGCGATAGCTGATGGCTTACTTATGCTAATGTGTTAAAATCGTAGTTTACTTTGAAATGTTACAATTGTTGGAAATGAGTAATTGTGTAGATGTGAAAGCTTGTAGAATCTTGCTATAAAATTTGTGGTACGTTTTAAAAAATAATATACGTATTTGTAAAGACCCACCTGTATATTTCACAATTTATTTAATATTTTTGTGTGGGTGTAAAACTATAATTTTATATTTTGTAGCTATATCAAAGTCTTTAAATTATTATTAATTCTGGAAATTGGACTTGTATTATATAAAAAAAACAATTGAATTGAATGAGACATAGTAATAGTTGTTCAATGAATGCGTAGCGTAAGAAATGGGTTAAATTTTGTTGTATGTTGCAAATGGAAGTTTGTTAAATTAAGTCAAATATGTTTGGTGAATTTTGAACCACGAAATTAAGAACACATATGATAAATATTCCGTGGACGGTGATTTAAGTCAATTAAAACGAAATTAAGTATAACTGAATAATTTCAAGGCAGCACGAGTCTAACAAAGCAATTAGATCAACCTATTGGAGATCATTAAATATAGCGTGAGGGTTTTCGTCCCATGTGTTTATGTCGCAGCCATTATTAAAGGAAGTCGTTCTTCATAAACGAATAATTGCTGGTTTCATTTTCATATTTAAGTGCATTCGTAACCTATAGTTTGTATGCAGTTTTAAGAGGTTGCCCCATTTAAATATATGCAAAGACACGTAACATTAAGAGCATGCATGCATTTGCGATTATACGGTTCCGATATTCCGATTTCCAAAATTGCATTAAGGCGGAATTGCATTTACAATTCTTATTTGGCAGAAATTATAAGTGGAGTTAGAAATTGATCATTTCCATAATGCGGGCCAATTGGACGCTTTAACTTTAAGCAGCCGAAGTCGAATTTTCGGGTCGATGGATACGTGCGGTGCGTATATTGCTACTGAATATTCAAATTTCGTGTATAAGTAATTTTTGATTGCGATGTACCATGAGGGTAGTAATGGTATATAGATGACTGGACACAGAAAGGCGGCACCGGTAGAGATTCAACACGAAGCACCTATCTAATCGCTAAGTAATTAGTACATCCAAGCGTTGATGGGAGTCTACCATGAATTTAAACCGTTACATATAATTTGGCTTTGAGTTAATAACTCTTAACTACACGACTACAAATCGTTCTTAATATCGTAACAATATTATATTAATAACCTTATAAACAGCAATGTGTTATTATTTACCAATATGCGCCATTAAAACGACTATACTTCTAATTTTTTAATAACAGTTATTGTCGAATTTACAAACACTTATTAGCTTATATTAATTATCGTTAAAATAACGATTCTTCGAATATATAAAGAAACCAATTGGTGAAATTAACACATTTAGTGCATATATAGAAATATGACAATCAAATACAACTAGAAACAAATACGTTTTTTTTTTTTAATATAAAAGTCTATTCTTTCTATTACCAATTTATGTATTTTCACCCATATCTATTCAGTGCCATCTTCTTCATTTCTTTTATTAATTAGCCTCATGTTTCTCATATTTCCCTTCGCCTATCCTCCAATTTCCTTCGTGGTCATATTTCTCTTGTTCCCTCTCTTTTTACTTTGTGTCCTTCTCAGATTTCCTTCCTGGTCTTCATATTTCTCTTGTGCCCTCTCGTTTTGCTTCGTGTCGTCGTATTTCTTTTTTGCTCTATCTTTTTGCTTCGTATCATCCTCTGATTTCCTTCGTGGTCTTCATATCCCCATATCTTTCATTCATATCTATTCAGTGCCATCTTCTTCATTTCTTTTATTAATTAGCCTCATGTTTCTCATATTTCCCTTCGCCTATCCTCCAATTTCCTTCGTGGTCATATTTCTCTTGTTCCCTCTCTTTTTACTTTGTGTCCTTCTCAGATTTCCTTCCTGGTCTTCATATTTCTCTTGTGCCCTCTCGTTTTGCTTCGTGTCGTCGTATTTCTTTTTTGCTCTATCTGTTTGCTTCGTATCATCCCCTGATTTCCTTCGTGGTCTTCATATTTTCTTCTGCCCTTTATTTTTGCTCCGTGTCGTCACCTCCTATACACATTGCGTGTACAAACTAACCCAACTGCTCCTCTTCTAATTTTCTTGTTATTTCGTCCTGTTCCAGTCTTTCATTTATTCATTCATTTCATATCCATCTTCGTTACTCCTTATCGTTGCATACTTTTACGTTGCTCAATGAGGAATTAAAAATCTAAATAAATCATGGAAACATAGTCAAGTATAAACGAATTGAAATAAATAAAGGGATTGTAAAATCAAAAAAGAAAAAGCAGACAGCCAGAAACAAACAGAAATAAAAGAAGATGCATGTATTGAGTTTGTAGTTATTTTAATGTTTTTGTTGCGTTGCACAATAATGACTTCAGTGACTTCAGTTCCAGATAGGTTTTCACCCAACCCAACCCAACCCAACTTAAAGTTGTTTCAGGGCTTCAGTTTTCCATTGTTTCTTAATTGTCTTTCACGATTATTCTTTTGCTATTTTCACTCAGTTCTTTCAGTTCTTAATGAAGGAATTGAATTTGTTGCTATTTTAACGGCTTCAGTTCCAGCTTCAGGGATTTAATGTTCTACTATTTCATCATGTTATTTACGTGCGGTTTTTCACATCGAGGAATTGCATTTGCAGTTATTTCAAACTGTAATTGATGAATTTAGTTAGGTTTCGAGGTGATGTTCACCCAACCCAACCCAACCTAACTTAATCGTTTCAGGGCTTCAGTTTTCCACTGTTTTCTAATTGGATTTGTTATTATGTTAATATTTTTGTTGCTTTGTACAACCATGGCTTCAGTGGCTTCAGTTCCAGTTTCCAAGGTTTCACCCAACTCAACCTAACTTGAATTGCTTCAGGGCTTCCATGTTTTATTATAAATGCTTCTTACGCATGTCTGCTGTGAAATTGGGTTGCAGTTATTTTAAACTTCGACCGGGTGGCATGAAATGCAATTCGGTTTCGAGGTAATGTTCACCCAACCTCACCCACCTTAATCGTTGTTTCAAGGCTTCAGTTCTCCATTGTTTCTTAATTGTCTTTAACGATTATTCTAATATTATTATGCTATTTTCACCCAGTTCTTAATAAAGGAACCGAATGGGTGGCCAGTTTAACGTAATGCTTTTCACAATGAAGCTTCCGTGGCTCAAGTAGAAGTTACGTTTCGAGATAATGCTGGCACCCAACAACGCAATGATTGTTTCAGAGCTTCTGTTCCCGAATTGTCTTATTTGAAATTTGAAATTTGATTTGTAATTATTTTAATTTATCTGTTGCTTTGCAAAAAAATTGGGCAACTTCAGTTCTAGTTAGTTGTCGAGGTAACGTTGTTGCTTTTTCTCACCGAACCCAACTTGAAAGTTGTTTAGGGCTTCAGTTTGCACAATCTCCTAATTGTCATTTACGCATGATTTTTTCTATGGAGGAATTGAATTTGTAGTTATTTAATGGTTTTGTTGCTGGGTGGCTTCAGTTCCAATTAGGTTTTCAGCGGCTTCAGTTCCTATTCGGCTTTCGCCCAACCCAATACAACTTCAGATCTTAATGGACGAATTAGATTTGTAGTTATTTTTATGTTTTTCTTGCTTCGCACAATGGAGACTGGGGGCTTCAGTTCCAGTTACGTTTCAAGGTAATGTTATGTTGTTTCTTTTCACGCAACCCAACCTAACTTAAGTGTTGTTCCAGGGCTTCAATTTCATTTTTTAATTGTCTTTTTGGGTAATTTGTTACGTGAAGGGATTTAATTTGTTGTTATTTTAATATTTTTGTTGCTTTGTAAAATGAGGACTACGTGGTTTGAGTTGTAGTTAGGTTTCGGAGTAATGTTTTGGTTTTTTTTTTACCCAACTCGTTTGAGGCCGTCAGGTTTCCACTTAATTTACGATTTCTTTGCATCGTTTCTTATTTCGACAAGTTCTTAACAAAAGAAGTAAATTTGTGGTCATTTTAACGTATTTCTGTGACTTTAGAACCACTGGATTCAATACCAGATAAGTTTTGAGATAATGGTGAATTGTTTTGTTTTTCACCAAATCTAATACAACTCATGGGCTGTTTCAGGGCTTCAGTTATTCACTACTTTTGTTGTATTTTATGCGCGATTTTTTTCCTTTGTTTACCATTGCCGCATAGTTTATGGTTTTCATATTTGTGTTTGTTGGCACAGCGAAAGTTAGGCTTCGCGGTAATGTTGCTTTGTTTTTCAGACAACGCAACCCAACCCAACTCAAGAGTTGTTTTTGTGTTCAATTTTCAACTGCTTTATAATTTTCTTATATGCGATTTTTTACACTCAGATGGTATTTTGTGTCAGGAATATAATTCTAAGTTGGGTTTGGTTTGGTTGGGTTGGGTTGGGTTATATTGGGTTTGGTTGGGTTGGGTTGTTTTTGGTTGGGGTTGGTTGGGGTCAATTTGTGTATAGTTTTCGCGCGTACTAGCGAACCTCGACCAATCGAAACCTGTTTGGGCTACGTCAACGATGTCGTCAAAATTGTCGTTGGATTTTTTCATTGTTTTTTTGTCCAGGAGTTTGATGCGAAAACAATTTTGAGATGAAAATGTTTGTATCTTGCATTTCACTGATTTTAATTGTTTTTTTCTCATGTTGCGGAAGCATTAAGCAATTATATATATATGGCTGCAATCGATTAATAAGAAGTAATTAATTAAGTATTAATGAACTCTTTAAACAGAGTGAGATATAATTTATAAAATATTGTGTTTACGCCGTTTTTGATTGGCTTTCTAATACCGGATGATAACGCATTGATAATTTTGTTTAAAAAATCGTGTGCATTTTATTAATGGTTTCGTGTTGGTGATGTTTAATAAAATACTGTGATAAATGTCTATATAATTTAAATTGATTTCTTTGTTTTTGATTCTTGTTTGAGTTACCGATGATTCGTCGTGTACATTTAAGCATAAATGCCATGAAAGATTCCTTGGTGAGAAACGTGTATCTTTGTTTGTTTCTCTTGTTACTTTATAGCTCGCAACGCCGCGACCATTTAACGAAATAAAACTAGACAGAGAGGATAACTTACATTTTATGGTATTTATCTGTAAAATTGGTTAACTATTGTTCATTATAATTTGGTTCTCCTCGTTTGTTTCCGTACGTCCCCCGTAATACATAAAACTATAATTTAAGTAAATCAAGATATGGTAAAGTAAACGTTAATAATATAGTTATGTTATTAGTACTTTGTAATAAATTAAGTGAAACCCGTCGTTAAGTGCAGGTGTGTGTGTATCTGCAGCGACGCGCAAGAGGGTGTTAGGACTGGAGTTATCACACAGCACTATCAAACATTAAGATATGTAATATTTCTGGGGTAACAAAACGATGATTTCGAGTACTAGAGATACTGGCATGTGCTAAATAATTCAAGGAAACCGACCGTATCACTCAGTCCCTCTTGGCATCTATGACGCCCTCATCCTTAGTCCCTATCTGTGTCCGCTGCTATCATACGGTCACGTAAAGTATTGTCCGTCCATGCAAAAAAATGAAGCAGCCGTAAAAGATTAATGCGCGCATTTGATGAGTTTATCACGACTTAAATTTTGCGTTTGTTTCGACGTGGCCGAAAGTGGACTCCGGGACCTGGATAATTATTGTGATTTGTCAGGCATTTCCCGGCCCGGTTTCCTAATAATTTATTCCTGCGGATTCTCCTAAATCCTGCTAAATATCAAGGATCCCTTACAGCAAAGGATAAGTTTAGCGAAAAGTGGAACAGACGAGTGATAAATCAGGAACAGGTAGCCGTCCCGGAGGATCACGACTCGAAATTGAAGGAGGCCGCAGCCAAGCCCTCGAGGACCTCGAGATGGATTGAGTCACTACACGTCACTACCACTAAAAAAAATCTTACGTATCTGGACGTTATCAAACCTCGATAATTATTTATTACCGACAATCAAAACATTTACTCACGTTATGATTATCTACCCAAACAATGGAACAATACGTTCGTAGAAAATAAATATTATGATTATTAAAATTAATCTATTTACCTCAACTAATAGATATGTATAAATTATTTTTTTTGCGACAATTGAAAAGAAACGTAGAATTAATTATATACGTGATAAAAAAGGCAGGAGACGAATATATCAATAGATGCACCCTCGAGTTGACCGCAGTGTTAAAATATCATCGGTATCACATATGTATGACCATAGTAAAAATGGGAAATTCGTGATCTGAATTGCAACCCGGGATATTTATAAGCATAGAGGACGTAACTTATGATTTCTTTCTGTTTTTACGAAATTGCATATTTAAATTCGTGGGTATCAATCCATATATTTTCGTTGTGAATATACTGGGCGTCAAAAGCAACGCGGAAATGTATTAAAAATTCTAGAGATAATTATATATGTATAAATAATAAACCTTTAAACCTTTTTAGATTTACAATGATTAAAATTTCGATTATTTTCAATAAAAATGATAAAATGCAACAAAATTAAAATCTCGATATACTACAACAAATTATTGCGTTACTTTTGACACGCTTCGTGAAAAAAAAATCAAAAAGCTGGAAATTGTCGTTTATGACGCATGTATAATTTTTTACATGAAATATTTTTATCACAGCTTTCGAGATTTATTTTGGGAACCATTAAGGAGGTTACATAAGAACATGCATAAAAACGAGTTGATTTTGACGTCAAAATATTTTATTTTGTTCTTTTTTTTCGGTGAATGTTATTCGGGTTACTATTATTTTGAACTGGTGAAAATTTATTGATTGGTATAATTTGTTTACTATTCACTAACTTCGTTGGCATTAATTTATTTATTTATTTATATTTGAGATTATTTTGCTTTAATTTATTTTTTAATTTTAAACTGGAAATATTTAAGGTGTTGCATAAGAATTTTTATTGAGACTTATTGCGCATTTATTTTTAATAATAGTTTAATATCTCTGTTTAAAAATTACAAAAAATTCATTTGTAATCTTTAACTGTCACGTGGTTCGATCTCAATGTTCAATGATCAAAATTTCAATTATTTTCTTAGTAAAAACAACCCAACCCAACAATAATGAAAATTGATATAAAAATAAAATCGTTTTGCATCTACATTTTTAACAAATTAATACGTTACTTTTTTTACCAATAAAAAAAATCTGCAGTGATCCACACTGAACTTTATGTTACTTTGGATAAATTGTTTAGAATTCAATATGTTTAACTTTTATTCAACTGTTTCGCAAACTTTTCGAGATATGGAAAAAGCAATAAGTAAACCATCATTTCCGGTAGACCTATTGCTTTCAAAATAGGGCGTTTTGTTCTACAATTTTTTACTATTTGAATAGTTTTTACTTTTTTTAATTTTTTTGGAAATTTTGCATTTTCACGTTTATTGTTTCTGCAATTTTGATATTTTTCAAGGTTGTGCCCAACGATATTCCATTTGCCAGGTTTGCGTCAAATGTTGTTGGTTTTATTTACATTTTCTATTCATTTGTGTTCTTTGTATTTGTGTGATTTTAATTTTTGGATTTTTATGTTCATGTATTTTTTAATTGTTGTAAAACTTTTGCATTACAACCACTCGTCTGTACTTTAGTCCAATGTCATCTCTTTTGGAGTTGACTGTACATTTTTGTCTTTAGTTGAATGGATTATTAGATCTGGAAACAAAACTCAACTAAATAAAAACAAAATATGTTAATGTCAAATCAAAATAAAAATTAATGGAAAGAAAAGTAAAAAAACAAAAGAAAAATAGTATAAAAAAATCTAGAACAAATCAAATATATATCTTATATAATTGAAAATTAGTAGATATTTTTTTCCAGAGCTTATGAACCCTATCTGCCAGCTGGATTAGTCCTTATTTCTTTTTTCATAGTGTCTTGTATGTTTTATGTTTTATGATTTTACTAGGTATACTATTTTTTTCATTCTTTTCCCCTACTGCACTGTCCTCATTTCTTTATGTTTTCTGCTGCCATGTGCATCTTCGTCTCCCATTGGGTCCATTATTGTACATAGTTTCATTATTATTCTCAGTGCTTCCTTCTTTTCTATGTTTTTCTTCTTTATTCTTGGTTACTGTCGTTGTTTCCGTTGTATATATTGTTGCTCTTATTAATTGTGCCTTTTACTCAGTTTTTTATCTCTGACCATTTTTTAATTGCAGTGTATTGCTCTATATATTTTTGTTTTCTTTCATTTATTTCTTGGTTTTTTCATTTTTTCTGTTTATGAGAGCTTCAGGTACTTAAATACTTCCACTTCTTTGCATCCACACATAAACGCAGTAAATATTTCGTTTTCTCCTCGTTCATCTCCAATCCTTTCACTTTCATTTCTTCGTCTAGTTTTAATGTTGCTTTTTTTAGTTATATATTAGTTATTTTTTAGTTATATTTGGCATAAGTTCTTATTAATCCAGTTCCTTATACTTCCTTTATTGACGCATCCAGTGTTCTTGTGAAGAGAAGCACTGACAATTCATCTTATCTTTTCTTATTGGATTTATCATTGCGTTTGATTTATCATTACCATCCTTATTAGCTTTCTTATTTTCTCCAATCTTTCTCCAAATGATTTTTCTTCAATTAACCGAATGCCTGTTTGAAATCTATGAGGATCCCGTGTATTTTCATATTATTTTTTTTTGTCTTCTTCTGTTACCTGCCTTAGTTGACCTTCCCTTTCTGCATGTACTCTGCTGATCTCTAAGTTTTTTTTAAGCTTTTCTTTTAATATTATTGTTATGATTTTGTACGTTATATGAAAGGTGTATATCCTGTGTAGTTTTGCAGTTTGCCATTTCTTCTTTTTTTAGTATTGGTATTGTTACTTCGATCCATTCATTTGATATTTTCTATTCTTCCCAAATTCTCTTTATCAATCTTGTCGCATCCAGCAGCTTTTTTCTCTTTAATTACTTTATTCCTTCTTCTTCCTCGTATAGTATTTTCTCCAAAATTCCTCATCAATTCCAATCAGTGTCCCTTTTCTTTTTATCATCGTATATCTATGTTTCGTAATTTATTAATTTTCTCTTTATTGGTGCTAATCCAATGTGTCCTTGCTTCATTTTTATTGCAACCATACATTCTCGATCGGACCATTGATTCAGGTCGTGCTATGATTTCAGCCGCAACAGATTTTATATTGTCCCTGATCATTTCCCAAGTATTTTCAATGCTATTTCCTGTATTCTTTTCTCATGTTTGATGTTATTTTTTATTGCCTTTTAAATTGCAATTTTTCATCAAATTATAAAATACAAAATACTGTTACTAAAACCCAATTTTCTAAAAATGTTCAATGTGTGAAACTTCAAATTTGAAATTTGACTGAAAATAATCTCGAAAACAATACAAATAAAGTACAAAATAATTGAAAATGGAGAATTTCTAAATAAAATCCAATGCTCAACAGAAAAACAAAAATGATTTGAATTTGGTGTTATTTCTGAGGTGGGATTTGGGGCTGTTTTTGAACAGACCTCTATTTTTAGTAACTTCCTGGTTATGTTTTCGACCTTCGTGTTTACTAACCTTTATTATATATTGCATAAAAAAATATAGATGAGTGCCGCTCCCTCTGAATATCCTCCGGCTATATCGATAAAGATGTCATGCATGCTAAATTCAAAGCTGGAGCGTTTTTATTAAAATAGTTTGGCTCCGTCGCGCAACTAATAACGTTTGAATAGTTTTTTTTCAAATATCGCCACGTTCCTAATTGAATTTTGCTATTAAAGAATCTGGCGCGGCAATCAACTACATAAACGTCACTCGCAGACAAAGAATAATTCTGATATATTAATTCACAACCCCGACAATTTGCAACAGGAAACGCGATTTAGGGGAAGCCGCCCTGATCTGCGACATAGGACATCGCAAGGCAAGGATTAAATATTACTGGTCTTGTAGGCATGGGTTTTAAATTAAATTAAAATGTAATGTTACGAGATATGCAGCTACCGTTTATTAAATTAGAATGTATACCAGTTCGCTTTTAGGGGACAAGAAATATGGTTTATTCGCTTTCTTATTACACGTCGCGAATAATTTATTCGTGTCGAATATGACACGTACATACATACATGCGACGTTCTCGTGCGTTAATTAATTGTAAATCAAAAGTAGTTAATATAAAATTCACAACATAATTTACTAATTAATTTACATATTACATGTGAATTAACAAATTTGTACGATAATATGATCAATCAGTGCAATTTATTGAACTATGATAACTTATAACAATAAATAAAAAAGATTTAAATAACTGAGAAAGGATCATAAAAGGTGTTTGAAGCTTTGCTTTCATGGCTACTGCGTTTGAAATATATGTTTGGGTTTATAACATGTTAAGAGTCATATTATATACAGAGGTAATAAAAAATGAAGGCGTCATAATTTCTTATTCAATTTTAATAATCTATGCGATACAGAAATCGGTTGAAATTTACTATTAGCTGATTCTAGAAAAAAATAGTTTTCATGTACCATAGGTTTTATTTACTTTCGCTTCTTATTCAATAATGATACAAGAAATTGGATTAAGCTTAAAAGCTCAACAGGTCTACGTCAACATCATTTGGGCAACACATCTTAAGGCAAACGTTCATATGAAATTATTTTCGTAGTTGGATAAGGAATCCGGACTAAAAAATTCCATTGAAAGCCTAGCTTGTGCTTAATCAGTCACCACCATGCCCAATGGGAGGTTCTTAATTGCTATGCTATTAATGGTTATGGTGGTGTTTTATTACATAGGTTCATGTAGACGTCTGAGGTCTTTACCTGACAATTTTTTCGAATTAAAAAATCATGGTAGGAAATTTCTTGAGAATTTTGAGCTATGTCGTGATGTATGAACGCATTGTAAGATTCAGGGCTTCATCTTTGCACTGTCTAGGTCTTGCAGAAACCTGCCCACTAAACTCGTTTGGTGTTCTTCTTGATAACTGGGTCGATAAAGGGTGCAGACGTTCTTGGAAGTGAAAATGGTGACATGCTTTTCCTTATTGTTGGAGACGAGTTACGTCGAATATATTTCTTCCCATCGATCATATTAGGTGACTGAAATCTGAACTATTTTGGTTAGAGTAATTATTTTGGTACTATGTGACTTATTCTGTACTGTTCAGTTTCTGCACTATTTGTACTGGTTTTGTATGAAAATTGTTATTATTGGCCTTGGACAGGCTAAGGTGTAGTACTTTATGGGATGCTGTGGATCCATGGCGAGTTTTGTCATAATTATGTTGCTCCATGGGAGTAAAGTGGATGTTTGGTAAGCAGCTGTTACTGTACATGATTGGGTTTCTGGTTAGATGGCGTCTTGTAATTTCTCTGGAAACCTAAATCTTTGCGAGGCTTGTCCTAATTGCACTTTAGGTTTGAAATTACACTGATGACGTGAGTCATGAGATAAGCATTATGTCAAGGTCTTCATTTTGATGCCCCCTCTTAACTGGCGATGATGGGATATTTGTAAACTTTTAATTTAAATTTCAATGTTTTTGTACTCAGCTCACAATCTTGTTGGAATGTCATGGTATCCTCTTCCTATTTTCTAAAAGTAATTCCGAATACTGGATAAATTGTGTTGTATGTGATCCAAAATAAAGGAATCATTTGTGAAGGAAACATAAACGAAAAAGTATTTATAAATTCTGATCAATCTATTTGTGGCCGCTGAATAATTTTTGGCGCCCAAGACAAAACGGATCCGTGTCAATAGTGTCTAATTAAAGTAGCCAACTCAATTTGTTTTTACGAGATATAATGCAGAATATAAATAACTCTGTTGAAGGCAATTATCCATTTTGTCAACGAGTGAGTTCTAAACAGGCATGAAATGTAAACGATGTAAAGGTGGTTTGTGTATAAAGTGTGAGAGTCACAAGCGTAGTCAAGCGTCCGGTGCAGATGTGTTTATACGTCGCGAACTACCGACACATCTCCAACATAAACAACGTGACGCCTATGGAGATAAAATTTAAATACCTTACGCATTTAGAAACGTCTCCGTTCGATTTAGATTAATTAATTAGGTCATTATTATTTGAAGATCGTAAACAATGTTCGAGATTGGTTCGTACCTGAATTGCTCAAAAATAACATAATTGATGTGCATGTGTTTGTGTTACATAACCGCTGTTAAATTTCTTCAGCGCGTTTTTATCACCTTCCTAAATGGTGTAACTTACCGGAACGTTTCTCCCCACAGTTATAAAAAACTGGGCGCCGTTTGTTGACGCGTCCGTAAAAATCGCTACGTTAGAAACGGAAATATAAATCTATTGTTTGCACGAATGATTACTTAATATCCCAAGGATTATAATTTGCGAATTAATGTAAAAATAATATAAAATATGAATGATTTGATTTCATTGGCTTCGTTTATTTATAATTGTGAAAGTTATTTTTATTTTTCTTCGTTTAACAAATTTGTCTTAAAATAATTTACGATGTACGAGGTCGGCTGTAATGTACATCCCAATCTCCGGCAACATTTTACTTGACAGATGACATCGCTTACCAACGCGACATGGGTGATTGGAAACCCTTGATAAATGACAGTAGCCATTATTCACTCCCTTTATCTGCAATATATTAAGTTATTGTCATAGAGATATGTATTAAGCTAGACTGCGGTCATTTGCAAAAATAATAGGATCACTCGCGTATGACATGCACGCCTATATAACGGCAATGAAAAATTAATTCTCCAATTAAATGAAGTGAATTAAAAACCATAATTAATAATATGTTGTTATTATAATAAAGTTGGCCTCGAATTATTTTATATTATTCCTGGCTCGTTAAATTAATACGTTGTCTATACAGGTGTCCAAATAGTGCTGCGTTTTTTTAAAAAAAGAACAAAATTTATTTAAGTCTTACAGAATATATTATAAAATTATTTTCTGTGTTTCACACAGTTTGAAATTTTTATTATTTTAAATGGGATATACAAAGTATACAGTGTGTTTCATTTAACTGGCGTAGCTTTGGGATCTCGATTATACAAAATTGTAATCATTGCTCATTTAAAGTTATTTAAACAGATTTATATTTATATTTTACATATTATACTTTCCAAAATATTAAAAACTATTTTTTTGTATTTTTTCGATATTACACCTTAACATGTATGATCGAATATTGAAGAAACATGCGTTTAATTAGAAATTTTAATATATTATTGGATTTGAGACGTCTTTTATACGTTTTGACCAATTACAAGTATTTTTTGATGGGTGAGGAACCAAGCAATTTTACGATTCGGTACCATCATGATTGGTATATTTGAAAAAATTTTACAAACATTATCTGTACACCTTCGACACGATACACGAATTGTTCTTCAATTAACGAAATTCATAAAGAAGATAACCGTGAACCTATTTCTCAATGATAACGTACGAATTTATATCCTGTTTTTTTTTATTAATTTTCCACGATAAAATTGATCACTTATTGGAAAAAATTTTGAAAAACCAACAATCTCATAATAAAGTACGTCATTTATCAAAATTTTCATTTTTGAAATCCAATAAGGAATTTACATTGCGAATTAACAATAATTCTAATGATGTTTCATTTTTATTTCGACCATACGATTCTGATGTAATATAGCAACAACCAAAAATAAACGATTTTTTCCTTGTCTTTTCGAAAATTGTGATGAAAATTGAGTTTGGCCATATCTGTAAAGTAACTTTGAATTGTCAATTTTCGTTTAACAAAACCATGAAAATCATCAAAATTAACCCCGATTTACCTTAATAGTCATTTACCGTCGCTAAAGATACGATTGATATCGATTCAAACAAAGCACACGTGTGAAAATCAATTTGACAATCGAAATGAAGTTTCCAAAATCCGACAATATGTGAACTCCATAAAATACTTTATAGCAAAGAAACTAAATTAATTAAAGAAAATTAATTTGAGTAAAATTTTAAGAGTGTGGTAAGATAAAATTGAGTTTGGCCATATCTGTAAAGTAACTTTGAGTTGTCAATTTTCGTTTAACAAAACCATGAAAATTATCAAAATTGACCCCGATTTACCTTAATAGTCATTTACCGTCGCTAAAGATACGATTGACATCGATTCAAACAAAGCAAACGTGTGGAAATCAATTTGACAATTATGAAGTTTCCAAAATCCGACAATATGTGAACTACATAAAATACTTTATAGCAAAGAAACTAAATTAATTAAAGAAAATTAATTTTAGTAAAATTTTAAGAGTGTGGTAAGATAAAATTGAGCTTGGCCATATCTGTAAAGTAACTTTGAATTGTCAATTTTCGTTTAACAAAACCATGAAAATTATCAAAATTGACCCCGATTTACCTTAATAGTCATTTACCGTCCCTAAAGATACGATTAATATCGATTCAAACAAAGCACACGTGTGGAAATCAATTTGACAATTATGAAGTTTCAAAAATCCGACAATATGTGAGCTCCATAAAATGCTTTATAGCAAAGAAACTAAATTAATTAAAGAAAATTAATTTGAGTAAAATTGTAAGAGCGTGGTAAGATAAAACAGGATACGGTGTACACCAAAAAGCCAGTACTTTTAATTTAAAAATGGTAATTCACAATCGGACCATACTATCTAAATAAATTAAAATAGATCATTTGGCTGCATAACAACGAAAAAATCATTCAAATCGGTGCAGATTCGATGAAACGTCAGCGGTGCCCCTTACCGTTTAAGATGGAGTCTTCTTACATGAAACACGTTGTGGGAGTATAATCCATTTTTATATAAAAATTCAACTCTAGACAAGTTATCCGATTGAAATTAATAAAAGCAAAGCGCATGGCATGCGTCAATAAGGTTAAGGTCATGTAAATAAAACGAAACGTGATTCTTCGCACAACAACGTGTAAACCAGATAGGGTTATTTGTTGTGCTTTAGCCGTTAACGAAAGTTCGATTTTGTAAAATGTCATCGAAAATTCTTTACTCAATACTCAATATGTTATAAATATGGTCACGAAGTGTTATGTACTTTCGGCAAGCTCGTTATGATATATAGTAATTTGTAACTGCATGAAGTTTTTGTAATATGAAATTACAATTTGAAATTTTAGCCAATCAGAGCGCTAGTCATTATATTTAATCAGAACACCGATAATAATTTTTATAAATACAGCTGCGAAATTGAGACCAGCGGAATCTAATCTAATCTATCAGTTGTCAATGAAACTGCACGCATGAATTTATTTATTTAGTCTATAAAGTTTACAAAAAATATATAATATAATAATGTATTTAACAAATGTCAAAAGTGACAGTGAAAGAAGAAAATGCTGTTAAGCCCATAGGGATTCTCGTCGAAATTTAAAATAATAAACAATAATTTAATCATGATACCATTTCACCGTAACCTTACTTTATTCCCCGCTTGTAATTAGAAATTATATTAATATTTGTAATTAAAGAAATAATTCCTATCAATATCATTGTAGTCGAATGAGCTATGCAAATGGCGAGCTTCTGACTCTTTTATTAACGCATAAGTTATATTGATTGTGAATGCGTTGGGTGTATTTTACTAAGGAGCTCATAATGAGGACACGACGATTGTCCAAGAATGCAACTGTGTTCTCCCGGCAGGTCCACCTGTTTAATTAATGTTCTTTGCCTTTTATGTATGATTAACATCGACATTGTGATAAAAATATGTATATTACTCATTAATACAGTTGTATTTTAATTATCTCAAGTGTACTGTAACATTAGGTAAATTTTTTTTATAATTTTGACAATATTTTTAACAAGGTTGGTTGGCATTTTGATTATTTCTAAATTTGACACTGGACTTAGTAGGATATCGACTTTTTTAAACTTAAAATTTGATATTTATAACTTATTTTGCCATCTTTGGCGAGATTTCACTGTTCTGACAACTTTGTTGATTCTTTGACTATTTTTTAATTTGGTATTGTTTTTCAATTTTGCTAATTTAGAAATTATTTGGCCTTTCGATATTTCAATATATTTTTTTACAACTTGTCAACTTTGATAGAATATCATTTTTGTCAGTTTTGTTCACTTTCACAATTCTGCTGTTTTTAAGATTTTACATAATTTTGAATTTTTTCCTTTTTGGCATTTCGGCGTTTCTAATTTTGACTTTTTTACTGCCTGCCTATCATTATGTACAATAAAAATATAACTATATTTTGGAGATTTACGTATTTTATACAATTTTGACATGTTTTTTGGATGTTGACCATTTTGCAAATTTTGCCAATTTTTTAAAAAATATGCGTTTTCGATTTTTTGCTAATTGTGGCAACCATTATTCAAATTTATTGTATTTATACACAATAACGACAGCCAATTTAATGAATTACTATTTTTCTGTATTTTAGAGCCAAATTGAGCCAAATTATAAAAAATTCCTAAACCCGACCGCAAAATATTAAACTTAATAAAATTGTCAAAAATATCAAAATTCACAATATTATCAATTTTTCAGTGGTCAAAAAGAACGAAAATTAAAATTGTCGAAATTATTTGGCAATTTTTTAATATCGATTAGTAAATTTTGAAAATGTCTATGTTTATCAAAATTTTGACAGCGTTTGAAATATTTTGACCTGCTAATAAACTGGTCAGCTATCAACAATATCAAAAATAATAAAACTGTTGAGATTGTCATAAATGTAAAATTTGATAAAACATTAAAGTTGCAAAAAATATAAAAAATTACAGCATTGTTAAAATTAATCTCTTTTAATTTTAAGTAAGTAAAATATTTTTAAAATTTGTATAATTGCTTCTTGTTTGATATTTTGCTGGTTGTGACATTATTGATTATTCTAACAATGGTAAATTATCAATAGACGGTAGAAAATTTCCTATTAAGTGCATAGAGTTATACAAAAGCATGTATAGTAGGAGGGTGACACTATGAATACCCCTCTTACTACAAACTACTGTTTAAATTTTGTACAATTTTATTGACAAATTTGTAATTAGTAAGTATTAACTTTGGTGTAAGGAATACAATTGGCAATATGTCAAATAAATATTTAATAATTTAATGCCATTTCAGGTTATAAGAAAAAAATGTGAAAACCTATTTTCGTTGTTTTAATATTTATTTTGAATTTTATTAACAACCCATTGAATTTTACATTTCAAACATTTTAAAATAATGTTTTGTCAGATTCGATATTTAAACGAACGGTACTTTTAAATTAAAAGATTTGCGCGTCATTTTATAATTGAAATTGCGTTTAATTTCGATGAAATGTGGTGCAATTCTGTCGCAGATTTAATCGCGGCAGCGCAAATAATTTACGAACGCATACAAAATGAAATTTCGCTTTTTCAACGTGCGAAGTGTTAAAAACGGCCAATTACATAATTTAGAGTTTTTATTAAACTTATGGTAATTGTTTGATATATTAATGTTTAATTTTAAATAATAAGTTATTAAAAGATGTTCTTATCGTGCGATCGCTTGCTTATTGGATGGTCAGCATGTAGCAGCATTACAAGTTATCGAATACCGAACTGTCATCATTGAGTTATTGACGGCAACTTACCGCGCCCAGTCATTCAGAATTTACATTCGTTTTGGAAACGGTTTACGAGCAACCCTGGTGCCATCTATAGTCTAATATGACCGGCTGACCATCGCTAAGGGCCACTGTTATGCAAAGGGAACAATGTCCCAAATGAAATCGTACCCTTGAGACAAACGCACTTACATATGTATGATATACAACATTACTTACCTATCAATATTTTATTATTTATTTTCATCCGACGCACACTAATTTTCTTCAAACAAAATTTATATACAATATAATACATATGATGACTACTTTCTTATATTTAAGAAAAAAAACTTAGCTAAACCTAAAATATGATATTTGATATTAATAAACTTCATCGACTAACAATTTAATTTAATAATAAATACGGCGCCTAACGTGGGGCCTGAAAATGTCATGTCCACAATTTGATTTTGGAATCAAATAAAAAAAAAGCTGAAATGGTTATTAGTTGTTGTTAACTTTTGACGATGATATTGATAATCAAAAGAATAAAATATCGTGAGGCAACCAGGGGATTGGGGAAATTTAAATTAGTCGCACAAAATTGGAGTTTGAATTAATTGGATTAGAATTAAATGATAATGAGATGAAACTTTCATCGGTTAGTGTAAAATATGTAGTCCTAGATTTAGAACCCATTAGACGTGCCAAAAAGACTTTACGTCAAATGTTAAGAGCGTTATTTTTGTGTGGATATTTAATCATATATTTAAAATATGAATATATTATAAATATGAGTTTAACGATGAAAGAAACGTCGTGTCGAAAAAAGACTGTGAACTAATTATACGAGATTTGTAAAAACAATAAACTTTAAATGACGGTACAAAACGTTTTAAAAGCCTTTAGCGAGGGACAAGAAAGGGGAGACATAATTTAGAGTAGCGGCTCAAGCGCTTTAATCGAGAGTCGAGCCGTCATCTACAACGATAGACTAAGACCTCGGGCTAAAGTGGTCGCCAGAAAAACCGGAGCGACTTATAACCAGTATCGTCAACCGTGCTCTCGGTGAAACTACAATGGTCACTTACAGACATAATTCAGGTGCAAACCAAACCAATTAAAATATTCATATGAACTTACCGTGTGGAACCCATCCGTGTTTGCACGTCTCACAGTAACGTAAATGTCTTTTTCCAGGGACGAAGCATTCACAACTGCAATTTGGCACAGTACAACGAATTGCCTGAAACAAAATAAGTATATAATAATGGTCGTTATTTAGAAAATAAACACTTATTTATTTTAAAACCAAGATTACCTTAAAGCTATTCCGTTCAATCTATCGTTGAAACCATTTTAAGCATTTTTTCACATCATTTGAATATCGTATAATAAACAAAAAATCTAAAAATTATATTAAAAAATATTGTAATAATTTGATCCAATCAGAAATAACATAAATCGTATAATTATATATTATATGACACAAAAAGACAATATGACATATTGACAATATTTAAAGTAAATTTTCACCCGAAGAAAAAAAGCAAATAATTAGTTAACATGAAATTAATAATTCTAACCTATATCTAATTGTCTATTAATCTGTGAACATAAGCTAACAATTTAAACGCAACATAAACCAATCGATAGATCTTTTAATGCACGTTGCCATGATATAAATTTATTCGATAATACCACCAGGTTTTGTAAAAATAATTTAAGAAAACAGTAACACATGTTTCGAATTAATTATTTATTGCACTTCTTGACAGTTCCAGTTTTATCTTCCGATGGAAGTTTTTAAATAAAAAAAATGTTCTATAATTAAAATTAATTAAAAAGTCAATGAGGATCTGGGATATTTGTGGAAGGAGCATAATGCTGTATGGGGTAGAAGTTTGGTGGGTAAAAGATCAACACAGACTAGAGAGGGCTTATATTGGGCAGATGAAGAGAGCGCTAAAATTAGAGAAGTCGACACCAGACTACATTGTGAGACAGGGGACAGGCAGGGACAAATTGGAGGTAGTACGAAGTACGAAGAAATGATAAAGGGAGGGAGAGGTAATAACTTGGTCGAAAAAGTGATTGAAGAGATGGAGGGGCGCGGAAGACAGGGGAAGGATTTATCAAACTGGGAAGAGTGCAGAAGGAAAATGTATGAAAAAGCGGGGTTGTCTATAGAGGAGGTAGAAAGAAGGAGGAGGGAGGGTAGGACAGTTTAGAGGGAGGTAGTGGAGAGGTTCAAACAGGTGGAAGCACAGGAAAGGGACGGGAAGATAAGGAGGTTCATTTATTATTACATTTGAAAATTTTGCATTATCATAATTTTTAAATTCAAAAGTTGAATCACTTATTTAAACTTGATACATGTCGTATACTTGGGGATTCGAACCAGTTTTGTAAAATAAATTAGGATCCTTGACGTTAAGTTTTTTAATTATTTTACGAATTTTTTAATATTTTTTTTTTAATATATATCTTGGGTGAGTGCATTGAAAAACCTATCTGTTCGTGTCGATTTCGTTTAAATTGATCTTTTAAATTTTCAGATCAATAGACAAATATAAATGACTTAACTTAATTACTAGTTAACTCATAATTTTCCAGTCATGATTAAAAGTTAAGATTGAATTTTATATAGACACGATTCCAACATAATTTAAAAATATTTAACTCATTACAGTAAACTTATATTTTAGTTTAAGAGACAGCCAATAATCCCATAACTACAAAGCAAGTGGACTATTAAATAGTGCAGCAAAAATATTTGCTGGTACACTAGAAAAACTCATTAGACAAGAATAAGGAGATATGCAATTTGGATTTAGGTCAGACATGGGTTACATGCAGTATTTATCTTAAGACTAATCATGGTAAAATCTACATAAGTAGATAAAAGTGTACAACTATATTTTATTGGCTTGGAAAAAGATTTTGACAAGATTGATAAGGCAACGAGACGATGGGAAAAAATAAATACAAAAGGAATCCAAATGAACATAACCAGAGCCATATGAAGCCGCAAAGGATGAACCAAAAATGATGTAAGGTCTAAACATGAAATATGAACAATGGTTGAAACCACTAAAGAGGTGAACTTAAATCTTAAAAGCTTCAGTCCGGGACGAAAAAAGAACGATCGATGTTTGAAGATGCAAAAAAGTGAACAGTTGGAAGCATCATGATGATGATGGCTCTGATCTCAGAAAGTGAGGAAACATTAAACAACAACTTATTTGAGTTGAAACCGGCGACAATTTTTGGTGCCTAACGTGGGGCCTGATTCTTTTAATTCTTGGGATTTGTATTTTGGTCACAATTATTGTACAATGCACAAAAGCTTCCAGGTGGAGTAATTTAGGGTCGTAAGATTTGTTTTAGGCGATAGAATATGATACCTGGACGTACATTTCGTCATAAAGTATTTTCTCATTTCATAGTTTCATAATTGCTTCGTTTTGAACTGCGTTGGGTTGGGTTGGGTCGTTAAGAAATTTTAAATTAATCTTAGGTGACTGTGAACGTAGAAAAACTTCTAGGTTGGTATAATTTAGGGTCCTAAGATTTGTTTAATCGAAAAATTGTGGTGCATGCATGTCTATCACATCATTTGTCTCATAACTTTGCAACCAATTTTGCTTTTTGAACGTTATTCCAAGTTCTTCGGGGTGTTCTTTATTTCAATCTTTTATTTAGTGCTCTTTAATATATTTTAAGGGACCCCCTATATATACCTTTACAAAAGTAAAGATGCATCTTATTTTTTCATTTCATAGACTCGTCATTGCTTCTTTTTGGGCTGGGTTCGTTTGGGCTGAGTTACTGAGAAATTAATCTTAGGTGATTTTGGACATAGGAAAGCTTCTAGGTTGGTGTAATGTATGGTCCTAGGATTCGCTTTAGACGATAAATTGTGATGCTTAGATGTTTATCACGTCATTTGTCTCATAACTTCTCACCTATTTTGCCTTTTGAACGACGTTCCAAGACCTTCTGGGCTTTCTTTGTTTTAATCATCTATTTAGCTATTTAATATAATACCCCTATATATGCCTTCACATAAGTAAATACCCATTTTATTTTTTCATTTGAGAGATCAATGATGAGGTTACCTGGGGTTGTCTGGGTTAGAGCTTGCAATAATTTTTAGATCGAAATTTTAAGCTAATTTTTGGTTTCCTACGTGGGGCTTGTTTTTTTTTTTAATTCTCGGGCTCGTCACTTTCGTTGATTAAGACATTATTTTTTATGAAATTGGACACAAATTTATGTTACAGTCACAATTATCGTAGCCACTTTGTGTCGGTAGATAGAAAGATGACAGATTTGAATTTAATTTGAATAAATAAAAATAGGGTGGCGTTGTGTTGGGTTGCGTATGGTTGTGTTAGGTTGGGTTGGGTTGGGTTGGATTGTTTTGGTTTGGTTTGGTTTGGTTTGGTTTGGTTTGGTTTGGTTTGGTTTGGTTTGGTTTGGTTTGGTTTGGGTTGGGTTGGGTTGGTTTTAGTTTAGTTAATTAGTTAGGGTCTTATGAATTCCTTTAGATAATACAAAATTTCCAGTCTCTGTTGCTTTCCCAATTTCTATGCTCCAACTATTTCTTAGTTAATTTCTTTGTTTGGTAGTCACTGTAATGTGTTTTGGACATCACTTACAGACGTATCGAAACTTAGAATCAGTTGCCTTATTGAAGTTGAAGTTGTTGATAACTTTTAGACTGATGGGGACTATTTTTTTTTATTCTGCTCTTTCTCTTTTGGTTAACACAGTCAAAACATTGCGAAGCTGGAATCGAATGCGTTAAGTAGTTACAATTGATTCAATCCATTTTAATCGGTATATGAGATGACGAGAGTTGTTCTTTGTTAATGGTGGGGGTGGTTAATACGTATTTAAGTTTTCTATGGATTAAATAAAAGACGGGAAACATTAATTTAAAATTTAATTTAAAAATGGCGTGAAACTGAATATTAAAATACTTTCTCAGTGCAAACCCTTTAGAAAATTAACGGGTGTTATTAAAATTAATTTTCATAGTAAATATAAGTAAAAAGTCCCCGAAGAGAATACGCGTCCCAAAGGCGCAGGTCTCATTGTTTCATGTCAAGGAAATTGGCGTCAACCTCAATGGTTCCCTCGAGGGCTTTAAAAGGACCAATTTGAATATTTTTAACATGGATTTTAAGGAGCGTGAATTTTTATCGCCTAGTAAATATTGAAACTGAGACGTAGGGGAATAGTGATACAGCATTCGTTTGCTAAATGCTAAAGAAACGCGCGCTGCGAGATCGTATTATTTAAGTAGTTTAGCTAATAAAATGCGCCGGATATTAAAATCAAGTCAAAGAAAACTGTAGGAATAAAAGGGTGGAAATGCGAGCGAGCTCGCGGTATTAAACTAAGACTTCATGCGCGAGAGTTTAGACAAGTCTTAATTAAAACAAGAGTTGAAGTAAAAATTACACCTTCGAATTAATGGAGCAATAAAAGTTTTATTGCACGTGTTCCCGAAAGGGTCTACGTTTATTTAATGTAAGGTAAAATTACTAATGCTTACTTTTCATATTTTTAATATTACATCAATTTTTATTTTGTGGTTATTTTTGGACATGTTGGACTAAAAATTAGTAATGGACTTGATGCTAATTTGATTAATTATATTCGATTTAATTTGTATCAGATTTTACGACACTTATTTGATTTAAATTCGTAGAAATTATTATTGGTATCTTGGCGACCAACGTGGGGCTAATTTTATTATTTTATTATTCATCTTGCATTTTCATTTTTTTGCAACATACTTTCATGGATGAAGCTTATTTTTAATAATATTTATTGTAATAGAAAGTGTGAAGCATTAATTAAATAAATCAACAAAATTTAAAGCACCGTGTTGTAATGGAAATGTCCATGAGGTTGATGGGTAATAGTCTCTAATTATTTACTATTATTAAACCACTAGGTTGGGGAATTTTAAATGAATTCTATCTAACACTTGGATAATTGCAAATTAAATCTAATTTGTTTTGTATGTGTGTACTACAACATAGATTCAAGATTCGTGTTTGAATTATTGAGTGATTTTATGGATGTTGTCGTAAATTATCATTTGATTAATATCTATATTAATATTCATCCATATAATAGAAAATAGTTTGAAATAAACACTTGATATATAATTAATCTTTATTATTCGCACATAAATGTCTGTGGACAGCAATTATGCGAAAGTGAAAGTCACTGGTGCTATATACGAGATGTTTTATGGTAATCGAGGATCAATCTAGAGTTATATGTAACTGAAGGTTGTTTGTGCTACGGTAAAAATAGACATCGTTGTTAACATGGCGTTAAAATGAATATGATTTTTATGAATATTATAATTTAAATGTTCCTTTGTTTAAATGTTTGAAAAGTAAGAAATAATAGCCGGATATACATATTAAACAATAGGAATATGTATATCACCAAAAGCTTATAAAATATAATTGCATGCTTTCGAAATTGTGGTTAGTTATAAGCGGTAGTTATTATTAGAGCTTATACTGAATTCCAAATGGTGTCCGATGAATTCCCAGTCCTCTTGTATTTATTCGAGCAGTCGTATAGACATTAGTACACCAACACGTTTAGGTCCATAATCGGTAAACATGCGGACATGTGAATGCGTGCCATGTTTGTAAAATCGTTTAATAATGCCTGGAACGCGGATTACAACAGATTTAGCACACACGCTCCAATACAAAATTGATAATTCGCATTTATTAATCTTGAAAATATACCTTCGCAACTAAAAATCCAAAGGATTTACTTTTAAAAGTTTAAGCCCAAAACGACCACAAAATTCATTAATCAGTAAAACTAGACGAACTAGAATTTGCAATTCATACAATTTTTGTCTTTTAATATGTTTATTGTGTATTTAATTAAAGATTAACTTGTTACAGTTTTTTTGTGCCAATTTATAAGCAAATAACATATGTAGAAACAATTTCACACTTTAATGGGGTAATATGTATATGGGAATTAACTACTTAAACGTAAAATCTATTTTTATTTTCTTTTACGGTAATAATAATTAAAATCTCATTAATATAAATGGACACTATTCAGAAAAAGAACGAAACATATGCAACTAATAATTATAATAATCGTTGATGCTTTATTTAATTGTATGGTGGTTTTAGATTCATTTCGTTTTTGTTGTTGCTGCGGAGCCCGTAAAAGTCCGTCGTATAATGAAAAAAGATAGAAGTTCTGGGTAAAACAATATAGTGTTCGAGGCGACAACACATAAATTATGAGAGTCGTTTTTGTTATTTTCGCTCCATTTCGCGCCGCTGGTGATGTCTGTTGGTATCACATTATAAAGTCGCGCTTTCCCGTTGCGTTGGTATTGAAAGAAATATCTTGGGAGCTTGTGGCTCAATTTAAGGGGAAGATTCGCAAAAATTACCCGGCAAATTGCATATCCGGTTTATTAAATATAAACTTGGACTAAATAACTTACGACACGTTTCAAAGCTTACCAGTGAGATACAGAAAAAAATCTTTAGTAGGAATTCCCTTCAACATCGAAAACTTTTTGGTTTTAATGATGAAATTATAGAAAAAAGTTCTAAAAAAGCAAGGTTTCGATAAATTGTAACAAATTGTTTGGTATCAATGCTATTATAATGTGTAATATGTACAAATTAAGCGATTTAGCAAATAATAAGATTTTTACGCGGTTTAAATTGAATTGGCAAATTTGGTCAATATTGATCGTTTGACTCTTTTGCGATTTTGTTAAAAATATGCCAGTTGCATATATAAAGGGCACAATGAAAATAATGTATAGAGAACAACAGGAATGGTGTTAGTAAATTTGAATTATAGTTGTTAGGCAGTTCTCTTGTTCTATTGTCGGCCGATCAGAATCGAGAATACACATCCAAGTGGACTTATGCACAGCGTTTTGTTGTTGAAGTGAGTAAAGTATACTTAGGTCTGTAGGCGATTGAAATTGAAAAACAAGCACATTTGTTCAATCGCCATCATTTTTGACCTTTATGATTTTGATAAATATAGTATTCGAATTATTTTGGTAGATTTCAGGAAGACATTTATTATTTCATAAGGCGAACTTATTCTAGTTTCCGCCGACCAGAGCCCACAGCCAAGTGGAGACAGTTTCAATTACATTGTATCGTTTGTTTCCTCAGTATTCAGTCAGTTTCAGGACACAAAGACAATTCTAAAATAATTTATAAAGCATTGGAGAGACTCCTGCTCGTTAACTGACATTTTCTATTAGTTCGTTTTTGGATTATTTTGGTAGATTTTAGGTAGACATTTATTATTTCATAAGGCGAACTTATTCCAGTTTCCGCCGACCAGAGTCCACAGCCAAGTGGAGACAGTTTCAATTAAATTGTATCGTTTGTTTCCTCACTATTCAGTAAGTTTCAGGACACAAAGTTAATTCTAAAATAATTTATAAAGCATTTGAGAGACTCCTGCTCGTTAACTGACATTTTCTATTAGTTCGTTTTTGGATTATTTTGGTAGATTTTAGGTAGGCATTTATTATTTCATAAGGCGAACTTGTTCCAGTTTCCGCCGACCAGAGTCCACAGCCAAGTGGAGACAGTTTCAATTACATTGTATCGTTTGTTTCCTCAGTATACAGTCAGTTTCAGGACACAAAGTCAATTCCAAAATAATTTATAAAGCTTTGGAGAGACTCCTGCTCGTTAACTGACATTTTCTATTAGTTCGTTTTTGGATTATTTTAGTAGATTTCAGGTAGACATTTATTATTTCATAAGGCGAATTTATTCCAGTTTCCGCCGACCAGAGTCCACAGCCAAGTGGAGACAGTTTCAATTACATTGTATCGTTTGTTTCCTCAGTATTCAGTCAGTTTCAGGACACAAAGACAATTCTAAAATAATTTATAAAGCATTGGAGAGACTCCTGCTCGTTAACTGACATTTTCTATTAGTTCGTTTTTGGATTATTTTGGTAGATTTTAGGTAGACATTTATTATTTCATAAGGCGAACTTATTTCAGTTTCCGCCGAACAGAGTCCACAGCCAAGTGGAGACAGTTTCAATTACATTGTATCGTTTGTTTCCTCAGTATTCAGTCAGTTTCAGGACACAAAGACAATTCTCAAATAATTTATAAAGCATTGAAGAAACTCCTGCTCTTTAACTGATATTTTCTATTAGTTCGTTTTTGGAATATTTTGGTAGATTTCAGGTAGACATTTATTATTTCATAAGGCGAACTTATTCCAGTTTCCGCCGACCAGAGTCCACAGCCAAGTGGAGACAGGTTCAATTAAATTGTATCGTTTGTTTCCTCAGTATTCAGTCAGTTTCAGGACACAAAGATAATTCTAAAATAATTTATAAAGTTTTTGAGAGACTCCTGCTCGTTAACTGACATTTTCCATTAGTTCGTTTTTGGATTATTTTAGTAGATTTCAGGTAGACATTTATTATTTCATAAGGCGAACTTATTCCAGTTTCCGCCGACCAGAGTCCACAGCCAAGTGGAGACAGGTTCAATTAAATTGTATCGTTTGTTTCCTCAGTATTCAGTCAGTTTCAGGACACAAAGATAATTCTAAAATAATTTAAAAAGTTTTTGAGAGACTCCTGCTCGTTAACTGACATTTTCCATTAGTTCGTTTTTGGATTATTTTAGTAGATTTCAGGTAGACATTTATTATTTCATAAGGCGAACTTATTCCAGTTTCCGCCGACCAGAGTCCACAGCCAAGTGGAGACAGTTTCAATTAAATTGTATCGTTTGTTTCCTCAGTATTCAGTCAGTTTCAGGACACAAAGACAATTCTAAAATAATTTATAAAGCATTGAAGAAACTCCTGCTCGTTAACTGACATTTTCTATTAGTTCTTTTTTGGATTATTTTGGTAGATTTCAGGTAGACATTTATTATTTCATAAGGCGAACTTATTCTAGTTTCCGCCGACCAGAGTCCACAGACAAGTGGAGACAGTTTCAATTACATTGTATCGTTTGTTTCCTCAGTATTCAGTCAGTTTCAGGACACAAAGATAATTCTAAAATAATTTATAAAGTTTTTGAGAGACTCCTGCTCGTTAACTGACATTTTCCATTAGTTCGTTTTTGGATTATTTTAGTAGATTTCAGGTAGACATTTATTATTTCATAAGGCGAACTTATTCCAGTTTCCGCCGACCAGAGTCCACAGACAAGTGGAGACAGTTTCAATTACATTGTATCGTTTGTTTCCTCAGTATTCAGTAAGTTTCAGGACACAAAGACAATTCTAAAATAATTTATAAAGCATTGGAGAGACTCCTGCTCGTTAACTGACATTTTCTATTAGTTCGTTTTTGGATTATTTTGGCAGATTTCAGGTAGACATTTATTATTTCATAAGGAGACTTATTCCAGTTTCCGCCGACCAGAGTCCACAGCCAAGTGTAGACAGTTTCAATTAGATTGTATCGTTTGTTTCCTCAGTATTCAGTCAGTTTCAGGACACAAAGACAATTCTAAAATAATTTATAAAGCATTGAAGAGACTCCTGCTCGTTAACTGACATTTTCTATTAGTTCGTTTTTGGATTATTTTGGTAGATTTTAGGTAGACATTTATTATTTCATGAGGCGAACTTATTCCAGTTTCCGCCGACCAGAGTCCACAGCCAAGTGGAGACAGTTTCAATTAAATTGTATCGTTTGTTTCCTCAGTATTCAGTCAGTTTCAGGACACAAAGACAATTCTAAAATAATTTATAAAGCATTGAAGAAACTCCTGCTCGTTAACTGACATTTTCTATTAGTTCTTTTTTGGATTATTTTGGCAGATTTCAGGTAGACATTTATTATTTCATAAGGCGAACTTATTCCAGTTTCCGCCGACCAGAGTCCACAGCCAAGTGGAGACAGTTTCAATTAAATTGTATCGTTTGTTTCCCCAGTATTCAGTCAGTTTCAGGACACAAAGACAATTCTAAAATATTTTATAAAGCATTGTAGAGACTCCTGCTCGTTAACTGACATTTTCTATTAGTTCGTTTTTGAATTATTTTGGCAGATTTCAGGTAGACATTTATTATTTCATAAGGCGAACTTATTCCAGTTTCCGCCGACCAGAGTCCACAGCCAAGTGGAGACAGTTTCAATTAAATTGTATCGTTTGTTTCCTCAGTATTCAGTCAGTTTCAGGACACAAAGATAATTCTAAAATAATTATAAAGCTTTGGAGAGACTCCTGCTCGTTAACTGACATTTTCTATTAGTTCGTTTTTGGATTATTTTGGTAGATTTCAGGTAGACATTTATTATTTCATAAGGCGAACTTATTCCAGTTTCCGTCGACCAGAGTCCACAGCCAAGTGGAGACAGTTTCAATTAAATTGTATCGTTTGTTTCCTCAGTATTCAGTCAGTTTCAGGACACAAAGATAATTCTAAAATAATTTATAAAGTTTTTGAGAGACTCCTGCTCGTTAACTGACATTTTCCATTAGTTCGTTTTTGGATTATTTTAGTAGATTTCAGGTAGACATTTATTATTTCATAAGGCGAACTTATTCCAGTTTCCGCCGACCAGAGTCCACAGCCAAGTGGAGACAGTTTCAATTAAATTGTATCGTTTGTTTCCCCAGTATTCAGTCAGTTTCAGGACACAAAGACAATTCTAAAATAATTTATAAAGCATTGGAGAGACTCCTGCTCGTTAACTGACATTTTCTATTAGTTCGTTTTTGGATTATTTTGGCAGATTTCAGGTAGACATTTATTATTTCATAAGGCGAACTTATTCTAGTTTCCGCCGACCAGAGCCCACAGCCAAGTGGAGACAGTTTCAATTACATTGTATCGTTTGTTTCCTCAGTATTCAGTCAGTTTCAGGACACAAAGACAATTCTAAAATAATTTATAAAGCATTGGAGAGACTCCTGCTCGTTAACTGACATTTTCTATTAGTTCGTTTTTGGATTATTTTGGTAGATTTTAGGTAGACATTTATTATTTCATAAGGCGAACTTATTCCAGTTTCCGCCGACCAGAGTCCACAGCCAAGTGGAGACAGTTTCAATTAAATTGTATCGTTTGTTTCCCCAGTATTCAGTCAGTTTCAGGACACAAGGATAATTCTAAAATAATTTATAAAGCTTTGGAGAGACTCCTGCTCGTTAACTGACATTTTCTATTAGTTCGTTTTTGGATTATTTTGGTAGATTTTAGGTAGACATTTATTATTTTATAAGGCGAACTTATTCCAGTTTCCGCCGACCAGAGTCCACAGCCAAGTGGAGACAGTTTCAATTAAATTGTATCGTTTGTTTCCTCAGTATTGTCAGTTTCAGGACACAAAGACAATTCTAAAATAATTTATAAAGCATTGGAGAGTTTTCTATTAGTTCGTTTTTGGATTTTGACTGTCCTGGAATCCAAATAAATATCCTGATCATAGTTGGCTATAAATCCTAATGCCCAATTCCTTTTTATTGTTTGGGCCGATGATTATATTATTTGATCATCGTCTATCAATCATCGAATGTCTTGTTGTTTCCAAGTGGACTTTAATTAATGCCTTATATTTCAATTAAATTACAGGTATTTGTTATTAATATGCCAATAAGAGAAAGTCTTCCTCGTTGACTTGAATTTTCTGTAAGTTTGTTTTCGGATTCTGAAGGAATACTTTCTGGATCACTACAACCAGTACAATACAAAGGAATGCATTTGAAACAGAGAGAACAGGTTTCAGTATAAAGGACACAAGGACAATTCTAAAATAATTTATAAACTATTGGAATCATTGTGGTAAATTTTATTTAAAGGTAGGTGGACTTGTTCCAGTTTTACGCCGATCAGAGTTGAGAATTCACAGCCAAGTGGATTTAAGAGATGACAGTTTTGATGGTATTTAACTGTTCTTCCAGTATTCAGTCAGTTTCTGTATAATGGACAATTCTAAAATAATTTATAAAGTATTGTAATCATTTTGGTAAATTTTATTTAAAGTTAGGTGGACTTGTTCCAGTTTTACGCCTCATCAGAGTTGAGAATTCACAGTGGATTTAAGAGATGACAGTTTCGATGGTACTTTATCGATTTACGTTTCAGTATGAAGAACACAAAGACAATTCGAAAATAATTTATAAAGTATTGGAATAATTTTGGACAGTTTATTTATAGTTAGGTGTGTTCCAGTTTTACGCCGATCAGAGTTGAGAATTCACAGCCAAGTGGATTTAAGAGATGATAGTTTCGATTGCATTTTAGCTGTTCTTTCGGTGTTTAGTCAGTTTCAGTATAAAGAACAGAAAGACAATTCGAAAATTATTTATAAAGTATTGGAATCATTTCTGTAAATTTTAGGTGGACTCGTTCCAGTTTTATGCCGAGATGACAGTTTCGAAGGTATTTTAGCTGATATTTCGGTATCCAGCCAGTTTCAGTATAAACAACACAAAGGCAATTCTAAAATAATTATAGTATTCTAATCATTTTGGTAAATTTTAGTCAAAGTTAGGTGGACTTGTTCCAGTTTGACGCCGATCAGAGTTGAGAATTCACGGCGAAGTTTATTAGTGAGATATCATATGGAATTTTATCGTTTTTTTTTAACATTCAGGATTCAGCATTTTGTGAATAAATCATTATCTTAAAGTGTAAAAAATGAAAGTAACTACAACAGTCGATGTACAAGTTGAAAACACGGAAATCAATTCAAACACCGGAACAATTAAACGCAAGTACTATTAATAATAATTGTAATTTGATTGCACCTTCGTTTAAATCAACTCGCGCCTGGGTAACTTTTTATAAAAATCTGTAAGGTGTGATACCGTTGTTTATGTATAATAGTTTCGATTTAACAATTCTTCTCGAGTGTAAAAAAATAATACAATCGATTTTTATTTATCATTATTTTATTACTGTCGACAATATCGCACTGGGCTGCTAGTACAACTTTAACTATCCACAACGTATAAATAAAATAATTATATATATATAGATATATAAACATATAGGGAAGTAGAAGTAGTAGAAAATGCAAGGGAATATTTTGATTCTATTAATTCGAATAAATTGTACGTATTAGTAAGAAAGGTGTCAAAGTAGTTCATGGAAACACGCAATTCTTGGCGTGAATGGCAACATGAAGACTAAAACAAAATTATCGGTGTTTATGTGAGCCTATACATGAATCACGTTGACATTGCAATCTTTGTAAAAGCTCCGGACTGCGATTAATACAATGCGACATGAAAGCGACCGGAAATGAAGGCCATGTACCGGATCTAAAACCGGGGAAACATTTTTTTTAAGAAGGTGATTCGTTAAACAGAAAGAATGGGGCGCACCTATGCTGCGCTAAGAGTTAGTGCCTGTTGTCACGACACCTAAATGATTATAACGAATCAATATCGACGCACCACATGTTCAAATAGAATTAATGTCAACTCGGATAAAAACATCCCGGTTAAATATTGCAGGTTGAAAATTTGGGAACATGTGTTGAGTTGGTATGACCGGTAAATTACTTATACGTGGTTTGTTTTAATTAAATTATGATTATATGTAATTTCGGCGTTCGATTCGATCGATAAATTTAAGGGTGGCGGTAAAAAAAAGTCGCGCGCCATTGGCATCATGTTAAAGTAACAATGTAATTATTTGATGCTGCGTTGTAATTGCTTAGGTATTCTCGTAATTTGTTCGCGACGCGTATATGTTGTTACATTGCGACGCTGTTTGTTTCAGCATTTTGATTGGTGGAATTCGCATGGCAAACGCTTGCATTTGGTGTATCGTACGGTCGTAGGTCATGCGCTCACTGCAATGTAAGGCCTTCAGTTTTCTTGCGTTTGCGCACACGACAACTAGAAAATTTGCTCAAGGTAAATATTGATGTAAGAGATTCACCGCATCTTAAGAAAAATTCCAGTACACGAACAAATATATCAAGTTCATTAAGTGTAACTTTCTCTACAAAACAATTTAACAAATTAAATATAAAATCTAAATTAACATGATTTAAAATGAAATAATATTTTGCGCCAAAATTTTATCGAATAGTGGTTGAAATGCAAATTAAATTTCGAGTATGAAATAAATGAAAAATTAAATAAATAGAACCAAATCTAGATCGCTATGCTAAAGTCCAGGGTTCAAATCTCAACTGAGGTCATTAGAATTTTAATTCAGAGATAAAGTCCACAAAGATTACGACTTGGATTTGGAACTGCCACGCATGTACAGCTTTCCACGTTTTTTCTTTCATCATTTATAGCTGAAGTTTCTAACAAATGTAAAACGGTCGTGGCCGCAAAGCAAGTGTATTTAATTAGATTTGACTTGTTGAGCTGTTAGATTATATCATAATCATAAATTAAACGAATGACGACGATACAGTGAAGTGAAGTGAAAAAAATTAATGGCCGAAAAAGAAATAGAAATTTCGTTTACTTACACACGAAAGCTGAATAATTTTATAATAAAATATTAAGGTGCATTACAATATGATTAAAGGAAACTGAAAATGGAAAAATGAAAATGATAATTCACATAATTACATTTTATAAATTTTTAGTTATTGACAGGCTACGCGAATTGTGAGTTTATGACTAATTGCGTCATAAGAAATGGAAATTAAACTCTTATTAAAGTTAATTAGAATTAAATAGGAATAAATTGAAAACTGTTAAAATTGCTTTATTCCTTGCGTTGACACTTGATAGTTAATTTTATACGTAGCGATGGATTGCTTGTCTTGTGTTGAATAATTGGTTAATGCAAAGCTGTGTAGATGGTGAGCTTCCTGCCAATTTAACATAAATTTAATAATTAATATTATATTTACAATGAGTGGTGTTTTGCAGGTGATCTGTTTATTAATGTTGTTAATTTTTATATTTGATCAATTACTTATTAATTTTTTTGTTGTGCACTTATCTTATATCGTGAGCAGTCAATCGTCGAATAAAACACTTTTATGTGTTTCGGAAACGAAACTGGTTGCAAAGAAAATGGTTGGTTTGTTAAAAGATGACAACAGGTATAAGAAAATTACGTTTTGACCCTACTTTGTAAATTCAAAACAATGTTAATGATTTAACTAATAAATGGGAAAAAGGTAATTTTATTATTAGAAAGTTATCCAATGAATTGAAAAGGCATAACTGACATCCACCGCGAATATTCGGGTTGCCTAAAACACACAAACAAAGTATTCCATTGAGGCCAATAATATCAAGAGTACAGAGTCCTACTTTATCAATTATCACATAATTTTTGTCTAAAATTTTAAGTAACATTGTTGGTAAACAATGGGTTGTGTTGGGTTGGGTTGGATTAGGTTGGGTTGGGTTGGGTTGGGTTTGTTTTGGATTGGGTTGGGTTGGGTTAAAGGTTGTCTTAGCGCTATTTTTGATAGCACACGTTGGTGTGGATGTTTTTAGCATATCCAATGTTCTTTTGTCAACGTATTTGTCTATGATTGTTTTGACGGAAGGATTCTCCGAGTCCCTCAGTTTTAAACGGTTCTATACGTTGCGAATATCTCAACTTCAAACGCATTTTCCCAAAAGTTACATTTTTAAAACGGTGTACACGATTACGGGAGAACAACTGAAAGTATCGCGATGATTTTTTTTTAATTCGCAGCAAGCACTTATTAAGGTACCGATCGTTAATTTTTAGAAAATTTAATTTTGCTGATTTTTGATAGCTTCCAATGGGACACGAAACAGTAAAAATATGACTTTTTTTGAAAAATATTCGCCATTTCGCGAAAAATCGTAATTTTGAAAAAGTGAACGATCGGGACATTGCTCACCGATCAAAGCATTGTTGAATTTTTTATTTCCGATAACTAGGGTGCACCCAATCCTGTACACCGTTTGACCCCTCACTTTCGACGAAGGCGCTGTCAAAGCCATCTCCAGGTCTTGGGAGTCAACATTGACATTTACAATCATGTGTAATGTTCAATTGAGGAAAGTAACAAGAAAAAGTTTCATATCGAAATCTGCTCTAGTTTTTTTTACAATAAATTTTTGAAAATTGGCTCCAAAATTGGCCTACAAGGTGTAAGTCCCCCGTAAGGAAACTAATTGCAATAGACACATAAACTTCAGTTCTGATATTCCTTTAAAATATAAAAGAAGTCTTGTTAATAGCCTTGTTTATCAAGGAATTAAATTATCACATCCAAAATTTCTAAAAGCAAATTTAGACAAAATTAAATCTTTTTAATTACTAATAACTTTCCAAATTCATTTCTCGAAATGTTAATTACACATAAAATTCACAATTTTTAATTCGTTCCAATGCGTAAACTGTAATAGATAGATAGATGTCGTCGGGGTCTTACTTTGGAAAATTTTGTAATGACATACTTGAAACAAGAACATGGCTATTAAAAATGCCTGCCTTTGTAGTTGGTTTCACATCATATCACAAAATATAAAGGATGTATGTGCATTGCATGTAAATTTAATAATAATCTAATTCCGTCCAATCAGAGTCGAGAATTTACAACCCAATAGATCATGAAGTGATTGTGTCCGTTGCCGGGTTTGTAAATATTCAGTCGGATTCGAATACACTACATGGACGTTTTCTTGTGTAAGAGTAAATAATCTCAACGTTTAAGAACTAAATAATAAAGTGGTGACATAAACACAACCTAGACGTACAAATGTTAAAAGCACAACTTGAACAAATAAGCTTATTTACTACTAATTATGGTTATTTGGGGTATTAAGGTTTATATATATAAATAAATGTTATTGTTTAAGATAAATAAAACATGAAGACTAAATACTCTAATTATACGGATATTTTTAACGGATTGCCCATTGGCACCTTGGAGCGTAGGTTAGTGCAAGGAATTTCGACAGACCGCGACACCATAAAAACTGCTCGAGTTGACATCTGAACATATTTATGATGTCCTTACGGCGAACGTTAAACGGTACGCTTGATCAAAGAGCGCCGGTTATGATCGCGATGCGCATCATACAACAGCGCACGTCGTCCATCAACAACTTCGGCGTCCCATAAACAGCCGCTCCGCTGCACCTCACTGTGGGGTACCTGCTTATTTTATACCCCACATTCGATAGTGACATCACTCCAGTCATATATTGATTTAATCTCCTCATATACTTAGTATCGACATCTCGCGTTAGTGACCGGCATTTTACAAGCCGTTTAATGGTCATATCGTCTTCTGCGCATTCACGTCTCGCTGCTCCCAGAGATTATTACTCTGTGCAGAATGTTCATCCATTATAATTTATTAACAAGATACCAACGAACATCAATTAACAATAATGCGAAATCTTATATAACATCATCGTACCCTGGACATAACCGGTTAGCCACGTTTATTTGCTAGATTAAATTGTTAATGACGAAACACACGACAATACCGTTTTTCAAAATATTTACGTTCTAAGCTGACGAGTCGTTCAATTATTAACGTACGTACATAAAAAACATCAACCAGTGCTTTAAATTAAAAAAAAACAACCAATTTCAAATTAAGTTAAAAAATCTGTGAGCTATCGAATTTCAAAAATAAGAAGCAAAATGTCAATTAAAAAAAAACAAACAAACACATTTAAGCCCCAATATACAAAACAAAAGTGGAAAAGAAAATTATAAAATATAAGGAAATAAACGAAAACTTATTTATTAAACTTGGGAAACAAAACAAATTACACAAAAAATACATAAAAAAATTTAACAACAACAAAATAAATACGATGATAAAATTAATTATAGTTAAATAAAAGTGAAATCTTAATAAAAATATAAAACCTTCAAAATAAATCAAAATAAAAACGATTAACCCATCGATATAAATACAAGATACGAGATAATAATAATAATAATAAAAAGCTTACATTTAAATGAAGTAAGTAATATTTTTTTGCATTTTTAACTAACCACGTTATGCATGTATAAATATTTATATCGACACGTTTATTCAGCTCTTCGTCTAGCTGAAATGTTAGTCGCTAAATGTATTTTTGCATATAGCAAAATATTTGTGTAATACTGCGTGTGACAGGAATGAAACTAGCAGTCGTGTTGGTTGATGGAACCTGGCAATCTGGGTATAATCTGCAAGATCGTTAGGTTGATGTGTATTAATGGATTAATGCAGTATTGAACTGTCAACGCTCACCTCGCCCATTATCCAAGAGTGACAGCATATCGATTGCACGCAATTTTGACAGACATTTTAAAATAACTCCATAATATTCCGCTGGTATTAATTATACTTTAATGCAGGATATCCTAAAGCTATCTAAAATGCTTAATATTTACAACGGTTATTACAAAATAGCGAAAAACAACTTACTTTGAAACCAAAACATAACATACGAAACACTACATTTTCTATGCATGTTAAAATTAAAGTTGAAAACATGAAAATATTTATTAAATTTGCGACAGATTTAATGTAGACTACAGCGCCGCAATGTACGTAATAAATTGAATAATTGATCGAATGTATTAAAAAGGAACAGTGACCTCAAAATAAAACTAAACTAAGTAAATTTTATAAAAATTTTACACCAAGCCTTATTTTTTAACTGAAATATGTATTTAGGCGAAGGAATCAGATTTTATTGTTTGGTAGTATTTTGTATCTTTTATTGTAATGGATCCATTTCAGTGTTTTGTTATACAACGTTTAATAATAGTGCACATTTTCTTTGTTCTCTTAATTTTCATTCTTATAAATAGGTTATATTGAAGTAATGACGCTTCCAAAATATTTAAAAAATGGTTTCCGAACAAACACTTCCCTGAAGCCTCCACCAAGTATTGCTAATAAATCATTAAGCAGATAGAAACATAAATACGTCTATGAAATGCGTAAGTTCATTACATTTTAATCACTCAGTTATCGGTTATGTTTGCTACCACGGCATTCATTGTAATCAAATATGGATGACTTATCGCTTGGAAATACCGAATCTACTGAACCTTTTTGGTTGACTAGTCTGGTATAAGTAACATTTTACGCGAATGGTTTACAATTAAACAATTTAAAAAAATTCCGCGTTAAAATAAATAAGAACCCGACTTTGCGTTCATAGCCTAATAGGACATCGAACAGATTTTATTGCTTCGTCACACTTGTAATGGTTTTCGTTCAGTGTTGTATATAATAGTTTACACTTTCTTCGTTCTTATTCGTAATTTTCCTTGTGCAATACTTTAATTTTACGTAAAAGTCCTTTTTATAAGAATCGTTATAGGTTCAAATCAAATTTAAAATTACAATATTCGGGTTTTCAACGATTAGGGAAAAGAAAAAACCAACAATTTGTTCAAGCTGACGTTTCGATTTTTTAGTGAAGCATTTTCAAAGCCTCTTTTCCGATACTATGAAATTTGTTTAAAATAATTTACAAAAATATTACTTACATGAATTATTGGATGCGTGAAATGAAAAGTGGCGAATAAAACACTCAAACACTACAAAATCCACTAGCATCGAACAAATTACGAGGGGAAGTTATAAACTCAGAGACTTGAATTAATTCGAAGTCGTTTGAATTAAAATCTAAAAAAGAGTCGAAAGTAAAAACAAAAAAGACCTGTCGTAGAAAAAGAGACGAGATCGTCTTCCATTCAAAAACCACGTTACCATAAAAAATTGAAATGGTACGCGTGTGACTGAATCTGGTAAGGTATTCATAACTATTTCGGCAATGATTGGGGAAAGGGATGATTCCGTAGGGGTATCAAAAATTTGAGAGCAAAATTATTTATTGATAGAGAAAAAGGTGTCGAAAATAAATTTCGGAGTAGTAATTAAAGTTAGGTAAGGTAAGGTTAGAGGAGTTGGAACAACTCAAAGACTTTGTAATAAATTCTTCAATAATAACCCTAATGCAATTAGGCAATGCCACTGTCCCATCAATAAAGATGAGTATGTCGTCTATAGCCTTTCAAGAATACAATTAAAGAAATGTTTTCTTTATCCGAACTTATTAACAATTTTCAAATACCTGAAGGTTACGTCATCGCTTCACTGGACGTGGTGTTGTTGTATTTTATTATTACATTAATTAATTTCGATATAATCACATAACGGCAATAAATTATTTAAACAATAAGGGATGTACTAGGAATTTGTGTGGGTGTACTAACGCCATTTATACGTCAATATCGTCATACTCAAACTGATATGTTATTACAGAGGCCTACTTTGACCGTCTAAGTCGGTACCGTCGAGACTTGTAACTACTTCACAACCGTTGGGCTGCTTTGTTGAAACTATTCTTCTATCCATCACATATTATTTAGGAACATTTTGTACATGAAATAGAAACCTGCTCCAGGAGTTGCGAAATTCATTAATCAATTGGCGTTTTCTTAACCCCCATTAAACACCCCTGGAATTAGCTTGATCGAAGAGCCAGGGTACCAACTATTTTACAATATTGAATTACAAAAACAATCAACTACATGCATGTAAAAATAAATATACGTTGAATATTTATTAAGCAGATATGATTTGTGTGTGATTGGATGATATCGTTTAGTTCCGCTCATGAATTTATCATGAACTCATAAACCCAAGAATCCAACTTAACCCAACCCAACCCAACCGTACTCGACCCAACCCAACCAAAAATTATAAAACTAACCCTAGGTGTACCATTAGTTTATGCTGTGACCGCGTAACTAGCCCACGACCTAGATTGCACAAATGATTACAATACAATTGCAGCGTTAACAAATGACATATGTGATGTACACCCATTTATTGCTCATTAGAGTCGACGATTTTAGACGATTTTAGCACGCTGGCCATCTTAACACAGGTCAGGATTGTTGAATTTATGACCGCCGGTTCACTGCGACAGCGGTGAGTTTGTTGGCCTAATTTTGCAGATTCAAATTAATAATTAAGGTTGGTTATATTATTTTTGTTGATGATTTTGTGAGTAAAACGAAGGGCCCAGTAATGGAAACTAGTCTTGTTTTCAAATCAAGTCCCTTTAATAAATGCCCATGCATTCTATGATTATCAATATATGATAATTTTATACATTAAATAGTTCTGTCATAATTGACACTATTAAAAAAATTACAAAATTACAAAAATAATGCAAATATTCAAGTTTTAAACTCAAAGACTCGAAGACAATTTAAATTATAATTTAGAGTTAATTTAAGATATTAACAATTAAGTTGTAGCTAATATGAGTATCACACGAAAATAACCTAGTCATCTAATTATTTGCTAAAATCAAACTCTGGAAAAGTAATCATGAGTAGCGTTAAAGTAAACCTAAGTAATGATTAGATTTGATTTTTCCACTAATTAAAAACAATATTAATCATGCATTAAAATGATATGAACCCTAAAACTAGTTGGGTTCGCAAAAATGGAAACGTTTAGATTTTAGATTTACCGTTTTTGTGAGAAATACCAACTGTGTAGTTTATATATAAATTAGTCTAGCTCACCAGTAGCACTGCTTGCCACCAATCATTTATCCACCATATTAGCAACAGTAGAAACGTATCCGATGCATCGTTGCGCCCAACCGTCAAAAAATTAAGCAATTGAGTCCAATGTTAATATAAATAAACAACGATGCGGCTGCTTCATTCCTGGTATTAAAATATCTTATGTTTTGTGGGAACTTTGAGTAATTGTACACAAAATTTCGGTTTGAAAAAGTTGGCATTTCTTGCGCTTCCTAGAAAATGTAAATTTTAATGTAATTTTTACTTTGTTACACGAATTATGTTATCAATGTAAGCGTTAAGTAAATAATTCTTTATATTATTACACGAATAATAGGATGCTTGGATATAGAAACTTAATTTATAATATTAGTTATTAAAAAGAAACGATTCCATTTAAAAATATAATACAGCGTATGCGTGCACTTTGAGAATATAATGTAGAAGTACTTTAACATTGTGCGCGGTCGCAGTATAATCAATCTTGTGAATAGATCAATCAAAATCCGGCCTAACTGTCTGATTTGCATGCAGACAAGCAAGATGTTTATAAATGGACCAAAGACAGGCTGCAACCTCTCCGGGGGAAAACATCCTACTTTCCGATTCCACTTTACTCGGTTTGAACGCAAACACATTTCCGAAGACCCCCCCGTTCTGTCGTTCAGCGATCACTGAAAATCCTTTTGTCATTCCGGGCACAATTGATGACTTTTATCTCAAAGAATTTGACGCGATATTACCATAAATCATTATTTCCGGATACTTCGATATTACTCCATAGTATCTCAATTTTGTCAACGCAATTCACTTAACCGTATATTTTATAGAAGGACGTCACTTTATGCTATATCAATGTCAACAACATAAATCACACACGCCCTTTCAGCACAATGATAAACGTTACATTTCAATTTTTAAACCCATTTACGGTAGATTAATAATACTTGGGTAAGTTTAAGAGTAATTTACGTCGATTTAATTAAGTGGAACGCATTTGGATTGATTTGCAATTCAAGGAAAATGAATTTTTCAATTTTAATATTCCTAACGACATCTTTGGCCATTATTGATTATTGGCCATTTCTTATTTTATAATGACTTTTCACATTAAAGCAATTATGTTACAAAGCAGTCGAATATCGCGAATGAAAAGCAAACAACTACAATCCAAATAATCGGTATATTACCGTTCTTAGCAAAAACAACAATATTAATAGTATAAAAGTTGCTATATTCATGTTAATCATGAATTGAAATGTCGATTCTCGGACAATCGTTTCACTCTTATTTTGTCTTCCTCAGTAAAGAAGTACCATATATTACAGACTAAATTTAAATTATTAAAGATATTTCATGTCTTTCCGTTCTCACGATTTACTCTAACTCACCATTCGCGCAACTTGTCACTGACGCACCTACCCGCACTACGGAGTTCCACAGCAAAAACTGATTCAAAGCATCGCCATGTAAGTAACACTGTCAAGTATTATATAATGTCAATAATATTAAACAAGGATAAAATGAACACAAATTAAATCTTATCAATTATTTCTGTGCATATTTTTCATTTGCGCCTTAAAGGTGGCTATGTTGTTAGAACTATTTCTGATATTAAAATGTGTTGAGAGATCGCTTAGTGACATGCTACACGAATTGTGAGTTTGCACAAAATGTCTTTAACAAGTTATGTGTTTTGTATTTTATGTATTTTATGTGTAATGTTTAGTTTTTGGTATTACTCAAAATAAGACCAAAATAATTGTAAGAGGCTCCAAGCTATGTTATTATTATTATTATTATTATTCGTGATATATTGTAGTATTTTATACACAGCCTTTATTAGATTCTGAGGAAAACTGACCAACCTTGCACACTAAATGTAAGTTTTTAGAAGATTTTTTTGCAAACTCCCCACTCGCGTAGCTTGTCAATGAATCATCCGACACTATGGAGTTACACAGCAGAAACTGATTATATTATTATTATATTCACAAAATAATAATAATAAATTTGTAAAAAAGGACTACACATTTCGTACATTTGACAAAAAAGTAGTTAATGGTTCCTTGAAATGTTGGGACAACCTGTATATGGCAATTAAATAAATGAAAATTACTAGACCACACAAATAAAAAAGTTTTATTGGTATTGTCTCGTTAATTCAAATCGAAAATTAAAGACGGAAAATTAATTAAAATAACTAAAAAAACAAGGAAAATGCACGAACTAATATAATATAAATAAAATTAAACCGCAATAGAAAAAAAAGATAAAACAAACACACAACAAAATAATGATAGTAAAAACAAAAGGAGACGAACCACTTTACTGAAAATAAAACAAGAAACACGTTAAAAACGAATCGTGCCTCCCTCCCACTGCCAACGAGATTTTCTAGCTTCGTTTTCTTAATTACGAAGCGTCGATGATTTTGTTCAAGAATGCTTCATGATTTTTTTTGAACGGTTAAATATATTTTTTTACGATTATAATTTTGTCTAATGTTGATATTGTATTTATTTCAATTGCGTTGACAAATTATGAATGCATAGAAATATGTAATGGTTTCTTTGTTAAATGTTTTTGTTCGCAGTTAATTTTTTTTTATTTTAATGATAATTATTAGTGAGAGTAATTAATCACCTGTGCAAGTCACTCAATTATATAGTTGCATAAGTAAAATTGACGTCTATTACTAATAAAATTTATGTGAAAAGTATTTTGTAGTTTTAGTTAAAATTAAGCGTCGTTTAAAAAAGTCGAAAAGACATATAATTACAGGCCGTATTCGACGATTTGTTATTGGCCAAACATCTAAATAAACCAAGTCAACCGTAATGAAATATAAACAATGTTACTTAAAATGAAATACTGTTCATGTAGGAATACGTTAACAAGCTACACTTTAAAGAAATACACATCCTTTGTTCGAAACCGCAAGTCGAACAGGCTATAAATACAGACACTTGGAATTGAATGGGTGTCCTAAACTATATTTGATATACCAAACCGACTTTGAACATTACACAGATAAAATGAAATCGTAGCTGTAAAAAATGCGATTTTGATTTCAATTTATGTCGGCCAGACGAAAAATACAAATTGCAGTCTCGAAATTGTTCGCGAAAATTTAATCGCTCCGGTTCGAATGTTGGATTACATTTTAATACTTTTTATTCGAAAACTGCGAGAAATGTATTACTAAATACCGGCAGTAAATTACGTCGATTTGTGCACTGGAATAAACCGGTTTTTGAAATTTTTTAAATCAAAAAATCGTAAAGAATTTGTATCAGTTATTCATTTTAATGTTACAGAAGAGTACGTTTGTCACGACTATTAATTAAAGAAGCATTAAAATAATAGTCTCAATAAACTTTATATATATATATATATATATATATATATATATATATATATATATATATATATAATATAATATGACATAATATTAATTTATACAAAAAGTAACTCGTGGAATATCGTATTTTGGATAATTTTCCTTGCGCACAAATCAGTTAAAAAACACCTCGTTTTCGTAAACTTCTTTCACAAAATAAAATAAAATAAATAAAAACAATTGCCTACCTCGTACCCATCAAGTTATTAACATTTATTGTAAGAAAATTTAATTGTCGCACACACTAGACTACAATGTAGGCTCAATAATTTAATTGGTCGATACACTGCTGCGTTTCGTTCGATACGCTGCGCAAACGGTACGAGTTAAAATGGCTATCTATTTGAACTTTTGTGGATGCGCCGCACAAACGGTACAAGATACGACAAAATTGCACATAAATAAAGTTGTAGGGGATTAAATATCGCGATGTCATATGTCTATCTAGTATAGTATAGAGATGGGACACGTTAAAATTCGTATCTCTGCGTTTCGCTAAACATTTTCTGAATTTTGAACGCCTATACTATAGTCGTATAATAGCTTTTACAATTTTATTACTTTGCACTATTCCTGCTATAATTGTAATTTTATATTTTCCGATTTTTAAATCAATTTTTGACACGATTTTTTCAATATTTAATTAGTGGTAAGATTTGTTCGCGTTTCCGGTGAATTCTTACGATTTTGATGCTTGTTTCGATTTTTGACTATTTTATTAAAACCTTTACGCGAGCGATTTTACGGTAGGAACACGTGCAGATCCTGGAGGAAGTCAAGTAGATTATTTTAAATGTTTCGTTTTGTTTTGCACTTTACTTGAATAGGAATTTTTTTTTCACAATTCGCATAGGTGCCTTAATAAAAAAATCTAAAAATATTTTCATCTTTTCATTCTTTTCAGGGCAGGTAGACCAGAATTGAACATGAAATCATTTTTTTTGCCTTTTATACCTATAGTGAACTCAATCCGGGGATAAAGTTTGTATATTCTTTTATTTTTAGGAGATTTTTTCGTTTTTGACTTTTCTTGATAATTTTTACCAATTTTTCGCTCGATTTTTGAGGTTCTCGATATTTTTTTCAGCAACCTTGGACTATTTCTACTGAAGTCAACGCCTTTTTTCGTGTTTAAAAAAAATTGTATGTTACAATTTTCTAAATCGATTTTTTTAATTTTTTATTGATATTTTAGACCATATTTCTTACACGTGTGGTTACTTCTTATGATTTAACGATTTTTTATCGTTTTTATTAAAACGTTCACGACCTTTGCGATTTTTAACTTTGTCTGATAATTTTTACGATTTTTTCTTTCAGACATTTTCTCGATTATTATGGTTTTTACATTTTCTGGCACTTTTAACGATTTTTCTCAGGTCCTTTCGGTCTATTTTAACCTTTTTTTGATAATTTTGAATTTTTTCTTTCAGATATTTTCGATTTTTAAAACGTTAACATGTTCTCGATTATTATGTTTTTTTACATTTTCTAGCATTTTTAACGATTCAGGTCTTTTTCAGTGTTTTTCGATTTTTTTTGACGGCGCGGCTTCGTTGATGTTTTACGATTTTCTTGATTTTTACAATTTTTGACATTTCCCTTACGATTCCTACTACTGTTATAATCGTTAATAATTGATTAATCAATTTTGCAATTTTCTACGTTTTTTGTTATTTTTACGCCTTTCACGTTTTTGTTTCAATGCTTTTTTGACGATTTATTATAATTTTTGATTCTTTATGACAATTTACACGATTTCTTATTACCGGTATTTTCGATTTTCGAGGGTTTTACATTTTTTACTTTCCTCGGATCTTTTACGATATTTTTCAGTTATGATATTTTTTGGCGTTATTATCGTTTTTGCCATTCTTTATATACATTTTCAACCACTGACAACTATTTCTACTACAATTTCAGGGTATTAATTAAATAATTTAATTCTCTACAACTTTGTTTATGTAATTTATTTCATAAATCGAGCGGTTTGGGCAGCGTTTCGAATAATGTTGGGCGCTTATACGTGGTTAATGCCGAACACAAATTGAATTAATTAAAAAAATAATTAGTTTTAAATTGTGACACAGTAGATACAACTCAGTTTAAATTTTATTAGATTGTAACAGAAAACATATTACAAAAAACGAACAGGCATTAAATCTTAATCCAGCTCGCTTTGTTTATAAATTCGCAAATAACTTGGTCAAAACAATGAATCTAGATTTATTCCCGTTTATTTTGGAATAGACTGCACAACCAATGAATACATTAGCTTAGAACTGGTGTAGAAAATTAGTGTATGCAAAAATTTTATACATATCGTGCAAGTGAATCATTTATAAATCTTTTAAGATTATACCAATAACCAGAGTTTAATTGTTCGTTTTAAAATTATTTTCCATTTCATGTCCAAACGTTCGACGTAAATAAAACTTAATTAAAATATTTATTTATTATATTATTTTATGAATAAAGAAAATATGTATGTAGTAATATAAAATTTCAAATGAATACGCGCCGGGTAGCTCATAACAAAGATATATTATGATATTATTGATCATAAAGCACGAGGTGAAGGTAGTCAAGAGTCTATATACATATTTCACCAGTAATTCAGTATCTGGTGCGGTTGCCTCGGTTACTCCTAATTGGAAGATTTTCACGTTGTTATTTGAGATGTACTGTAATGTCATATTTTAGTAACTCGTCCTGCGATATTTCGTGTATAATTACATTTAGTTTCGTTTCGGCTGGATGCGAAAATTATCGCGTTAAAAATGTTTCGTTTCTAATTATTTATTAAAATCAAAAACGCATTCGACATTTTTAACGAAGTTTACACGAAATAAATATGAAAAAATATTTAACCGATTCAGTCAATAATAATATTGAATAATTAAAAACATTTATATAAATAAATAAATTTAAAAGGTTTTTTTTGCAGAATGGACGTTCAAATTTTTAATATACTGGGTGTTTAAATTTAACGCCGCATTATTGCAAAGTACGTTATTATTTAAGATATCAAATAAGAGATAAGTTTGGTAAATTGTTTTTTGTGCTATTTGCATTTTTTTTAAATGCTACCAATTATATTTTAATATTAACAAAATTAAAACACTGCATGTTCACAAAATTTTGTGAACATTATACCAAATGTTTTAATTATATTTTTATCAATTTTGAGAAACTGAAAAATATCCAATCCAAGCCAATAAAATTATTGTTAATTAGGTATCTTATTTTATATCCGGTGTGAATTTTTTTTCGCTTAACAAATTGTGTAGCTTTCAATTGATTGTGTCAAATTGTGTCTTTAGCACTCCTATGATATCAAGGTCGTTTGTCGTTTTGGAATTTAATATTTTAAAGTAATGGTTAGACCACAGCACGTGCCACGTAGGGTTAATTTAATTTCATTTGTTTTGCCGATCAAATTTTGATAGCGCGTGCTTAATTTTTATGAAAATGTGGTGTCGGACACGAGACGAGCTAAAAATAAAATATCTCAATCATAACAGAAGAACTTTTCAGAGATAGTTTACTTCAGACGTTCGGTTAACCCTGAGATAATTTAATTAGTACGTCGTGATAATTCCACATAAATTTATTCTAAGTTATTTCGAATGAAACGAAAAAACTTCGTACTAAATAAACACATTACACAAATTAGAATTTACATGTAAAACAATAAAACATTTTATGGCGCTTTTTTTAATTATTTCTTTTGAGCGGTGAAGGTAGATTTTTGTATTTATTTAGTATTTTAACGCCTATTATTAAGCACAGGGTTTGTATATTCCGAAGTGTGAAATGTGCGTCGTTTTAAGCTACCTGTAACAAGAGTCGTGTCTATTTTCACAGCACTTGCCGTGTTTACATACAAAGGCAAGCCGGTTAAATGTAAAAACAAATACACAAACTCATGGCTCTGCGCCTCTTTAACAACAGTTATGGTTAAGATATTTTTATACCGCATTTAATGTCTCGGGTTAATTCAAACTTATTCATGCTTGAAAATAATCCAAGACACGCAATAACATGCTCATCGGAATAATTATAATAATTAGGTGTTATATTCGTTATCGGCGGGGGCACCTGACAACCGCAAAATTATTTCTCATGATAAACTTTCGTATCTTTTAACAACCCCATTTGTAACACTAATAACACTATCTTGATCGAATTTCTGTAATACAACTGATAGATTTCATTCTCCACGTAGCAACACTAACATTTAATTTAACCCTAAATTATAACTCCGAATAATATTTACTTCGTAATAGTTCAGTAATATACATGGTGTTTTATTGAAACTACCCCATAATAATATTTAAAAAATGCCAACTCCTTCATTTCCTCCTCCTCCTTGTCTTCTTCTTCATCCTCTTCTTCTTGTTCTCCATTTCCAAATTTGTAATTTTGCTTAGTTTAAGCCTGAGTTATACGAGGCCTTCTTTGTTTGTCTTATTGGTTCATTTATATTTGGTTTTATTTTCATTAAGTTGGTATTTCCATTTAATTTACGTCTGTTACTTTTTTCTGTCGTTTACTTTTAGTTTGTCTTCTAGCTTTTACTTTATCTTTCTTTCGTCTTTTTAATTTATTTGGTTTTAATTTTCATTTATGTTTTCTAGATTGTTTTTCATTAAATTCGTATTTTGATTGTTTGTGGTGATCAAGAAGCGTATGCATAGCTATTTTTCAATGTTATTCTGGATTCATATATTAAAATGGTTCATATCTATTTTTTATTTTATATTTTGTTTGATTGGATTTGACATGATTCCGGGTTTTGGGGAATACCCATTTGTTAAGGGTGAGTTGGGTTTTCATCTGAGGTCAAACATTGTTCGAGAGCAATCGTGTGTTCGAGTTGGACCCACTTTTTTACGACTGAAGCCGATTGGTACAAAGATTTATTTGTACTTTTATTTCGCAAAGTTGGTGCATCAAATATGAGCGCCCAACGTGGGGCTCTTGCTTCAAACGAATTTTATATACGAATTTTTTACGACTGAAGCCGATTGGTACAAAGATTTATTTGTACTTTTATTTCGCAAAGTTGGTGCATCAAATATGAGCGCCCAACGTGGGGCTCTTGCTTCAAATGAATTTTATATACGTGGCGCATTTTCTTTTAGTTTCTTTGGTTAATTAGTTGAATAGAAACTTTATTTTATTTCCATTGGAGTAGTATTGTGTTAGTATGTGTTTATCACTACCACATTTTTTTTATATTTAATATATTTGCTGTTTTAAATTTTGTTTTAGATCACTTGCACTATTTTAGATTTCCATTAGGACAAAACTTGAACAAGTTTTGTCACAAGATTTGATTTTCTGAATTTGTTAATTTAACCTTAATTTGCTTTTGCTTCGTTTTCTTGACATTGATTTTTTTTCCATTAATTTTTTTTATTTCTATTTTAAATTTGATTATTATTTTTTTGTATAACCAATGTTTCATACTTGTGTAAAATTGCCTATGCGAAAATTTTTTTAATTTAAAAACATCGAGATTTTTAAGTTTATTTCAGTTGTTTAAGGTCTTAATTAAGACTGTTCGAAAACATTAATAAAATGGGTCCCCACGTTGGACGCCAAAAATAAGATTTTTTTTAAACGTGTTGTATGTTTTATTTGTTGAGTTTATAAAGTAATCATGTGCACTGTGATAGGATTAATTACCAAAAGGACGGTAATTAATGGTGTTAGTGTTGGAAACAGAAACAGTTTAATTTTAGTGTGTTGAAAAATTTGGTCGTTTTGAAATTTTTTCCTATCGATTCGTTCTTTGATCTTCAGATGGACGCATCTGTGTGTATTGATTATTTCAATGTTTGATGTAGGGTAATTCTGGTCAGATCAAGTGATTTTGCAACATTTTCGTTATGATCTACCACTGTCGGTGAGGCAATACGTACATTAAACTTCAAATGTACGAATTCCGATTACCGATTGACAACCGGATAATTTTAGTACGCACTTTCGCTACAAAAACTCCCAAAACTTTAACAGTGGGTTGATTGTGTTAATTTGTCGATTGTTCCATTTGTTTTTCTTGCATTTTTATTTTGCTTTTATCGCCTTCTTAATTTTTTTGATCATATTGCTTTGTTTATTTGTATTGGATATATTAATTTTATTTACCTAATTACCGACGTAGATTCACCGCCAAATATGAATGTGGCGAAAGGGTAAGAAAGCAAGAGTACCAAAATAGCAGCAAGTGTGGTCTCTTCTTCGCATTTTTTACCAGAGAAAGGTTTGGAATTAAGTTTTGACCACAAAAAATTACAGTTTTTCTAATTTTAATAGGACTATTAATCATTGTAACCCAGGCAATAATTATACAATAATTTCGAAATTTATATGATATAGGGCATCAAAACTATGTTAGTTCTATGTTTTGAGACGAAATATATTGCAAATAAAGATCATCATGACAGTCAGACTACTCCAAGATCAATATTCACCCCTTGTTGACGTACATTGATTTAAAACCTGGAAATGTCACTAAAGATAACTAGAATATAAATGGAGAGCATTTCTATAATTTAGATTTGGAGTTTTAAATAAATATATAAAAGAATTTTGATTATAAGAATGACATTACTTTGGGAAGAAGATTAAATTTGAAATTTATGTAGTTGACCATAAAAGGATTTTGAAAATTTTTGTAGATTCAGAAAAAGAAATTGTACTAGAAATGTACTGGATTCTAGTTTCGAACAATATTTGAGTTGGGTTGGTTTGGAATGACATTATTTTTGGCAAAAGAAATTTAAATATTTAGCCATAATAGAACTTTTGGGTCCCAACCCGACCCATCATAACCCAACCCAACTCAATCCAACCCAACCCAACCCAACCCAACCCAACCTTTGTTCAAAACTAGGGTCCACTTCATTACTGATATTATGTGAAAATTTCTAAATTTCAAAATTAATCTCCTGCCAAAAATAATGTATTTCTAACCCAACCCAATCCAACTTTTGTTCAAAACTAAGATGTCGTACATTGTTCTAGTACTATTTCTTTTTCTGGACCTATTTTCATTTCTTGACTTGGGTTGGTCACAAAATTTGATCACGACGACCCTGACAGCGAAAGTCAAATATTTCAGGTATTTAAACAATTAGAACGTGAAAACATTTAGTATACATCCAAATGCAACAGAATTCGACGGTAAGAAGGTTGGCCGTAAGTACCAGACTGAAAATAATGTATGAAGGAAATTTATTAGAATCATTGAGTGGGGAAATATATAGAGCATTTACTTAAACCTTTAATATTTATGGTAAGATTAAAAATTAACGAAAATCCATAGCTGTCTACTTAAACGGGCAATAGAAATCAAAATTCGTATACGTATACGTATTAAACATGTTATAATGTATTTACATAAATTTATTTAGAAATAAGGTTTGAAAATAAATTTAAATTGTAGTCGTCTATAACAATGCAATAATAAATGCAAAATATTAATAGCATATATGAATCTAATAGAAAAGAATTGAAAGAATTGATAATTACAAAATACACATAAATATTCTATAAATAATATAAAAACGTGACAAAGAGTTTGTGTGTGGGTATTAGCGCCATCTAGTCGTCAATACCCTGCGACTCTCTGTACTACGTAATCGCAGAGGATTTTATCGATCGAAACTTGCAACTAAATCACAGCCGTCGGCCGCTTTCTTGAAAATAAATTTCAGCGAATGATCGAATTTTCAACGAAGCAGTCTTTAATGCCGACGGCTGCGAAGTAGTTACAAGTCTGGACAGTACCGACTTAGTCGGTCGATATCAAGAGGATATTGATGTCTATGGCGCTGATACTAATACCAATTTTTTGTCACTATGACTTGATGTACCTTAAGTGGATATATGTGTGGTGGTCTGACGAGTCCAGAGAGTGCGAAACAGGTTCATCGCCTTAATTAATATAACGCATATATAATTGCGTATAAAATAAGGCCATGACATACTATAGAATCATAGAAATTTATTTCAGCCGCGCTAAAATCATAGCAAGTCATAATCAAGTTATGTAATGAATCGCCCAAAAGTTGTTAGGCAGTTGAATACAGGGAGTCGGACAGTCATTTTCGAAATCCTTACAAAAAAATCATTCACCGCAACAAGTTCACGTCGCGATCGTAACCTAGAAAATCGATTTTTTAATTTAAAATGAATCGTAATTCTAGTCATGGCGCTAAAGTTCCATTCGTCAGCCGGAAAAAATAATCATAGAAATTCAAATCGCTATTCGCTAACTAAATGTTCTCTGTTAAAATAAAAATCGTATGTTCCTTTTGCGAGTCTGTGGCTTGAACGAGTTACGACGGCAGAAGAGCCGTTCAAAAATACAAACATATACACATAATCATTTCTTCTTAATTACCCAACCTGGCGTAGTGGTCCCCTTACTTAATTACAGTTTATTACTTACTATGTTTTATAAACTTCTTTCGCTGAGTTTCAATTTTCTCATCTTCCTCTTAGAATGTCTTCTACTGTACCATTGCAGTTTTTCTTTGGCCTTCCTCTTTTGTTGTTCCCCATGGGTTTCGCGTCCCAGATGTTCTTCATCTGCATCTCCTCTTCTATCCTTTCTAGATATCCAAACCAATTCAATTTTTTCTCTTCCATTATTTCTTTTATGGATTTAATTTATCTTCTTTCTTATATCATCACTTTCCCTTTTATCTATTCTTCTTGCTTACTTTTTTGTGTCCTTTTCCGCTGCTTGAATTCTTTTTCTTGTCTGTGTTAAAATTCAATTATCACCTGGTTGGTAAATTGTTTTGTATGCTGTTCATTTAGTTTTCCTCGATATTTCTTTGTGGTTGATAAATGTATGGTGTATAGCATACTATATTCTGTTCGCTGCCTTCATTTCCTCTTCCATGTTCCTTTGTTGTTGACTATCGTTATAGATAAGATATTTAAATCTGGGCACTTGTTCAATTTTCTGTACTTCTATTTCTAAGTCTAATTTGATCGATCTCTATTGCTTATGACTTTGCATTTGGTTTTTCAAAAATTATAAGTATTAAATTCGTAATTGTCAATAAAATGATGAGAACTCAATAGGACCGTATCGTTATAATTATAATAAATCAAATTTGGTAAAAATATGTTGTTTTGAAGAAAAAAGTACGATATCTTTCATAATATCGAAAATAGCAATGGGTGCAACGATAATTTTGAACACTCGGTATACATGTAATTATTTTTTTTCGTTTACAAGCAATAATTGTATATGCAAATATGGCGAAATGATGCAACATTAATTGACGTTTCGGATAATCGATGTTGTATGCAAAAAAAATCTTAATAGAAAGAGATAGGAAAAGTATTCTAAAGTAATTTGTGGTGATTTATAGTTGTAATATCCAAGAGTGTTGCCATCATAAGGTATTTAATGTACACAATACGAAATAATTAAAATAGTAAATTAATTTAGACCATGATAAATCAGATAAATAAAACCTTTAAGTAATTCTTTTAGATATATGTCTATTAGTTGTGATATATAAATGATAAAATACGTTTATAAAAAGGCTGTGAAGAGTCGAAATCTATTAATTGAAAAATAGTGAATATACCTAAAAGCTAACAGTAGACAAGTATAGTGTATTTCTGCCATATCATGGGAAGGTCCAGAGGCAACTCAGATCTTTCCTAATCAAGGAGATGACTCTTCGAAACCTTTATGAAATGTTGTCACTGCCGCATTTAACGCCTTTTCAAAAGTAAAAGAGCCGCCTGTCGTTCATACTGTCAGTTTACTAAAATTAATATTGGCCTTCACGAAAAAGTATATTTATTTCTAAAGCATCAATAATAAATAGACTAGATTTTTTATATTAATTAGTGCCGAACGTTATATTTACCACTAAGCAAATATGAAATTATGTCTCGGATGATCATTATTTTTAATAGCGGTTTGTGTAACGAAAAAAATATTTTTGGACCAACAACCATAAATTGTAAGAATATTGTTGTGGTGCGCGTATATTATTTTTGTAATTCTATGAAATGTTTATTATCTTTCTTGTGGCATGTATCCAAAATCCACCTTTTTATCTGATATATTGTCATTAACACACCGGATTATCCACGTTGTTTATATATTTAAATCAAGTCACCTGATCGTTTGATTAGAAAAACTATAACTCAAGTTATAACTTCATAAACATTTTATATATCATAAATAAATCAATCGATCACTTACAATACTTAAGTACACAAATATTTAACATATATTATAAATTAAATTAACCAGACGCCGTTGCCATACGTCAGTTGATGTGTAAACAATGTAATTTGACAAAAAATAATTCGCTAAAACATTAACGCTACTTATTTAAGATGCATATGTAAACAAACTCCAGGTATTTTCGTTTATTTTCGCATTACCTAAGACGTAAAAATAAAATTGATCGCAACGACCATATTTAATTACGTAAATACACATTTTATTATATTAAACGTACTAATTTTATTAATACTGACCAATATCTCAGCTTCAAAATTTCTGCGAGGCCACGCCCTTTAATTTTATAACATAAACAAATTATGGAAAGGTTCCATTAATTATTTACTCAAAACAAGGCAACAAATTTAGAAAAAATACACATACATTTCGTTTAATTCCTCGCGTTTATATTACTTCTTATATTTGTTGTTTGTTTTATTAATTTTGAAATATTTGTTAATTGCGTCCTTTTTTATTTTGTTTCGTTCCAATTATGTGTATAAGAAACTGCGAATGCATTAAACTTTAGTGTACAAAACGACTAAAAATGTTAGGTGTTATTATTAAATACGTTTTTCCCAATCACGTTATATTAAGTAGTTAAGTGCTAATTTTTAAACAGTTAACATCAGACATGTTCAATCAGGCCGTATCTAACACGTACTTAAGCTATACAGGTCATGTGCCCAGAATGACTTAGCATGTGTCATGACTTAGTTAAAATGTGTCTATTTACGTCGTTATTTATACAAATACGTCTTTAATTTCCATAAGCAATATTAGACGTGAAAAATACAAAATGAAAAAATTCCTAGAAATATCAAATAGAATACACAAAGGTAGCCTTTTTTAATTGACACATCTGCAGTGTCAGTTGCAGTTTTCAAAGTCATCAAATTCTTTTGTCGTCGAAAAATTTGATACAAGTCGGATTGAATTCGCTTTAAAATATAAATCATCGGTGACGCGTTTTGGTACGAGTTGTACGTCAAATTACTTATCAAGGTTGAATTGGGTAGCTCATTTTACCTGTTTGTGACGCAGCACATTTTGTTGTCACCAACGACAATCGAGCGCGTCTCATATTTTACAGTCTCTCCAAAGGACACACGCTTAATATTCAAATCTTGCGATTTTTTCAATCGAAAACTAATTACTTGATTTTTTCAATTTAGTTTTTGAGTTTTTCAAATTGGTGTTCTTTAATCGATTGGCTGTCGTTTATAGTTAATTAACTTCCATTGTGAGTTACTCGATCGCTCTCCATAAGTGTCCTTTACAAATATTCGATTAACTGTACCACTCCGTGTCACAGTGTGTTTTTATATGACGATAATGATTAATAAACCATTATTACTTAATTCAAATATTATAATCGACGAATATGGATTATATTAATTTTAACAATGTTATTTGTCCGGTTTTAAATAGATTTATGGGCCACGTCTTTAAACTTACATTGACGAAAATTATTGTATGTTTATATTTATTAGCAATTACAGCACTATTTGTAATAACTCGTTTGTGTGCACATTCTAATCCACATTACCGAGGTAATAAAACTTGATCAGTGTACTAAACGCGAAAATTAAAACTTAGTATGTTGCTGTTTTTAAACGTTGATGTCAAAATATTTATATAGGAACAAATGTATATATATAACTATGGCAATGTCAATGTTACATAAGTCCCATTGATCCCCACTATCATATTTATTGGCAATCAAAGACACGATATAGTGAACATAAAGAATTCCATTAGTATGGCATTTTTGCCGTTGCATAGAGGGAAACACTTGACTTGCGTGTACAGTAACGCGACAACCGGCAATTTCCTTTCAAGAAATGCCAAGCTCTTATATGTCACCCCATCAGCACGCGACTAAGTAAACATATTATCCTTTTACTCTGTAAATGTATCATTTTAAGTTGGCTCTCGCAATTATTTCATTACGTTTTTATCTACTTGAAAAAGTAATTATTCAAATTACTCTTCATTATAAATACACACAATAAATACACTCACACGAGTCCAGTCGTAAAATAAAAGCCGTTTTATACTAATATTCATAGTGATAACATTTTATTGCTATTATCTTTGTCAAACATTAATATGACAGATGTAATAATTATCGACCAATATCTAACTAAAAATTAATAAGTTAATAATTAATACTCACTTAAATGTTTGTTCTAAAATTTAATACGAAGTAAATTGTCAAGATCGATGCTTAATTTTATTTCCTAGAATACTCATGTTTACTTTTATTTTGAACTTACGCTGCGATACATATTTTCAATTGAACATTTGTTGAATTTTTTAAGTTATGTGTATTTGTGCATGATGTTTATATTTTATATCATAATGCATCATAATGTTTATTTACTTTAACATAGTTGTCGAATGATGGCGCTGACAAATAATTTCATAATAATGTTGTAAATTATTTACTAAAGTCATGAATCATTTGCCCAGTTGAGTACTTTGATTTTGTCCCATTGTATTTACTGTTAGACTGACGTTTGAGATTTGTCCTTCTTTTGAAATAATTATAACGTTATATATCGTTATGTAACATAACAATTAAACACTTATGCATTATTTATATGATATTATGACATTTATATGAATGTTGAATAATGTTATGCAATCGTAAGCGTTATTTCATCCCTGATTCATTTTTGGTTTGTTTTTATTTATTATTTATTTATTATTCATTGACTTGATATATAACAGTTGTTTGAACATAAAAAGTGCATGTGAGACTATTGCCTTTTCTGTCGAGGTTATTTAGATCTCATCTACGCCCGAACTGGAATTCAACTGGAATCGAATTGAATCAATGGTGTTGTCAAATTTGATTGATGTGTGCCTGTAATTTTAACACACAGACATTCGTTATTAATGTCAAAGATATCGAATTTTAAAATCGTCAAAAAATTGACAAAATTGTGAAAAAAGAAAAAAATATTTTTTTAAAAAATATGTAGTGTACAAACCTGTCAGAAACCGTAAGGATGTGTCAAAGCTGTGAATAAAGTAAAAAATACTTGAAATGTCAAAATTTTCGTAAATGTAAAAATCATTGAAATCTTAAAAGAATGCCGATTTAAAGTTGATTTTGCCAAAAATAAAAATTCGTCGTTGAAACTTAGAAAACAAATTCATTAAATCGACACCTTAATTGTTTACTTTCACATTTCACAAAAATGCTGCAAATCACTCATATTTTCACTTTATGTCTATGTTCATACGATTTTGAGTCAAGTTGTAGAACCGGTACTTTCGAAATTGCGTTCTTAGTCACATTTAGACGTTTTAAAATTATTCTATTTTCATCTAGGAACAGTTATTTTTAAATAAATTTGCATGTTGAGCATAGTAATGAAAACGACGTAGCAAATATATAAATTTTTATAAATATTGTAATGTTTTATGAATTACTACTACGTTTATGGTAGTTTTTTTTCAATGATCAATGTGCAGTGTTCAAAGTTCGTGATTTGAAATTAGCGTTTTTTTCAATTTTTTCCAAATTTTGACATTTTCTCAAGCGTCACCATTTTTTAATATTTATTTTTAGAATGGTTGGTTTTGTTTTCTTTTAATTTCAGTTTTTTTTTACAATTTTGACAGTTTTTTATTTTTCCATGTATTTTTTATTTTTCTTAATTTTGACGTTTTTTTTTCGTTGATTGATTCATTTTATATTTTCGAAGTTTTTTATGGTTTTTGAAATTTGCGTTTTTTAAAATTGTTGTTTCGCATTTTAGCATTTCTTCGATTTTTTGGATTTTGAAAAACTGCCCTTAACATTTTTATTCATTTTTTTTAGACAATTCCATATATACTATTATTATTTTGTTACAGTTGATATTTGTTAATTATTTGTTGTTTTTGAAACTTGGTTTTATTTAATTTTTGTTTTTTTTACAATAATAAAAGTGTTTTTTCATTTTTTGATATTATATTATTATACTTTTCATAAATATATGAATCAGCATACCATGATCTTTTTAGTTTACTATCATCACAAAATAATTTTCAGAAAGACATTAATTGCATTTATGAAGTTTGCACAATTTAAAAACTATATTATTCTATCAAAGCTACATCTGCTTTTAACAAAGTTTTACGCGATAATTAATTAATTGAATTAAGTTTCAATGAGTTGTCCTTTGTTGTGTTTTTTCAATGATTTAATCTGAAGTAAGTTTTATCTCTAGTGTGTCAAGTTCACAGTTTGAAACCACAATTAATTTGAAGTGTGACACTTTTGACCTCAGTCTAAACTGCTGTAATATTGAACCACATTGTCCAGGTTTTAATAGGAAAACTTTCAACCGAACCCAAACAACCCAACCTAACCCAAACAACCCAACCTAGCCCAAACAACCCAACCCAACCCAACTCAACCCAACCCAACCCAACCCAACCCAACCCAACAATGTTAATAATGTCAAACATATCGAATGTAAAAATCGTCAAAAGTCGTCAAAAAATTGATAAAATTGCGAAAAAACGTAAAAATTACCTAAAGCTCATTTTTTTAAATATTAAAGTGGTCAGTAGCTGTCAGAAATATAAAAATTGAGAAAACTGTGAAAAAATGTAAAAATTATATTAAGTTGATTAATTTGATTTTGTCAAACACAAAAATTGATTAAAATGTCAAATGTCAAGGTTGTTGAAATTTCTAACATTGTCCAAAAATATATCTAAACTTCACAAAATGTCAAATGTTAAATAATTAAAACTGACCAAAATTTTGCAAAACAAAACAAAACTTTACGAAATTATCTAAACGTCAATAAATGGCAAACTTCATGTTTTCAAATCTGCCAATAAAAAGGTAAAAACGTACAAGTTGTTAAACACAATACACAATCGTGTAAATCGTTATTTTCGTATGTATGAAATATAGATGCACCATGAGGTGAGTATATTTTAGCTTTGGAGCACTATATAATATTTGACACTTTGACAATGTGTGAAGATGTCCGGTTAACTAATTGTGAAGTGCGACTGAATGTGTGTAATAAAGAAACCAGCTATTATTATTTTCATATTTTAATTTACACAAGATATTGTAAAATAGCGATGTGCTGTGATTACTACGTTCACCCATCACAAGTTTTCAGTTAGTTGGATTTTTTAAAACCATGAAATTCATTGTGTAACATCTGTAAAGCAATATTAAATCCAAAGTACAATCGCTTTTGACTATGAAAAAGTGCATCGTTATTTGTATATCCTGTCTAAGGATTCTAATTCTATAATTGTATATAATTTGTTAAACTCGAGGATAAAAATTAGTATGCTTTCTCTTCAGATGCAAAATCTCGACTAAATTTGGGCAAAACATGCAAATTCACCTTCGATATACATTAAATCCGAAGGTTCGACTCTGATAAGCCAAAAATGGAAAATGTGTGTTCACCGCTGTCAATTTCATAACAAATATTACAAATGTAACTATACAAACAATTACCATAGCTATAAAAAAATTATGAACTAATATATTAAATGACAAATTACTATGATACGCATTCATTTCTGATTTAATTGAAGATATTTTATTAAAAAAAATCAAGAACATACAATATATATATATATAATATCTATAGAATGAGAAGTCTACAATTATTTGCACATCCATATTAGTTATATTTATAAAATTCAGGTCAAGGAATCGAGAATTAACAGCGCTTGTTTAATGCAGTTTCTAAATTAAATAATTGAATATATTATGCAGAATGTTTACAATTTCACGTAACATTTTTCAACACGAGGACCAAAATTCACGTTCCAGATAAACCAATTTTCGCAACCCATGTTTGACCCGGATTTAGCACAAAGCGTCACATATTTCCACCGGCTAAATAAATCGCATTACGAATATTATTCTCGCGAAATAAAACGTCGAGCGAAAACTTAAACAAAAACGTGCTGTTTTGTGTAACAAAAATATGAAAATAACCTGGATGCATTTATTTTAAGCAATCGGTATTGACCGCCACATCGTTCATCGTTCACCATACTTGCGTCTATTTCGGATGAGTATGGCTTGAAAGTTAACAAGAAGTTAATACCTATTTAGAAGACTAAGATGGCCACCACAATGCATCAATGGAAATTTAGCTAAATATTGACGTAAATACTGATCTCCCCTCGTACACCGTTGATTGCTAAATTTTTGATATGCACTTGAGTACTTGTATCAAAGCTCGTGATGTTGCATCTTGAAGCTATAGTATGCAGTGTTGATTGTAAAATTTTTCATTTGCATCTGAGTACTCGTATCAAAGGTCACGAAGTTGCACCTTGAAGCTCAGAAGAAAAACATGTCAATTGGAACTAATGTTATTAGACTTGATGTTGGCCATTTGAACTCATTTGAAGAAGAGCCCACATATTGACAACTACTTGGTAGTCCATCTTCAAAACTAAGATGGCCACCATAATGCATCAATGGAAATTTAGCTAAATATTGACGAGTCAATGATGCCATAGTATGGCAACATGTTTGCAAAATGTTTGTATGTGGATATATAATATTTTTTTAAGCCAATAATATATAGCGTTGATTGTAAAAATTTTGATATGCATCTGAGTACTTGTATCAAAGGTCAGAAAGTTGTACTTTGAAGCTCAGAAGAAAAAATGTCAATTGAAACTAATGTTAATAGATTTGATGTTGGCCATTTGCATTCCTTTGAAGAAGAGCCCATATATTGACAACGGCTTGGTAGTCCATCTTCAAAACTAAGATGGCCACCATAATGCATCAATGGAAATTTAGCTAAATATTGACGAGTCAATGATGCCATAGTGTGGTCACGTGTTTGCAAAATGTTTGTATGTGGATATCCAATATTTTTTAGGCCAATAATATACAGCGTTGATTGTAAAATTTTTGATATGCATCTGAGCACTTGTATCAAAGGTCAGAAAGTTGCACTTTGAAGCTCAGAAGAAAAAATGTCAATTGCAACTAATGTTAATAGACTTGATGTTGGCCATTTGCACTCCTTTGTAGAAGAGCCCATATATTGACAACTGCTTGGTGGTCCGTCTTCAAAGCTAAGATGGCCACCATAATGCATCAATGGAAATTTAGCTAAATATTGACGAGTCAATGATGCCATAGTATGGTAACATGTTTGCAAAATGTTTGTATGTGGATATCTAATATTTTTTAAGCCAATAATATACAGCGTTGATTGTAAAATTTTTGATATGCATCTGATTACTTGTATCAAAGGTCACAAAGTTACACTTTGAAGCTCAGAAGAAAAACATGTCAATTGGAACTAATGTTAATAGACTTGATGTTGGCCATTTGCACTCCTTTGAAGAAGAGCCCATATATTGACAACTGCTTGGTGGTCCATCTTCAAAACTAAGATGGCCACCATAATGCATCAATGGAAATTTAGCTAAATATTGACGAGTCAATGATGCCATAGTATGGTAACGTGTTTGCAAAATGTTTGTATGTGGATAACCAATATTTTTTAGGCCAATAATATACAGCGTTGATTGTAAAATGTTTGATACGCATCTGAGTACTTGCATCAAAGGTTGGGATGTTGCACCTTGTAGCACAGAAAGAAAAATATCAATTGGAGCAGGAGCCATATACTGACAACTAGTTGGTAGTCTAGCTTCTAAACATAGATGGCCACAACAATGCATCAATGGAAATTTTAAATATGTAGATGTTTACATACTGGTTTTGTACTTGATCTCTAGTCAAGTTTGACGTCTCTTTTTGTTCTCTTGTTATGGATCAAGTTCCCAGTTCTGTATAAATTGAAGCTTGTGTGATTTTTTCTAATTATCAATAAATATATCCACCAATTATTTCTATTGCCAAATAAACTGAAGATTTTGATTCAATATGCGTGCATAGCTCGATTCATCACAATTCTCTTCACGTTAATTAAAACGCTTGCATATGTAAATTTTCACCTCATCCGGAATTAATTCTGAAAAAATCAGGCCTATTTTAAATTAAAACGATATGGTACGGATTGTCTGCAAAAATTTTTAAAACACTATTTTAATCATCGTCGATGGTAGGTACAAATAAAAGAGATTGCAAGTTATAAAAATTAATGTCTTCAGTACCTGTAATATATCATTATATCGGTCTCAAAGTAGTGGAAAAACAAAAAAGCTCTTTAAGTTTTCAAACTGTTTCTATAGTGTATATAATTTATTAAATTTTGTCACGCGATAATCTGTTTTATTAATTTACACGTATTAAAGGTTGCTTTCGTTTTTTATTATATGCGCTGATAAACGTTGTTAAAATCTCATGGGAAACGTGTTTTTTTTTTAATTTTTTTAAATCGATGCAACTTCTATGCAATAGATAAAAGAAGAAAACTCGTTCTTTAAAAATCAATGAATTTGCCAATTTAAGGACGTTGGGATACATGATTTTCCAACGCAAATATTTTAGGAACCAATAACCCGGCTTTGCGTTAGGGATCAGGGACAATTTAGTTTATGTAGCGGTTCCAGTCGATGATCAAACGAAACGATTTTTATTAAATATCATATTTCGCATTGGTGAAGCCCGTATTAAAACTATCCAATGTCACGTTGCTTACTTGATAAAAAATGTATTTAAATATCTTTTACGGGACACTCATCAGGAACCAGGTTAAGACTTAAGAAAAAAGTTCATGTCGTCGATTTAATTTTAGACTGTAACAGTTTTTCTGTCCACGGGTGTATATGTGCACAATTAGATAGCATAACATATCCGAATGTCAACAAATATTAATCAAGTTCCGCTGTTATTTTTCTGGTGTTATTAGTTTCGTCTCGTTTCATTAACTCACCGTACAAATAGTAGGTGCTTGAAAATTTCTTTCTTTTTCTTGCCGTTCTTCACGATGTGTAGGGTTGACAGGCTGCGGTCTCTGAGGAGATCCCCTTCCAGCAGACGTAGGTGGGTCAGTAAATCTCGTTGTAGGAACTAGGGGACGAGCAGCTGAAGTGCGTGTCAATTGTGTAGGGTCACTATTTGCCATTGTCGTTAGCAAAGAACATTCTGGTCTAAGGAACCACGATGCTACGGAAGCCCACTATAAAGAAAAGAAATTAATTAAGTATTTTGAAATAAAAATTGATAAAAAAACAGTTGCTTCAAATCAAATATCGTTGATATGATATTTGATGAAACAAGTTTGAAACATGGAGCATTAAAAATAAATTATGTAAATAATCGGTGGTCAATGAACCATGTACGAAGCATTTATTAATAAAATAACGAAGTCCTCCTTGTAGTTTATTATCGGGATAGGTTGGCTCTGCACTTTTTAAAATTATAAATAAATAAGCCTGCTGGTCTTGAACCATATGCTTTAATCTCGATATAGGATGTAGTATTTTGGTACCATCCTAATGGAAACACTCGACACATTATCAAAATTATTTTAGCGACACATTTAGAATATGTGCTCAATAGTGGGTGTAAAAATACACGTTTTTAGTTACACGGGAATGCACATGACATATATGACGCCCCCCGATTACCATTTACAACAGCTTGTCAAGGAATATTTTTTAATTATAGAGTGCTATATTAACGATTACATTATCGTTTTATTTAAAAAATTACGTATGCGCATTACGACTGCGTTAATTTAGCGAAATAATGCAACGGCGCAATTGGCCCCGATCACTCGAAATATATTTTCAAATTAATCAAATAGATTTTGCGTAACTTCACCGGAGACGGATTGCAATCAATTTGTACCACCGATAATTTTCGCTTCATCGCCGTTTTGCAATCCCAATTATATTTGCTGGTTGCATTGTATTAAAAAAAATAACGAAAGTCAATTGGATCATAAATTAAATTTTATTATCAGTTAACGACGAATTAAAACAAAACAATATAAAAACTGAATCAAGCGTGAAACAATAATATTACACATTAAAAAACGAGTTACAGAAAAATGAAGAAGACAACGAAGAAATTAAAGTCATTGATGAAATGAAGGGTAAGAAAAGAAAAGAGCGACGACAAGTCGATTTTACGAAAGAAATTTTCAAATAAAAGTTGTTTAAAATTTCAATATCGTTAACTTTTATTAGAACAATCTTTTTGATAAATCGTGCCGTTTTTGTAATATGGAAGTAATGAAGAGTAAACCATCACTTCCGGTTGATATGTTGCTTTCATAATACGAGGTTTTCTTCCTTGCTAACTAGTAAAGTAAAGTAAATAAAGGACAACAACTAAAAACAAGATGTATGTGAATAGCACAGGGCTCATAACACCACCTTGTCTAAGTCCTTCCTTTGTTTTGAAAAGATCAGACTTCATATTTCTAGTTGCGACATAATTGGCATTCTCGCTATACAGGCTTTTAATCGCCTCTAGCAATCCCCAGTTCACTCCTCTTTGTTTTAGTATCGTCCATACTCTTCTTCTTTGTACTCTGTCAAACGCCTTCTCCATGTCAATGAATGCGAAGCATGCTTTTGATCTACTCAACATGGTTTTCTCTATGATCTGTGAAAATATGGTCTTGTACACTCCTTCCTTTTCTAAACCCCCTTTGAGCCTCATCGAACGCAGGGTCGATTATCTCCTTTAATCTTTTCTCTAATATTCTCTCGTATATCTTTACAGCCGTGCTTAACAGTATTATGCCCCTATAATTACCACAGTTTATCGTATCTCCTTTTTTGTGTATTGGTATAATTACCCCAATTTGCCAATCTTTGGGTATTTTCTTCTCTTTCCATGCTTTGTTGCATATCTCTCAGAATATCTTCGTACCTAGTTCTCCCATGTTCTTAAACATTTCTGGTGTAATTCTATCGTGTCCTGGTGCTTTGCCGTTTTTTAGTCTTTGTATTGCGTCTTCAACTTCATCTAGTTTGATTGCGTTTGTCGTTGTGTGTTCTTCCTTCGAATGCTTCATTACTGTCCGGTGTCATTAGGACTTGAAAATATTCTTTCCATCTCTCCATAATTTTCGTTTCTTCCGTAATTATTTCGTTATTCTTGTCTTTTGCTGTTACGCTGTGGACTTGTTTACCTTTTCTGATATTTTTTAGTATCTTATAGAACAGTTTTTGGTTATCTTTGTAGTTCGTTTCCATTTTTTCTCAAAAATGTTTCCATCTTTTCTCTTTTTCTGTTCTCACTAATTGTTTGACGGTTTATCTTTGTTGTTTATATTCATTGTACTTGTATTGTGTTCTATTCTGTAAATAATTGTTCCATTTATCTTTTTTTTGTCGTATTTGCTCTTTTATGTCTTCATTCCGCCAATCGATCATTTTCTTTTCAATTTTGACCTTTATAGTGCCACACACTTTTGTTGTTGCTGTAGTAATAACTTCTTTAAAAATTTGCCATATTTCTTCTACGCTCTTATTCTTTATTGATATCTGTTTTTTGTCTATTATTTCGAAGCGAAAACGTATATGAATTTTGGGCGCACTTACAGGCCTATCGCCAGGGATCCTACAACATCCTTTGAAAAAAGAAATAACGATTTAATAGCTTCACTAAAAAATAGATCTTTGATAGAAGAAATTACATATCATAAATTAATAATTCATAACTCTATCGCTCCCAAATTATACGGCCTCCCCAAAATTCATAAACCTGAAATCCCTCTTAGACCCATTGTTTCTTCAGTACAAGGACCCACCAAATCTCTATCTAAATTTATTGCAGATATTTTTTCTATAGCCTTTGAGGAATTTAACTCTTATCGTATTAAAGATTTCATTTTCAAATCTTATTAACAATTTCCAATTACCTGAAGGTTATGTGATCGCTTCACTTGATGTGGTTTCTCTGTTCACTAACATCCCTATGGATTTAGTTTGTAATATTATCACTGACAACTTTGAAATTCATTTTTGACACAACTTATTTTTCATTCAATAATCAATATTTTTCACAAATTTTTGGTACCCCAATGGGATCTTCCCTCTCCCCCATCATTGCTGAAATTGTTACGAATACACTCATAAAAGATGCTGTTTCTCGTTTACCTTTTCAATTCCCTTTCTTATATCAGTATGTTGACGATATCATCTGCAGTATTCCTATGGATTCCAAGGAGACTGCCTTGGAAGTATTTAACTCTTTTCATGACCGCCTCCAATTCACTATTGAAATGGAACAAGACCAGAAAGTACCCTTTCTCGACACCTTGGTCACGAGGATTGGGGATGGTATTGTCAAACTTGACTGGTATCGTGAACCCATAAGTTCTGGGAGATACCTCAATTTCAATTCTTACAGCCCCTTCCAACATAAATTAAACGTCATTTTAGGTCTTAAACACAGAATAACCCACATTGCCCATTAGGATTTCCACACTACTAGTTTACAATTATTATATAACATTTTACTTGAAAATAATTATCCTTCCTCACTTCTTCGTAAATTACTCTTTACAAATCCTCCTCCCAGACGTCAGGACGAAATTCCCCAAGAAACTGTCAAAATTTATAAAAGTTTCCCTTACATACACCAACTGTCCCCTTCTTTAAAAAAAATATTCGAAGGCACTAACATCGTGGTCGCCGATCGAATCGCTAAACCTGTTGGCAAATACTTTTCCAATACTAAGGACAAAACCCCTATTCTTCTTCATAGTAATATTATTTATCAAATTCCTTGTGAGGATTGTAACCAGGTGTACATAGGCCAAACCACTCAACGTCTTAAACAACGCATCACACAGCATAAAAGTGACACTATAATTAAACCACAATATTGTGCTCTGGCTACTCATGCCTCTGGTAATAGCCATCACATAAACTATAACGAAACCAAGATCTTAGCGTTTAACGACCACCGCCAAGAAAGAACTTTTATGGAAATGTGTTACATTATCAACTCACCACATGTGATGAATTTTAAAAAAGACAAAGACAGTTTGAGCACTATTTACACAGGGCTTCTCACAAGATTTTCACATCTAAATTTAAATTAAAATTATTTCCCCTTTTCTGTTTTTTTTTCTTGGTTTTGTCCTTTGTATATTCGTTTTTGAATAGGAGGCGAATCGGATGACGACCATTTGTTTCTTGCCTTTTTCTTTTAATTAACCTTTCTCTTCTCTCTTCCTAACATTTCTCCTACTCTTTTATCCTTTGCAATAGGTCTGTTACAGATGTTTTGTTTTTAACGTTAATTTGACTTCTATTTATATTTTAAATCGTAAACTTTTCATAAATTTATATTTTGACTTTTCAACTTCCCCTCGTAACTTGTTCAATGCTAGTGGAATTTTGTCACCTTAAAACTTGCAGGTATCCATAAGGTTCATTTTCGCAGTGTTTTAACGTCTGTTTTTTGTACGCACAAAATTCATATACGTTTTCGCTTAATGCGTTACAGTTTTTGGACGCATCACGTTCGAAATGTGAATATTTGGTTTTAAAATTGTTTCAACTTGTGCTTTTCCTGTATATGTAGCAGTATGAGTGGTATATTTATCACTTTCAAATTAAATTTAATACATCTAATATTTCATGTAAGTAAATTTAAAAACTGTTTTTTTTTCTTCTCTTTTAAATTGTTTAAATAAAATTTATTTAGCATTGTATACCTTCTAGGCTTTGAAAATGCTTCAATAAAGGAGCGAAACGTTAGCTTGAACAAATTGATGGCTTTTTTTTCCTAATCGTTCAAACCCGAATACTGTGTGTTTCGCAGTAATCTCCGATTTGATTTATATACATATATATATATATATATATATATATATATATATATATATATATATACATATATAATTGAAAATGTGTCTTGTTGTTAGATATGACATATATATATATATATATATATATATATATATATATATATATATATATGAATGGGAAAGACTAACAAATTAACATTTATTAATAGATTCTGAGTATAGTTCACAATTCGGAAATGCAGATTGTGTAGCGAATAATGCAATTTCGTGATATTTCCGTGATACGTAGCTATTTCGTGGTAATTACCATTTGTTTATGTCCTCCCATGTAGTTACATTAACTTCGATTGCGTTCACGCTCAACCATCGGATAAGATCATCAAAAATGTAAATAATTGAAAATCAAATGCGAGCCCTAATCATAATTACACGCGGGTTTTAAAAATACCGCAATTTGCAAAAGCAATTTACATACGCGGAACGTTAACGCGAATCTTTAAAGTCGCCACTGAGTTTCGCTCCGTCGCGTACCCACGCCAACTAATACCAATCTGATATTTAATAATAAAGTTTGTCGCGTGAAATCGGTATCGAATCGCAGGGTGATGTGCTCGCGTTGATATTTTTAGATCGGTCGTATAAAGTGCTAAGTAAATTCAAATGGTATGTATCGGAGATGTTTCCGGTGATATATGAAGTAGACGAGCGCATCCCCGATTTGGGACGCTTAAACAACAAATTGCTGCTCTCAACTAGATTGGATTTCCCGTTTTGCATTTTATATGCGGGCAACGCTACCTTACGGATGTATAACGTACGATCGTTTATATAGTATAGGTAGAACCTCCGCCCCTTAAACATCGTATGACCACACAGCCAAAGGCGATTATACGTTGAATGCAAAAACACGGTTGTCAAATTTAGGTATTCGCCGGTGAATACAAATATTAGAAGCGAATTTTACTCGAGGCGAGAGTTTGTTATGATACGCTCTCCATAGACAAAGTTTGTAACTTGAACTCGCGAAACAAAACCTCTTGTATTGTATACATAATCGTTCATTTATATTCGCATTTGTATTAAATAAACGAAATGATTAGAGAAATTTGATGGCCTCATGAAAATCGCGAAATAATATTGTTTATAGATAAAAATAATAATGAAATTAAAATCGAGGATTCTGTAACTGAATAAGGGCGTAGTATTAGAAGTAAAACAGCCCAATAATGAGCGAAAAATAATTTTTATTCCGGATAATCGAATGCTTAACTTGTCATACGTGTTAATTATGTAACCATTTCCATATAATTAGCAAGTTTGAGAAATTTAATTACTGAAGACAAAGTAAACAGTGACCAGTTAAGTCTAAAAGAATCGCCAAGGAAAGTAATTAATTTTTATAGTAAAACAACAAACTGGTTTGGAGATTTTTAAAGCCGCTGTGCTAACAAGGAGCACCAACAAACATACAATTGTTATAAGTGGAAAACCATTTGCCAGGCGCCATAGACATCGAACCCTAACTAACGCAATCAAATCATCCTAAAACAAATAAATTTACATAGGAATACGTCACCGCAATTTACATAGAGTCCATTTAAATATCGAGTCCGGGTTAATAAATACAGGGTGACCTTTCATTTACATAACTTTTTCGGTACTACGTGAAAGCGTTTGAAATTCGCTGTAGATTGACTCTGGCTTCTAAACCAGTCTTAAAGCAATTTAGAAAAAAAAACATTGGTGGCAATTACATCAGCTCGTAAAGTTGTAGATGACATTGTGAGATAAAAAAAATGACCCTGTAAATCGTTCAACACTTTGTGGCATGAGAATTCGTCAATGATCCCCACAAATAAGCATTTATGTAATGGCCTAAGATGCATATCAAAAAGGGTGCATTAACAGCCGCAGCACGAGCTACGAACTAGGTGGGGTTCTTTATGTTCTCAGATTTTGCTGATAGCGTACTAATGATAAAATGACAAATTTGTGTCAAGTAACTCCGCCTTGTCCATCACGTGTATCAATAATGTACACAATTACACCTAAATATTGAAAGCATTTAAACCAGGTGTCGTAAAACCAACAATAATAACAATATTATCTATGATTAAATCGATAAAGGACATAGTAAATATACACAATGATTTTATCAGTTTGCAAAGTATATAAAAATATTTTTAGTGCAATTAACGACAACATTTATTATACAAAAAGCGTCGAATCTATAAAGTTTACCTCAATATCAAATAAAAAAATAACACTGATACAATTATCTGATTAACTGGATCAGGTCAATTAAACCAGCCAGTCATATTTTCAAGTGATGTTGGATCAGACCATTTTTAAATCCTCGAAGAAATATAAAAAAAATGTTTAACTTGGTCGGCTGGGCAATTATGAGTGCACGCATAGCTACGTTCAAGCTAAGTTCAAGAAATCTAATAAAACGTCCTATATTTTGCATGCACCATTTTTTAAAATTCTTAGTTATTTCGTTTCCTTTGATTTTTTATTGTGGTTGGATGTGCGAAATCATTTACCCAACAAAGGTACTTTATAGATTGATTTAATAACAGGCAGTTGAACCAACGAATTACAACCTATCTCAACCCAACTGAAGTCAAGTCAGTCTTAGATCAGTTGAATTCTTATGGTAATTTTGCAAATATTATTGCATATTTCGGTTAATTTTTACTGAAATTGGGTCAGGGTTTCAACTTGATTCCAACACACCCTACGCATCAAGTTGTTAACCCAAAATGGCTGGGGGTTGACATTTTTAGAATTTTCAATGACTTGCTTCTAGTAAAAGGTGTGCAATTCAAAACCATTTCAAACCTGATTGAACACAACCTAGGCAAGGACCAAACCCACACCAACCCAACCCAACGCGGCCCAACCCAATCCCAATTCCAACCGAACCCAAAATCAAAATTTCGAAATATTTTGTAATTTTTTACTTTTGCATGGAGATGCCATCCACTTGAGTAGCAACGCCAATCTAAGAGTACTTTCAGAAAATCAAAATAAACGATACTTTCGGAGCTTTTTTCATTTTTGACTTTTGCATGGTGAGGCCTTTCATTTGAGTAACAACATATTTACGAGCACTTAGAGAGAATAAAATTTTTTTTGTCATTTGTGACTTTTGCATGGAGTTGCCTTTCATTTGAGTAACAACATCGGCAACCCAATCCCATTCCCGATCCTAACGCAATTGAACTCAATTTACGATACAATAACGACCGTGGCGTTAACGTTTTCTTGAGATCTTCAAGTTGGCAGCTTTCCATCATTTGTTTCAGCGAGCATCGCTATTTCAAACTTTGGGATTCTCACTTAAACAAGAACAAGCAGAATAAAAACTAGTCGTTGGGAGATTGAGTTGTGGGGAAAGTTGAGTGATAGAGTAGAAAAAGTGCGACAACGACAAAATATGATATAACCTGATATGTGAACTATGACATGATTGTGATGATAAACAACCACCGATAAACGCATTCTATGGCCATATTAATCCACTGTAGTAGTAAAATTACTTAAGAAGTAGTGCAGAATGTCAGCGTCATCGCGACTCAACGAAGTAATGTTGAGCTAGGCATTGATTAAACGCAATCTGCAAGACGTATTTTATTTAATTAAGCTAATACGATCATTTAGATGAGAACTTGAAGATCTATCACATATGGAACAGGATCAATACAAGCAATTTAACGCAACAAGTATATAGTAGCGTTAAAAAAAGTAATCATCTCTCCTATCGTCACAGACGATTTGTTGCTGGCAAAGTTTATTTTATTTTATTTACATTGTGTATTTTAGGATTTGACAGTACAGAAATTTTAAAAGATTTATTTGACGATCGTTTTCATCCCCCCTCTCATCCTCCCCTCTGCTTAACCTCATAACAGTATGTACAATAAAACAGTATCTGATGAAGACTTTGTCGAAACGATCGTCAAATACATATTTTAAAATATTTCTTTATTTAATTTTTTAAACAACACACAACACATTCGCAGAACAGAAAATCGATCAACTTTAACGTCATCTATACAATTTTGAAGCAATTCGTGAAACCAAACGTGCACGAGTAACAAAATTGTAAAACTAGATATATCTTGGGTTTAAGGTTTTGGGCATATTAACGTCCCCACCTTGGGTTGGGTCAGGTTGGGTTGGGTTGGGTATTTAAATATTTTTAAATATTTCTTTATTTAATGTTTTAACGAACGCGTAACCCATGTGCCAAATTCGCAGAACGGAAAATCGATCAACTTTAACGTCATCTATACAATTTTGAGACAATTCATGAAACGAGCACGAGTAATAAATTGTTAAACTTAGATATGTCTTGAGTTTAAGGTTTTGTGCATATTAACGTCCCCACGTTGAGTTGGGTCAGGTCGGGTCGGATTGGGTTGGGTTGGTTTGCCTATGACTGTACCCTTAATATAATTTGGCCTATTTTGTTTGCTGTTTAGGAAAAGATCAAGAAACCTAATAAAACTTCCTATATTGTGCATGCGCCATTTTTCTTTTAATTCTTAGTTATTTCGTCTCCTTTGTTTTTTTATTCTGGTTGGATGCGGAACCCAACCCAACCCAACCCAACAAATGCACTTCATAGATTGATTTAATAACAGTTGGTTGAACCAATTAAGTAAAACCCAACCTAGTCCAACCCAACTGAAGCCTGAAGTCAACTCGGTCTTAAATCAATTGAATTCTTATGGTAATTTTGCAAATATTATTGGATATTTTGGTTCATTTATACTGCAATTAGGTAAGGGTTAAAAGTAATCTTAATATAATTTGGCCTATTTCGTTTGCTGTTTAGGAAAAGATCAAGAAACCTAATAAAACTTCCTATATTGTGCATGCACCAGTTTACTTTTAATTCTTAGTTATTTCGTATCCTTTGATTTTTGATTGTGGTTGGATTTTGGAAATCGTTTACCCAACAAATGCACTTCATAGATTGATTTAATACCAATGGGTTGAACCAATCAAGTAAAACCCAACCTAGTCCAACCCAACTGAAACCTGAACTCAACTCAATCTTAAATCAATTGAATTCTTATGGTAATTTTGCAAATATTATTGGATATTTTGGTTCATTTATACTGCAATTGGGTCAGGGTTTAAAGTAATTTTAATATAATTTGGCCTATTTTATTTGCTGTTTAGGAAAAGATCAAGAAACCTAATAAAACTTCCTATATTGTGCATGCACCATTTTTCTTTTAATTCTTAGTTACTTCGTATCCTTTGATTTTTTATTGTGGTGGATGCGGGAAATCATTTACCCAACAAATGCACTTCATAGATTGATTTAATAACAGTGGGTTGAACCAATTAAGTAAAACCCAACCTAGTCCAACCCAACTGAAGCCTGAACTCAACTCAATCTTAAATCGATTGAATTCTTATGGTAATTTTGCAAATATTATTTGGATATTTTGGTTCATTTATACTGCAATTGGGTCAGGGTTAAAATTAATCTTAATATAATTTGGCCTATTTTGTTTGCTGTTTAGGAAAAGATCAAGAAACCTAATAAAACTTCCTATATTGTGCATGCACCATTTTTCTTTTAATTCTTAGTTATTTCGTATCCTTTGATTTTTTATTGTGGTTGGATGTGGGAAATCGTTTACCCAACAAATGCACTTCATAGATTGATTTAATAACAATGGGTTGAACCAATCAAGTAAAACCCAATCTAGTCCAACCCAACTGAAGCCAGAACTCAACTCAATCTTAAATCAATTGAATTCTTATGGTAATTTTGCAAATATTATTGGATATTTTGGTTCATTTATACTGCAATTGGGTCAGGGTTTAAAGTAATCTTAATATAATTTGGCCTATTTTATTTGCTGTTTAGGAAAAGATCAAGAAACCTAATAAAACTTCCTATATTGTGCATGCACCATTTTTCTTTTAATTCTTAGTTATTTCGTCTGTTTTGATTTTTATTCTGGTTGGATGTGAGAAATCGTTTACCCAACAAATGCATCTCATAGATTAATTTAGTAACAGTGGATTAAACCAATTAAGTAAAACCCAACCTAGTCCAACCCAACTGAAGCCTGAATTCAACTCAGTCTTAAATCAATTGAATTCTTATGGTAATTTTGCAAATATTATTGGATATTTTGGTTCATTTATACTGCAATTGGGTCAGGGTTAAAAGTAATCTTAATATAATTTGGCTTATTTTGTTTGCTACTTGGGAAAAGCTCAAGGAATATAATAAAACTTATATTTTGCATGTACCATTTTTATTTTAATTCTTAGTTATTTCGTATCCTTTGATTTTTTATTGTGGTTGGATGTGGGAAATCATTTACCCAACAAATGCACTTCATAGATTAATTTAGTAACAGTGGGTTGAACCAATTAAGTAAAACCCAACCTAGTCCAACCCAACTGAAGCCTGAACTCAACTCTAATCAATTGAATTCTTTTGGTAATTTTGCAAATATTATTGGATATTTTGGTTTATTTATACTGCAATTGGGTCAGGGTTAAAAGTAATCTTAATATAATTTGGCCTATTTTGTTTGCTACTTGGGAAAAGCTCAAGGAATCTAATAAAACTTCCTATATTGTGCATACACCATTTTTCTTTTAATTCTTAGTTATTTCGTTTCCTTTGATTGTTTATTATGATTGGGTATGGGAAATCGTTTACCCAACAAAGGTACTTCATAGATTGATTGATTGAACCATCTAAGTACAACCCAACCTAACCTAACCTAACTGAAGCTTGAACTAAACTCAATCTTGAATCAATTGAATTCTTATGGTAATTTTGCAAATATTATTGGATATTTAGATTAATTTCTACTGAAATTGGGTCAGGGTTTAAAGCAGCCTTAATATAATTTGGCATATTTGATCTCGACATTAATAGCAATCCCCTACCAAGGAATGAAATAAAAAAGCCAAAACGTCTTGTGTTGAGCGTCATAACGTGGAGATGACAACCTAAATATGAAGCAAAATAATTAGTCCTTGGTGGTATATGGGTCAGATGTTTTAGGACCATTATTAAAAATATTGTTTTAGATTTCCATTCGTATATTTATGTTATGTACTTAAAAAAACGGTTTTAGTTCAGTTCAGGAGTTCATAACATTATTATTATTACCATATCTTCATCTACAAATTTAAAAGAATTTTTTTTAGAGCAATGCATCCTATATTTCAGGGCTAACCAATAACTTCAATTGTCCTATTTTTTAAAATTGTGTGGATTTTTCTATGTAGATAATTTATATCACTGTTTTAATTTGAGATGAATATTTGAAATTATGAAATTGTTACTGTTAACGTTTAACTTTCAAACTTTAAATACTTTGTGATGTGTTTAACATTTATTTGATTTGTATTGTATTTGTTTTATATTAAGTAGATATTTTAAAAAAATATTAGTGGTGTACCATTAAATATTAATATTAAATTGTTTCATAACTCATATTACCCAATGCTGAATGGAAGGAGCATAATTCAAGTCTTTGACGTGGCACTTAATTTTTCTTTGATACGTTCGCACATGCATTTTAAATTTGCTATTTGTGTTGGCATTAGGATAAATATTTCAATTGCAAAACAAGTTTTATTTCATGGCTGGACGGCCGAGGAGCGAATATAATCGATAAATTTTTACAATAACTGAATATGGTGTATATTTGTGTGCATGTGCGTTTTTAAACTGATACGTGGTATTTAATAATGGAATATTAATGGTTTAATTTGCATTCGCAAAAAATTCCTCTTGATTACTAACCATAGGTGCTATAATGCAGTAATTTATATAAGCTCAACGGGCTTGTGGTGTATGACCACGGGAACAAACGAGTTCATATATTACTTTACATTTCTTTTTCTTATTATAAAATTAATCGTTTGGTGGTATAACTAAATAACGTACTAAAATTCATTAATAAATTACGTTTATTTTTACTTGCGAAAAGTGTATTACATTGTCAATGAAAGAAAATAAATTATTTTTAAAACTCATTTCTATAATTTTCTTTCATTTATTTAGTTCCGCTACATTGGTTTTATTTTTTATTACTCTACCTCATCATTCATTACATAGCACTCAATTAGGAGTATATTCTATTGGTTTTGTTTTTTAGTACTTTTTTCTTGTTTTGCTTCAATTACGTCGTTTCCTTTATATGGATATTTTTCACAGTTGTACGCGTCATTTTTGTTATTACATCTTATTATGTCCTTATTATGTCCTAAATTTCTATTTATTATTATTTATTTATTATTTATTTCAAAATATATATAATGTATTTATTTTTATTTTTTCGTTTTATTTATTTGTTTTTAGTTGCTGGATCATTCTTTTATTTATTATTTATTTACTGTATTATAATAGCAATATCTTGTCCACTTATCACTTATCCGGTGTCGTATTTTCTAAAACGCGCTAAATAAATTATTTATTATTAGTTATCTCACTTATCCGGATGAGTCGTCTAACCTCAACTTCTAACCTTATCGTTGCATTTTACTTCATATTTATTTTAAGAATTGTCCGATGTTGATTGAAGTAGGCGCGGTCGTTTTTTTGCGATTTATATTAATTCGTTGATGTATTGTTTTATTTATTACTTACATTTAAACATCGACGTGATGTTGATTTTATAAGTTCGTCATAAAAATAAACTGGCGAGATCGCACGTTACTTTTTATTTTTTCGCCACTAACTGTGGTAGGTAGAATTACAAATTATACAGTTGTAAATTATTTTATGAATTAATTTACACTGTACTAGCTTCATTAAGTATTATAGTTGCACTGTACTTACATACTTATAAATACATGATTGCTGTGGGTTTTGCAAAGCAATTATTATTATTATTAATTACTGATGATATATTACCTTGTCCCTGTATGGGAAAAAATGAACTTAACTACGTTAGACTGCCGAGTCATTGGCAAAGGAATAGTGTGACCTGCTTTCGGCGCCAAAGGCTTTTGTTCGAATTCTGCATATATCATCCGTATAGCTATGAGGTAGACTTTAAATTTATAATTTATGGTAAAAAAACTTATACGCACGCACACACAAATTTATAACAAAGTAATTTCGCTTGCCTTTTATTTTAACGCTTATTAAAATTTGATGGTCTCGTTAATGAGAATGAACGCGTTGTTAATTGCAAGGGAAACGTAAATTAAGGAAAAATGTGCAAATGTAGCAAAGTAACGGATTCTTTGATCGATCGACGCAAAGAAATAGGAAATAGTAGAAAACATATAGATTAATTTATAACCTAATTGCATATCACGATCGAGTGAAGAAATCGTCATATTCTATGGAAATAATTCCAACTTCCAATTTGATATGAAATAATAATACACCAATTTTATTTTATGGAAACTAATAATAACTATGCGCGGTCGGCGATTTTTTTATTATTTGATCTTACGTACTACACTTTATAATTTGTATCATGGCAGTCAGAATTAAACTTTTCATATATAATTATGGCGCAATCATCTCCGGTGAGACAAATTGTCACTGTAGGTGAAATATAATCATAGGAAAGTCAAGGTGTTAGGTGTGACAGGTGCCACCGCGGCTTTGTACTTAATGTAATCTAATGATATATAATATATCGATGCCACGTTTTATTCCAACCGAAAATTATGGCGAAAACAGCTACATTTGGTTATTATCGCGCTTAAAACCGCATTGTTATAAATTACGCGTAATGACATTGTATAATTAGCCTTCATAATATCAAGTATTCTTGTATTGTCAAGTTTACTAATGACTACTGTAAATTAATTCGTAAGGTAATTAACAGTGAGAACTAGGAACTAGCGCTACTATACAATTAGACTACTAGAACATCTTAACATACAATTGTAAAATGTAACTCGTAATATACGCAAATTACTTTATAGAGTGATCATTTTTTTTTCCTAATTAGCTGTAATAATTACGACAATGCATCATGAATATAAATGGAAGTAAACACATATTATGCATCATCAATTAAAATTAAATTTCAACCATATTTTTTTTTATTTATTTAAACGAACTACATAAATGAAAATCCGGGCGAAAAAGAACGACTTTCTAAAATGATTCCCCAAACAAAAGAAAGCATTATAACATTGTTGTTTTCTACCGAAAATTTGCAGGCATAAATATAATAGGCTGGTTATGTTAAGAGCCTAATATGGGAGTAGGTACATTATTATGAAGCCCCTCGATGCGAAAGGGTTAATAGAGACCGTGGGGTGGGAACTCCGCCATATTTGATCAATAATTGCGTTAAACAACTGGAGAACGATGTGCTCAATTCTTACTGCTACGAAGCATCCCAATTATACGGGTACGAAAAATTGCGCTATGCACCCCGCGTCGGGATTTTAATATAGTCGCTGGAACTTCTTCGCAATACCGAAACTATTCTAATACATCTACACACTTATCGGTTTTATTGGGATCCTTGCAAATAAAACTATGTGTTCAATTTCTTATTAATTAAAATATTTCATATTAGATACACAATAATTTTTTAATTAAAATTATTGTGTAAACAATTTTATTGGAAAAATCGCAGATAAATTCGTACCAATTTTCACGTTGGCTGCAAAGAACTAGACAATTTGTCGCGTTAACCCATACGACCGCTACGGATCAACGCGAACGGGTTAACTATAAATAGTTGAATTAATAATTTGATACCGATATAACTTTAATAAATACAATCATGTTTACGTTATAAATAAGCAACGGCATAAATGAAAAAATAAGAACGGAGGCAAAATAGAAAACTGAAAAAAAATTAAATAAAATTATGATACAACAAGAATAAAAATATTAAATAATAATAATAATACGTAGGAGCTGTAATGAAATGTTCCCAACGCGTTCCAACCCAATTCAATTCAATTCAACTCAATTCAACCCGATTCAAGTCATTCGAAGTCAATCCAACCCAATCCTACCCAATCGAACTCAATCTAATCCAACCCAATCGAACTCAATCTAATCCAACCCAATCGAACTCAATCTAACCCAATGCAATGCAACCCAATCGAACTTAATCTAACCCAATCAAATCCATCCCAATCGAACTCAATCTAACCCAATACAATCCAATCCAACCCGATTCAACTCAATCTAACCCAATCCAACCCAATCGAACTCAATCTAATCCAACCCAATCGAACTCAATCTAACCCAATGCAATGCAACCCAATCGAACTTAATCTAACCCAATCCAATCCATCCCAATCGAACTCAATCTAACCCAATACAATCCAATCCAACCCGATTCAACTCAATCTAACCCAATCCAACCCAATCGAACTCAACCAAACTAAAGTCTATTTTATTTTTGAGTTTGGTTTTGAATTTAATTGATGTCAGCTCGCTGATTCTTTAGATCCAACCCACCCTAACCCAATATTATAATAATTTTTAATAGAAATTTGTAATTGCGGAATCTATCACTTGCGGTTGCCCAGTAACGTTTTTTAGTGCGTTTCGTTAATAGTGGTCTACCAACAAGTCTGTTTTGTTTTTGAGATTTGTTTTGAGTTAATATTTCATTTCCTGATTTCCTATGCTTTTGTTAGCTCGATGATTTCGTTATATTCACCTTCTTATAAAATTGCCAAACGTGTAGGAAAATGTCTAGCAATACAGAATCTAACCAGTAACTGTGTTAGTTAAATTGGAATATGAAACCACTTTTAAGTTAAGATACAGTTCAGAGAAGATATCTAGGCGATGAACGTCGTTGATCAGTATAAATGTATTTATTTCCATTTGCTTATTTTTATTTATGGAAGATTTCTGAGGGATATCTTTTGCAGCATCTTGGGCGTTCCCATCAGCTACAAACTGATGAAATATTTAATAATTTTTATTTAATTTAATAACTTTGCGTTTTATAGGACACGAATATTAATAACAAATTACACGTTAAAGAAAAAATAACCATTAATTTAATATCAATGCCACACCAAATTATTCACAACGAACGAGCCTTCCTTGGAGTAAAGGTATCCAACATGGACTTCAATAGCATCGTATTATTAACGTAAAATATTTTAATTTCTCATATCTAGTCACACCCTTTCAATTCGGATCAGGTGACCAGAACTATGGCTTTCCAAAGTGGGTTGATTTATTTTCAAATAATTGTTTTAAATTAATGTTTATTTTTTCTGACAATCGTTCCTATATATTCTAAGGTGAAATATTATAAAGATCCGTATGTATGTTTTAAAGTCGGCACATTTTCTCTAGTCTAGTTGATAGAAGCGTCCAAGAAATTGTTTTGAAAAAAAAATATCGATTTAATTGACAATTTGTGTAAATTAAAGCGTCGGGATTTCTCGGGGCCTAAACTGTGACGCCTAACGTTGGAATGGGTTGGGTTGGGTTGATTTGGTTTGGGTTTGTTTGGGTTGGTTTGGTTTGGTTTGGTTTGGTTTGGGTTGGTTTGGGTTAGGTTGTGTCAGGTTGTGTTGGGTTGTGTTGGGTTGTGTTGGGTTGTGTTGGATTGGGTTGGGTAGGGTTGGGTAGGATTTGGTAGGGTTGGGTTGAGTTGGGTTGGGTCGGGTTGGGTTGGGCTGAGTTGGGTTGAGTTGGCTTGAGTTGGGTTGGCATACATGGCATCCCAATGTATGCCAACCCAAACCATGATCAGTTAAAGTCAACATATTAAAATATCCAATCAAACATAACCAATATTTTTATTTTGATAACACCAAATAAATACATTATAATGAACGATTAAATTTTCAATGTATATTTCAAACATTTATATTTTTTTCAGTTGCTGCGATCTGGTGGTTACTCCAACTACAAGTACAGTCGGTGAGTGCTTTTATTAATTTGATATTTTATTAATTATGTTTGGTATTGGTAACAAATTCAATAAAAATCTTTGTCCTTGGAACTTAATTTTTTGGTACGTACTCAATGTACGTGTACATTTAAATTATTATTTTGAATCAAGCTAAATGCTTTTATATTTAGGAAGTATTGATATAGATGAGCGACGTAATTAAAAGACAATGAGGACATAATTATGATTTATTATATAAAAAAATATAATGCGTCTATTGTATCAGTAAGATCGGCGACGGGTACTTTCTATTCCAACCCTTGTCAAATGTCAAGCCTACCCTCTCCGATAGTCTATATTCAACCCCTTTAACTATCATATTCACATATGCCGATTATGTACAGGACTCAGTTAATAAAAACGCCTACTTGCAATTTACAACCCTACGTTACACCCCTTTTTATCATGATGATCAATATTGATGCAAAAGCAAATGTATGTTTTACAATTAATATTACAAGCAATAGTGCAAATAAAATATTGTGCAGACGGGATGTGATTTAATTAGCTCGAATGGTACGATATATGAACGACAGCTTTGCATACGCGTATAGGGAAAAATGCAGATGTGAAAGATATAGTTTATGGTTAACATGTTACTCAGAATATCGGTTATTAATTATTCCGTGTCTACAGGAAATATTCTCTATTATTAACGCGCACCCAAATTACACGAAACGCATTCTGTTAAATATTTATCCAACCGATTTAAATTTTTAACGACGCAATTTAAATATTCGCCTAAATGTAATTCCAAATAGTCGAGTTAATAAATTGACACGTTTCATTTATCGCGTATTTATAGAATATTTCATAAAATCTCCCAACAAAAGGCTATGTGTTTACATTTCTAAAAATAGATCAATGGAATTGTGTTTATAACTTCAAAGACAATTGAACGAATCGAAAAAGAAACATTGACATATTTTTTTCATGCAAATGAGATTAAAATATATCGGGCTGATTACAAACGCAGATGCAAGTGCATATTTTCGTGATAGACAGTCGGCTTAACATGAAATGCATTTTATATACGATAACGTTTCCAAATGTCACATGTCACATGCATACACATTAACAAACACAAGGTCACATGATAACTATTTCTTGCATGGCAGATAATCATTTTGTTTTATTATTCTTCTTCAATAATAAAATTATCTGAAACCGTTTGCAAAATCTCGTTAACATTTAATTTACATATAAAATTACAATTTTTATGATATTTATATATTTAATATAAACGAAAAATTGTTTTAAATTACTCAATCATTAAAAAAAAATACTAGTAATACAATGTAACGATAGCATAAATAAAATCTAAAATTACAACAAAAAATTTAAATGAAATGAAAGAGAAGATAAAAAAATCAAAGCAAAAACGACCAAATAAAAAAAATATTGAGATTTAAATGTAATTACAACGAATTACTATAAATGCCTAAAGTTAATAAATTAGTACGAAATAGTAAAAAATGAATATTTTACTATTTACTATATTTTACTGTATGGTGGTCAAGTTAACTTAACAGTTGATCTTAATCACTCTTTTCGGCAGTTTTTGTTTGTATCGTTTCCATCGTAATTTTCGACTGGATAATTGCAAATTACAAATCTATTATAATTTTCATTTCCATCCTTTTTGTTAATTTCTGATTAATTATGGCAATAAATTTGACGTCTATTAACATATGAAAGAAATTAACTTAAATTTTTAAAATGTTTCGTAAATTTTTAGCGCGGTCCATTTTTCTTATAATTTGAGGAAGCAAAAAACAAGAGATCGTTTACCTGTTCAACCTCAGTTAGTATAATATTAATAACGTTGTTAGTGCGTTGTTTTTGTAAGACGGAATAAATGACTTAACATCCATTTAATATTTTTGACACAGGGTTTTTGTTACTGAATTAACAGTGATTTATTTTAATATTAATAAGGGTGCGTCGTATTAATTAATTTAGTAATAAAAATTATGTGCGTTTCAAAAACATTAATAACCAATTTGTTCGATAATAATAATTCGTGACAGTAAGTGCTCTATGATTTCGAATAAACCGTTACAGCGAATAACGTTAAACCAGTTTAATGCACACGTTCGTTTAAACCCGGTCTTCGCTGTTATTGTGTTAAGTGAAATTGAATTTAATTTTTATGTAATGATTTAATTATATTTTTTTACAAATGTAACGCGTTTATAATTAATTATGTTAAACGACGTCGGTTGGGTAATAACGTTTTTTGTTCTAAATATGTCATAGAGTGGACTCGCAAATTAATATTAACTAATGCATCCGATTTGCTAAATAGTTGTTTTTGCTTATTACATCTGATCATGTGAAGCTTGATGTGCCTTTGTCCATAGAGCAAAACAACAGGTTTTTTTCATGTGGTCACGAAATGCTAATTGGTGGTGTTATACCGAATTTAAAATTCTAAGTTTAAGAATGATGAACGTTTATGTTTAAATTAGCAACATTTTAATAACTACAAATTGGTTACATCGAAGTGTCATTTGTTTCTAAATCGTTTGTTGTTGAAATTTATGTTTACAATGTAAGTAAAAAAACCGTCTAAAAAATTGTCTGTGACCCAATTATGACTTATTGCCTCATTTTATTAACGTTATAAACTTCGACAATGTGATTCAATAAATGGACGAATTCATTGCAAAAAATACAGTTGCTTTGTTGTTTTCTTCTTTCAGTTATGCATTACATTACTAATGAATGGATACAATTGTCGTGAGTAGTAATCGTTGGAATGCAACTCCAAAATGAGGATATGAAAGTAATATTAAATTACGCAACATGCCTACAATGCTCAATTAAAATAGTTTAACAGTTGAAGAAAACATTAATTTATGGACGTGTCAAAATACATTTATTAATAGAAATTTTAATTTTGGTTTAATAAAGTTTTAAATATGTCCGGATGATTTTCTACTATTTATAAATTTACATATAAAAAACAATAATAAAAATTTATTAAAACTGAAATAAAAAATGAAAATAATAAAGTACGACGTTTACAGATGCAATGCAATAAAATAAAATTGACGAACAATTGAAAATTTAAAATGAAATAAACAAGAACACGAACAAAATGGCAAAAAAACGCGTATAATGGAATGCAATCCGTTCCTTATTTTTAATTCGTGTCGTTTTGATTTGTTTATTTCGTTTCTTTCACAATCACTTCATCGGTTTGAATTTAATGGTTTTGTTGCTTCTTTCAATTTGCTTTAGTTTCGTTAAATTTGTATCATTCACGTTCAAGATCTTTTATTTTTTTATTTGTTTGTTGAGTTATTGAGTTATAGGCTTGAAAGGCAGTTACAACCAACTTAAAATCGAAAAAATTAAATCCAAACAAATTTTACATTTTCGAAATTCTGGTTTGAAAGCTTTTTGATATTATGGGCGATATAGGGATTAAGAGCGACGTATTTCAAAAGTTCAAATAATAAATATAAACGCCCAAAAAATCCAAATATTGTTGTAAATGTACAATTTGAAACCAATCAAGTTTTATTTCATTAAATTTGTTTCCAATTCCCATTACAGTGTTGGCTTTAAATTAACTTCACTTACTCACAGTCCAACTAAGAACCTAATTCAACCCATAAAAGCAAATTGTCTTTTCACTTGAATGGTTTCACTAAGTTTATTTTAAATCGAGTTGGAGTTGGTTTGGTTTCATTGAATTTTTAATTCCTGTTACTATGTTGGCTTTAAATTTACCTCGCTTACTCACAGCCCAAGCCAAACACAACCCAACCCATAAAAGCAAGTTTTGTTTTGTTTTGGTTTCACTAATTTTCTTTCCAATCGGGTTGGGATGTGTTGGGTTGGGTTGGGTTGATTTTGTTTGGTTCCAATAATTTTGTTTTAAATCGGGTTGGACTGGGTTGGATTGGGTTGTGTTGGGTTGTGTTGGGTTGTGTTGGTTTGTGTTCGTTTGTGTTGGTTTGATTTCATTAACCCAACCCAACCCAACCCAATCCATAAAAGCAAGTTTTGTTTTCATTTCTTATGTTTCACTAATTTTGTTTTAAATCGAGCTTGGTTGCTTGCTCTAAACTCAACCCAATCCAACCGATAAAACCAAGTTCTATTTTCTCTTGCTTGGTTTCACTTATTTTATTTTAAATCTGGTTGGGTTGGTTTGATTTGATTTCGCTAAATTTGTTTTCAATTCCAGTTACAATGTTGGCTTTAAATGTGCCTCACTCACAACCCAATCCAACCCAAACACAACCCAACCCATAAAAGCAAATTTTGTTTTCGTTTGGTTTCACTAATTTTCTTTCCAATCGGGTTGGGATGTGTTGGGATGTGTTGGGTTGGGTTGGGTTGATTTTGTTTGGTTCCAATTATTTTGTTTTAAATCGGATTGGGCTTGGTTGGATTGGGTTGTGTTGGTTTGTGTTGGTTTGTGTTGGTTTGATTTCATTAACCCAACCCAACCCAATCCATAAAAGCAAGTTTTGTTTTCGTTCCTTATGTTTCACTAATTTTGTTTTTAATCGAGCTCGGTTGCTTGCTCTAAACTCAACCCAATCCAACCGATAAAACCAAGTTCTATTTTCTCTTGTTTGGTTTCACTAATTTTGTTTTAAATCGAGCTTGGTTGCTTGCTCTAAACTCAACCCAATCCAACCGATAAAACCAAGTTCTATTTTCTCTTGCTTGGTTTCACTTATTTTATTTTAAATCTGGTTGGGTTGGTTTGATTTGATTTCGCTAAATTTGTTTTCAATTCCAGTTACAATGTTGGCTTTAAATGTGCCTCACTCACAACCCAATCCAACCCAAACACAACCCAACCCATAAAAGCAAATTTTGTTTTCGTTTGGTTTCACTAATTTTCTTTCCAATCGGGTTGGGATGTGTTGGGATGTGTTGGGTTGGGTTGGGTTGATTTTGTTTGGTTCCAATTATTTTGTTTTAAATCGGATTGGGCTTGGTTGGATTGGGTTGTGTTGGTTTGTGTTGGTTTGTGTTGGTTTGATTTCATTAACCCAACCCAACCCAATCCATAAAAGCAAGTTTTGTTTTCGTTCCTTATGTTTCACTAATTTTGTTTTTAATCGAGCTCGGTTGCTTGCTCTAAACTCAACCCAATCCAACCGATAAAACCAAGTTCTATTTTCTCTTGTTTGGTTTCACATATTTTATTTTAAATCTGGTTGGGTTGGTTTGATTTGATTTCGCTAAATTTATTTTCAATTCCAGTTACAATGTTGGCTTTAAATGTACCTCACTCACAACCCAATCCAACTCAAACACAACCCAACCGATAAAAGCAAGTTTTGTTTTCGTTTGGTTTCACTAATTTTCTTTCCAATCTGGTTGGGATGTGTTGGGTTGTGTTAGGTTGATTTTGTTTGGTTCCAATAATTTTGTTTCAAATCGGATTGGTTTGGGTTGTTATTTTCATTTTCAGTTACAATGTTGTCTTTAAATGTACCTGACTTACAGCCCAATTCAACCCAACATAACCGAACACATAAAAGCAAGTTTTGTTTTCGCTTGCTTGGTTTCACTAATTTTGTTTTAAATCTGGTTGGGTTGGGTTGGGTTGATTTCTTTAAATTTGTTTCCAATTCCAGTTACCATGTTGACTTTAAATTGTTTCAGTTTTGATTTATTGCGTTTCATTTAAAATCTTTTGCAAAGTTTTCATTATTTTAAGTAGTAGATTTAATGTTTAAGTTGTATTTTTTCTTAATAAAGGTAAAAATAATAATAGAGGAAAGTCCTTTCCTTGGTGACTTGGCATCCTCTTTTGGATGTTGAGTGATTGAGGGAGCGACAGGAGTGAAGGAGGTGTTGGGGCTTAAAAAAATTATTAAAAAAAATTATTATTATTATTATTATTATTATTATTATTATTATTATTATTAGTATTGTTATTACATAATACACTTGGTATTTTTTTTTAAATTGTGCCATGCTGTTGCAATGTAATGTAAACGTTTGAAATTTATTTTGAAGTTTTCTTTGGTACATTCTCATGTATACTTTGTAGTAGTTAATTTTTCAATGGAATACGTCAATTTAAATTATTGTAACGAACCCCACCAGATAATTGGAATGGGTCGGAATATTGATTAATAAAAAGATAAATGTTTAATTAGTAGAAATGCATTTTATTTTTTCATAATGAAAAATTTATGGGGCGTGTGACGTCAAAGAATCGTTAACAAGGCCCAAAATACATTCCAATACTAAGAAATCGATCAATTAAAAGTTGCAAGAAACAAGTAACAATTCAAGATGAGTACATGTAAATTTATTCCATTAATTCATACAGTATAAACCGCCCAGATCAGTATAACGCCTACGTTTAAGTCGATTAGAGTGTATTAAATAAACTTATATACTATTTTTTTGGTAGCACATCTGCAATAACAATGGCCACCTTTATGCCTACCACTATAACGATATTTGAATATGTTCTTGTAAACGCCCTATGCTAAACAGTCGGTCTACCGGCACTTCACATCGAATACCGATGCATCAAGCGCAGAGTTCACAAATTGTCCACGGACTCGCCTTATATTTAGACACAGAACATTAATAAACGCATTAAAATAATTTGCATCAAGCGGTAATATTGCCATAAGATCTCGTTGAATAATTATTAAGAAATAATGTATTTTTATTTCCTGAACAATGGCATCGACATTTTTGCCCGGTAATTAGCTTTATTCTAATGATTATAATTCAACCAGATTTTTTTAAAGAAAATACAAGAGCGAAAGAACTAATCGAAAACCGGTAATGGTAAATCTCAAGAAACACTCGACTGGCTACTAGACTAATACAAACATAAACATATCATAAAAACATGAATTATGATAAAAAATAGAATAATACAAAAACGCAATAACATCATAGAAACAACAAATAGAAAAGACGATAAAAAAACTTATTGCCATTTCCATTATATATAAAGTAGTGTGTAATCATTCGAATCTTCGACAGGATAAAGTTTCCACAAATATTTCAGCCAATGGATTAAACTTTCCGGTAGGGCAACATCAGATTCCAGTGGAAGAAATTAACTGCAGTGTAAAAGATGTTTCACAAAAAAAAACTGAATAAGGACACATCTGAAATAATTCGCCAAGATATGTCACGAGCGACCAGACAAGGCTACAGTCGTCATGAATACCGACGAATACAAAAGGGAAATTAAATAAATATTAAAGATGTTGCATAAAAACTGACACCAACATCTTACGAAAACAACAACAAAATATCACAACGCAACGAGAACGTCTAGGTACACTGCCTCGAAATCAGAAGAGAAACGAATGGTGCACATCAACACGGAACGAAGCCATAACATATAAAGACGAACCAGTAACTGGGACGAGGGGTGATAATAGTATATTATTCAATGAGAGGTAATGTGGGCAATAACTCACGGGATGATTGCAGCGCGAGCCGCAGGCTGCTGGTACGGAGACGGAGATACTGACGAAGAAAGCGGTGGTTTTGAAGTTAAAGGCAGAGGATTGATCGATGTCGGGGTATCCGTCGGCCTTATAACCGGTAAACCTCCCATGATACCGCCTAGTAGGAAACTTGAAATGAGAGGATGGTCCGGTTATACTCGCGGGCGATCTAAATGCAAAATACCAATTTTGGTCGTGTCGTACGGCGAACGACTTTGGAAAGAAACTTTACAATTTTTTACAAAGCTCGGACGTCGTGGTACACTCACCACCAGGACCAACCTTTTCTCGCTCGGGGAGTAGACCTGACATCCTTGGTAAAAGATCGCTGGTAAAAGATTTGCCATACCAAATCGGAGTATCAAACCTGTGTGAACTGAGTTCAGACCACAACCCGATATTAATAGTCACCGGCGAAGATCCCCTCAAACTTGGAGATGGGGGTAGGATAAGAGTAGACTGGAGCGGATTCAGACAAGGCTGTGAGAAACAAATACTGATACAAAGAATAGAGACGAGGGAGCAACTCGATAGTGCGACGGAGGATCTAACCCGTGCCATATCGAGTCCATTGGACGAGGCAACATTCATCAGGCCCTTTACACCTGGTGGATAGTTGCCGCAAGAGATCAGGAAACTAGTTCGAGACAAGAAAAGCAAAGACGAAAATTCCGGGTTAAGAAGAACTTTCGACTACTAGGACAATGGAGACTGGGGTTCCACAGGGATCAATACTAGGGCCGGAATTGTTCTTGATCTATATGACAGACTTCCCTCGAAGAGAAATGCGTCGCAGTCCGATTTACCAAAAGGACCGGCCCACCGTCAGATTACATCAGCGTGCGAAATAAAAGGTTGCCTTGGAGTTCTGAGGTCAAATACTTGGGTGTGACATTAGACAGCAAACTCACGTGGAAGAGGAATACAGAAAATAATTGCAACAAGATGAAGATGGCTTGCTCAACACTGGACCCACTACTGAGCCAAAGAGGACTATCAATGGCAAATAAACTCATGGTCTACAAATCCATCATAAGACCAGCTATTAAGTGTCACAAACGTACACTTGAAGTGCTCCAAAACAGGTACATGCGGAAAATCACAAACGCCCCGTTCTATGTACGAAATCAACAGCTGCGAAATGATTTAGATCTTAGAAGTGTAGAGGAGCACCTCAAGGAGATAAATGCTAAAATTTATGACAAGGCCATAAAACATGAGAACCCAACAATCAAATTGGCAATGGACTACATACCGGGAGATCCCCAGAGAACAACACGAAGGCCACTCGATACAGGATGAAGACTCGAAGGAAGATCAAAACCCCCACCATACCAATCTATCCCTGAAGAAGAAAGGGGAACCGTTTAGACTAAAAGGCCCATGAACCAGTTTCGGCCTTAGAAAAAGCTGTCGATCAAAGAATAGGATTTTGAATTTAGAATTTTTCCTCTAATTCCCAAAATTCTCCACCTTCTTATCCGTTATTTTTATTCTAGCTATATTAAATCATTTTAGTCTCCTCATTTAATTTTGTTTTTAAATAGATCTTTTAAAATATTATATATGAAATCAATAGGAATTGAAATTATGTTCACTAACTAACTGTGTTCAGTTGATGACTGGTGCAAAGCTTTTCACACCGGAAAAAATATATCCTCAGCCCCATAGTCTAACTGTTGTCACAGAGTTTATTAGATGTGGCAGAGGATGGAGGGAGTTGGGAGTAGTTCTACTACATTATATATATATATATATATATATATATATATATATATATATATATATATATATATATATATATATGTGCTTCTTGGTTCTCGGGTTGTGAACCGCGTTGTAGAAATGTTCCCCGAAGGGTCGCTTCGACGTTTCGGCAGAGTCCCATCTGCCATCTTCAGGAAGCTCTTCTAGGTCTCGCTGACTTAGAAGAACTGTTGAGTTCTTCTAAGTCAGCGAGACCTAGAAGAGCTTCCTGAAGATGGCAGATGGGACTCTGCCGAAACGTCGAAGCGACCCTTCGGGGAACATTTCTACAACGCGGTTCACAACCCGAGAACCAAGAAGCACAGATTTCAGCCGCGAGAACTTACGCACCAACATATATATATATATATATATATATATATATATATATATATATATATAATATATAACAAAATCCAATCCAGAGAAGTTAGTTTTTCGAGCAACAGTAATCGTTTTCCTTCCCTATGCTGGGCTGGGCTGGGCTGAGTTGGGTTGGGTTGGATTGGATTGGATTGAATTGGATTGGGTTGGATTGGATTGGATTGGATTGAATTGGATTGGGTTGGATTGGGTTGGATTGGGTTGTGTTGGAAATGTAGTAATTAAAATGTATATGTATAGCGATACTTTTTCGTTTCCATTAAAAAACTCAGGAGCTGAAGTTTTCTGCTGTACAAGGCTGATATGGAAGACAAAGAATGCCCTGATCAACCGGAAAAGAATAAAGATGAAGAGTCGAAGACATTACTGGACGAAGATCAATGTTTAATGCTTGAAGAATTTGCAAACCATTATTAATGTTTATTAGACCCTTTTTTTCATAATGAGTGGTTGTCTCCAGTTATGTCTATCTTCACAATTTTCTTTATTATACTTGCTGAATACCCCTCTTCATTCTTTCTTATTGGCTGATGTTCTTGTTTTTCTCGTCCGTTCGTCTTCAGCTCATTTTCCTCGTAACATTTCGTTGTCACACTTCCTCTGATACCTTATGTACACGTGCCACAGGTTGTAGATCTTACAGCGGTCGTATAAATTCATTTTTCGACCTCATGGATATAATTTTGCTATCGTCACCTGTTTGCATCTTCTCTTCAATTATTTTCCCAAAGTAGCCAAATGTTTAAACTATCTAGAAAAAACATTTTTTTCCGTTGTTGGGTTGTGTCATGATTGTTTGTCCCATTACCATGTATTTTATCTTATTTGAATTTAGTTCTAAGCAGTATTTCTTTTCTTTCATTTCATTTTCAGCTCTTATAACTCTCTTTAGCTTTATGGGCTCTAGCTATTATTGTCAAGTTTTGTCGTTAATAAATATTGTTATGCAGTGTACAGTATCATGTTATACAGTCAACTATATCCTGTTTTTAATATTGGGCAAATTATTTTTAGATTTTACTATTATTTATATTGCGTAGTTCTTCTGCTCTTGCCTTAATAATTTCCTGCATACAATCTTCACCCATGAAATTGTAATTGGAAGCATATGTAGAGGACCTTCACAATCCTTTATATATCTCCTTTAGGGAGCTTAGTATCATATTTCACTCTGTTGCGAAACAAATGATTTTGGATCCTTTATCATTTGACATGTCATGATTGCTGTAGTTTCCAACTAGTGTACTATATATTTCCCCTTTCCTTATCTTTGCATTCGTCCTATGCGTTTTATATTGTGTTCCAGTAACTTTTCCTATTCATTCTCCAAAATATTACAGAATGTATTTTTCTCTTTTGTCTGTGACGTAAGTGTAACACTTGGAAGAGAGGAGAGGAGGCACAATGCTTCTCCGAATTTCTATTTGCGTGTCTCCTCCTCCCTCCTAAAACCTGGTGCTCCTCGATTCCGTTCCCTTCTCCTTCATCTCTCGTCCTATCCTTGCATCTGTAACAAATTTAGCTTGATATTTCTCTCCCTGCTACACCTTCCCTCTTTTTTTCTCTTCTTTTCTTTCCCAACAGCTCCATTCCCTCCCATTTCTCTTTTTGCTCCATACCATTTCCTCGCATTCCTCCCACCAGTGTTTCCATTCATCTTCCCCTCTTCGACATGATTCGCACCTCTTGTGCTCCTCTCCCATCCAATACTTGTTCTTTCTCTCCTCGTTTCCGCACCTGAATCTAGCCATTATTCATCGGCTGTTTTCCTTTCTCCTAGATATTCCGGCCTCGTGTGCACCTGCAACTCCTTGTATTTTCCATTGTATCTCGTTCTCCCTATCCTTCCTTCCTTCTCCTTCCAACGTCCTTTATATGACACACTGATTAAAACGATCACGGGGTGATAAACTGGTTCTTGTGTGTTCTTCCTCATCATGCCAAAGCAAATGAACCATTCACGGAGCTGGACAAGATGTGAGTTACCATTGGTATAGCAAAAAATAAATTTGACGAAAACAGAACAACTTTAAAATATGATCATGGAATATGGACTGACCAACAATGAAGAGATCTAGAACTGTTTGAAGTAAACGATAACGTAATTAATGAAACATCAACAATTACTGCAGTACGTAAAGTGCACATTTCCAACGATTTTAGAAGATTTAATAGTTGGATGGGACGCTTCAAACTGATACCTGGGTAATCGAAATAACAATCCGAACACCATTAGAAAGCAAATTGATCGATCGCCCTCATCTCTGATATGAGTTTATTGGCAAAAGACTAGCTGGGAAGATTTCATCCGTTTGAAGATGTGAAGAAACTTGCAAATTGTACAAACAGGGGGAGGGATATCTAATGTAACTATAAACGCTAGTAAAAGTTCTGAATTATCAAAAGTTGCCACACTTGTTATCTAATTGTCAAATAATGAAATAATGCATCCAACCCAAACCCAACCCAACACAATTGAAAGTGTGGATTAGTTTTACATTTTTCATTTTAATTTTTTTTTTCATCTTTATTTTTTTTTTAATAATACTAAAAGTAAAAAATAAATTATAATTAAAATTAAAATCCAAATAGGGTCATCGCCAGACAAGCCAAAAGAACTAAAGAAAAAAATCCAACCCATACCCAACCCAACCCAACCCAACCAAAAACAGTGGTTTATATTTTTCAAATAATTTCAAAAATATAACATTTTTACACCTCGAACTAATTACAAACAAGTTTTTAAGTACTATTTAGTGTTAAAATAAAATAAAATAAAACTTTTTTTTTAATAACGAACCAGTCACCTTACAAAATACAAAAATTAATCAAAACCAATTTGGATTGGTTGATTCCCATCAATAAAATCGATTTGAACAACTTTGATGTTTTTGGCACTCACAATAAAACAGGACTAAAATTAACTTGAAAACCAAAGGAAGGCGACTTTGTGTATAAAATGGAAATAAACGAAAAGTGAAATTGACAAACATTAATAAATTTCAAAAATATTTATCGTAAAATTTTAGATAATGCAAAAAAATCCATAAATTATTATTCGATCGAATCAAATTTCGTAGTCGATTTGCCAGGCGACATGATGAGGCATTATTTTAATCGTCACATTTTGGAAGGAGAAATTTTACGTCAGATGAGATCCCTCTTAAGGTAAGAAATCAAATTGAAGTACAAGAAACGAGCAAATTAGGCCAAATATGTCAATTGGTTGAAAAGTTCTTGGAAGGAACAGAGCCCCAAAAGAATGGTTGAAGGTAAAACTATACCAACGGGAAAAAGAACAAACCTGGCTTGCCTATAAAATCAACCTCGACCCTATTGGTAACCTCATGAGGCAGCAAAGGAGATCGAAGAAGTTGAGTTTTCGACAGGACTCCTCATGACCTAATTTTCAAGTAAGGTGAAGCACCCAACTAATCGTATGAATCCAACCCAATTTATTGCAATGAAATAAAATCCAATTCAACTGCAAAAAAATAACCAAATTACACCATTGACATCGACATCGACGAAATAACAACATGGAACGAACGTACACTGGAAAAAAAGATTTGGATGAGCCACAAAATCACCGCCTTACGACCCAATTGATGGCCTCATGTTAGCAAAGGGGGCTGAAGAAGTGCATAAGATATACATCTCGTTCATACCTCACGTGGCTGTGTTATTGACATATACGACAGGATTTCTCGTGAGAACATTTTCGTGTAAGATGACTCCTAAAAGCTCAAATCGAATGCAATCGAAACTAACTCAGTATAACCCTAACCCAACTGAGCCAGAGGTGGGAGATCATAATTGGATAATTTAAAAAAAAAACAAAAAACGTATCTGTTAATATTTCCCTAGATGCGTGGTACATGTGCAAGGTAGGGGTGTTAATAATACCTCATGTTCAATATTGAAGATAAGTACACACATTAAAGGGGAAGAAACACATGTGTAAAGAAATTAATTGACAGATTCAGGCTCAAACTGATGACTGTAGTAGTAGTAGACTGTGTAGATACTGGTAGTATGACCAAACCAACTCAACTCGTGAGTATGGACGTATGGAGTATTATGGAAGAGAGGGTTTAAGTGGTCCCTCAAATATTACCAGCTATTTAAAAAATATATTCTTTCTCCAATTTTGTAAATTTAAACTCGGTGTTGTTCAAAATTTTAGGAATCGTGTTCAAGAAATTCACTTCCAATATTAAAAGATTACATGACATTATTTGCAGCTCTGATTAATATATCTAAAATAGTAACCGGCGCCGTCAATTTTTGGAGGGCACACGTGCATAACATAAATAATAACATAACTTGAACGTTATAAAAAGACTAGAACTATCTTAGATGCAGATTACAAATTCGATAAGATCTGATTTTCGCAAATTCCTCGAATCCTCCATTTTAAAACGAGTCTCGCCGTGAGGTAACAAAAAATGTGTCTTTATTGAAACACGCCCCCCCGGGCCAATTTTTTTTTGACTTTGCATATCGTTAGTTTCTGGCGATTTGAATTAGCATTTTACGTTGCTAAATATTTGTAATGATTTCGAACGTCCGTTATAATTGCCGCGAAAACATTTCAAAGATGCGAAACAAAACTATGTATCGATATCATACATACGAACTATACATAAGACAATGAATGTTTTTGGCACCCGAGGCCTCACGAGTCTCCCTATCTTAGGTCACTATCTCTGCAGAAGGTGAGTCTGCAATATATGTACAATGACCTGAATATCAGTTTATGTATAAGATAAAATGGTCAATATAATATTCATATGTGAAATAATAATTGCAAAATTAATTAGATTATTTAATATAACGCGCGTTATTGCTTTCCGTTTCGATGCCTCGTTGCCAAAAACATAGATTTAATTCGTTTGTAAAAACGTTGTACATAAAATTAAGTTTAATCGGTATTTTACGCTTATACATATTAATGCGGCCGTTATATATTTGACATTTCGTTTGTTGTTTGTTTAATTTAAACGCGTTGACGGAATATGCATGGAAGTTCGTTAAAAATGAATTATTGGCCGAAATACTAGATGACATGTGTTTCGGTTCTATTCAAGTTTAATTTGAAGCTCGTGTAATTCATTTTCGGTCAAAACACTAGGGTATATCTATAACAGCACGAAATCAAATAACCATATATTACGGCAGGTATAAACTGGAGATGGTCCTGTTCTATATCTGGGCCTCGAATTATTTATTAACAGGCTGTACTTATTAGATATACAATATGGCCTGGCAAGATCTAGCACCTGGTCATTGGACAACAAACCTACCTTTATCGGGAAGCCATATTTAAATAAATTTATGCAATCATAATATATAAAGTTTATAATGTATGCAATACAGGCATTATCCAAAATAATTAATGTTTAACCCTTGAACAAGCAACGAAATATTGATCGATATTTTTTCATAAAAGTAACATTTTTCTTATTGTAATTTATAACAAGGTGATTTTAGAATAAAAAGTATGATTATTGTAAATTTTTTTTTTTCAGTCGTCCCATAATTTGTGATATAACCCACAATTACAACTAAACATTACAATAATCGACAATCAAGTGGTCAAAGAAAATCGTTGTCGAATAAAAATATTTATCGAATAGTATAAAAAAATCATCTACACCAATTATATTTCTTTACATCAATATTTAAATAAGTCGATTAAATTAATTCGAATAAAATTAAATTTTTATTCAAAAAACTTCATATGACATATTTTCATAACTTACATCGTGAGCTTTTTATTCGAATATTTTCATTTCGCAAATTAAATCAATCGTGAACTTATTTTTCATTTTAATTATATTTTTTTATTATTAACTTACAAAGATGAACGGAAGTCAAACAAGAATTTTATTATTGTTTTTTTTTATTCGAATGGCTGCTATAACGATTACACTAATCGAGAATCAAGTGGTTAAAGAAAATGGTTATCGAATAAAAATATTTATGGAATAGTATACAAAATCATCTACCCCAATTATATTTCTCTACATCAATATTTAAATAAGTCGATTAAATTAATTCGAATAAAATTAAATTTTTATTCAAAAAACTTCATATGACATATTTTCATAACTTACATCGTGAGCTTTTTATTCGAATATTTTCATTTCGCAAATTAAATCAATCGTGAACTTATTTTTCATTTTAATTATATTTTTTATTATTAACTTACAAAGATGAACGGAAGTTAAACAAGAATTTTATTATTGTTTTTTTTATTCGAACGGCTGCTATAACGATTACAATAATCGAGAATCAAGTGGTCAAAGAAAATCGTTGTCGAATACAAATATTTATGGAATAGTATAAAAAATCATCTACACCAATTATATTTCTTTACATCAATATTTAAATAAGTCGATTAAATTAATTCGAATAAAATTAAATTTTTATTCAAAAAACTTCATATGACATATTTTCATAACTTACATCGTGAGCTTTTTATTCGAATATTTTCATTTCGCAAATTAAATCGATCGTGAACTTATTTTTCATTTTAATTATATTTTTTATTATTAAATTACAAAGATGAACGGAAGTTAAACAAGAATTTTATTATTGTTTTTTTTTTATTCGAATGGCTGCTATAACGATTACAATAATCGAGAATCAAGTGGTTAAAGAAAATGGTTATCGAATAAAAATATTTATGGAATAGTATAAAAAATCATCTACACCAATTATATTTCTTTACATCAATATTTAAATAAGTCGATTAAATTAATTCGAATAAAATTAAATTTTTATTCAAAAAACTTCATATGACATATTTTCATAACTTACATCGTGAGCTTTTTATTCGAATATTTTCATTTCGCAAATTAAATCAATCGTGAACTTATTTTTCATTTTAATTATATTTTTTATTATTAACTTACAAAGATGAACGGAAGTTAAACAAGAATTTTATTATTGTTTTTTTTATTCGAACGGCTGCTATAACGATTACAATAATCGAGAATCAAGTGGTCAAAGAAAATCGTTGTCGAATACAAATATTTATGGAATAGTATAAAAAATCATCTACACCAATTATATTTCTTTACATCAATATTTAAATAAGTCGATTAAATTAATTCGAATAAAATTAAATTTTTATTCAAAAAACTTCATATGACATATTTTCATAACTTACATCGTGAGCTTTTTATTCGAATATTTTCATTTCGCAAATTAAATCAATCGTGAACTTATTTTTCATTTTAATTATATTTTTTATTATTAACTTACAAAGATGAACGGAAGTTAAACAAGAATTTTATTATTGTTTTTTTTTATTCGAATGGCTGCTATAACGATTACAATAATCGAGAATCAAGTGGTTAAAGAAAATGGTTATCGAATAAAAATATTTATGGAATAGTATAAAAAATCATCTACACCAATTATATTTCTTTACATCAATATTTAAATAAGTCGATTAAATTAATTCGAATAAAATTAAATTTTTATTCAAAAAACTTCATATGACATATTTTCATAACTTACATCGTGAGCTTTTTATTCGAATATTTTCATTTCGCAAATTAAATCAATCGTGAACTTATTTTTCATTTTAATTATATTTTTTATTATTAACTTACAAAGATGAACGGAAGTTAAACAAGAATTTTATTATTGTTTTTTTTATTCGAACGGCTGCTATAACGATTACAATAATCGAGAATCAAGTGGTCAAAGAAAATCGTTGTCGAATACAAATATTTATGGAATAGTATAAAAAATCATCTACACCAATTATATTTCTTTACATCAATATTTAAATAAGTCGATTAAATTAATTCGAATAAAATTAAATTTTTATTCAAAAAACTTCATATGACATATTTTCATAACTTACATCGTGAGCTTTTTATTCGAATATTTTCATTTCGCAAATTAAATCGATCGTGAACTTATTTTTCATTTTAATTATATTTTTTATTATTAAATTACAAAGATGAACGGAAGTTAAACAAGAATTTTATTATTGTTTTTTTTTTATTCGAATGGCTGCTATAACGATTACAATAATCGAGAATCAAGTGGTTAAAGAAAATGGTTATCGAATAAAAATATTTATGGAATAGTATAAAAATCATCTACACCAATTATATTTCTTTACATCAATATTTAAATAAGTCGATTAAATTAATTCGAATAAAATTAAATTTTTATTCAAAAAACTTCATATGACATATTTTCATAACTTACATCGTGAGCTTTTTATTCGAATATTTTCATTTCGCAAATTAAATCAATCGTGAACTTATTTTTCATTTTAATTATATTTTTTTATTATTAATTTACAAAGATGATCGGAAGTCAAACAAGAATTTTATTATTGTTTTTTTTTATTCGAATGGCTGCTATAACGATTACAATAATCGAGAATCAAGTGGTCAAAGAAAATGGTTATCGAATAAAAATATTTATGGAATAGTATAAAAAATCATCTACACCAATTATATTTCTTTACATCAATATTTAAATAAGTCGATTAAATTAATTCGAATAAAATTAAATTTTTATTCAAAAAACTTCATATGACATATTTTCATAACTTACATCGTGAGCTTTTTATTCGAATATTTTCATTTCGCAAATTAAATCAATCGTGAACTTATTTTTCATTTTAATTATATTTTTTATTATTAACTTACAAAGATGAACGGAAGTGAAACAAGAATTTTGTTATTGTTTTTTTTTATTCGAATGGCTGCTATAACGATTACAATAATCGAGAATCAAGTGGTCAAAGAAAATCGTTGTCGAATACAAATATTTATGGAATAGTATAAAAAATCATCTACACCAATTATATTTCTTTACATCAATATTTAAATAAGTCGATTAAATTAATTCGAATAAAATTAAATTTTTATTCAAAAAACTTCATATGACACATTTTCATAACTTACATCGTGAGCTTTTTATTCGAATATTTTCATTTCGCAAATTAAATCAATCGTGAACTTATTTTTCATTTTAATTATATTTTTTATTATTAACTTACAAAGATGAACGGAAGTGAAACAAGAATTTTGTTATTGTTTTTTTTTATTCGAATGGCTGCTATAACGATTACAATAATCGAGAATCAAGTGGTCAAAGAAAATCGTTGTCGAATACAAATATTTATGGAATAGTATAAAAAATCATCTACACCAATTATATTTCTTTACATCAATATTTAAATAAGTCGATTAAATTAATTCGAATAAAATTAAATTTTTATTCAAAAAACTTCATATGACATATTTTCATAACTTACATCGTGAGCTTTTTATTCGAATATTTTCATTTCGCAAATTAAATCAATCGTGAACTTATTTTTCATTTTAATTATATTTTTTATTATTAACTTACAAAGATGAACGGAAGTGAAACAAGAATTTTATTATTGTTTTTTTTTTATTCGAATGGCTGCTATATTAATTCGATTATTGTATTTTCGTAAATTGTCTAAGTTATATTGACAGATTTTAGTAGCCGAATTATTTCACGTTGAAGTAACCTTACCCCATTGTCTACTTCAATTATAATTAATGCTAAACTTGCCAGAAGGCATTAAATCTATGTATCTTAGTGAAACGCTAATTTTAGATCAAATAGTTTGTATAAATTGGCAAAATACACCGCAACTAAGAACCCGTTGTCTGTGAACTACAAAAAGGAAAATGAATAAAAAAAATTCTCGTAACTGCCAACGTTCTTTAGTTATTTATTCGAATATCATCCAATTTTTGTAACTTCTCGAAATATATCACCATTTCTACTAAATGAAATCAGTAAAAGACTTCGGTGAATAACAAAATAGTCAAAAATTTTTCCTCGTTATTTTCCCCGTTTTTTATTTATTTATTTGAATACGTTCATTTTACTATATTCACCGCTTCTCGAAATCATGAACTTAACAACAATGTTTATTCGATTATTTTCATTCATTAGTATTATTATTAGAATATTTTATCGGTTGCTATATTTATTCCAATATTGTCGTATATTTTTGCAGCTTGTCCACCAACCCAGTTGTCTTTAAACTCAGAGAAATCAGTAAACGACAAGCAACAAAATAATCTCGATTTTTTTCTCATTGACTGTTTTTCGCAATTTCTCAAAATACATTGTACTTTCAACGAGTATTTTTATTGAAATATTTTTATTCGAATGGTTTATCAACGGCTTTATATATTCGAATATTTTCACTCGAACAATTAAATTAAATTAAATTAAATTAAATCGTAATAATAATCAGCTCAACTTGACAGAGGTATTAAATGTATGTGTCTCAATGAGACGACGACAAGTTGAGGTCTAAACTATTGAAAAAAATCAGTAAACGATAAGCAACAAAATAATCTCGATTTTTTTCTCATTGACTGTTTTTCGCAATTTCTCAAAATACATTGTACTTTCAACGAGTATTTTTATTGAAATATTTTTATTCGAATGGTTTATCAACGGCTTTATATATTCGAATATTTTCACTCGAACAATTAAATTAAATTAAATTAAATTAAATCGTAATAATAATCAGCTCAACTTGACAGAGGTATTAAATGTATGTCTCAATGAGACGACGACAAGTTGAGATCTAAACTATTGAAAAAAACATTTTTATCTTTGTGCTCACATATTTTTCCAAATGAATTATTCGAATATATTTATTCGAACTCAACTAGAAATGTAATACTTTGGTTTGATTTATTATTAATTTTATTCGAATAATTCTATTAATGAATATTTGATTTGAATTTGAACCTAAGCCAACCCAACCTAATAATTGGAATAAGAACCCAGATTCTAAAAGACTGTAATTGGACCCAATAATGTTTTACGAATGTTGAGTTGGATCGCTTGGAATTGGGCGAATTTGATAAAATAAATACAAACAATAACAACCAAGACCCACTAAAACAGCAGAGATTAAATTGCAATCAGCAAAATTGGCTGGATATTGATGGAGGAACCCATCACTTTTCGATATTCAACAAGTTTAACATTTTTTTACTATTTATAATAATTTTTTTGTAATTTTTTAAATCACAGCGATTTTTTTAATGATTTTTATTTTCTCTTGGGATTTTTGACAATTTTCGATATAATAACGATTTCTTCGATTTTTTCAATTCTACAACATTTCTGGCGACTTTTATCAAATTTTCGAATTTTTCGATTTGTTTAATTTATAACGATGTACAAAATAAATTTTTCGATTTTGTCTCGAATTTTAACTAATTACAACGAATTGTCCATTGTTGACGATTTTTTGTTCAATTTTCAGTGAATATTATTTTTTATTTCAAAACTTTTTTTACCAGTTTTAACATTTTTGTTTTAAATTCGACAAAATTTCGATTTTTTTGTTATTTTTGAAAAGTTGAATAGATTATTATAATTTCTTGCTCTTTTAATGATTTGGGTTGGGTTATATTATGTTGGGTTGGATTGGGTTGCGTTGGATTCTGTTGGGTTGGGTTGGATTATGTTGGGTTGTGTTGGGTTGGATCGGGTTAGTTTTGATTGGTTTGGGTAAACTTTGTCTGTTCCCCATACTTTTTTATGATTTACCCTTTCTCATTGTCAATTTCGTCATCCCCTTTCTTCTTATTCTTCACCATCTATTTTTTATAACTTATATTTATACGATTTTCATTCTTTAATTTTTTTTTATTTTCTATAATCTTCATTTCTTTTTTTTTTTCATTGCCTAATGGTATTAAACAAATTCTTTCTCCCCGTTGCCTCCTTTTTCACCAGTACTTTTATTTGCAGATCCCAATCCTTAAAGATCTACATCGCTTTCCTTAATGCATTACTATTATGTTCGATATTTATTTTTTGAACTTGTAGAGCCCGATTTAAATTTTCTACACGTCTCCTTATCTTCCATATCCTCGCGCATTTATTTCAAATTTTGGTTCATTTTCTTTTTCAAATTTTGAATAAATTTTCTGCAAGAAATTGCGAATGATATTTACATTTTTTTTTGAATTCATGAATATGTTGCTAGCTTTTATCAGAATTGCGAGCTTTTAACAATCAAATTATTAGAATTTACCCAATTTACTTCAAACTTTAAATCTAAGATTTTTATATAACGAAGATTAATACGTACTATTTTGAATACAATATCTCAACTGGAAGTGATGGTTTAGTCCTATCACCTTTTCCATATATCGAAAACGGTTAGTGTTATCGAAAAAATTTTGTTGGAACAGTTCATTATTGAATTTTAAATAAGTTTAATTTGAAAAAAGTTCTTTACAAAAATGCCGTATAAGAAAGTTCAGTGCGGACCACTTGGAAAAATTACCATTTACAGCCGAAATGAAAAAAATTAAATATATCTAAGCGTACCTGATGTAAAGTACAATGTACAGAACTATGCGATGGTGCCGTCACTTTAGTGTATCCTGGAGTGGGTGGTACGTTATATGCGTTGATATATTTTCCTACATTTCCAAGAAATCGCTTTTAGATTCCTGTTAGAAATTGTGACACGTGCCAAATGGAAATATACGTGTCAAGCAAATGTTTTAGCGACGATTTAATAGAAAGAACTGTATTCGCTATCAATGGCACATTAAAATCACTTTAAAAATAAATTAATTATTAAATGGAACGAGCCCAGCAACCGCTAACTACAAACAAAAGTTTCAACTGGTAAAAACCATCTAATTATGTTTTTGTGGAACACATGACGTTCGTATCTAACGTTTAGGTCGGCACGCCAGCGAACAAATGGTAAGTGAAGACCTGAAAGGAAATGCGGATTTGTTAAACCGCAGAAGAATTTTATAAAAGTAAGTTGGGCTGAGCCCATTGTCCGTATCTGCTTCGACACATGTCGAATAACCAATTAGTATTAAAATGTTTCGTGGCAAATTAGATAAAGGCGATTTTCGTGTTCTCCAATGCACCAGTTTTAATGGTGTAACCATTAGCGTGTAAAGATCGCTATACACGATTCTGATCCGTAACGAACTGAACAGGCGACATACGGTGTGATATGTTGACAAGCGAACGATTCCAATTTTTAAATAATTCCTAAGAATTGACATGCAATGGTAACAATCAGGTTCGGCTTTAACATTTTTTTAAAGTATTTAAATAAAATTTAAATAAATAAATTAAATATATTTAATATAATTAAAGGTATATGAATAAAAATATATATATATATTACGGCCACAGGATCGTTAGGAACGGTATAGCACGGGAATTTAAAACAATTTCATTAATTAAATTGTGCTTCCGAAGTTTATAATCTTATGCATTAAAAATATAACAAAAGAGTTCCCATTGTTTTAAAATTTGAAAATTAAGTGTAGCGAAAAAAGTAGACGGTATTTTATGGTGTGTGATAATAACCAATTTCAACGGTAATAAATTAGAATTAAATATACAATTAAATATTGTCCTCCTAATAAATCATCAGTGCAAGTTACGTTAAATTGTCCGTTTAATATATGCAGGTAAGTGCGCCGCGGGTCGTTTAAAAACAAGCGCCTCATCGCGTACTCATGTCCTATCAATTACGCTTTTGTGTTATTAATAACATACATCAAAAATTATACTAATAATATACCCTACAAAATGTTGTTAAAATGACAAATACTTGCAAAAGCGCTGCTTAACATCACCTTTTAACACATGCCTCAAGTACTCGTGAAAAACAATCTCGCGATTTTTTTATTGTGCAATGAATAATACCACCAGATGAAGCAATTGTAGAACTGAATCTTCAACTTTAGCTTCATTTTAGGTTATTACATCCCTAATTACTCTCATATTAAAGCTTCACTTTCCCTAATTCTCATGGTAAATGAGTTGCTAACGGTACGGTTTAATTCCCAGTCCGTTCATTATATTATTTGAAACAAATAGTCAAATCAGTTTATTCAAGAAAATCGATTTAAACGATCTAGTCGGAAAATTGTAATCAACGCACCGAGGATTAAACCATATTTGTTCAAACTCATTTATTACTTTTTTGTAACTCAGTTACAGACAATTGCAACTGTTTTAACGAAAAGTTTCGTTGATTTGTTTGTTTCGCTTTAGCTTCATTTTAAATTATTACATTAAAATCTTTGTCATTGCGATTCAAACCAATAATTACTCTCAAATTAAAATTTAATTTTCTTTAATTCTCATGATAAATAAGTTGCAAACTTTTTAATTTTAATTCCCGGTCCAGTACATTATTTGAAACGGATTGTCAAATTGTCAAAATCAGTTGTAAGGATCTAGTCGAAAAATTGTAATAAACGCACCGACGATTAAACCATATCTGCTCAAACTCGTTTATTGTTCTTTGTAACTCAGTTATAAACAATTACTGAATGAACGATATATTCCGTAGATTCGTTTGTTTCGCTTTAGCTTCATTTTAAATTCTTACATTAAAACCTTCGACATTATTATTTAAACCATTAAACCAAATAAATTGCAATCGATGCGGTTTAATTGTAGGTCCTTTCACTACATTATTTGAAACGAGTTGTCGAATTGGTTTATTCACCAAAATCAATTGTAACGATCTAGTCGAAAAATTGTAATAAACGCACCGAGGATAAAACCATATCTGCTCAAACTCGTTTATTGTTCTTTGTAACTCAGTTATAAACAATTACTAATTTAACCAGATATTTCGTTGATTCGTTTGTTTCGCTTTAGCTTCATTTTAAATTATTACACTAAAACCTTCGATATTAAGTTTTAAACCATTAATTACTGTCAAATTAAAATGTCGCTTTCTTTAATTCTCGTGGTAAATAAGTTACAAGCCGTGCGATTTAATTCGCGGTCCGTTCATTACATTATTTGAAAGGGATAGTCAAATTGGTTTATTCACCAAAATCAATTGTAACGATCTAGTTGAAAATTTGTAATAAACGCACCGAGGATTAAACCATATCTGTTCAAGCCCGTTTATTGTTCCTTGTAACTCAGTTATTACTGTTTTAACGATAATTTTTACGTTAAGATTTAAACTAATAATTCTCTCAACTTAACATTTCACTTTCTTTAAGTCTCATGATAAATAAGTTGCATTCTCGGTTCGTTCATTACATTATTTGAAAGGAATTATCACCGAGGATTAAACCAAACTCGTTTATTGTTCTTTGTAACTCAATTATAAACAATTATAATTAATTTAAACAGATTGCGTAACATTGTGATGAATGAATAAATTGAATTTTGATGCTCAACATCGTTTGGCATTTGTTCCTAGTGCTATTGTAGCCCCACCACTGGATTACTGGAGTAGTGAATTATACACAAATCTATACTTATTGGCTGATGTGTTGTGATTGTAATTTTTTGATATAATATGTTACAGATGAACCAGAAATGTGTTGATATGTGTTATTGTAATTTTTTTTGATATAAAATGTAATTCCCGGTCCGTTCGTTAAATATAATTAAAAACTATTTTAAAGTGTTGTAATAAATGTCCACCCCAATTTGTTTTATACTACGGATGGATTCAAATAATTTTAAATTCGAAACAATTCGTCGAAGCATTTCATTCGCCGAATTCGATTTAGAAGTACAATTTTAACGCACCGAGGATTAAACGATATCTGCACGAACTCGTTTATTATTCCTTGCAACTCAGTTACAAATTGCAAGTGGTTTAACGATTCGCGTTTTGATTCATTTTTTTGCGTTTGTAAATGTTCCATTGCGTATTTGACAAAATTGTGATGAATGCACCGGGAATTGAATTTTGATGCGCGACCTCGTTCGGCAGTTGTTTTTAGCGATATTTTTAGGCGCTCCAGATAATCATGAAGTGCCGAATTATACATAAATTGCGTCTTTTTATTTGTTGATACGTCGAGTGTGGTGTTTTGAGGTAAAACGTTAGTAGGCGAACCGGAAATGGAACGTCATCGCCTCGATCACACTTGGCATCGTTTTTGCGCCAAACCATACGCCACGTGCTAATGTTTTTGGGAGATGACCAATCGCGACGTTTATCTCGATTAATTTGTTTGGTGTACGTGGTGTTGGTAATTATTAAATTAAAAATCTTTTAGGGTTAATTGCATTTATTTTCTGTCATTTTCAATCAATTGGAGATATTTTGTGGAAATGTTGCAAATTTAAGGAATATAGGAATTATGTATGTTTATGTGAGTTGAGACCTCAATGAGACATTTTTATAACTCATGTAACTTTTATTTGCTTTCGTCTACTTACTTACGATTTCGTGATTTTAAATCTATTTTAATTTTAATTTATTTAAGTTTTTGTAACTGTCTTTCTTTGTTTCTCATGTTATGGCTTGTATTGCATTAGTTATGTTTTCTAGTTTGTTCCTGTCTTGTATTTCTCTTAATATTCTTCGAGTTTTTTTGAATTATGTTTCGTTATTTTGTTTTTAGTTTATTGCACATCGGTTTTTGTGTTTTGTCTTTAATTTCTAGTATTTTATTTGTCTATTATGTTTACGTTCTTTTGCATGTTTGTATTGTTGTTTATTTATTATTTATATTAGTTTCATAATTGATCTTATTTGACTGATTGATTTTTAGACAGTTTATTAAGATTACTGGCTATGAGAACGTTTTAAATTTAAATTCAAATTTACAACCTAACAATAGGGGTACATTTTAAAAAAATTAAATTTGCAAAAATGTGGGGTGTTCTATTACAAAAAGCATCTTATATTAAATAAACGTTACTTTATTATCGGAAATTGTATAAATTATTGTTAATTAACTAATTTTGCATAAAACTTGTTTAACTATGGTGGCTCTGTGGGATTGATGTCCGTTGTATTTGAGTTCATAACAAGAACGAAACGACGTCCAAAGAGTCCGTGAGGTTTTTCAAATAGAATTTAATTCATTTTTATATCATTGCGTTCAATGATTGATGAGAAATAGTTGTGTTGTTTTTGCAACTTGTTTATATAACTATGGTGGCTGTGTGGGATTGATGTCGGTTGTATTTGAGTTCATAGCAAGGACGAATCGACGGCGACGTCCAAAGAGTCCGTTAGGTTTTACATGTTGAATTTAATAAATTTTCATATTTCCATGATTGATAATTTTGCACAAAAACTCTTCAATAATTAAGGTTGGATTGGGTTGAATTATGTTGGGTTGGGATTAGTGTCAGTTGCTGATGAGATTTGATCAAATCAAATTTAATAAATATTCATGATATTTCTTTTCATGGTTAACATGATTTTTAGAACATATTGGATTTGGTTAGGTGGTTAGTTTGTGGACGAGCTCTGCGATTTAGTTTTTCGATCGAATTTTGCATAAAACTTGTTTAATAACTAGTGTTGGCTTTGTGCGATTAGTGTCGGTTGCTGATGAGGTCATAACAAGAACGAAACGATGTCCAAAGTGTCAGTGAGGGTTTTCAAATCCAATTTAATAAATGCTCATGAGATTGATTTTCATGATTAACACCTGCATAACTGTGAAAATATAATATTTTTAACTATGGATAAAATACGATGTTTAGAATGTTGGTTGATTAGTTTGTGGACGAGCTATGTAAAATAGCTTTTCTAACTAATTTTGCATAAAAATTATCGTTGGGTCGGGTTTGTTTGGTTTGGGATTAGTGTCAGTTGCTGATGAGTACATAATAAGAACGAAACGATGCCCAAAGAGTCCGTGTGGGTTTTCTTATATATATTATTTTTTTTTTAATTTTCTTTATTTTTAATTCACTTTAACTTGGTGTTCTTTTTTATTTTTTTTCTCTGTATTATGATTTTTATTCCTTCCTGAATTTTGCTCCATTTCCCCTTTCTCTACAATTTGTCTTTCTATTGGTACATTTTGATTGATAATTACATTCACTTGTTGTATCAGAACCACCACAATGTTTACTTATTATAATTAAGCTCTTTAACTCTAAATCGTTAAAATTTATTATATGATTTTATATTAAGTTATTTATAAATAAATATTAATTGTCTTCAAATAACCAAACCAAAAACATTTCAAACTACAACTATCACGACGGCGTTGAATAAAACGTGAATATAACGCGTAGTTTTTGGAGATTTGATTGAATTAATCGTTTAAATTATAGTTTCGTTTGTCAATCTTTCAAATTTTTTTTTTAGATTTTGTCACATTAACTTTAAATGGAACGTCGTAATAAGTTATAACGGAAAATAATTGTTTTGCACATACGTCTACAATCTATGGGTTTAAGAAAAGTTGAATGGCGTTCAAATGTTAATTAGGAAACAGTTAATGACGTGCAATAAATTATAAATATCCTAATGCTAACTAGTGATAATTTTACCGTCTCGGCATTTTTTTTTCTTTTTTATATAAATTGATATATCGATTTTCATATGGAGCAAGATAAATATTAATCATCATAAATAATGAAATAACTTTAATTTCGATGCGTTTAATTTTAATTTATTTGTGTTAAAATTCCAACTGGAATTAAAATCAATACCAATAAATTACGTAATGAATTGCAAATATTTGTATCGTTATTGCAAATAGAAGTAGTAAATTATCAATAATCAACGTAATAACATAATCGAGCCAATTTGAATTATATTTGTGTTTAAACTAAGATTTTATGTAAGTTTAAACTTTTAGTGTAGTTATCCTATAGGATATATAATACGCCAGCATGTAATGAGTTTATAATTTATTTTAGTTATCTGTACCAGTCGGGTTAAATTTATGATCTAATCTTCGTCTACCAACTACCTGAGACAAAATTAAGTAACATGCTTTACAATGTCTTTAAGCAATTTAAACATCTTTATTTTCTGGTTATTAGGAATTTGTAATGAATATGGCGTTGGTGTAATAAATTTATTTTGAATTTGAATAATTAAAAATTCGTTATTTTATATAATTTTCATAATTTATGTAAATCATAGATTGTTAGTTTATGGGGCCTAGCGTCGTTATGTTGCACTAGAATGACAGACAGTTAGGGCCACGTGATGCGCATGTAATTAATGTAATATTGAACGATATCATCAATCATTATTAAAATAAATAATGTATGTGTTGTTTTAAAAAAGGCGACTCGCCATTTAAAATTATAATTTCTAATTTGCATATTGCACGTATGTAAAAGTACCTTGTTTAATAAATATTAATTTCATCCCTGTGTGACTTACATTTAAGGGATGTCTAATGGGTTGAGATGTGCCCATAGTAAAAGGTGGTAATAAATAATTTGATTGTTGATTATATGGTCTAGGAGACCCTGTCCGTGGATGGGCCGTATTACCACTGGTATTGGACATCAGAAGCATTGGTCTTAATCAATCACCAACACTAATCAAATATAAACATAATTTTGTGTTTTATCCACAAATCGCAAAGTCACATACACTTCCCTAAACTTTTTAAATCACGCACAAAAACTGCCGTCACGCACTTCGTTCTAAAATTTAAATCAGTCGCTAGTCGAATGTGTTTATGTGTGGTTATGAGCGCGAAACTCACGAAAAGCGTCGGACGTAAGTGGGACCGGTAAAATTTATCATTGGGGATCCTGTGAATAGTAAAAAGTTCACTGTCAATGAATATAATACCCGTTGAAAAATTTGCTGTCTATTCACATAATTGATTCATGCAATCGGTTCAGAATGCGCGCCGCTGCAACCGCCGCAGTGGTAAGCTGCAGTACTAACCAATTGCTACCCCCTCCAATTGTTATTGTGGTTCGACCTTAACCGAAGATGCTCGGAAAAAAACGAAATTCTTCTTTAACATACATAATTTTCGTTATTAGATTTCTTAATTAGCCGTAAAGACATTCGAGAGATAATTAGCGAGTTGCTTATACATCGGCTCAATCGTTGACTTTTCTCGTTATGACGCACGACAACCGCGTACTTCATTAATACATTCACGTTAAATTTAAACACAAGACCCGAAATTAAATCATTTTTTTAAATTTTTACGATTTATATTGATAGCAGGTTGTGAACTTGACATGGTCCGTGTACAAGACGGACCCGCAAAGCGGTAGGAGAAGAAATACAAGATTTAGTGGGAGGTTCGCAGAGAATGAGATCTACGTTAACTACAAGAAGTGGGGGGGTATCTTATAACCGTGAGAATAAGATTTTAACGGATATTTGGAAAGAAAATAAAACGACCAAAATGTCTTCGAACATACAGCGCGATTAATCAACATCAGAAATATCGCGCGGAGTATTAACGACATAATTGCACGTAAAGTTATTTAACGTTATTAAAATAAAAATTAAAAATAACTTACCACTTCCATTAAACCAGTCGGCGCGTTTTTAAAATGTGGGTCAATGTATGAAAGGGCTGCTGCAACTGGCATTTCTGAAGTATTCCGTTCCCTTTGGTTAGGAACCACTGGACTTCGACTACCTCCCTCGCCTTTAATAAAAGATAGATCAATAATTTTTGCGAATCGAAACGCAATTACATGTTAAACGCGCCGATACATCATTTATTTTATGGGTTAAATAATTCAGAATAAATCGGATTTGAAGCGTTCGGTTTTGGTTTAAACGAATCAACGTTTCTCGTCCTTATTGGAGGCTCTGACATACAATTAGAAGCTTCGTAATGGGTGATAGGTTAACGTTTGACAATTGAATTAAAACATTAATTTAATCAAATTTTATTTAAGTGTACATAATGATCTCGGGTATTTATAAATCGTAAAATCGTTTTTGCATATATTTATAATAATTATTTTCAATGCCATATTTCATGAAACAAAAACATCTAAAGCAAAAAATGGCTTACACATTAATTAATATCAAGTATGTGATGATCGTTTCGGCGTCTATCGGCTTATAAATACATTTGATGTGACAAACTGTGCCAGTACGTGTATCGACTGGAAATGTAAGTACGTCAACGACATCGAGATCTTGGGAATTGCATATCGAATTTAGTAGATACATTGAGGTATAGATGGCATTAATTACGTTGTAGATAGATATTTGTATAGAGATACCTCGTCTTTAGGCATAAAACTCAGTTATTAATATTTCACAATTTATTACTCCAGGAGCGAAGTGTGGCGTAAAATCCAACCTAACCGAACCCAATCCAACCAAGCCAAACACAACCCAACCTAACCAAACCCAACGAAACCCAAACCAACCTAACGAAACCCAACCCAATCAAACCAAAAACAGTCCAACGGACCCCAATCAAACCCAACCCAACCTAACCCAATCCAACCAAACACAACCAAACCCAGCATAACCCAACCTAACCCAACAAAACCAAACTAAACCCAACCCAACCCAACCGAACCTTGCAAAAGTAGTGGATTTAATATATAATGAAATAAAAGAAATATTACAATCCAGAAATAATAGTCTTCGTTGAAACGAAATTAATTAACCTCGGGAAACAAGAGGGTGATGTACAGCCCTCTAGATAGGAAGAGGTACAAGGTTCTGTTCAAAACATCAATAAGTGTACTTACACTATGATAAAAACCTGCAGAAGATAAGTTAGCTATAAATAAATACTACATAAAATGCAGGAAACAGTAACTTACTTGTTAGAGCTTTTCTCATAAGTATATAATAAATGAAATCTAAACCAAATCAGAAAGAAAAACAATATTTATAGGAACGATATGAAAACCCCAAACAATGTGATAAAGTGATGAAAAAATACAAGAAGGCAAAATTATCAAAAGTAGTTATAAGTCTATAATGCACAACAAGCTATGGAATATAATTGATAAGCAACCACATAGAAATACAACGCAATTGTTAAAACAATAAGAAACACAAAAGATAGATGGGACAAGAATTAGAAAGAAATAGTGGTAGAATGGGCAAAAAGTTTGCAAACATTGAAAGAATTCCAGCTTCGTTTGCAAAAAATGTGGTATTCCATCATAAAAAGCACGTATTAATGAAATTATGTTGGGTTGGGTGATTCGTTGGATTACAAGATATGTAAGACAATTTTTCGAAATAATTTTGCATAACTTGTATACATAACTTAAATGACGTTGTGAGAACCGACACTAGTTGCTGATGAGTTCCAACAAGAACGAAACGATGCCCGAAGATTAGATGTTGTTTTCAAATCAAATTTAACAAATGTACATAACATTGCTTTTCATGATTAACACCTACATAGTACAAATAATATAATATTCTTAACTACTTAACGATTTTTAAAACGCATTGGGTTGGGTTGTGTGATTAATTGGACGACGATATGTCTGAGACACTTGTCCTAAATAATTTTGCATAAAACTTGTTTATATAACTTAAATGGTTTTGTGAGATCCGAGACAAGTTCCTGATGAGTTCACAACAAGAACGAAACGATGCCCAAAGACTCCGTGTTGTTTTTCAAATTAAATTTAACAAATGTACATAACATTGCTTTTCATGATTAACACCTACATAGTACAAATAATATAATATTCTTAACTACTTAACGATTTTTAAAATGCATTGGGTTGGGTTGTGTGATTAATTGGACGACGATATGTCTAAGACACTTGTCCTAAATAATTTTGCATAAAACTTGTTTATATAACTTAAATGGTTTTGTGAGATCCGAGACAAGTTCCTGATGAGTTCACAACAAGAACGAAACGATGCCCAAAGATTTCGTGTTGTTTTCAAATCAAATTTAACAAATGCACATAACATTGCTTTTCATGATTAACACCTACATAGTACAAATAATATAATATTCTTAACTACTTAACGATTTTTAAAACGCATTGGGTTGGGTTATGTGATTAATTGGACGACGATATGTCTAAGACACTTGTCCTAAATAATTTTGCATAAAACTTGTTTATATAACTTAAATGGTTTTGTGAGATCCGAGACAAGTTCCTGATGAGTTCACAACAAGAACGAAACGATGCCCAAAGATTTCGTGTTGTTTTCAAATCAAATTTAACAAATGCACATAACATTGCTTTTCATGATTAACACCTACATAGTACAAATAATATAATATTCTTAACTACTTAACGATTTTTAAAACGCATTGGGTTGGGTTGTGTGATTAATTGGACGACGATATGTCTAAGACACTTGTCCTAAAAAATTTTGTATAAAACTTGTTTAAATAACTTAAATGGCTTTGTGAGAACCGAAACAAGTTCCTGATGAGTTCACAACAAGAACGAAACGATGCCCAAAGACTTCGTGTTGTTTTTCAAATTAAATTTAACAAATGTACATAACATTATGATTCATGATTAACACTTGCATAGTACAAATAATATAACTTTTGTAACGATAGAAATAATTCGATTTTTAGAATGAATTGGGTTGGATTAGGTGATTAGTTGGAAGATGAGATTTGTAAGATATTTTCTAAATAATTTTGCATAAAACTTGTTTAAATAACTTAAATGGCTTTGTCAGCAGCGACACTAGTTCCTGATGAGTTCACAGCAAGAACGAAGCGATGCCCAAATACCTTTTTTTCGGTTTTTAGAATGTATTGAATTAGGTTGGGTGATTAGTTGCTGGATGAGCTTTGTGAAACAGTTTTTCTAACTAATTTGTCACAAAACCTGTTCAGGTTGGGTTGGGTTTGGTTAGGTTGCGTTGGGTCGGGTTAGGTTGCGTTGGGTTGGGTTAGGTTGGGTTGGGTTGCGTTGGGTTGGGTTAGGTTGCGTTGGGTTGGCTTGGGATTAATGTCAGTTGCTGATGAGTACGTAAGAAGAACGAAACAATGTGCAAAGAATCCGTGCGATTTTTTAAATACAATTTAAGAAATGCTCATAACACTGCCTTCCATGATTAACATCTACATAGTATAAAGAATATAATATTCGTAATTGGGTTGGGTGATTAGTTGAAAGACTGGATGTGTAGAACAGTTTTTTTAAATAATTTTGCATAAAATGTCTTTAAATGGCTAGCATGGCTTCATGGAATTAGTGTCGGTTGTTGATGATGAGTTCACAACAAGAACGAAACGATGTCCAAATTGTCGATGTGGTTTGTCAAATCGAATTTAATAAATGTTCAAAATTAAAATCTGCATAGCATAATATAATATTTATAACTATAGCAATAATTAAATTCATTAAACTAAACAAAACAAACAATAAGGGATAACACAATTTGTACAATATTTCCGATGAAATAATCACGTTTCGAATTAAAATCACTTAAAAAACTGGTTGTATTTATTGCCATACAAATTGCTTCAATTACTTCATCCATGTTATTATGGGATATTCAATATAATCATTTTTTTTACATGTGGACTAAAATGCATGCTCTATCAGTGCCTATTTGGTTACATGCAAAATTATGCCGAACTTTGAACTGCAAAATTATGATCTTATAACTTGCTGGAGCACGATCAATTCGCACTGTTATTTTGTCTTTAGGACATGGCCCATTTTTTCTTGTTTTAGCTATTAAATATATGTAGTATTTATACATATTTTTGATAAAAAAAATTGAATTACTAACGCGCTTAAAACTATATGAGAATGAATTAAATTCAATTTGTTTTCGGTTGTGTTGTGGAAATCAAATTCAAAAATGTTAAAACATAATAAAATGCAATATTAGAAATTCTTGGATAATCTTGGACCATATAAATAATTTTGTTTCATTTTATTTAAGAAACAAATATTTGCTAAGTATGTAATAATTTTGTTAAATTGTACATTTTGGCATCGTGTCAAAATAAAACGCCAAACAACAACAAAAACCAAACTTATTTGCGTATCAACACATTAGTGATACAATTTGGCAAATCGCATTGAATATAAATCGAATGAAAACAAAACATTTAATGAACCCGAAAGTAACAATACAACAGGTGCTTTGTATTTGCATAAAAAGAGTGAGAGTAATACATATATAAAAGCGGTATCGATTCATTTCAATATGCTCTACGCACGCATAATTATAACCGATGGTTTATTTTTATTATAAGATGGAGTGATTTAATTATTACATAAACTCGACGTATAAATTGCAAATGAGATGTTTAGTTTATGCGTGCAGTTGCAGTTTTATTTTGTGGGAATGTGTGACCTTGCCTAACATATTTTAGGTTATGTGTACTGAAACGGTTTTCATGAATGAGGCTTTGTTATTGTATAGAATTATCAGATTATGGATTTTGCCTTGTTAACTGTTAATTAAAAATTAATATCACTTAATTAAACTCAATGGATATGTACGCTTGGTTAAAAATGTGGAGATTAAACTAAACATCTGGAGATTTACAAATTTGTTTAAGTAGGTGATTATAAGTTCACGACAGTCACAACATATAATTTTTATTAGACAATCAAGTGTTTTTATGCAATATTCTATAGCAATATTTCGTTATCTTCAACGTTTTGATTGATTTATAAGCACAAACAAGTGATATTGTAATGGGTCACTAGGAAAATGGATCTTTAAAAGGCATATTAAGGTCGTAGGCCAATATAGATCATGTAAATTGCTTATTACTTGTAATTGGTTATTGAAAATAGTAGTTCATTATTATACACAAAATTGCCCTTTTGTTAATTTTGCCACTCACCGTTTTTAGTAAAAGTGCCAAACGTGGAAAACTGCATTGTGATATGTCTCACTGTAACATGATGAGGTATGATGATTAAGAGGGGTTTTAAAAGGGTCGCGTTAAGAAATGCTGTATCCCGGAATAAAATTCGACCGACACAGATTCAATTGAATGTCAGCTGGGCACTGAGGGGTCAAGGGTCGCCTGGGAGCCGGGCGTGTCAAAGCGTCGCGACGGCCTATGGTCCCTGCTGTTACGCGCATGCGCAACCATGGGGACAAGCGACAGTCGCTACTGCAGTGACAATTCTACAAAGCTCCGCCCTGCGCGTCTAAAATGCGCTTGCTCTAATTTCATCTAATAAATTACTCCTTCCAGAGCAACCGGAACACATGTGCAACGTTTATGTAGAACCATCGCGCATAAGACACAAAATTTAATCCACGAGACGTATCGAATCGTAAATTTATTCGAAGAACTTATTACGTTGTAAATTATGCATATAAATCAACCGAATCATACTATTTTAATTAGTATATCAACGGGGAAACTGATATGGTATTATAATTGCATCGAACGTAATATCGTATTAATTTGTCCGAGACGTGCATAATCGATAGATAAATATGAAAACTGTGGAATGAATATACAATGTTTTGAGATACTCCGGGTACCCCACCAGGTGGCACTGTGGAGTGAGTGAAATAGGCGTATCTACAGGTGACAAGCAGTGACCGCCCCACGCTTGCGCTATCATTCCGGTGACATCCCCTCCACCTGGTGACATTGCGACAGGCGTAACCACCTGTTCTATTGGTCCCTATGCTACCCAATACTGTCACTTTTCCACTGTTAATCTCTTGTCTTTTTGTTAAACTCCCAGTCCTTTTTGGTATTCTATTTATAACAGTTTATTTCCCAGCAAGTTTAGATCAATACCCATTTTTGAATCACCACATACATCTACGTAAACTTCTGCGGAGAAACGCGCGAACATTTCTGTTGTAACCCCCATTGGTTTTACTTTGAGAACGAAAATATTAATGCCATGGGGTATATTGTAAGTATGATCCGCCCTTAACAGGAGCTCGCGAGAACTAACTAAGTCTGTCTATCTCCGCATAGCGGCAGCACCAAGGGGATCGAACTTTGACCTTTCAGAGGTTCTGAAACGAAGAAGCTTTTCAACTCGTTCACAAAATACTTTCGTACCGTAACAAATATAATACCGTCCCAGACGTACAGTGCATACAAAATATCCGTGCTTACACATTTTATCATAAACAATACGATTATAATTCTATATATGTATATATATATATAAGAATATTTTGGGTTAATATCGTCTGCTCAGAGGCATTTTTTCTGCAACTAGGCAGAGGTACAAACATTAAAAATAAAGAAACACGTATCTAGGTCTCCTAAGTTATGTTCCGCTATAACTAGATAAAATAAAACTAAATTAAATAATTTCAATGCAGATAATTAGGCATCTAGATGATTTAAATCGAAATATTAGTTTAAAAAATCAGTCACGTCTTTCGAAATTCTCTATAATCAATTCATTACACCATAATCTATTGATTTGTGCACCATAGATTATTTTTTAATAAGAATATGTTTGTTGACAATACATACAGTCCTTCTGATGACTTCAAAATGAGAAAGAAACACGTGTCTAGGTCTCCTAGGTTATGTTTGGATATAATTAGATAAAATAAGACTAAATTAAATGATTTCGATGGCGATAATTAGGCATCTAGGTGATTTAAATCGAAACATTAGTTAAAATAATCATTGGTTTTTTTCGAAATTCTCTTTAATCAACTAATTAAACCACAATCTATTGATTTGTGCACCATAGATTATGTTTTAATAAGAACATGTTTGTACAGAAAACATATAGCCTTCTGATGAGTTCAAAGTGAGAAAGAAACACGTGTCTAGATCTCCTAGGGTATGTTTGGATATAATTATGTAAAATAAAACTAAATTAAATGATTTCGATGGTGATAATTAGGCATCTAGGTGATTTAAATCGAAACATTAGTTAAAATAATCATTGGCTTTTTTCGAAATTCTCTTTAATCAAGTAATTAAATCATAATCTATTGATTTGTGCATCATAGATTATGTTTTAATAAGAACATGTTTGTACAGAAAACATATAGCCTTATGATGAGTTCAAAATGAGAAAGAAACACGTGTATAGGTCTCCTAGGTTATGTTTGGATATAATTAGATAAAATAAGACTAAATTAAATGATTTCGATGGCGATAATTAGGCATCTAGGTGATTTAAATCGAAACATTAGTTAAAATAATCACTGACGTCTTTCGAAATTCTCTTTAATCAACTAATTAAACCACAATCTATTGATTTGTGCACCATAGATTATTTTTTAATAAGCGCATGTTTTGTACAGAAAACATCCAGCCTTCTGATGAGTTCAAAATGAGAAAGAAATACGTGTCTAGGTCTCCTAGTTTATGTATGGATATAATTAGATAAAATAAGACTAAATTAAATGATTTCGATGGCGATAATTAGGCACCTAGTTGATTTAAATCGAAACATTAGTTAAAATAATCACTGACGTCTTTCGAAATTCTCTTTCATCAACTAATTATACCACAATCTATTGATTTATGCACGGTAGATTATTTTTTAATAAGAGCATGTTTGTTCAGAATACATAAAGCCTTCTGATGACTTCAAAATTAGAAAGAAACACAAGTAGTAAGTAATTATGCACCTTGGTGGATATTAGTTAAAATCATTGTTGACGTCTTTTGTCTTTCTCTGTAATCAATTGATTCAACAATAATTTATTGATTTGTGTACCACATTATTTTTTAACAAGAAAATGTTTGTATAGAATAGATATGGCTTTCTAATAACTTCAAAATGAGAAAGAAACACGTGTCCAGGTCTCCTCTATGTATTATGACTCATTTGTATGCAAGGGTAACATCAATGTCGTAGTTTCATATATTTATATGTTGCAATTTTCGCACAATATTTTTTTAACAACGATGTTGTGTATATTTATCGGGCGCCTTCTAACAATAAATTAAAACGATCGTAAAAATTTGGATTGTAACGTACGTTTCGTGTTAATAAAGATCAACAGATAATTATTATATCTAACATTCTGAAATTATAAATAAATTATAGACACACAAATACATGTACACGATCAGGAATTTTAGACGAGTGTTTCGCTCTCGTTCTGATGTCATCAGCAAGATACATCAAACTTAACCATCAAATCTACTTACTAAACATTTTTTGAACAGAACTTATTCAGAACCATAAATCCATCAATCATTCAACGCGGAATATTCTACCAACAGAAAATCGATCCGACTGTGAAATTTATTCTTTGCTTTGTGGTTTGTAAAGATTTATATTTATATTACCTTTTGGGGCTACATTTATATTGACAATATTTGCTGGGTATGTAAATGTCATCACACGGTGCAGTTTGATTCAAATACAAGCTTGACGACAAAAAAAAGTGCATCAGTTTACGAAAATGGTTTTTAAAATTTTCAATTTAATTAAACTTTGTTTAGTTTATATGATGTTGGTGCAACTAATTACGTTTGTGAGCGATTTAAGTCGAAAATATGCAAAATTAAATCATATCGTGTATATATGTCAGAAAAGAAATACTCCCAACAGTTATTATTTTGGGAATTTGGTAGTGTTAAGAATGTTATAGATGAAAATTGTAATCAAAATTAAGCAACTGTGACAGTTCCAATTTCGGTCAATCAGAGTCGAGAATCATAGATAAATGGGATGACGGTGTCGTTATTTTATCGATTTTTCTCAATATTTAATCGGTTTAGAGGATATGGGGAACAAACATGCAGTGGTGACAGTTTGAAAACTGTCTAATAATCGAAGCCAAACCATATACAGGGTGTTACAAAAAAAGTGTGACAAACTTTGACGGCTGATTAGTATGGCACAAAATAAGCCAAAAAGTTTTAATGAACATGGATCCGCAAATGGACGGTTTCGGAGATACCATTGTTTCCGAAAGTCCATGCCACCTAGATGTGGTGTAAGTGGTGTAAACGCAAAATGTTTCGTATCTCCGAAACCGTCCATTTGCGGACCCATGTTCATCAAGACTTTTCGGAATTTTTTAGGCCATACTATCAGCCCTCATAGTTTATGACACTTTTTTTTAACACCCTGTATAAAATTTACGTAAAAAAGTAAAGCGTTACAAATAGATCATTTTTTGATGCCATTAGATGGAGCTAAATTAATGATTACGATGCAAATAATTAGTCATCTAGGCTATTTATATAAAAAAAATATGCAAATTTAGTTTCAATCATTTGACCTCTATCGCAATTTTGTTTGAGATTAAACCGTTTCGTATATAAGTGACAAAATGGAAATAATCTATAAATCTCTGTGATTTGTGGGTGTTTTGGTATATGTTGTATATTTATATAGGTCAATTGTATCAATTAGGCAACTTTGACAGTTGTATCGTTAACGGATGCGTTCCACATTCGGCCAATCAGAGTCGAGAATCAGGTCATTTTACAAACTTTTCTTTTAAAAACTTTAAAAAAATGTTTGTTATTTATAATTACTCATACTATATCTTACTCACGACTTCCCCTACTTATGACCATTAACGTCAATAAATTGTTTGGACTAGTATACATTTTATTAAATTTGAACGTAATAGAATCTAAGTTTTTTAAGAAACACTAAGGGACTAAACTAAATGTGGTATTAAAAAGCACACGCACGTTTTTTGTGTCCGGAGCGAATAACCAAATCAGTGTGATAATAAAAGTGTAAATTTTGACGATTTGGAAACATAACCAATCATCGTCACAAACGTCAGAAGCAACAAATAAATGCAAGTACTACTAACAATTATTGGAAGTTGATTGAAATCGACAATGTGTTAAATAAGATATTTATGTTTATAACAGTTTTTATTCCATTTATTTCATTTAGATTGTTTAGATTCGGTTATTTTACAATATAATGCTTCCCATATTTATCGATATTCATTTACTTCATCGTTGCTCATAATCCTCATTTTCATTGTCTTACTCACAATTCTTTTTTTGTTCGTTTCAATTTGTTCGCAGACAAATGCGAACGAAGATGGGCTCGTTCATTAGCTCATGTAGGTATCGATTGGTTCCTTATTTACGCGTTGTTTCTTTTAAACGAAAGCGTTTCAAGTGCTTTCGATTTTATTGATTTTGTTTCACTTTCTTTTAACCGTGTTTAATATCAGTTAATTTGTTTTTCGTTTGTTGCATTGCAATGATTGTAAATAAAGTGAAAAATAAAATATATTGTATTAAATTATGTTACATTATATTATACTGTAGATTATTATATGGTATTGTGCTTTACTGTATCGTACTGTCATGTACTGTACTGTACTTTATTGTACGTACTGTCTTTGTGCTTTGATGTGCTGCACTGTACTATGCTGTACTGTACTATGTTGTATTGTACTGTGCTATATTGTACTGTACTGTACTATGATGTGTTGTATTGTGTTGTGTTGTCTTGTGTTGTGTTATGTTGTGCTGTGCTGTGCTGCTCTGCCCTGTGCTGTCCTGTCCTGTCCTGTCCTGTCCTGTCCTGTCCTGTCCTGTCCTGTCCTTCCTCGTCCTTTCCCGTCCTTTCCCGTCCTTTCCCGTCCTTTCCTGTCGTTTCCTGTCCTTTCCCGTCCTTTCCTGTCGTATTGTATTGTATCGTGCTGTGTCGTGTCGTGTCGTGTCGTGTTGTGTCGTGTCGTGTCGTGTCGCGTCGTGTCGTGTCGTGTGGTGTCGTGTCGTGTCGTATCGTATCGTATCGCATCGCATCGCATCGCATCGTATGGTGTTGTGTTGTGTTGTGTTGTGTTGTGTTGTGTTGTGTTGTGTTGTGTTGTGTTGTGTTGTGTTGTGTTGTGTTGTGTTGTGTTGTGTTGTGTTGTGTTGTGTTGTGTTGTGTTGTGTTGTGTTGTGTTGTGTTGTGTTGTGTTGTGTTGTGTTGTGTTGTGTTGTGTTGTGTTGTGTTGTGTTGTGTTGTGTTGTGTTGTGTTGTGTTGTATTATAATACAGTACAGCACCTGGGATCACAAGCTGTGTAAATCTTAACGTATTTCGAAATTAATTTCGATGTAAAACTAAAATAAAAAAATGTACAATTTACTTTTACTTCTGTTGGCAATGAGACTATCGTTACAAAGTAATGATTCCATTGCACAAAATTGTTAAGATTATTACGAATTGTCAATATCAACGAACACCTATATATTAATGACTTTTAGTAATGATTTTAAATGGAGCACCATTTCATAATTATAATAAGTCGAATCATACGCAGCGAATTATTTTAATGCATGGAAATGTGTTTTTGCAAAAGTCGATTAATGGTAATCGGACATAATTTCTAGATTGTGATAATTTGATCCTTTCCAACGATTTATTTTATAATACGAAATAAGGAAGGTTTAAAAATCGCTTATTAAGAGTAAAAGGTGCAGCGTAGCTGAAAGGGGTAATTTCCACAAATGTAGCACGTTACGTCAATTATTTGCAATTTTTAATTTAGTGTACGTTTAGTTTTTTTTTAAATAAATAACGGAACTTTATTATATACGCGTTGTAACCGAAAAAATTGGGCGTAAGAAGATGTGTAGTCGTGGTGTAGCTTCCATGGACTTGAATCCAATTCCTATGGGGATTGATTTCTGATCATTTGATTTAACTGTAGGAGCTGTGGCAAAGCCAGTTTGTTATGGGCATTTGGTGTCACCAATTTGGAAAAACATCCTTTTCACCTGGATGTATCGAGACACGAAGATGACCAATTTAACCATTCACCAGTCGTCGATTTTAAAACATTGTTCAAAATTTTATGGCTTTTGTGCAAATCTAAATTCCTCAGATCATTGTTTGACGCCTATCTTCTTTGCAAAGTTGTTGGGTGTTTTAAACACCGCCCTATCTCTTCCATAACCTTGCAGCATAACTTTGACATAAGTTATGAACTAACGGACTTCACTAAGATGGAAGTTTGCAAATGCAAACAACAAGAAACTAAACTAAATTATTTCTGTCACTGACCTATCTGCCAGGAAGTACACAATTTAAATGTCATTGTTGGTGTTCAATTCCAATCTCAGTATTTCATAAATTTGGCAACTATACGTATATATTAGGATCGCTACTGTAATGATCTAAATTGCCAGGTTAGAAATAAAAGTTAATGGTTCAAATCTTACCACTTCAATTTTATTTCAGAGATACAACATATCCCTCAATCTTACCATGCTGGAGTTTCTAATAAGACAGACGTGAGCGCGACACACAAACACCACTCTATAATTAAATTTAGCCTGTATAAAATAGAATTTAAATAATTTAAAAAGCAAAATTTGCCAATTTAGGACTAATTATTCAACGAAAAAAGTTACTTCGAAAATATCAAGTACATGGAATTTGGCACAAAATTTATGCAGTAAATGTAATGCAGAGCAATTTAGTTATAAAACTATAACAATGTGCCATACGTTGAAAAGCCGTGACTTTGGTGCTAGAGAAATTATATTAAAAATGTCAAAACAAAAACCGATTACCTGTTCCAACCCTAGAAACCGCAAATGATCATTATAATTTAATTTGATTACACCCCTAAATTAAAAAAGACGCCAAAATATAAGAATAAATAACTTAGATTTTTTGTTTTGAATTAAAATAAATGGTTTTTGCCTCCGTTGATTTAATTTTGCATTATAAATAGAAATTCATATTGGTCTAACAATAAATTTTAATTGCAATTGCACTTTATAGACTTAGAGTGAATTTGTTACATAGATAAAATAAAATAACATATTTAACAGCCTTGTCATGTTGCGTTACATATATGGCGAATAATTTAATCAAAATAACTATGTAAACAGTTAACCAAATGCTTTGGCAAAATGAGATCAAAACGAACGTCGAAATAACAACGTGCACGAAATTTTTAATACCATAAAGTGAATGCGATTTCACACAATCCTTGATTGAAATAAAACGTAGTTATTTATTATGTATTATTGTGCATTCCAATTTAACTAGAAAACGCAAGTGAATATTATTTAATATTATGGTTGTTATGCGCCAGTGGAAGTTAACTAGATTTTCATCGTAGCACACGACGAACATTGTACGTATGTCAACTTTACACCAGCCTAGTAAAAGTTTTAAAAAAGTCACAAACAGTAAAAATAACCAAATATAAACACATTTTCATGACTTATAAAAGTTTGTAAACACACAGCCTGCAGCTGTGTGTAGGCCAATTAAATACATCGGGATCAAATTCCTATAAGAATACGTGTGTAGGAACTTTACTACGTACAATCATCATACGTTCGGTTGAATTACTCAATTTTCCTAAATTTATCTTTTTTATTATAGCGCTTGTAATTTACTTGAATTAACCAAAATTCCTGGTTATAAATATTTAATTTGTAGAGAGATTTTGAAATTGCTTTTAATCGTAATAATTGTATCAATAATTATTTCATACGACTTAAATCATTAATTAAAGATAAACAAACAGACGCTATATATAAAATTCGCACAGTTCAATAAAACTTGCTGGAATTTATTTTGTTTCAAGATTCCAAGTTTAAGAAACTAGACTATAACTGAAAACAATTAAAAATAATAGATCTCAACGACTAGGGCGTTCATTTCATAATAATTGTGAAAAAGCTATATGTCAGAAAAAAATTTACCCATTTGCCAAATCCTCGTGGTATTTAATTTTATGAATTGTTGATGAGGCTCTAATTTGTTTCAAATTTGTATAACTTGTAAAAATAATTCTTGAGCTTGATTTTAACTAGGTAGGGGTACGTATATATCAAAAAAAGTTTGGCGATGGTAGCCCAGTTGGTAGAGTTTAGTCTGCGGAATTAAATGTATAGGGTTCAAGTCCCACCAGGGGTAAATTTTTACAAATTGGACGTCACCCTACTCGTCACTGCGAGTGTTTCAAAAGAAATGTAATAATGCTTTAATGCCCGTAATTTTATTTGCGTGATTAAAAAAGTTGTTGGGAAATATGCGAACTCTTATTTTTAAAACGATAGTATTTATCGAACACCCAACTTTGTATTTCGTGTTCCCTTAGCATCGACGTAGTTTTTATTAAATTAAAGTTATTTAAAAATGTGACTTCGTTATACAACGTCTCAAACTATTGAATTGATATTATTTTGGGTATTATAACAAAAATAAAGTCGTTAACTTACCAATTTGTGTACAAATAGTCGGATATTTTTACGGTCCGATTATATTTCGTTTCTATATTTGCGCATTGTAATTTAAAATCTGCTTTGCGGTCTTAAAAATGAATGTGGCATTGTGAAATAAGTAAGTTTTATTGTTGGAGCGATTGCGCTTGTTCTTTTGAGAATGTGTCGTAGTGGAGAAGTTTATGTTAGGTATTTTTAGTGAAGCGAAACAGAACAAATGTTTAATGATACGTATGTATACACGTGTTTCTAAAGTTTAGTTTTATTAGTACTATTTTAATGAACAAACAACATAATATTTATTTAAAGACAAATTATAGTGACGATTACTTCATGTGAATGACATTTGCATAAAGTAAACGTATCGTAAACCAATGAGAATACCGGTAGATGCACGGCTCTGCTAAAAATAACTGTTGCATAAGTGTAAGAAACTAAATGTACCCTAACGCCGACTAATAAAATTAATTACAAATTTTAATATTCTCAATACCTGTTGCGGACGTTCATCCTTTTTATTCATAAAACTTTAAAAACTGTATTTATGTGTGTGAACAGCTTTAAGTATCCAGTTTCGCGGAATGTCACATTAAGTTTATGTCGCGAATTGTGGATTTTACATGAGCGTAAACGACACGCGCATTGACAACCAGTAACAATACGTTCTCGTGTTGTTTCCGCGACAGTCAGGCTACCACTGAGTGTGGGGATTGTCGTACTGTCACAGAAGGCGTGCGTGCTTTCACTGTCTTTGCGCACTGAAATCGTTGCAGATTAACAGGACACATTTTATTCACTTTCAGTTATCTTGTCAAAGCCCGAAGGAGTTTTATATATTTTTTTAACCGGAGATCTTATCATCCATAAACTTGTCTTACATTTTACGATGTTTAAAGAGATAACTCGATATATTTCTGTCACAAGTTGATAAGCACTTATATGTCACGTTTTGAAAAAAAAATACAATAACATCTTAACATATTTAATTGCAAGATGACGGATATAATTATGTAGTAGTATGTATTATATTATATGTATATATATATATATTTGAAAAATCCTTTGTATAACAATCGTTATAGTTAAAAATCAAATCGGAGATTACTGCGAAACACACAGTATTCGGGTTTGAACGATTAGGAAAAAAAGCCATCAATTTGTTCAAGCTAACGTTTCGCTCCTTTATTGAAGCATTTTCAAAGCCTAGAAGATATACAATGCTAATTAAATGTTATTTAAACAATTTAAAAGAGAAGAAAAAAAAACAGTTTTTAAATTTACTTACATGAAATATTAGATGTATTAAATTTAATATGAAAGTGATAAATATACCACTCATACTGCTACATATACAGGAAAAGCACAAGTTGAAACAATTTTAAAACCAAATATTCACATTTCGAACGTGATGCGTCCAAAAACTGTAACGCATAAGCGAAAACGTATATGAATTTTCTGCGCACAAAAAACAGACGTTAAAACACTGCGAAAATGAACCTTATGGATACCTGCAAGTTTTAAGGTGACAAAATTCCACTAGCATTGAACAAGTTACGAGGGGAAGTTGAAAAGTCAAAATATAAATTTATGAAAAGTTTACGATTTAAAATATAAAAAGAAGTCAAATTAACGTTAAAAGCAAAACATGTGTAACAGACCTATCACAAAGGATAAAAGAGTAGGAGAAATGCTAGGAAGAGAGAAGAAAAAGGTTAATTAAAAGAAAAAGGCAAGAAACAAATGGTCGTCATCCGATTCGCCTCATATTCAAAAACGAATATACAAAGGACAAAACCAAGAAAAAAAAAACAGAAAAGGGAAATAATTTTAATTTAAATTAAGATGTGAAAATCTTGTGAGAAGTCCTGTGTAAATAGTGCTCAAACTGTCTTTGTCTTTTTTAAAATTCATCACATGTGGTGAGTTGATAATGTAACACATTTCCATAAAAGTTCTTTCTTGGCGGTGGTCGTTAAACGCTAAGATCTTGGTTTCGTTATAGTTTATGTGATGGCTATTACCAGAGGCATGAGTAGCCAGAGCACAATATTGCGGTTTAATTATAGTGTCACTTTTATGCTGTGTGAAGCGTTGTTTAAGACGTTGAGTGTATTGGCCTATGTACACCTGGTTACAATCCTCACAAAGAATTTGATAAATAATATTACTATGAAGAAGAATAGGGGTTTTGTCCTTAGTATTGGAAAAGTATTTGCCAACAGCTTTAGCGATTCGATCGGCGACCACGATGTTAGTGCCTTCGAATATTTTTTTTAAAGAAGGGGACAGTTGGTGTATGTAAGGGAAACTTTTATAAATTTTGACAGTTTCTTGGGGAATTCCGTCCTGACGTCTGGGAGGAGGATTTGAAAAGAGTCATTTACGAAGAAGTGTGGAAGGATAATTATTTTCAAGTAAAATGTTATATAATAATTGTAAACTAGTAGTGTGGAAATCCTGATGGGCAATGTGGGTTATTCTGTGTTTAAGACCTAAAGTGACGTTTAATTTATGTTGGAAGGGGCTGTAAGAATTGAAATGGAGGTATCTCCCAGAACTTGTGGGTTTACGATACCAGTCAAGTTTGACAATACCATCCCCAGTCCTCGTGACCAAGGTGTCGAGAAAGGGTACTTTCTGATCTTGTTCCATTTCAATAGTGAATTGGAGGCGGTCATGAAAAGAGTTAAATACTTCCAAGACAGTCTCCTTGGAATCCATATAATACTGCAGATGATATCGTCAACATACTGATATAAGAAAGGGAATTGAAAAGGTAAACGAGAAACAGCATCTTTTATGAGTGTATTCATAACAATTTCAGCAATGATGAGGGAGAGGGAAGATCCCATTGGGGTACCAAAAATTTGTGAAAAATTGATTATTGAATGAAAAATAAGTTGTGTCAAAAATAAATTTCAAAGTGGTTAAGAAGGTAAGGTGAGGCAAACAGCTGTGTGGTTCAATTATATCCCAGTTATCAGTGATAATATTACAAACTAAATCCATAGGGATGTTAGTGAACAGAGAAACCGCATCAAGTGAAGCGATCACATAACCTTCAGGTAATTGGAAATTGTTAATAAGATTTGAAAATGAAAAACTATCTTTAATACGATAAGAGTTAAATTCCTCAAAGGCTATAGAAAGAATATCTGCAATAAATTTAGATAGAAATTTGGTGGGTCCTTGTACTGAAGAAACAATGGGTCTAAGAGGGATTTCAGGTTTATGAATTTTGGGGAGGCCGTATAATTTGGGAGCGATAGAGTTATGAATAATTAATTTATGATATGTAATTTCATCTATCAAAGATCTATTTTTTAGTGAAGCTATTAAATCGTTATTTCTTTTTTCAAAGGATGTTGTAGGATCCCTGGTGATAGGCCTGTAAGTGAGCGGGTCCTGGAGCAACTCATTAACTTTACTAACATAGTCCTCTTTATTTAAGGCGACGGTGATATTGTCTTTGTCGGCTCTAAAAATTAGTATGTTAGGGTTATTCTTGAGGAATCTACTGCAACGCTTTTGAGTTATTCCAAAATCCGCTAACTTATCAGACACTTTGTGTACAAAGTCAGTAATAAAATATGTGATTTCCGACCTGAACAAATCTCTTTTGTTAAATTCAACATTACTGAGGAGATCTTCGACCTTAGCTAATAATTTATACGTGGAGATGTCATTAGATGTTGAACAGGTAAAGCAAATTTAGGGCCTAAACCTAGGAAATCCCTGATCTCGAGTGGTATTACGGTGGTATTTTTGAACCATTTTGAAACAATTTCGTTATGTTTATTATTTAATTTAATGACAGAATTTCTAAGATTGTTAATTTTTTTAATGTTGACATTTTTAATTTTGTTTAAAAGAAAGTTATAACTATTAACTTGATGTAAATTGAAATCATGAGTAACCTCTCGAGGACTGTGCTTTACGAAGTAAAGACCAAAGACGACCCATCTTCCTACCTATTGAATCGACCGATGTATTTCTTCTCGCAGTTTCAACATCTTATTTCATATGCTTCCTGTATTTCTAATGGAATTTTTGTTCTTGGGTCATCGTTTCTATGTTTCTGTCGGATTGGTGAACTGTGTCGATGTTTTGTGTACGAATGATCCTACTGATCATCTTCATATCCCCTCTGGCATTTGGTACAATTGCTGTGGGTGTTGGTTCTGATTCTTTTTCTTCATCGCGGATTTGACTTTGAGGTCTAGATGATCATATTTCTCAGTTGGAAAATCCGTTCTAGTGCTTTGTAGATGTTGTCCATTGTTTCTGATCTTAATATTAGTGTTCTCGCTACCGAGTGGAGTTGTGCGGAATTGGGTTTTCATTCTACCGAAGAAGAAAAAACAGGTTGCTATTCTTCTTCTTCTATGCTTCAGAACATTTGATACAAAGACATAGGACCACAAGCAATAAAGAACAGGAACAACTTTTAGCGAGATCAAACGTTTGTGAAAATAAGAATTAGTGCAGACAGATGATTTGCACATATAAGGCGATTCAAATAAATTAATGGACAGCGACGGGCACACATCTGAACAAAAGAAAAAGATACGGAAAATGAAAAATAAATGTAAAAACAAAATTATTAACAGAACCTCGATGAAAAGCAGGAGAATAAATAAAATGTATACTCTGATAAATGATGGACTTAATGAAAGACTCGAAGGAGATCAGAAAATATATCAACAAATTGAGGAGATTAGACAAACGAAAGAAAAAATATGAGGCAAAAAATGAAGAACCTAGAAGGAAATTTAAAAAACTGGAAAAAGATAACATTAAGAATGAAATGGTTGCCTTGGGGCTAGTAATAAAGAAAACCTAAAACATGGACCAGAACATTTCATAGAACGATCAACAGGCATCTTGATTAAATAAGCTAAAATTAATAATAAGTATGAAAAAGATGTGGTTATGAATAATAAGAATCAAGCAATAAATTACCTGATAGGATATACAACGAACTGACTAAAGAAGAAAGAAAAATCCAGAAGGAGATAAAACGAGTAATTGACGTGAAAAGGATAAAGGTACAAAAATAAAAAAATTCGGAATAATTGGAAATGGCACACATGAAAATTAAAAGGAAATAAAATTAGTGTAAATAATCAACAACGAAAAAAACGTGATGGGAACGGACTGGGAAAAGGAAATTATGCAATGACAAAGGACATGAAAAAAAAAATAAAATAAATAATAAAAGAAGATGGGAAAAAGGAAGACCGTAAATAAAATAAAATAGTAAGACAACTATAGAAATCCAAAGTAAAAAAGAACATGGTTGATGGGAGGCGATGGCTGCTATGGAAATTCCACGAAAGCTCCGTTTTTCTTAGCATATAGACTTCTCAATATTGCATAGATATCTTTTCCGGCGTGTAAAGCTTCTTCGTCTCTGAATGGCTTCTAATTTTATATCAGTGAATAAATAAACGGATTCACGATAAAAGGCTACAGAAAAGGAAATAAAGGGAGCCAGAAGTTGATCATCACCTCAGTCGCGACTTGGCTACTATGATAACAATGGCTTTCACTATATGTTATTAGAAGGCGACGTCAAAGGCTAAGACATTATTCAGGATCCTGATCAGAATTTATTAATTCAATTGGCATTAAGAACAGTTCTTCTAGATCACTACGAACAACATGTAAGAGCTGGGCGGCGGCTGCGAACGCAAATAAAGTACATCTTGGGGTTCCGGCAGTCGCGCCGATGTTGCCCTGCCGCGCTATAACTATTGGTATTCAACATGCGATGGTTGTTGCCGTTGGAAATCGACCAAATCTTCGTCAATCGGAGTTTTTTCTGTGTTCCTCGATCTTTAATTCGTCGTTCCTCTTCCGCCATATCTGGAACAAACATCTTTCCGCCTCCAAAATAAATCCAAATCCGAATCAATTCGTTTCAAATGATCTTCGCTCAAGACATCACCTTCGACATTAGCGATATTGGGATATTGGGGTCCAACAAAATTTCTAAATAACATCATAATAAATTTACCAAAAATATGCGTAGAAATGAAAACACCAATCAAAATGGTATGATGACAGTGTTTTGTTCATCCACCTATGTGACCAACATTGAACGTTAGAGAAACAGTTCTCAAGGTTTAAAAATCGTGGTAAGATTACCAAAAAATAACTTACCCACTAATGCAGTTCATTAAACTTTCTTTAACATCCATTCAAAAAAAGTTCGAGTTTTTTACGTTTAAGGAATAACTTTGCACAAATTCATAACTATGCTGCTATTGGAAACGCGACGATTTGTCCAAAAAGATAAAATTGTGAATTATTTAATACTATCTCATGCCTTTAATTCATAAAATTGCACACTACAGTAATTCGACGTAATATCGGTTGTATACAAAGCCTTTTGGATGTCTTTTCAACACTGGAGATTTCCTTCCACTTCTGCAGTCTAGTAGTTTCCAGGAGGTGCTTAGTGCAATGCACGTTGAAATAAAACGTCTGGGCGGCTGGATACTTCTGTCACGTTTGTCGTATAAAATAAGTTTTAAGCGATTCTTCAAATTTGACGTTACAAAGAGCGATGCTTTCAGAACGCAACGGATTTAAGACTTGTTAAAAAATCTCGCCAATTTAGTGCTATGATGGACACCCTCATTCACAACAAATCAAATGGATTTTACGTATTTAATTACAATTTACTCAATTATTATTCATGACATAGGATTACAGATTTATTGTGATTTTATATTTCATTTTATGGTGGTTGTTCAAAATTGACGTTAGTAATAACGATGCTTTCGATAGGGCAGCGGATTTAGACTCTGTTGGGCGTAGTGTAGCGACTTATTAGGAAAAAACTCTAATACCTATTCCATCGCTAACAAATGTTAAGAATTGCAGATTTATTGTAATTTTCTGATTCATTTGATGGTAGTTAATTTTCTGTTTTAAATGTTCGAACTATGACACTATGACGCCGCATTGTACATTTGCATTCGACCATGTTTTAAATTATTTAAATTATATCAAAATATGCATAATTAAACATATTTTAATCACTTTTAGTCCGATCGAACAACTGTACATAAACATTTTCGTCAGGTGAATTCTCGTCATTTTTATACGCACTTTTAAAGACTCATTATATCATAAATATTTGTTCTACCCTTATGTATTTGGTATTGACTTTTCGCCGAAACTTCCCCTACATGTTTCTGTTTAATTTATGTGTCCACATTAAGGCTCAAGTCTAGGATTTGTGTCCAATGAACTTGTTGCGAAATTCTTTTTTATTTAAAATCCTTTAATGATTTAAATATTTTTGTCAATGTATGTTAAAAATTATTTACAAATATTGATTATTACGACAATTTAGTGAATGATTAATGAAATATAACATTGATATAAAATTACCGATTTCGTCGTAGTTTAGAGACGATAAATTTCCTACGAGAATAGTTGACGCAATTTGCCGAGTTGTCCAAGGTTTCGATCGTTAGCTCAGGTGTGCGCGTTTTATTTCAGATATTAGTTTTCTCACGTTTCCATAATCTTAATCGGTAAATTCTGAAGGAAGTAAACTGCAAGTCACAAATCCTCTAGAAAATTTATACGGCGAAATATATATCTTGTCTAGCATTAAATTATTTCAAAATAAATCAGCTAGAAAATAGAAAATTGCAGCGATATTTTAAATAAAACTATGATTATCTAATGTACGAGTCGAGATAAAGCGAATAAATATTATCCTATTAAATATATCGCAATTCAGATCTATTCAATTTGCAAGTACGTTATAGCTGAACGTCTATATAAATTATAAATAAGGACTTCAGTAAGTTCTTCATTCTGCATTAAATGATTATTGATTTTCATCACTGATAGTATTTTATATATCTTCGACAGGAAAAGTTTAACAAGTTTAAATCAATAGGGCGTCACTTGAACTAATCGATTGAGAATAAAAGGGAGAAAAAAAACTATCAAAAAAAGAACAAATTAAAAAATAAATAAAAATTATCAAAAAACTATAATGAAAACAATTAGAAAATAACCACAACTAAAACGAATTGAAAATTAAAATTTAATAAAATAAATACAATTGAAAGTTATCGACGTTGTTAAGATTGTCCTCTAATTAATTGGCGAATTAGATTTTAACTGTGGTTGAAACGACCTGGGTTTTTAACTAATTGTATCAAAAATAATTGCAATAACATTTACTACTGGTGTATTTGTTATAAACATCACGCTTTATTTATTTATACCAGATGTGACAAAGACATTCGAAAAGCGATAATCCATGTTAAATCCATAAATTAGATTAAGTTTACGATGTATCATGAACGTTGTCACATTAAATGTAATTTCAGATAAGGAGCGTAGGTGACGTAGTGTTATGACCAAAGCATGTTAAGTGCTGTTTTGTCGCATGGTACGCATTTAAGCAATTGCGGTCTTTTTGCATCACGTTTTACATATTTTACTTCAAAAAGGTTTTAGATTTTTGCATTTCACTTCGAATTAGAAGGCGAAGTCACACATTTTCAGGAACTGTTTCCATTAAATTTTCATAAGATATGGTGACTTTTAAAAGATCTCAAATTATGTTATATATATATATATATATAAGTATATATCGCCATTTCTCTAACCTGCAATTCAATGTTAAAAGTGGGAGTAAACAACTGCAGATCAAGACATTGATTGGCAGTGTAATTATTGAAAAAACTAGTAAATTATATAAATTGTGTGAAGGAATGTTATTATCAGTGGCGTGCCACAAGCAATATTCCTTTCAACTATAAAAGTGAAATCTGGTTTTAATAGTCTGTCAACATTACAGGTTAAAAAATTAGAAGGATTTCTTAATCTTATTCACTGCATGAAATATTAAAATTCGAAATTTTTGCCGCCATTTATGTACATAATTCGACCTTATCGTATTAAAAACGTTTACTGCAATTTCCATACTGTTATAATTGCGTATCCTTTATGATACTAATTAAAACGACCAAGTTATTACCACTAACAAGACGTACACATAGTCAGAGCTACACTTTGTCACTGTAATCTAATGCGAGACTTGTTAATCTATAAATGCTCTCAAGTAAATAGATCTTGCAAATTGTCCCGATGCTATAATCTGACATCTGCTTAAGCTGATTGACACGGTCATTAGTGGAAAAAGAGCCCGCTTCTGTCCTGTTAACGGCACCTTTTAGATAAATGATCTAGCTTTATAGACATTACACTTATATCAAATATTATATCGAAACGCACACAACGAAATTTATTTTACGTATTTTTATTATTTTTCGAAGTGTTTATATTTTTATAATAATAGATGAAAATAAATCGAATGGAGATTATAACGATACAACTAAAATGCATATCAACAAATAACAAAGTAATATAAGAGGAGAAAATGTAAAAATATAGGAAAAGGCCCAATTACCACACATTTGCAGTGGAATGAAATAGTGTACAATAACATAGTGAACATATTACATTTTTTTCTATAAATCAATCGAATACCATTAGGAACAAGTTCAAAGAAAAACACGAAAAGATAATTCGATAGAATATAGGAAATAAAATGAAACGCAAGTTAATAGAGAAAATATTAATAAAATCAACGATAGATAGATTTATAACAGAAATGAATTTAATTCCAATGAGACGCAACTTTCTTTGATCGTTTGTGGCGAGGACCAATTATCATAGAATTAATCACAAGTTTGAATTATTTTATTTCACTTTTATTTGGAATGAGAAATATTTTTTGGTTAGTTAGTTTGGAATTTTGAAAAAAAAGACAACTGGCTTAATCAACACGATAACGAAATTTTCTTCTCCTTCTTCTCTTATCCTTAGTACCCTAATTATGGTGTCGGATTTCTTTCTTCCTAATCTTCTCTCCATTTCTTTCTCCATTAGGAACAAGTTCGAAGAAAAACACGAAAAGATAATTCGATAGAATTTAGGAAATAAAATGAAACGCAAGTGAATAGAGAAAATATCAATAAAATCAACGATAGATAGATTTATAACAGAAATGAATTTAATTCCAATGAGACGCAACTTTCGTTGATCGTTTGTGGCGAAGACCAATTATCATAGAATTAATCACAAGTTTGAATTATTTTATTTCACTTTTATTTGGAATGAGAAATATTTTTTGGTTAGTTAGTTTGAAATTTTGAAAAAAAGACAACTGGCTTAATCAACACGATAACGAAATTTTCTTCTTCTTCTTCTCTTATCCTTAGTACCCTAATTATGGTGTCGTATTTCTTTCTTCCTAATCTTCTCTCCATTTCTTTCTCCATTAGGAACAAGTTCAAAGAAAAACACGAAAAGATAATTCGATACAATATAGGAAATAAAATAGATAAACGCAAGTTAATAGAGAAAATACTAATAAAATCAACGATAGATAGATTTATAACAGAAATGAATTTAATTCCAATGAGACGCAACTTTCTTTGATCGTTTGTGGCGAGGACCAATTATCATAGAATTAATCACAAGTTTGAAATATTTTATTTCACTTTCATTGGGAATGAGAAATATTTTTTGGTTAGTTAGTTTGAAATTTTGAAAAAAAAACAACTGGCTTAACAACACGATAACGAAATTTTCTTCTTCTTCTCTTATCCTTAGTACCCTAATTATGGTGTCGGATTTCTTTCTTCCTAATCTTCTATCCATTTCTTCACTCCTCCTGTAAATCTTGTCATTTCATTAAAACTCAAATATTAATGGTTCAAAACATGAAAAATAATCTACAAAACTGATAACGGACCATGGTCGTCAATGGCACGTAATTTGTCTAAGACGTGTCTCATATTCCATTGGACAATATTCGGATCCACTTAACTAATTTTACTAAAAATTCGTTCCCGAAATTGTTCATTTTAGGCCTCCCAATCTTTCGACACAATAATGGTCAAAATTCTTATATTGAGCGAGCTGGGGGGATATTGGCGAGATCATCTTCTCGGTATATAATTGATGTATTTTGCTCCAACCATGCCCAAGTCCTCCTGGCATAATGGCACGAAGCGAGATCAGGCCAAAATATTATATCTTCGTTCTGACGGTGTTATTAATAATGAAGCTCAGCATCGACAACTTCTTCCCGAACTCGGCAATATAACGTTTGGACCAGACTCGAACGTCACCACCGGACAAAAACTTTGTCACAAAAATTCGTGCCCGAAATTGTTCATTTTGTGCATCTCAACGTTTCGACATAATAAAGATCCAAAATTTTATATTGGGCGAGCTTGAGGGATATTAGGGGGATCACCTTCTCGCTACATAATTGACGTCATTTTGCTCCAACCATGCCCAAGTCGTCCTACCACGAACGGAGATCAGGGCCAAAGTATCATATCCTCGTTCTGATGACAATATTATTAAAATTAAACATTTTTTGTAAACATATTTGGATATAAAGCTCAGCATCAACAGCATCTCCCAGAACTCGGCCAATATAATATTTGGACCAGCAGACTACTTTTTCACCTATTTCAAAGTATGCATCCATTATAATCACACTATTCCTCACAAAACTCTATGTATTCTTTCGAGCTGCACATGAGTGCATTTTGGACACTTCCTTCTTTTTCGTTAATGTCCACCATTTCTGGTCAAAATTCTCCAGCTTTCGACTAGAGGTTCCAGTCGGTCCTTCGCGGTTTATTATTTATTCTAATTTGTGCTAAAACATGAGGCCTTCGAGTTTGTATGGAAAACTATTTAATAATAGCAAATACAAAGTACGAACATAAAGAAATATATAACAAGCACAAGGTAAGAAGCTATAATCAATGAAAAGCCAATAATCGATTATGTCATAGTATGTAAGAAATACTGGAAATATGTAAAAGGTGTGAAAATATCAAGGAAAGGCGAAATCGATAGCGATCATTACCTATCAAAAATGGAAATAAAAACAAAACGAAAAGAGAAACAAGGCATAAAAACAAGAAAAATACAATTACTAAGAAGATAATACATATAAACTCAACGAAACAACACAAAAAACAAAATACCAAGAAATCTTTAAAGAGCAAGAAGAACACTGGGAAAAAAATAAAGAAGCAAAACCGCTGGCACCGGCACAAGAATAGTATCAAAAAGAGAGAACGATGCTCAATACATAAAGTTATCAAAGAAAAGTATATATGTATATGGAAAAAATATATCTACACAAAAAGATTATGAAAAATATAAACGGAAAAGAAAAGAAATCAAGAGATACAGTAAAGGAAGTGTGGAAGAAATTCCGACAAAAGATCAATCAAAAACTGCTTGATGGTACTTTGGAACAACTTAGGGAGAAAATAATCGACAACATGAGAAATATGAAGGCCAATGATTAACATATCAATTTATATTTTGGTGGTCTAATCTTACACCTCAATGGTGTAGTGAACATTAATTAAAACAGGTCCATGAAGACTAACTGGTGGATCGCTAGACAATATTGTTTCTGGGTTATTACCCTTCGTCAGTAGCGATTACCAAGAACCTTAGTTGTTGAAATACCTTTACATGTAGTGGCCATCATCTTCATGGACCTGTTTTAATTAATGTTCACTACACCATTGAGGTGTAAGATTAGACCATCTTTCGTGTAAATTATATATATATATATATATATATATATATATATATATATATATATATATATATATATATATATAATCAATGCTGTCATGTCTTTTAAATCATGATTATCTGCTGTATCTCTTGTGTAACTTTGGCTTATTCTGTCACTAAGAAACAATAAAACATTTCACTACAAGTAGGCAAAGATAATATTTTTTCCTAGTCCTAGTTTGTTTAATCTATACGAAACAGCGATATATTTGGTTCATCCATTTATAACCAAGAATTAATGTTAGGTGTATAGAGTTTGCCATTTTTAGGAATTTTCTGCAAAATTACAATGTTGCCAATGCAACATAATCACGTCAATCCGTTTCAATGACGCACCTAAAATTAACTAAAATTCTCCAATCGCCATTAAATTGAAAAAATAACATAAACATTTTGAACTATGAAATTATTTCAGTTAGCAATTGGTGCGAATTAGAAATAATTCAACTATTATTAGCAATCGATTCATGTTTGATTGTCAATCCGCTTTAAAGTACCTTTGCAATTTATTAATCGAACATCGTTTATCGAACCAGATATTTTGTATTCAAGCAGAAAATGAACGAATGTACAAGACAAGAAAATAATGTAAAAGTCATAAAAATGGTTTTATTTCAAATATGTGACATAAATTAAAAAAATAAACTACATGTAATTTGATACAAAATAAATGTTACTCTTTACGCAGTATAAATAATTTAGGAAAGCAAAGTTAGATCAATTGAATTAAAAAAAACGATGAATGGGGCAAAAGCAACGTGTTAGTTCATAGTTTTGAAACGAGCGTAGCTCACGTTAGAGTTTTGGATGATTTAATAATATATAAATTTTTTTAAGGGATCACGGTTATTGGCAATTTTTTGTAAAAATAAGGGTTAAGGAATTTTTTGCGTTTAATTAGAATTTTGGATGATGTAATTAGAAAAAATGTGAATGTTGTTAAAAATTCACGATTGGCGTATTTGCATAAAACTGATGCATTTTAAATTAGAGTTTTTGATGATTTACTTATAAATATGTTAATTTTGTTAAAAATTCATGGTTAACGTCTTTGCAATTTTTATGGACATAAGAATTAAAGAAGTTGACGTGTTTAATTAAAGTTTTGGGTGATTTAATTAGAAACATGTAAATTTTATTAAAAATTCACGTTTGGCGCCTTTTAAATTTTTGTGAAAATAAGAATTATGGAACTTCGATGTGAAGAATTAAAGTTGTAGGTGATATAATTAAAAAAAAAATGTAAATTTTGATAAAAATTGATAATATTGTTTAGATGTTAATGTGATGGTTTCGACCAATGGGAATGGAGGATTCATTGTTAAGTAAACGTTGAATCATCGAATCATCGAAAGCTTCAACTGTCGTGTATTTCCAGAGTTGGGAAGAATAAAATACATCTGAAAAGTTCAGTGCAGCGTTCAGTATAATTTTTGACACGACCTGTAGTATTATTCTTAGAAATTTCAGTGAACGAGCGATATTTTTTATTCATCCATATCATAACTATCCGTGTGTTCTAGAACATCATCTTGTAAGGATAGTTATGCTTCCTTGTCATCTGGTCGGTCTTCTATGTACACTTCCTCCCACATACGAAGTGGTTACTTATTTACTTGCTTACTTAACCCCTTTTCCTATCCACCCTATCGGGTGTAAGAAATTGTGGACTTGTTAGTTGTTAGTTGTTAGCTTGCGCCCATCTTACATATTTCTGACCATCTCTTCCTGCCTTCTGTCGCCTGATATGAATTTTGTCGTTTTCTGACCCTCTTTGCCACTGCTAACCTTACATCCTCCAAACATGTCTTCCTCCTGTTTTATTTTTCACTTTGGATTGTACTGAATTTCACATGGCCATACCATCTCATTTGTGCTTCGTCACAGTTCACCCTTTACGCTATTTGGTCGAAAACCAAATTTTGTAGTTTTTTTATTTTTCTTTCGGCTTTTTCTGGTAATAATTTTCGCTGCTAAACTAATTAGTTTTATCGCTCTGCAGGTATTTCTTATTTGCTTTTTCAATATGTTCAGTCGTTTATATCGAATGTTGTGTTTTTTAATGTCCTTGCAGTTATTTGATTTCTTCAATTGATTTTCTTTTATTTAAATGCTTCTAAACCATTTTTGTCTTTTAATTAGTGGATATATCCAAAGTAATGTTGGATCGTATTTGAGAATTTCGCAAAATTGTTGTCAAATGATTGGGAGTTAGTAGAAACGAAACCACGTACAGAAGAAATCGACCTAAAACAGAAAATAGAAATAGATTTATTTCCCTCCGGATACTATAAAATTTATGGCGACTTAAATAAGTACTATTTAAAATGTATTTCTTATTTTTTATATGTTTTCAATTTTGTTATGATGGTCTAATTAGAGCTAGATTTAATGAAAATTATTTTGAATATTAGAACCATGTAGTTTCTACCGTGGCAACCATAATCGACTTTAAGATGTGAAATTTGTATTTCCATCTTGCAGAATTGCTTTGTTCACGATAATGCATGTGAAAGTTCCACATGGTTTTAAAAACGCAGCACTCCGTTTCAAAATTCTTCACGAATGAAAAGTTACCTCTAAGCAATATAACGTTGCATGTGTTACTAGTGGAATAAAATTAATTTCGAATTAAATTTTTCCGTCCTTTAATCTTTATTACGAACGTCGCGAATGCGCTGCAGGAATTAAGAAAGAATGCCGAGACAATGGCAAAATATGAAGTTGAGCGCTGAAGTAAATGCGTGCGTTCCCTGCGGCGGATATACAATCTTGCCTGTCTAATGATTCCAAGTGCGGACCAACTCCTCACCCACATAATATAATTACCAGGGCCGCACTCGCCGCACCATTAATACAATGCACAACTATCTCGTCAAAATTAAATTTCATTATACGTTAAATTTAATTAGTGTGCCGGTGCATAAGGAGCTGCATATTAATTTTGGAATAATTACAAAAATTCTTCACTTTCAAACTACCGGTGGAAGAGTCACCACAACTAAGAAACTCATTTAATTGGCCAAATCTTATAGATAACGAAGTTTATGTACACAACTACTTAAACTGCACTTCATCACGAAGGTTGCAAATAACCGTAGCATTCTATAATTGGTTCAGTGGTCGACAGAAATTATAATGATAATCGTAAAACGCAATTTGCAATGTTAAACTTACGATGACATCAAATAAGCACAGGGTAGACAAGAAAATAATTAATCCATATGACATGAAATTAAAATTATAAAATCGATATTTATTTCAAATTGGATACAACTGAAACCATTGCTATATTATAATATATAACAATTTTATATCAATAGTAATAAGTTGATGTTAATAATTCATTAAAATCCTACGAACATTAATTAAACGGATTGAATAAACAACAACACGGCTTGGACCCTTGGACGAACGTTTCGCTCTTATTATAAGCTCTTCTCCAAAAATACGTACCTATCCAACCTAGATTTTTGCACTCATTGAATTATTAATTAATTAATTAATGGTCATGGCATTTGAATCCAAGATTGTTCAGTTCCTGATTACAATTACATGTAATTTTTAAAAATTTTTAGATTTTAAAAATCTGTATAACTGGTTAGTTATTTTGCCAAAGAAATCTTTTAACGCTTTTAGATAAATTATAACAGTTGGCAATTCTTGCTGAAAAGGTCAGAATGAGAGCGAAACTTTGATTTGTTTGATTTTGTACGTTTCGTGTACGCTTTTGGCTAGTAGTTCATTTCGTGTAGTTAATTTTTGTTGTGATTGATTTTATTTTAAACGTAACTAATTTTATTTCTATTTGTTTGCTTTAAGTTTAATAAACATTATCATCGAACAGGTGTTAATTTTTAAACGCGTACATAATTAACTTTTTAACAAACATTAATAAAATTTTCCTTGATGCACTTATCCTGAAAAAATCGAATTAATTATAAAAATCAATCGTAATTAATAAACGCATTTGTAATATATTATTATCACCCAATAAACAATTAGTGCAAGAAAATTAATGCAAAGATAAGTTTTATAGCACATTATCGCAAGTCCTAACCTGTACAAAAGGCGTGTACTTGAGATTGTTTCTTAAAATAAAAATTAAATGAGAGTACAGGTGTATCACGATTCTACCTCTCGTTTAAAGTGACAAGCCGTACAATATGCACCTTATATTGTGAAATTCTAAATGTATGATGAAATGTGAAAAGTTGCTAGTTGTACATTGAGATTCGTGTAGGTTCGAATAGATCCATCATTGCGTTTCGTATTCGGGTGTCCTCATCTTTTGTCTTTTTAAAACGAAACAATGGAGATAATTGTTGCATAATAGTAAATATATTTAGATAGTTTGTTTACGTTCCATTTATTCGTGCTGAAGGTCTAATTGCAGTGACGCAGAAATATTGCTTTGGAATGGTTAAAAGTTGCAAGATTTAGATAAAAAAAAATGACATAATTAAATCGTCGGGTATTCGCTTGACGATATATATATATATATATATATATATAATGAAATAAATAAATAAATTGATTGATAGCGTGAATATGTAATAAACATTAAAACATAATGATCATCATCATTTTCGGTGAAATGTCATCAATTGGCGCAGTTCGCCGGGATGATTTTTTGAAGGTTGAATCTATTCAAATATTCAAGGCGTTTCATACAAGTTGACATTCATGTGAATTCGATTGCAATGAAAACCAGAGTAAAAATCAATTACAATAGCTAAAGCAAGCCAAGTTCAACTTAATACAATTATTGATGGTCAAGGTTCACGTTAAGGTCGAGAAAAAAGTTAACGTGTAGATGGTTATACCTGAATATAATAATTAAACAACTAAAAAAATGTGCGTTCGGTTCACTAATTATTATTTAAAATGCAAGTCATAACAATGTACATTTCATTGTTTTAATTTAAATATGTGTTTTTTGTGGAATTTTAATGCGTTGGGCGGCCCAAATTTATATTGATTGAGTTAGGAAATGATCTAAGGAGCCAAAATAACGTATTAGTTCATAGTTTTAAATCAGATTTAGGTCATATTTTAAACAAGTAATATCAATAATTTTAAATCTTGAATACAAATGAGGGGGATGTAATTTGCATTTAGATATCATCATCAGGAGTAATTTGATACATTAGTTCACATATAATGCTCCTAAGACAAGTTATGGTAAAATATCTAAACTAGAGGTAATTAATTAAGATTTTAGTTGATGTGCTTGAAAAATATGTGTATACTGCACAAATATGTAAAACATATGTAACAGATGCAACATATATAAATGTTCAAGGTTGGTGTCTGTATAAATTAAAAAAAAATAAAAACATATTAAATGTAAAAAAATGGTTGTAAATATAGAACATTTTCATGTATATTTCGAACGTATCAAAATAGTTGAAAATTGAAGACAAAATTTGACGCTTTTTGAGATAAATTTCAGTTGTCGATGATGTGACGATTTAGACCAATGGGAGTGGTGAATTTATTGCCGAATTTATTCACTACAAACACTCATTGTAAATATGCGAAAATAACTATTTTGTATCGCATAGGATATCAAATATTTTAATTTGAAATTTTATGAATTGCAATGAAGATAATTTAGTTAATCAATACTGTGTAGTAACAATAACAATATCATAATGTATGTGTGTAATCTAACTATCCGACGTTTCGGTGAAATTTCATCAAACATCTTCAGGGTATAATTGCTTGGATGTCAGCCGTCTGGCTTCAAGTTCTCGTCGGGTGTCTTTAATATTATGCAGACTAGTCTGCACAACGAAAACGGACTACTTGACGTCAGACAACTAACGCCAAAGCAACGACACCCACGTAATGTTCATACTACTATGAAGCCATATTGGATCCACTATCGTGTTCCTCGATAATTACATACTGGGTTCGTAGCGAGTGGCCAAAAACCCATGTTCGAAATTTTGATATCAGCGAGATCAATTTTTGAGTTTGGTGAGCTTTTTGGTCAAAATTGGCCCAAAAGTTTGATTAAATTTTTTTGTTCATAAATTTGTTCTAAAATTTACGATCTAATTTTAGCTTCTCTAAGACGAATCCAAACAAAATTTTGCAGGGCCAACACTTTGAACAGGGGGGTGGGGGGCAACGTAAGATCTGTAATGTTTCTTTGAATATTTCCGTAGATTGTATTTAATTTATTTTAAGTAATTCTGTAACAAATTTAATATTTAAAAATTGATGCTCATTTATTTATTGTTGTTGTCTTTGGCATAATATAATACCGGCAATATTGTTATCAAATGCTGTTTAGGAATCGATTTCACCGTATTTTGTTCTTTTCCAGCAGTAACTAGGATGCAACAACCACTTTGTTTCTTCTAAGAACTCATTACACTACTTGGTTTTCGTATATAAATAACCCATTTTAGACATACAATCATGCAGAATGTCATTGCCATCGCAACTCAACCAAGTAGCGTTGAGCAAAATCATTAAATTAAACGCATATTACAAGGCGCCGATTTTTTTCATGGCGACTTGGATCCTGAAACTTTCAGGACATATTAAATCTAACCAGGAGTAGAATCCACCTAACGCGTTAAACTAAATGCGACATATATAGCTTGCGTTAGTAATTTGCTTATATATTTGCTTCAGTTTATAATTAACTGATGACGTAACATAACAAATAACTTACTAACTTACTTCGAGAGCTAGTTTAACAATTACAAGGCGATTACTTATTGGCCACTCAATGAAGTGGTCTTTGAAAGCCATGTGGAAGTGCATATCATAATCCAATGCACTTTTATCGGTATTACAATTATATTTATTGAAGCACAAATTTAATACATATTTGCTGCCGAATCCAGTGGCCTTGAAATTTATGAACTAAATTATGCATTTAACCAGAACGAATTTCCAACGAATGGGCATTTCTCAAACTTGTGTATTGATATATATATATATATATATATATATATATATGTTGTTAGAGATTAGTTTTTTTTTTTTTATACTTTTGCCAAATTTATTTTATATTTTGTTGAAAAATATATATTTTTTTGGGTATTAGATGGCGTTATTTTTAAAAAAATCAACAGTGATAATGCACAATTTTTATTTGGTCATTATCAATTTTAACGTTTCGACAATTTTATCATGTCTTCATCAGTAAAATATGTGTATTGCATGAGGTGCGACGATGAACTTAAAAATAACGCCATCTAATACCCAAAAAAATATATATAAATATATATTTTTCAACAAAATATATATATATATATATATATATATATATGACTTCCTTAACGAAAATTTGACTTCAGGCTCAACAGGCCATCAAAATCTAGTCGTCTATAGAAGTGCGTATTTCATCAACGAAATCCATACTAGAGATAACAATTAAATCACAGGATAGATAAGTCGGCATAAGTTTAAAAAAATATATATTTTTCTTACACAAGAATAGTACGATTGTCTTCACGTAGATGTGGATTTACTTGTAGCTAAATTGGTGTCATTGGTGTTCATACCAAAACTAATTGATTGACCTTTTCATGGTTCTGAAAATAATTTTTAAGTAATTATTATCATTGACGGTCGCTGAATTTCGTTCCAAACTTTAATAAACTTCGACAATACCGGACTTTACATAAATAAACATTTTCAAGGCATGTTCACGTTTTGCCATAGGATTTATATGCAGGATGCCAATAAATAACCTAATAGTATTACGTAATAGTTTTACGTGTGTGTTTAATTTGTTCTCCGTGAATTTTTTCAAGTTTAAATTATTTATTAATAATTACCCGTTGTTGTATTTGCATGATTATTATTTTGATCATAATTACATGCGCATATATACAGACTGTCTTGAAAAGTATTTGTAACTTTTATCATGGGAATAATACAAAAGCAACTTTAATAAAAATTACAAGACGGTCTGGTAATTTCTCACAATTTTTGTTATGCAAGGTTCGTTGTTGAAAGTGAAACGATGTCCATATGACTTCATAAGACGCCATGACGTAGTCACATAAATACAATTGTAAAATCGAACGATCGATTCAGCCTGTACTTTTATATAAATAATATTTGCGAAGTTTTTTCGTAATGCCTTTATAATAAGATTTATTGTTGCTATATTTAAGCAGCGGTGTTGACAACTAAACACCATATTTCGTTGTTCTTTAGTTCGGTAGTTCTGAATATATCTTCAGAATGTGGAAACCAAATAAACAGTTTCGAAGTGATGACAATGATTTTATTCGTAAATTATGTTTCGTACGCCGTGAAAAATATTTATTATTTCTATTTCGTAACGCTACTTTATAAAAATGCTAGTTGTGAATGTTAGTCTGCGCGGTTGTAACTTCTGAGTGAAAATCTTTTTGTCGTATATCTTTGCCGTTCCTACATAAACTCGTGCACGCATGATGGCTAATCAATAAAATACCAAGAACACTGTACCTAATCTTTAACCTATCAACATAACTGCTGTTTAGAGAAAGTATGTATACTGTTCAATCATGTCGTTGTGTTATGAAATTGTTTCAAACTTTTATGCAATTGTTTATTAATTTTAAATTATAGTATTACAAACTATATGATGTGATTGTTTTAATTAGAAAAGTCACATTTATTAACCTTTTACGTATTTGGAAAAAAATGCATGTTTGGGTCTTGATTATATTTATTTTTAAAACTTGATGGTGTGGGATAGTTTCCATTTTTTTTATATACGAAGGGTTACATTTCGCAAAATGAGCTTTAAATAAAAATTAAAAATTAATAGGTAAAAATTATAAACTACCGTTTTATTCATCAAATGGATGAAAATAATGAAATAATCAATCTCATCTCATGTGGTAGTGGGAGCATTAAAAATATTATTTTATTGCACTTCTATTCTGTCGTTCATATATGTCGTTCATACATGTTACCCAACCCAACCCAACCCAACCCAACCCAACCCAACCCAACCCAACCCAACCCAACCCAACCCAACCCAAGACATTTTATGAATTTCAACTTTTTTTAGTTCTTTGTCATTGATTTATATTTTTGTTTGTGTTCCTATCATCTTTTCTTACTGCGATGTTTGTCCTTTTGTGTTCGTATTTCAATTCAAAACATTCTTCCATTGCATAATATTCTGCACCTCCACGTCTTTGTTCCTCTGCAAAAGCAACTTGATCGATGTACACCATCCCCTACATGCAATCTATTTTATCTTAGTTTTTAATTTACTTTAGTCTCCCCCCAACCCGCTTAGTTCGGTGGCAGGATCGCCATGTGAAATTTGCAATAGCGACTTAAGTGACGTGTATTATCTCCATGTTTCACTTCCTTCTTCAGATCGTCTTTGATTATGAAAAATATCGGATTGTTGACTCTTCATTGTCTTAGTACTTACCTTGTAGTAAAGTCCTCTGATTGTAACTTGCCCATTCTGAGTGCAATTTACTCTGGTGGCAAACATTTGATGTTGTATTGTTTTGCACTTTACTCTTGTATCCTCTTCGCCGTAAGCTATACCACACCATATTCCTCGACTTTTTAATGTCTACAACCTATGTACTATTGTTTTATTGCTGTCTTCTTCATTACTCATTGCCTTAATTGCCCCTCTCTCTTCTGAAACTGCCCACTTCCAAATCCGTTGGTACTTTTTCCATTTCATATCAATTATTAAACAGTTCCGTCAGTAAACCTATTCCTTTCCCTTTAGCTTAATTTGTATTTCTGTTGTTATATTGCTATACCTGCCTGGATCCTGGCAGGATCGCCATGTGAAGTCCGCAAAACCGACTTTAGCGATGTGTATAATCTTCGTGTTCCTGTAGTCTACTTGCAGTCTTCTCGTCTTCATTTTCACTCTTTCATCAGATCGTCTATGGTTATTATGAAAAGTGTCGGAGTAGTCCGCGCTGTCTTAGAACTTGCTTTGTCGTGAATTCCTCGGATTGTACGTTGCCCATTTTAACGCAATTTGGTGTGGCGGCACACATTGTTGGTTTGTTTTTTCGCAATTTATTCTTGATATATATTTGCTGTAGTCACACCATATGGAGATCAAATTCTTTTTTAATGTTTATAAAAGTTAAGTATGTTATTTTATTGCTGTCTTCTCCATTAATGTGAATACATGACCATCATTACTCTCCACTTTTCTGAAACTGCTTTGTGATTTCGCGAATTCTTTAAATCTCTTGAGTGAGTCTGCATTCTCTTTCTTGATGTTTTTTAATTATCGTTAAAATCCCACTTCCCAATCCTTTTGTACTTCCGTTTCGCATCTTCTCGTGAGCAGATAATTACACGCGACGTGACATTGATTAACACCTGAATTGGCTACACTAGCTTCGTCAAGGTACTTGTAGGTCCTATCGAAATGCATACCCATGGAATACCCCCCCCCCATATTAGTTATATGTATTCATGGTTTGGTTAACTTCTAACGTCCTAGTTTATATGTACGTTTTGTGTAATCTATGTCATGTACTAGTTTCATAAGTTGTGTATATTGCACCCAATCTTGTTCATTTGCAAAGCCTCCCCCACTTCCTTGACTCCATTTTCTTGTTGTACCACTTTTTCGATAATTTCTTCACTGATAATGCATATTGTTTGACATCGTTTAAATATCGCCGTTGTTTTGTCCTGCAAATTTCTCCCACCTTTGCTCTTAGTTTGAGTTATCAATTATTTTTCCATTTCGTAATGTCTTCCGCAAGATTCGAGTTTGCTGTTTTTTTCATCTCTCCACTAAATTCTTCGCATCTCCTTTTCTAACTTTTTTAAAGTTAATTAATCTTAATGGTTTATCTCTGTCCCTTTTTGCTAGCGTCGTCTCTCCCCAATCGAACTCAATCCTACCCAACCCAAACCAACCGAACCCAACCCAACCTCACATGTGCGTTAATTATAGTATTTTTACCAACTACCTAATTCATCCCCAAAAGACTTCATTCATTTTCTCTTTCACATCTTCATTCATTCCATGTATTCCAACTAGTGGTGTTTCAAGTCAAAAACAGTTGGATATCGCCCAATATAAATTGACACCAATTTATTTACTTCCACCATTCAACCTAATCCTACCCAACCTAATCCTACCGAACCTAATCCTACCGAACCTAATCCTACCGAACCTAATCCTACCCAACCCAGTCCTACCCAATCCAACCGAATCCAACCCAACCTCACACGCCCATTAATTATTAGCCTTTTTATCAACTACTTCATTCATTACTCCCCAAAACTCTTTCGTTTTTTCTTCCACGTCTTCATTCAGTCCCTGTACTGTAACTGGTGTTGTTGCAAGCCAAAATTATTTGAATATGACCCAATACAAATTGACAATTTATCTACTTAATAGTTGAACATGTCTATCGTACATTGTAAGGTTTTTGAATGTTAAGGATTTATGGATTCTCTCTCCACAGTTCATTCCATTTCCTTCTATCCTTTCTAAAGTTGACCCCTTCTTTATTCCTATATTTTTTGCCGCCTTTCTCAGTGCCTGGTTCTATGTTTATCTCCACTTCTTCGTTTTCAGTTTCAAATGTTTTCCAATATACTTTATCTTCATCGATGTGTTATATATTCCCAAACCATCTCGATTGATTCTGTTGAATTCGTCAAAGTCTTCTCGGTCCAAGTGATCTAGAATTTTGGTTCACACCTGTGATCTTCGCACTTGATTTTTTTTCCAATAATGTGGAATCTCGACTGGACACAATTAACTCAACGGATTTGTTATTTCATCCTTATAAGCCATTTCACTTAAGTCTTCAAAATAAGTGTTTGTGGCTGCAATTACTTCAAAAATGTTGCAACCATGAAACTTTTTCAACAACAGACTCCAACAGAGCCAAATCGGGAGAATTGAATTCGAGGCTAAGTTCGAAGCCTAAGTGATTGATTTTTGCCATTGCATTGGTGCACTTGTAGCCTGGGGAATTATCCTGTTTCTTCTTTGTTGATTTTGATTTTTAGTTTTAGTTAAATTGTAGTATTGCCCATTTATTTTTCGGCCGTTCAGAATATAGTCAACAAAAGAATACCTTAGGCTTCCCAAAATACCGGAGTCGTAACCTTTCCAGCAGACGGGACTGTGTTCCGCTTCTTCAGGATTGGTTTACTCTCGTTATCCTCTGTTTGGATGTTGTTTGGTGTCCAGAGTGTAATGATGAGTCCACGTTTCGTCTACCGTTTTATATTGAGGTAAAAAGGCCTTTGGTCTGAAACAACTTCAAACACTGCTCAGAACTGAAATTGTCCTATGTCCTTGTTTTTATTTTATATTTTTACAACTTTTCTTCTGGGATATTTCGTTCCTTTCATTGCTCCGTAGAGTAATGTTTGCCCATGAGGATTGTTTGCTTACTTTTTACTAACTGTTTCACTTTTTATCTTTCTTCTTTATTTGACATACTTTAATGAATTTCTGTTCATATACTTTCTTGATTTTTCAATGTTATGTAATATCAACAATTGTTATCCAGGTGTGTTATCTTATCTTTAGTAATAAAATAACAGGCCTTCTAATATTGATTTAAACAACCTATTAAAACCAAAGCCGAATGCAATAAACAACGTGCAAAATTTATTCGCGAAATAATATCAAACATAAAAATTAATATTTTCGACACTTTATTTATGACATAAATCAATAAATAACGCAACCGGATTTGCATAGATGCTCTCGCGATGTGTGTATCAACAATTATGTAATCAAACATCGCAGGAAATAATTAGGTAAAAAATATGATATATTAGTCCGATTTCATAAGCAGGCAGCATTTTTACTTTCGATCTGATGCATTCAATTTTTAATCAATAAATTATATGTTGGTATCAATAGGAAATATTTATCGAAAAATACTTTATGAATGGACTCGGATAAAGCTAATAAAAATTTCAACGAGCATGTTAAACGTTAATTATTTACTTGAAATGGAAGATGTGCGCTGTTTACTTAATATATAATTTCTTTACGAGGAAATTATTTGAATTGGGTTCGATCGATATTTAAGGCAATATTTTTAAATTATATTAACAGATATTCGTGTTATATTTTTTTCTATCGAAAAAGGCGATTTTAAAATTGTCAAAAAAAATTTAGACGAACGAAAATATAGCTAATTAGAAGACTTAAGTATAAATCGTGAATCGTTTCGACGATAGATGTAGCTGTTAATGTTGATAATTAAATCATCATTGGGCATAATTGAATTCGAACATGGAAATTTTGTTGGAAATATGAATAAAATGTGGTTGAAAGTGGTTTTAAATTCTATGAAATTGAGTGTTTCAAATTACTTATAGGACGAAGCCCAGTCGGCGTTAAGGAAATGAGTTAAAGAGGTCACACATACATAAATATAGTGAAAGTATTCGTTATTGTGGTTCTAACTTTCAGCAGTTTGCTGTAATGTTTACATCCGCGGATTTTAAAGCTTCAGCGATTTTTCAAATCCGATACAGACAATAACAGGTTTCGTTCGAATGACACGAACTATTACGTCAATTAATTGGTAGTTAACGGTGTTCCAGTTTGATGGTATTTGAAGTTTGTTTACTCGCGTTAGAGATGAGTATAATAACGAATGTTTCGTTTTATCTATACATCTTATTCGAAAGATTAAAGGTGTAGCAAATTTGCAATGTACACGCGGTTAAAGTGAATTGTTTAATGATTAAGTGCTTAGTCGGTCGTGACCATCCGCCACCACGGTCTGGTCTGAGCTTGTGCGTGCCTAACGTCCGGTGGCCCTGCGGCATCCCGAGACATATTTATATTACTATTCTGCATCTCGAAATTAACTCTAGAACAATCCACTCCGTTTGAAAACCTCCTGCAACAGATTGAAATTCTAGAACTTGTAATTTATACATAAAATGAAAATTCCTTACTTTAAATCAAATTTATAAACCTTAGACGACAATATATAATAATACCAAACAAAACTACAAAAATTAAGAAAAGAGAACGAAAGTATGGAAATAAAATAACATCTTAGAAAACAAAGTGTAAACCAGATGAAAAATTCGAAAAAAAAATAACAGAAACGCATTAAGAAACCAACTTAATTGAAAATTAAATAAACCATTGAAATAAACAACTTGAACAATGTGTTTGGTGATGACTCTCTCGATGAAACAAATGAACAGGGAAGAAGTATAATTGGCTTCAGCAGGAAAGATTATAAAATTATTAAACGACTAGCGCCAAATTGTTAACGAATTGAAAACCTATGAAAATGCTCAAAAATATAAAATCAGGGAGATATACTGATGCTGTCTAGCCAGTATTTAATAACTACAGTTGTTTGCGACGTCCTTTTTCTAGTTATCCGGCACGAAGGACCAATGTTTGCGTCGTCCTTTTTCTAGTGATCCGGCTCGAAGGACCAATGTCTGCGATACGTGGACAAGGAACTGCCTTTAATCGACTCGTGGCGAGGTGTAAATTCGACGAGTATTTCGATTAAGTCTCTCACTCACGTATGTTACGCCAAATAATCTGCGTCGCTACCGCCTGGGAGTTATTTAATCGTTCGAAGACTTGTTCAGATAAACTCTTTTAACTATGTACACTATTTATTATTAATATTTACTGGATGTGTTACTGTGTGTAACTGTAACTGTTGTCTTGATAGGAACTGTTCGACTGGTGTCGTGATAATATTGTTACTTTGACTGTTGTCGTGGTAATAATGTGATACTGTGATAATTTGATAATGTGACATTGTCTGTTTAAGGATGAAAACGTTCTTTAAATACTAACGTTCTTTTGTGTAATTGATTGGAATGAAATGTCCTCACTTTGATGTAAGAGGAAGAACTTGTCGTGATTGGTACAGAATGAATTTAAAGCGTTGAAAGAAAGGGAAGTTTTGAACATTTGGTTCAGAGGATTAATCTAAAATCCCGAGAGCCATATAATAATTTGATCACTATCTCGATGAAACAATTTGTGGTTTTTAGTATAATTTTGGCAATAAGTCTCTCGATGAAAAATAATTGTGTTTTTCTACTTTAATAATGTCTTTGGCAACAAATCTCTCTATGAAACAATATTTGTCTCTTTTTGAATATTAAAGCAAATGAACAGGGAAGGAGTATAATTGGCTTCAGCAGGAAAAGACTATAAAATTATTAAACGATTAATGAATTGAAAACCTATGAAAATGCTCAAAAATATAAAATCAAGAAGATAGACAGATGCTGTCTAGCCAGTATTTAATAACTACAGTTCTTTGCGACGTCCTTTTTCTAGTTATCCGGCTCGAAGGACCAATGTTTGCGTCGTCCTTTTCTAGTGATCCGGCTCGAAGGACCAATGTCTGCGATACGTGGACAAGGAACTGCCTTTAATCGACTCGTGGCGAGTTGTAAATTCGACGAGTATTTCGATTAAGTCTCTCGCTCACGTATGTTACGCCAAATAATCTGCGTCGCTACCGTCTGGGAGTTATTTAATCGTTCGAAGGCTTGTTCAGATAAACTCTTTTAACTATGTACACTATTTATTATTAATATTTACTGGATGTGTTACTGTCTGTAACCGTAACTGTTGTCTTGATAGGAACTGTTCGACTGGTGTCGTGATAATATTGTTACTTTGACTGTTGTCGTGGTAATAATGTGATACTGTGATACTTTGATAATGTGACACTGTCTGTTTAAGGATGAAAACGTTCTTTAAATACTAACGTTCTTTTGTGTAATTGGTTGGGATGAAATGTCCTCACTTTGATGTAAGAGGAAGAACTTGTCGTGATTGGTACAGAATGAATTTAAAGCGATGAAAGAAAGGGAAGTTTTGAACATTTGGTTCAGAGGATTAATCTAAAATCCCGAGAGCCATATAATAATTTGATCACTATCTCGATGAAACAATTTGTGGTTTTTACTATAATTTTGGCAATAAGTCTCTCGATGAAAAATAATTGTGTTTTTCTACTTTAATAATGTCTTTGGCAACAAATCTCTCTATGAAACAATATTTGTCTCTTTTTGAATATTAAAGCAAATGAACAGGGAAGGAGTATAATTGGCTTCAGCAGGAAAAGACTATAAAATTATTAAACGATTAATGAATTGAAAACCTATGAAAATGCTCAAAAATATAAAATCAAGAAGATAGACAGATGCTGTCTAGCCAGTATTTAATAACTACAGTTCTTTGCGACGTCCTTTTTCTAGTTATCCGGCTCGAAGGACCAATGTTTGCGTCGTCCTTTTTCTAGTGATCCGGCTCGAAGGACCAATGTCTGCGATACGTGGACAAGGAACTGCCTTTAATCGACTCGTGGCGAGTTGTAAATTCGACGAGTATTTCGATTAAGTCTCTCGCTCACGTATGTTACGCCAAATAATCTGCGTCGCTACCGCCTGGGAGTTATTTAATCGTTCGAAGGCTTGTTCAGATAAACTCTTTTAACTATGTACACTATTTATTATTAATATTTATTGGATGTGTTACTGTGTGTAACTGTAACTGTTGTCTTGATATGAACTGTTCGACTGGTGTCGTGATAATATTGTTAATTTGACTGTTGTCGTGGTAATAATGTGATACTGTGATAATTTGATAATGTGACATTGTCTGTTTAAGGATGAAAACGTTCTTTAAATACTAACGTTCTTTTGTGTAATTGGTTGGGATGAAATGTCCTCACTTTGATGTAAGAGGAAGAACTTGTCGTGATTGGTACAGAATGAATTTAAAGCGATGAAAGAAAGGGAAGTTTTGAACATTTGGTTCAGAGGATTAATCTAAAATCCCGAGAGCGACATAATAATTTAAATATTTGTAAGTTGCTATTTTACAACCGTAAATCGTAAAATGACGGCATGTAATGGGAAATTGCGGCCGCAAAGGTTTTGAAATACATAACGTCTTGTACGTGACCGTACCAGAGTTTGTAAGATTTTAAATTTGGCAAAATAAATAATAAAATGTAAATCACCGAACGGACCGTTAGCTGGCCGCGTCGACGGCACCATTTGTACCAGGACAGGGTCGTGCGGGTTAACATAAAACTATTCTACATACTTAAAAATAATTGTGGCAAATATTTACACGGTTTGCGCGGATCTAAATTATCTTAATTAAATCCATATATGTAGGTGTGGGACCGAACAACAGTAATGAAAAGCCAGCATAAGATATGGGAAAATTCTCAACAAAAGGCGACACATTCTCAACCCAAGTTTGGGAAAAGAAGTACGAGAAACAGAAGTACAATAGAGACGTCGGAAGAAGACGATAGAGACGAACTGGCTGCAAATTAAATTTTAAGCCAGAGAAAAACAAGAAGAGGACCATTGATTGGTTTCACTCTAACTGTATGAAGGAACAACACAAAATCTAAAGGCAAGAAAAAAAATCATAGAAGAATATAAAACCAAAGGAGAAAGAAAAAACAATTTGCTAATTGCGAGAAAAGGTTACCATACGAAAAATTATCATAATGGTGAAATTTACAAAAAATGTATAAAGCAAACTAGAAGAAGCTACCTCCAGGTACTAATGGCTTTTAAGACGTAAAATATAGAAAGAAATGAGGAAGAACAAATAAGGGTTGGAAAGATGTTTTAAATATCTGCTGAGTGGGGAAGAGATTAAAATCAAATGGAATGAAACCAGAAAAAGTAATCCCAAACGAAGATTGAGGACGATATAAGAAATTAAAGAAGCTAAAAAGCTTCATAAGGGGAATAACTAATCACAAAGATCACCTACTTACCAAAATCTAGCAACAAGATTACAATCGAATGAAAGGGGGTTATGGTAAGAAATACAAGGAAGAGAAGAATAGACTTTTTAGGTGCAACTTGCAATAATCCTAAGACACAAACAGATTTCTGTAGAGGTGAAAATAGGGGAAATGAAGCCGGATTTGCCGTTCAATAAGAACCAATGGTGTTTTTCAAAGTAACCCAAGAAATATGCATAAAGGACAATAAGTAGATCCATGTCGCTTTCTAAAATTTGAGTAGGAAATGATATAAGGTTATGGAGAATTTAAAATGTCCCTAAACAGTTGTTTAAATTGGTGCAGATGACGCTGCACGTTAAACAAGGTTACATCGAAATGAAGATTGGCTAACATAATAACATATGAAGTTACTATGGCAGTAATTTGAATCAGGCAATCGATCCTATTTGATACAGAGTAAGAGAAACAAGGTCAACAGAACAGGAAGTCTAAGCGAAAGTTGTCCATGTATATCAATATATGCCGATGATTTAGTTTTAATGGTGGACGATAAAGAAATAGTCGTAATAACATTTTTTCGTAATAAAATATTTAATTGGTACATAACATGTCTATCACGACTTAGGCGAGACAAGCTCTGTGACACTTGAACAATCGATCCCCAAAGCAGATGATAATAAACTAATAATACTTTTAACATCCGTATCATCTTGATCATCTCTTGTGATTTCCTTCTCCAATTAGAGCTTGTCCTTCGTCATCTGCCACAAGCCTTCTTCAATAGTGCCTTTCGAAATCAGGCAATCAATCCTATTTAATATAGAGTAAGAGAAACAAGGTCAACAGAACAGGAAGTCTAATCAGCGAAAGTTGTCCATGTATATCACATGCAGATGATCTAGTTCTAATGGTGGACGATAAAGAAACATAGTGGTAATAAATTTTTTTCGTAATAAAATATTTAATTTGTACATAACATGTTTATATATCACGACTTAGGCGAGACAAGCTCTGTGACCCTTGAACAATCGATCCCCAAAGCAGATGATAATAAACTAATAACACTTTTAACATCTGTATCATCTTGATCATCTCTTGTGATTTCCTTCTCCAATTAGAGCTTGTCCTGCGTCATCTGCCACATGCTTTCGTCAATAGTGCCTTTCGAAATCAGGCAATCAATCATATTTAATATAGAGTAAGAGAAACAAGGTCAACAGAACAGGAAGTCTAATCAGCGAAAGTTGTCCATGTATATCACATGCAGATGATCTAGTTTTGATGGTGGACGATAAAGAAACATAACATTTTTTCGTAATAAAATATTTAATTGGTACATAACATGTTTATATATCACGACTTAGGCGAAACAAGCTCTGTGACCCTTGAACAATCGATCCCCAAAGCAGATGATAATAAACTAATAACACTTTTAACATCCGTATCATCTTGATCATCTCTTCTGATTTCCTTCTCCAATTTGAGCGTGTCCTGCGTCATCTACCACAGGTATTCCTCCACGATGTCCAGCATTATCACATACTGGCTAAAAAGTGATCACTTGATGGTCCTCCTCTTTCAATTGTTTTAACTGCGTATCCAAATAGAAACATTTTCCACAAGTTACGATGAGATTACCAGACAAGCTTTAGCTTTCCAGCATCTTATATTCTTTCATGAGGGTATGAATCTCAAAATCAGACATGCAAACTAAATCATCAATGATGTACTGCACTACACTGCACCTGCTGATGCAGGGCGTGAACGGCATTGGTCAGTTTCAATATTGGTGATAATATGCAGGTGTCGTTGCTGATGGTAATTTCTAGTTGCTGAGAGAGGCTCCTACATTTCTACTGGTTATGATTGCGTCGACTTTCTTCTTCGAACAAGACGGCATAAGTATTGATTCATTAGGTGTGGCAGTTTGCATGCAATCCAATACCCGTTTTTTATCGGCAGTTAATTCGTCGCTGATTTCTACATCAGAATCTTCATCATTGTCGAAACCTCTGGTGTCTTTAAAATTATTCAAACTATCATCACTGTCGTTGTCTTCATTGCCCATGTTACGTTTTTCAGCTTTGGTAGGTTTACTCGGAGTATTCATATTATTACTCAAATCTTATATATAATCTTTTTTCCACTTTTCGTGGTCAGGAAATGATTCGTTCATATTTTTTTACCAATTTCTATATGGCCTCTTCCATTACGAACCCAACGGCTTCGTACACCTCAAATGATCGAATCGGAATAGGTATTTAACCTGGATTTCTTTTTCAATGTTTTCATGTTTTCAATCATTTTTACTTCCGCTGTTTATGGAATAAGTAGTTTATTGTTTGCATTGTGTGTTGCATTTGCAGCAGTTGCAACATTTGTTGCAGTTACAACATTTGTAGCAGTTGTAACATTCGCAACAGTTGGAACATTTGTGGCAGTTGGCACATCAGCAACACTCTTCAGCATTGTCAACCATAGTATTAGAACTGACACCGTTCGTTTCACAGTCGGAATCTGAATCAACGATGGTAATTATTCGACGTCGAGCTGGAGCCAACAACTCTGGACTGACTTCAGAAGATGCATTTAAATCCTCTGACATGTGGCTATTTTTTTCTGGAAGCTGAAGCCTCTTAACTTAAATGCACTTGGACTCATTCCATCTTTGTTCCCGCCATATAAATTCAACGAGATGTGTTGATGCTCTCGGCAGTTTTCCGTTTTTTTTTATTACACGCTAATAAGCAATTCTAACAAAGTTACAAGCTGTACATTATTATTTTACAATTGAAAATTCAAGTTCCAAGCCAAGTTCAGGTAATATCAAAAATCAATGTATATCTTGAAGAGATAACAAACGCCTAGTTCATTGACAAGATGAAGAAGATATGTGGGATATGAAAGTATTATCGCATTTCTAGAGGTGCAGATTTCAAGATGAAATAGAAGAGGAAAAATTTTAACCAAGCTGATAAGAGGAGACCAAGCAGCAGGAGCTTGAGAATCCATACTAAAATAAAAGCATATACAACGAAAGGTAACCCAGGACCAACATATGGAAGCTGGAGGGGCGAGGGATTAAAGAAGCGAAGCTGTTGATTTTGGTACGAAATACTCTAAGGAGAATATGGAGAATAAATAAATTACGAGGAATGGCAAAGAACAAATGAAGAGCTAGAAGTTTCGTTGAACAACCAGTCAGTTGGTTGGAGTACGTGCTGCGTATGGAAAATTGAAGATAAACTTGGAAGGGGTAAACAGCTAAAAAGAAGCAAACAAGGTCTACAAAAAAACCACACTATTTCTTCACTGTACAGTACATTGTTTCGGTTTTATTTCATCATTAAATAATGTTCCTGGTACCTTTTGTATGTATTATTGTTGCATCAGTATATTTCGTTTTATATTTCCGTATTTATTTTTTATTATTCTTGACATTATATTTTTTTAGGTTTTAATGCACTTTCCTATTTTTTTTACTTATTAAGTATTTATGCATATTTTGTAATTTTTGTTATGGATTTATATCCCATAATTAATTATTTATATTGGTTAATAATATTTATTCAATCTTTAAGATTTATTTAAATCATACTGTATATAATAAGTGTAGAGCACTGATCTATGATCTATGTAATAAGTTATAAATTATTTTTGGAGAGTAATCTATGGTTATTTGAGTTCAATTAAAAGAGATGAGAAAATGTATAGATAAGGTGATGTAGTATTCCTTCAAGGTGCCATGTAGGACAACTCACGCAATGTTGCCATCATATCGCCAGGGTCATGCGCCTCCACGCCTTACTCCACTAATTGTATATCTGTGCATTACATGCTTTCAATATTGTATTAATAAGTAGTACCAACTAAACGTTGCGAGAGCACGAATAATGGCAGTCGCATTGGTTTTATGGACATTATTTTAATGTGATTGTTTCGAGACAATCATGAAGCCATCATTTGTAATTGTGAAAACTATACAGCGTAATACAAATTGAATGCGTAGTTAATGTACATAAACTGTGAATACTTAATTAAAAACATACACATCCAATTACAGCCACACTTGTTCTTAGTAATTACCTGTAATATATATATGTGCTTTAATTACACCACATGTCATACAAAAATATTAATCCGTTTTAGTAAATTTTAGCTCGACGTGATGTATTTCGTAAATAATTAGATTATTTAATTGAGAATTCCTAGCTATGTCTTATTTGGTCGGATCGACTAAACGATACGATTGGCACGTTGAAAGAAATCTCGCTTCGCCATTGTTTCTCAAAATCGTGTTAACATTTTATATCAACAAAGTTGCTGTGATGTTAATAAACTGTGGCGACAAAGTGTCTATGTAAATAATGCAACAAAGATATAAATAACGTATTACATGCCGAATATCATTACAATGTATTTAGCTCTATGTATAATTCTAAACATTGTCTTTAAAATGTTTAGGTGACTTTGAAATATGTTAAACGAATGCGTGGATTTAATACATTCCAATAAATAGGTGGATGATTAATAATAATAGAAATTTGTGGTTATACAACTGGTTTTATTTTTATTTTTATAGTAAGGGAATTTTTATACGAGGTGGGGTATAAATAAATTAATTAGAAACATTTACATGGAAATACGTGTGGTGGGACAAGTAATAGAAATAAAACTTCATATCACGATAAAATGCAATTTAAAGGAACAGGCGGTGACTCAACAACCAGTCAAATTTCATGAATTTTCGCGAGGCCATGTAGCTTTAGTTTTAACTGAGGTTCTTCCTCTAACGCTATATAAATATTATTATTATAATCAAGTCAAGAAAATGGCATTCCAACCCAACACAACCCAAGCCAAACTTAAAAGTCAAAGTTGCGGGAATTTTAGAGACATTGCAAAGTAAACCAGAAAATGGGAAGAATTTAATAATATGTTGGCGAGAATCCTGGGCGGGAGTAAGGAGATGACGTGCGCAAGAAAATCATGATGTGTAGGAAATGGATTGGCAGCTAGACGTGAGTTGATGTAATGGAAAGGGGAGATGTATCTAGAGCTTGTGCTGAAAGCGAGCAATGGTTATGATGGTTGTATATAACAAAGGATTGAAGAAGAGTTTGTATACAAAGGTCTAGGATTTGAGTTAAGGGGCAAAGCAACTCTAGAGGCAGGAAAAAAGAGCTAAATTTATCAATTTATTTTGGGAGCATGACAAGCAGAATAGAAATTCTTTTCAGAGGGTTCATTAAGAATATATTGAAGTACAAAAAACTTTTTTTATTGTCATTTTCATTACGAATTGCGGCGATAGAACCCGTCGTCGAGAATAGCTATTTTAAAAACACCGCCAGGGGAGGGCGGATTTCTCGGCTTTAATGAGCCCTAGAGCAAAAAGGTAAACACAATTATATTCTATGTACATTGCTTTGGAAGTACGTAGGGGTTTTTATCAATTTTTGTGGAAGTTGTGCACTTTTTAAGGAATGAATCGATATGTTGCAATAAAAATGAGTGATACATTGTTCATAAAAAAAGTTTACATCCAATCAAAAAACGGCAAAGAGAACACTATTGTGAAGCTACTGTGAAAATTTTAAATGGATCCATGCAATAGTCTCCGAGAAATCTGTCCTCCCAGTTTTTAAATAGTAGTTTAGAGAAAAACGCATTTAAAGTTTCATAAACAATTTAATCATTGGAAATTTTGTTTACCTCTAATCTGCGATGCCTGCACAGGGTCGTGAGTTAACACGGATGCAAATTATCTTAATTAAATAAATGTACATTTGTATGAAAACGATTCATCAGAACGCGCCGCGCGAGTGCCCAGCACGCGCTCTGAGACGCTGCGGTTGATAGATAATTAAACCATTTAACATTCTTTTTCCACTATAAATCAAATGGCATATTATTTTTATGATCCTGAATATCGTTAAAGCGAAGAAAAAAAAAGTAATTTTGAAAATCCTAGAGTGGTTGTACCCCTTAAGGTAACACTCACTTAACGAAAAATTTTCTATGCCACACCCTTTTATTTATTCCAACCCAACTAGACCTCGGATTCGGGTTAGACTATCACTCACTTAACGAACATTTTTCTATGCCACGCCCTTTCATTTATTCATGCGGTTATAGCATTGTTTGTGTATTGGTTTCGAAAACTAATGCTACATAACGTGTGTTCTATTGGGAAAGTTAATTATGTTTTATTTTTCCAATTAAAAGGGGTTCGGTGAATGCTCATATGAAACTGATGGGGTTCGGTACCTCCAGCAAGGTTAAGAACCACTGATCTAGAGCATGTGCTGAAAGCGAGCAATGGTTATGATGGTTGTATGTGACAAAGGATTGAAGAAGAGTTTGTATACAAAGGTCTAGGATTTGAGTTAAGCGGTAAAGCAACTCTAGAGGCAGGAAAAAAGAGCTAAATTTATCAATTTATCTTGGGAGTATGACAAGCGGAATAGAAATTCTTTTCAGAGGGTTCATTAAGAACATATTGTAGTACAAAATTGTCATTTTCATTACGAATTGCGGCCATAGAACCCGTCGTCGAGAATAGCTATTTTAAAAACACCACCAGGGGAGGACGGATTTCTCGGCTTGAATGAGCCCTAGAGCAAAAAGGTGAACACATTTATAATCTATGTACATTGGGCTTTGGAACAACGTAGATGTTTTTATCAATTTTTGTGGAAGTTGTGCAATTTTTAAGGAATGAATCGATACTTTGCAATAAAAATGAGTGATACATTGTTCATAAAAAAAAGTTTACATACAATCAAAAAACGGCAACGTACTTCCAAAGAGAACGCTATTGTGAAGCTACTGTGAAAATTTTAAATGGATCCATGCAATAGTCTCCGAGAAATCTGTCCTCCCAGTTTTTAAATAGTAGTTTAGAGAAAAACGCATTTAAAGTTTCATAAACAATTTAATCATTGGAAATTTTGTTTACCTCTAATCTGCGATGCCTGCACAGGGTCGTGAGTTAACACGGATGCAAATTATCTTAATTAAATAAATGTACATTTGTATGAAAACGATTCATCAGAGCGCGCCGCGCGAGTGCCCAGCACGCGCTCTGAGACGCTGCGGTTGATAGATAATTAAACCATTTAACATTCTTTTTCCACTATAAATCAAATGGCATATTATTTTTATGATCCTGAATATCGTTAAAGCGAAGAAAAAAAACGTATTTTTGAAAATCCTAGAATGGTTGTACCCCTTAAGGTACCACTCACTTAACGAAATTTTTTCTATTCCACACCATTTTATTTATTCCAACCCAACTAGACCTCGGATTCGGGTTAGACTATCACTCATAATAACCAAAACCAAACGGAAATTAATTTACATAGCTTAGAGTCCTATTACTGTCGCTGATAAAGATGAAAAAAAAATATTGCAAAAAATCATTTTTTTATGCTGGAGAAGCGTCTATTATTGTAAAATGATATTACTTGAAATGTGGTAACGTAATTTTTTAAAGAACGTCTGGAAACATTCGCAACACGTAGAGGTCGTCAGGTTTGCTGCAGCTCCCAAGAATATGTTTGCAAAAATAAAAAAATAAATAAAAAAAAAGTTCTGTTTCACTAATTTTTATTATATAAAATAAATTTTCAAAGTTTTGTATACTTCGGGAGTATTTTGGGACTAAATGGAGATATTTTGGGAGTAATTTTTATTGCTTTTCGAAAAATTTTTACTTACAGATAAAAACTAATAAAATGCTTGATCTAAATTAATTCAAATTACCATAAAATATTTGATAATTTGGATCGACGGAATGCCGAATATTGAAAACTAATATTATAAATATTTTGGATAATAATGCAAAAATCCGAAAATCTTTAAACGAAATTTTCGGTTGGACCAAACATCCCAGGCGCAGACTGTTTGAATAACGCCGCAGGTCAACAACGGATTGATATGAGCTCGATATTCGCCCTGCAGACAATCGGGTTGCATACCCGGCGGTGAAACCACTCCAAATTTAGTTTTAATTCACACATCTAATCGAATTCATGGGCAATGAAACTAAAAAAAAAAATGAACTGATCACTAAACGAAATATTAAATAAAAATAAATGAACAGTTAGAAATAGAGACGAAGTGAGTTATACAAATTAACGAAATAAAAAAAGTAAATTGAAATGTAAAACAATGAGAAAGAAAAGAAAAGTTCGACAATGGAAACAAAAAGAAACAAATTTAATTGATGACCATAACCAATTAGGACAAATTAAATGGAAACTAAATAAATGGTATGCAACAATACAACTATAAAAAATATTTGAAAAAATAACAAGGCGTCAATATGACGAAGATTCATTAGAAGATTCCAGGGAATTAGTAATGTGCATTAATAAATTATATTTATTGCTCTTGTATACAAATACCCTTGACCCACTGGAATTATATAGAAGCAGCTAGGTGTTATAAAGCATACATCATTTTTTAATATAATAATCGTTGCGCAAGCTATCTTAATCTGAGTTGTAGTAATTGTATTACAACAATAACATTAAACAATTTAACTGGTGCAGTAGTAGTTCGAAGCGAGATGTTGTTTTCCTCTTTTATTTGTAGAATGCAACCATGAATTAAGGAATGACCTTTGCATAAATTTATAATAACAATCGTTAATATTTATTGCGTTAGGTGTATTATACGCGAGCACCGTTAAAAATTAGCACTTTCGCAAATATTTTTGTCGCAATAATGTGCCCGTAAATTCTAATAAACAGTAATTGACAATAAATTGTTGAAAATTGAATTATTACAAGACAACAACTAGTATTATAATTATAGTTTATTACATAATAATTATGGTCGTATTGAAGTTATTATCATAATGTAGATATAATTTACATTTTTTGTAGTTGTCTTCGGTACGGTATTTTTAATTAATGCAATTAAAAGGTTTATTGTGAATGTGCACGAAGAGATAAAATCTCGAAGAAGTATATCAAGAGACAATTACAAATAATTGCCACTCAAATCCATCTAATATATGCGTTAAACCAACGGCGCGAGAAAATAATTTGGACATGATGTAATTTTGAAATTTATTACAAGAATATGCTTCTATTGCTAGGCCAAGTATGAAGTCCTTCTGCATGGGATTTTGCTCTTCATGGAAGATAAATCTTTATTATGATACTAATTAGTGTCCAATAAATCGCCGCATGACACTAAAATTACAAAATTATTTTTGCAAAGGTCAGTATTTTAAACCGCACGGCACTAGACAAGTAAATTCGTAAAAGAATCGCTTCCATATTTTTAAAATTGTTTATTACCACTTTACGACATTACCACATTATAACGATTCCACTTGTTTATAATCTATTTTTAGAACAGACAATCGTATTCTTAATTATAAAATGTAAACAAATAGTTATGATGTAGGTCAATAATTGTCTTCATAAATTATTCATACTTTTAAACCTAATTATTTATTATTTACATTTTTAATATCTGTAAAAATACGTAATATAAATTATATTAACAAATTAAACAAAGATATAAACTTAACACATTTTGACCCGTAGAGATTCATGAAAACGCGCCATTAACACACATCTTTAAATACGCTAAAATCCATTCATTATTATACTATTTATATCATTCATTCATAGACAAATTTAATACATTTGAAGATAATCAGCTAAAAGATATAAAAAATATGTTATATTAATAATAACAAGTTGCGACTTTTATGTTAGAGTTGTGCAAATGAATATTTTGACTTTTAGTACTGTTTTTTTTTTTGAAATTATGCACATAATGTTTATAACATAATGTTTACTCTGTTGGAAGGATTTCATTCTAAAGCTAACCTAAGCTCAGTCCCAATTTTTTTTAGAAAGTTTGATAAAAATGTGCATACCGTGTTGCTGTACCATGGGGGTCCCTTGGTACATGGATTATAATGTTGGTTTACACCCCAACCCTTTTAGGCTCCAAACTGCTCGCAGCAAAAATGCTATAAAGAGCCTCCACTCTCCGTATCATGTGCTCGAAAATCCAACCACTTCACCTGGTGGTATATAAATACCTTATTTTTAAATCTACCATAGAGCCTTGTGTGGCAAAATGAATATCCATGAAACTCTTTTACACGCCCAGGTTTGATGTCAAGAATATATTTTCACCTCACAATAATAGTGTGGATGATTATGAAGGAAATAAAGTAGCTGGGGTTAGGTAAAGTTAGCTCAGAGTATTTCACAACAGGCATACAGTTATCTGTACGAAAGCTTGAAGTTACAAGCTTGGCCTGTTCAATGGATTTTAATAAAACCACAGTTGCTTTTTCGAATAAAACAAGTTTTTGTTTAACCATACTTCCAATCAAGTGTGGACTGCTGACGAAAATGGTGCTCAGCTGTTCATATATCCCACTTAAGGCTCAAAACCCAACCCAAACCAACCCAACCCAGCCCAACCCAACCCAACCCAACTCAACCCAAAATAAATAATTAATTAAACCGACAAGTATTTATTTCAAGTCCAGGAAAAATATGACAAATTCAATTGGGTTGGGTTGGGTTTCGCTTGGATACGATAAACCGCAACCCAAACGAATCCAAAACACTTTATCAATCACCTCAACCCAACCCAAAATAAATAATTAATTAAACCGACAAGTATTTATTTCAAGTCCAGGAAAGGATACGACAAATTCAATTGGGTTGGGTTGGGTTTCGATTGGATACGATAAACCGCAACCCAACCGAATCCAAAACACTTTATCAATCAGCCGAACCCAACCCAAAATAAATAATTCACCAAACTGACGACTATTTATTTCAAGTCCTGGAAAGAAGACCACAAATTCAATTGAGTTGGGTTGGGTTTCGGTTGATTATTAGAAACCGAAACCCAACAGAATCCAAAGCACTTTATCAGTCAACCCAACCCAACCCAACCCAAAATAAATAATTCACCAAACTGACGACTATTTATTTCAAGTCCTGGAAAGAAGATCACACATTCAAGTGAGTTGGGTTGGGTTTCGGTTGATTATTAGAAACCGAAACCCAACAGAATCAAAGTGCTTTATCAATTAACCAAACCCAACCGAAAATAAATAATTCATCAAACTGACGAATATTTTTTTCAAGTCCTAGAAAGAAGACCGCAATTCAATTTGGTTGGGTTTAGTTTCGGTTGTTTATTAGAAACCGAAACCCAACAGAATCCAAAGCACTTTATCAATTAACCAAACCCAACCGAAAATAAATAATTCATCAAACTGAGGAATATTTATTTCAAGTCCTAGAAAGAAGACCGCAATTCAATTTGGTTGGGTTTGGTTTCGGTTGTTTATTAGAAACCGAAACCCAACCCAATCTAAAGCACTTTATCAATCAACTTAACCCAATCCAAAATAAATAATTCATCAAATCGACTACTATTTATTTCAAGTCCTGGAAAGAAAACGGCAAATTCAAATTGGTTGGATTGGGTTTCGGTTGCATATTAGAAACTAAAACCTAACGCAATCTAAAGCGCTTTACCAATAAACCCAACCAAACACAAAATAAACAATTCATCAAACTGGTGACTATTTATTTCAAGTCCTGGAACGAAGACAGCAAATTCAATTTGGTTGGGTTAGGTTTCGGTTGCATATTAGAAACCGAAACCCAACGCAACAGACTATTTATTTCAAGTTGTGGAAAAAAGACGACAAATTCAATTGAATTGGGTTGGGTTTGGGTTACTTATTAGAAATTAAAACCCAACCGAATCCACTTTACCAATCAACCCAACCCTACCCAATCAAACAAATAATTCATCAAACTGACGGCTATTTATTTCAAGTTTTGGAAAGAAGAGGGTCTCGGTTGGTTATTAGAAACCGAAACCCAACAGAATCCTAAGCATCAATCAGCTCAACCCAACCCAACCCAAAATAAATAATTGATCAAAATGATGACTATTTGTTTCAAGTCCTGGAAAGAAGATTAGAAATATCAATTAATATCAAATTAAAATTCCAAAAGTTGTAAAAAATATAAATATTGACAGTATTATCAATTTATCAGCTGTCAAAAATGATAAAACAATTAAAATTGAAAAATTGTTAGAAAAAATTACCACAATATCAATTGGCAATACTATCAACTTACCAGCTGTTAAAAATTCGATTAGAAAACCTTGGGCTTCGCCAGTCGCTTTTAATTCTGGTTAGAAAAGTGTCCATTGTTTAAAGAAGTAACACTACGTAATTATTCCCAGACGCCAGTTGTACGCAAACTGAATCTTATCGGTCAAAGTTACTGAGTCAACATTGAAAATAAATGTAAGTTGTTTCGCCCTGTATGGGCTCATCAGGCCAGATCACATACATTTGCTGAAGTTGCATCAAGTCATACAAACAGTAGGGAGTTTGTATCAAACAAGTTGTTACAATCACGGCTTGCAACAATTTTGAGCTGTTTCGGCCTCTATGGACTCATCAAACCATCATCATCATCATCAGATAGTACCAACTTCATTGACCGAAAAACCCCTGCAATTATGTGGCGTTAACAATGTGTAGGTACTCACGTCTTTATGGCCCTAATATTCACACACAACATTGCTGTCGTAAATGGAGTGGGAAATAGTGTCCCACCAATTTTTGTATTCCCCAGAGTTTACCTGAAGCAGCACATGTTAAGAGGAGCCCGTATAGGTTCTATAGCAACAGCTATTGATGATATTTTTTTCCAGTTTATGATGTCTTTGTGAGTTATCGAAAACCAACTGTAGATCAATCTGATTTTTTATAATTGTCATTAAATTTCACTAATAGAGCCAAAGAACCCAGTCCACAGTAATTTTAACCCACACATACAATTCATAAACTCCAACTGTTAAATAGTTTAGTTTTTGGGCCATTGAAGAGCAATGGATTAATACCCCCGGACTTGCAGGACAACCTGTAACAATTTTGGACGTTTGTGAAATAGCAATAAAAGCATATTTGTCAGCATTCATTTTAATGTACAGAAAGTCTCAAGTATTTGCAACAAATACGCACACAGCAGTAACTGCATTTCAGTCTATAGTCTCATTGGTCTAAACAGATCGCTTGGTTTATCTTGCTTGTCATATTATTTGAAAATTTCCTGAATTTTATATCAATTTAATTAAATGGACTTAATTGGAAGATGTATCGAAGAATTCCTTGTTATTATATATATGCACATGTCCTTTTTAAATTCGTAATAAAATACTTGATTTAATGTTCACAAATAAAATTGGCCATTATCGAGCTGTTAACTTCTTTTTATAGAATTTGTCATTAATTTTTTAATTTTATCAATTTTGTGTAATTAAATCAATTAAAACCTTAAGTAAACACACCGAAATAATTCAAGTTGTACGTATTTTATAGAGTTTGATATCTTTGACCTCTTTCATGATTTTTTCTCGGTATTTTGACGTTATAGAGTTAAAATTATAATTACAAATATAAATGTTCCTGTTCCAAGTATTGTGGATGGTTGCTCTTGTACTAGAAGTCATTTTGATAAATCTTTAACTAATATATTTTACAGCCCTTTTCCTTTTTTTGTTTGGTTGTTATATAAACCAATATTTTTGTGTCTAAAGTCATTATACAGTCACAATGTTTCATCTTTCAATGTTGCTAATGTTGCACCAAATGGTAGCTGGAATCCTTCCATTAAAAATAAGACTATTCTGAATTTCGCCCTTCGTATGTAACTCCTCGCGCAATACCTCAAGTTTCCAATGAGTCAAGGGCTGTTGCTAATGGTATTCCACTTTCAAAGCCTGCAAATGAGTTAGCAATTGCAACTGGTGAAACTTTGAATGAAGCAAGGACACCATCGCCTAGCAATATTGACCTTAAAGGATAATATCAAAGTTACCCCTATCATGATAAGATCAAAGCAGCACAACTAAAAGCCAATGCGACTAACCGGATGAGGAAAGGAAGTCTATTATCTTCACGTACACCAGTAAAAAGAAAATTGAAATGCAAAAGTTCAAGAAACTTAAACCAAATCCAGGAAGCAATAGAAAAGAAAAAGAGGAAACAATTGTTAGGATCATTAATGATAACAACAGCAGTAGCAAGAAGGTGTTTTTTTGGTAGTTGGCAGTAGATCGAATGATGGTGAGCTAAACGAGATGAAGACATTGATGAGTATTCGTTGAAATATTTAAGGAAAAGTCAGAAAACCACTGTATTTTTAATGACGAAGCATAATTGGTTTGTATGTCAGAAGATGATATCATCTGCAGGCTCTGCGGCTATTGGAGTAAGAATATTCTCTGTTGACGTTCACTTTTCTCATTATATTATGAATTGATATTTTTATTTAGTATAACTATATATGTATTAAGTTTTTAAATTAAAATATGAAAAGTCATGACTTTGGTTTGGACTTAATTATTATAGCAGTTTGCTAATTTTGATTTCTTTAAACTTGACCAGTTTTGTGTAATTATTTTTTTACTTGCCTTAGATTAACGTGTCTATGTTTCGTTTCGTTTATCATTATGTCACTGGTTATTTATCATTGGTCTCATATTTGCTCTTGATTTTTATAAAAAAAAATTAATTGCCTTAACAACATTTTACAGAAAAAATGGGTTAATTATCAGTAAGTATCAGTAATCATATACTCATGATTACTGATACTGATTCTTAAAATAGTTTCTTCAACTGCTTGTGATTGTTAGATCTAACGATATAAATTAATTATAAACAATTTCTCAATTCGTTTCGACCACCTCGCACACTCACCCTGTATAATCGACGTTACTTTGTAAACTACAATTATAAAAACCGTATTTAAAACTGGTTGCGCACATTACACGCGAGGATGTTTAAAGTCTCTCTTGCGCATGCCATAAACTACTTCCGCTCAGGTGCAGCTTCGTGTGGTAACTCATTTAATATTTTTTTAAATCATGTACTTGATGTGCATAAAACTTACCCGACGAAATTACACTTAATTAAAGACACTGGGAGTATTTTTTTTAATTTTGATGGGACTGAAACTCTCAGTACGAGATGAGTTGGAATCTTATGGGCAAAATACAGCGAAGTTAACACATTTGGTTTAATTTAAATTTATTACAATTTAATTTAATTATGTTTGTATTTTTTAGACCGACAACGTAGTTCAACGATTTATTTGGTTTGATATTAATTGCTATTAATTGATTTAAATATTTTTCAAGTGATATAAACAATGCTACACTAAAGTTATTTTTATAATTTAATACAATTTAAGTTGACCACGAAGGGAGGCGATTTATTTCAACAATTGACAAGGATTTATTTCGATTAAATATTAATATTGTTTTAAATGAAACTGATTATTTTTAATATATATTTGTGTGTAAGTTTTATTAAATTGTATGATAAAAATTCAATGAAGATTTTACTAAATCCCATCCTGTGTTGAAGATGTCGGTATTTTCCAGTCCCATTTGAAAGTCCCGTCCAAGCGTGTATTGTAACAGCGTTCCGTCTCGGTCAATGGTCACTTTCATATCCATCTTATGGACACTGGACACAACGATTCTCTCCACTGTTCATAGCAATTCCTTTCACGACTACTTAATATATGCAACGAAACACTGAAACGTATCGAAGTAGAGGAACTATTTTTTTTCTGCCGCTTTAATTAGTTCGAGTATTATATTTCCGCTAATTTTTGAAACGTCGTTAGTTTTCATATTTTAACTATTAAAATTTATGCATTATGCAAGAAAATTGAATTCGTCTTATTAGTAGGCACGGTGGAAATTGCTTAACGTTAACAGTGCCGGGTTTCATGTTTGCTCTAGGCGTTTGAGACTCGCCACTCATTTATAAATTATAATATTTTAAATAAATATCTTCGTATAAATATCAAATATATAATATTGTCAAAATTGATATATTTAATCCTAGGGCATTAATTATACGGCAACAAAATAATGATTACGTCTATACATTAGGTCGAAGCATTAATGATAAATGCATAATCCAACCAGAGATTTAAAAATTTTAATGATTAGACGACCAAGAAATACTTGAAAGTGTCCACAAAACGAAGTTGTGATAAATCTAATGCAATGTGTTTAAGTGAAAATCTATTTATTAAAAAATCGTTGGATTTGCCAACGGAAAAGGACTCAAAAAGGTAAAAAGGGTTCAATTTAATTAATGTCTTTATATATGATATACGCCCATGACATAGTAGGCATTGAGTGGCGTTGAATCAATTTGACACATTAAAGTATTAATCATTTGTTGTTACGTTGGTTTAATTGTAGTTTTGTCACATAATTGTTCACATAATTCAGAATTTATGTAGACAAGTTTAGGGAAATTCTAAAATTGGAAAAATACTTGAAAGAGAAAGGGTTGTCGCCAAAATAAATTCACGAAGATATGGTAGGTGTATTAGGTGAGGTTCCTGTTTGTTGCCAAGTGGTGAAAAATATCCCTCAAGAATTTAAACTGGGTAGACAAAAATGTGAACATGCGAAGGGTGCTGAACGACCAGTGACTGTCACTACCCAAGAAAATGTTAATCGTATACACAATATGGTAATGACAGATAGAGGACTGACCATTCGCCGGATTGCTGAAATTATTATTTAAATATTTTAGCATATATTTTGGAGCTAAAAAAGTTGTCAGCAGATTGCGTCCCACGAATGTTGACACCTGATCAGAAACGTCCTGAAGACAACAGAACACTAACAAGACGATACCTTGTCTAACACCTTGCGGAGACTAAACAAGTGTTAGTGTTCTGTTGTCAGTGGTTCGTTAGGAGTGATTGGCTCGCGCCAAGAAGTTTTGAAGGCCACTACATGTAAAGGTGTTTCAACAACTAAGGTTCTTGGTAATTGCTACTGACGAAGGGTAATAACCCAGAAACACTATTGTCTAGCGATCAACCAGTTAGTCATCATGGACCTGTTTTAATTAATGTTCACTACACCATTGAGGTGTAAGAGTCGTCTATCTTCCATGTAAATTTTACATTTTACTGTCATATTATCGTTTTACCAGCGGACAAAGGCAACGCTCCAGTAATGATGAACTCTGTCGACTACAAAAACAAAATGGGCGCCATATTAGATCCAACAACCTACCTGGAGAAGACGACAAAGAAGAAAATTCAAACATTCAACACCACTGGATGAGGAAAGCACGAAAATAACAATACCAAGAGAAAAAATCATCAAATGCCCGAAGATATATGGCCTACCGAAGATCCACAAACCAGAAATACCGCTACATCCGATAGTGACATCAATTGGATCACCAATCCAATCTTTGGCTAGATTTCTAGCAAAACAGCTACAACATTTCGCCGAACAAACCGCATCATACGTCGAGAACGCAGACTAATCTAATCGAAATGCTGAAGAATCTTACTGTGAAACCCGAGCACTTGTTGGTAAGCTTTGATGTAGTAGCACTGTTTACACAAGTCCCGGTTGACGATATCATGAAGATATTGGAACGGAAATACCAACCTCCGGAACACATCATGGAACTAGTAAAGCATTGCGTGAAGAATACGTCTTTTATTTTTGAAAATCAACGCTACCGACAAACTAGTGGAACACCCATGTGATCACCACTATCACCTGTGATAGCCAACCTATTTATGGAGGAACTGGAGACGACTACAGCAATAGAGACGGCTGAGTTAAAACCAAAGGTGTGGCTGAAATACGTGGATGACACACGTAGTGAGATACGGATACAACCAGCTACCATTCCTGTACGTATTGGTAATGAAAAGAGACGACAAGAGTCTCAGCCATACAGTAGACAGGAAGAAAACTCACACCAACAGGTACCTCAACGCTCAGTTATACCACCACCCAGCACAACTCCACTCAGTAGCAACAACATTAATAACAAAATCAGAAAGGATAGCCGATGACAGAAGCAAGAACAAAGAAATGGACAACATACATAAAGCACTGGCGCAGAATGGGTTCTCAAAACGGGAAATTCTCAGAGCATCCAACATTCGTCGTCGTCCTTGGCTAGCCATTTCTTAGACACGGGACGCAGCATCGACTTCGACAATACAAGGACAATAGCTAGCATCGAACAGTTCACCAGCAGGATAATACGTGAAGCAAAAGAAATAGAGAAATGGAAAGAAATCCTCAACACACGAGATGATGCCCAAAGATTGTCTGCAACATGGAGACCAGTATTTCACCAATACAGTACAACCAGTATTCAGAGGATAGCACCACAGGTTCATCGCACGCCCACCACACCAAGGTCCATTAACCAGGAGCCGTTGTAAGAAGCAGTCGAGCGTAGTCAACCCCAACGACAAACCGAAATATAAGGATGCACGAGTAACTCCGAAGAAGCAGGGTCTGGAGTGTTCTGCCGCAAACCAAGAACTGGATTAGAATTCAGCCTTGGCAAGCATGCATTGATTCAAAAGGCAGGAGTCTATCCCATTGAAATGTGCACAAGAGAGCCCTCGGCAGCACAGGACAATAAAAATTTGCTGTGACAGCAGAACCGCACTGCAAGTCCTTGCTGACAATCAATGTACGTTGATGTCGACCAGGAACTGCCCCGCAGTGCTCTCTCAATTAGGGAGAGTCAACAAGGTCAGCCTGGTCTGAATACCCGGACACGCTGGAATAGAGGGGATTCCCTGGAGAAGAACGGGGCTAACCGAGAATTTATTGGTCCAGAACCGGCTCTTGGGATTACAAGAGCCCTGGCCAGAAGCTCGAATAAGAGATGGATGGAGCACAAGATACTGGAATACTGGCAGGAGTGCCAGGGAATGATACATTCCAAGATAGTACGGAAGGGTCCATCTACTGCACGTACCAGGATACTGTTAGGCTTGGGTAGGAAAGACCTGCGGACTCTGACAGCCCTGGCTACTGGACATAGCCGACTAAGGCATCATATGCATAGGCTGGGAGTGGTTGAGGCCACTGAGTGCCGACTATGCTGTGAAACTGAAGGGACAATAGAGCACGTTATGTGTGCCTACCCCGCCGGGGTCAAAATCAGGTTCACAGTCTTTCGTGAGACAAAACTGGAGCTGGGCGAACTTGATAAAAAAATCTCAGCATCTAAAATCCTCCTTTATTTAAAGAGAATGGGAATGGAGGGTGAATTATAATTACAATAGATCCTTGCGGCCGCAGTGGAAAGGCGATAAACGCCCCACTCATTATAACTAACTAACTAACTCCGAACGTCAGTTCTTCTAAGTCAGCGAGACCCAGAAGAGTTTCCTGAAGATGGCAGATGGGACTCTGTCGAAATGTCGGAGCGACTCTTCGGGGAACATTTCCACAACGCGGTTCACAACCCGAGAAACAAGAAGAACATATTTATTTTTTATAAATTCTTGTCAATAAATTTTAATATTTTTGACGTTTTGGTATTTATTTTATACATATATTCAGTGTTCGGTTATTTTGGCATTTATGTCAAATGAAACTATCCTGTTTTATGATTTCATTGTTATTTTTATTTTTATTTTTCACAAATTTATTGTCGAAACGTAATAATAAAAATGGTGTGGATTTATTTTGTTTAATTTTTATTGTAATAATTGTAGGAACTATCGTTTATAATAAATTAATTTCAATTAAAAACGTGAACGTCCCAAACGAAAATCAATTACACACAAATATTTCCCTTTAATACGTCTTGATTGTTCGATAAAATTAAAGATCTGATAATCTATCTCTTAGTTGCAGTAATAACAACAATAAAAAAAAAACAATTATGTATGTGATGGAACGGAATTCAAAATGAAGAAATAATTAACAGAATTGTAGGAAATGGGAGTTCCTAGCCATGGTTTCATTAAGCACTTTTGCAATTATGTGATTTCTTTAACGCACAATATAATTTCGAATAGCAATTTTCATGTTCGCCATTGTGACATTCTATTTAAGCCTTCCGACCAATCGGATTTTTCTAATTTCCGGGTACATGTGCCGTATGATACCTCGCACTTCCTTCTTGCGTGAGTTTCTACAACAAAACAATCACCTGGTTATCGTGGGGTAACTCCTATTACGTGAACTCGGAGATCCATATTAACACACCTGCGTGTAAAACATTTTAAAATCGTAGGCTTTTATACGCCTATTACGTACACATACACACATGCATACACAACTCATTACTTTATTAAATGATTGGGACATATAGTTAATAATTTTTTAATTAATTTTATGCACTTATCTGTTTCCTTACGCTTTCGATATTTAAAATAAAACTTCGATACTTATTTTTCTAATAATAGTAGTTATAAATATTTAAATTAACGTGAAATCCAATCAATTAAATTTAATCCGTCAGGGGTTATGAACCACATATATATAAAAACGTTAAAACTTCTAAATTAATATATTTTATTTTATATGAATTGTTGAATAATTGATTTTAATTTAATTTCAACGTTTTTTTAAAGAATCGAATGGGTGCTAACTAACTTCATTGAAAGTCTGAAGCTCGTAATAAGTTATAGAAAATGTAAGGGTGTAATTCTTCGTCTACCAGTAGGGAAGTACTTAAATATGGTTTTCGGTTTGTAATAGCGTGTGTTGAGTACATTTTCACACACCACCCGTTCGCGAATACATTAATAACTTGTCCTACTCGCGACTAGCGTGTAACGACGGGTAATGAAGGGTAGTGATAGTATACGGTTGGTTAGAGAGAGTTACGTGTGTTTAGCGTATCATTAGCGCGCGGCGGTGATGGATAGTAGTACCGCTGCGAGTGTCGTTGCTGTTTCACGCACCAATCACCACCACCCTCCAGACTTTCATCGATACGTAGCAAAAACTAAATTACCGAAAAAATACTTTGCAATGTTGCTGAATTGATACATGCTTTTTTTAATTGAACTTTGGTCGTAAATAACAAAACAACGCAAGTGAAAGATTAACGTAATAAACAAACGTTAACTCTTTTTCTAATTGCTTTGATAGTAAGCCAAGTACTGTAATATTAAAGAAATATTTTAAGTGATATACATTTAAAAGTTACATGCAATGGAAACCTGCTTCGAAAACGGTAGCCTTAGATTAAAAATATAGTGACCGCTCGTTGGTATGGGATATGATAAGTTGCACGATGCTATGACATTTTAAAATATCGCATCGCGTCGTCTATTGCATCACATATGCACTACTGTTCACTGTTTTTCACGCTTAAGCTGAAAACAGAGGTTATGCATTTGTTATTGGATTTGGATTTGGATAAATGGATTAACGTTGAGGAAAATAGAAAATACAAAGCGAACCGACAAATTAATGAAGTGTTAATTAAAATCTAGAATCCTTTGTTTTTGTTTAATGTATACACGTGAATAACTATTAATTTCATTAATGTTTAATTGTTTTCTGCCCTTGATCTTTTATTAAAAAAACTTTAAAGCTTGATTTTGCATTTGAATTGTTGCTGCGAGGCTAATTAAAAGAAAAAAACGTCGATGGCGGTATTAAAATTTTATGAACAATACCGAGTATATCATACTTTCGAAGGGATCCGTGTTTTCTATAATTAGCAACAAAATCGCATTTAAATGTGCTACCACTCCTAGTTCCGAGGTCGTGTGAATACAACGCTTCAATACTAAAGTCTATTAAATTCCACTAATAAGTAACAGACCTTAAGATAGGAAAAAGAAAGTGTATTATGATTCATGATTAAACGAGGACGGTTCGGAATCATCGATACAGTAATACAACAATTATAATAATTAATAAAATGATTCGAGGTCAAACGGTGGCTATTCAGGCTGCAAAGTTGCAATTCTATAAACATGCCCAATTGAACTTTAATCCGTGACATTTCATACAAATTACAATCATGGATTACATAATCTCAGTCGACCATCAAACTGTAATCTTTTCAGTGTAGCAAGTGCCGCTGCTCACATAGTAATTAGCATTTAACGTGATTTAAAAGGTATTGGACGAAAGGTAGCAAGTTTTATGAAACATATTCCGACTAAAGAGACCCCCATAGACCATAAAGTTGGCGCAATCCCTTTGCGTCAAAAAGAATCCCGAGTCCAGGGCCATTCATCGAGAATTCGACTTTTGAATAGTTCAATGAAACCCGAATATTTCAATTACGCAAATGGACACACGAATTCAACGTACACCGCTCATATTAGCCAAAGCCTTTTTAAAATCATGAATGATTTTTGGCGTTTTTGTCATAACATGTAGACACACATCAATGTCAATCCAATTCATTAATAACATTTACTAATGAATTGGTAACAAACTGGTAGTGTTTTTAATTACTAACTCCAATGCGCTGCTTATAGACGTGTCGTCGTGACCGAATAACGGAATGAGGGAATGTATCAATTTTCATTTCAGGCAAATGAATTTCCACTTCGCCTCTTCACGTTAAACATAAAAGAACAACTCAACAGAAAAAAAGCAATCTTATAGCTGTAGATAGAAAATACGTTTCATAAAAATGTTAGTGGGAAATACCTACAACGAAAGATATAAATACGCCCCCTTTTTAATTTTCACGTTCCTAAAGAATTAATGAAAATATTACATCAATATTATTTACCATTGTCTATCTACATTTGAATCAAGATATTTGATTTCAGTCATTGTAATTGATTGCAACTATACTTTATTTACTACAAATACAATAGCAGAAGAGATGGCTTATAGATGGGTTAAGAAATGGATGAAAGAAATTCATTGCAATAAAAAGAAGCTTCTTCAGCCTGAAGAGGTGAATGGCATGGCATATAAAATATTTCAAAGAATTATTGATTATAACCAAAAGAAAGAAATAATTCAAATGATATAAATAGCGATGATGGGGAAGAACTATATATTTTTATTTGATGACTCGAATGGTTTAGTCAGATTCAATCTTCTTATTATTCCATGTTGGTCAATCAGCTGGATTGCTTCAGCATTAACGTGGTTTTGGAGGCGTTTTTCGTGCTTCCATGCACTCTGGTTGATCTCATCAGCAACCATCTCTTAGGTAATTAGATAGATCACTGTTTTGTTACAAACCAGGTTGCATTTACTATCCATCTTAGAACTTTATTCTAGCAGCATTGGATCATGTTGATGTTGTTGCACTGGAGCATCTAAACAGCTGATCACCATACATGCATACAGGTTTCAATATATGTTTGTATACCATTAGTTTATTTTCAATAGACAGCTGTGAGATTCTTCCAATCAGCACAAATTTCTAAGTTTGAGGTTTAATTCGTCTGTTCTTTCCATTTTTCCCATTTCTAGAATTGATATGTGCAGCTTTGTCCTTGTTTATTTTATTACGGCAGCTTTGTGTCCATGTACTACACACTATCCTGTCCATTTTGCCGATTTTCGTTGGTTGATTGCTCGTCTTTCTCAATTATCGAAATTGCAGTATCATCTACAAAGGTGGCAATCACAGTATTTTTAATTTGAGGAATATCGTAAGTATAGGTGTGGTCCTAGTACACTGCCTTGTGGTAGTCCCGCGTTGATTTGGTTCAGTTCTGAATATGTATCGTCATATTTGAGTCAACCCAACTGACCTCAATCCAAGCGAACAAATTTACATTTTACATTTAATTTACATTTTGGGTTCGGTTGGGTTGACCTAAAAACCTAGGATAGCTTCACACATCAACCCAACGTAAGTCAATCAAACTCAACCAAAACACACCCTAACCATTTTGGTTTTATAAATTAGTTGTTGCCTAACAAGAGAAGCAATTGTTCAAAATATCAACATGATTGGGTTGGGTTGACTTAGAAATCTTGGATACCTTTTTAAGTCAACATAACCAAGCCACGTCTGGGTTAACTGAAAAAAAAAAATCGGAACCTTCAGTCAACCCAACCCAACGCGATTCAAGGCAACAAATACATTATTTTCATTCGCTTGGGTTGCCTTTGGTTGGGTGCACTTAGAAAACTCAGATAGATTTTTACGTCAATCCAATCCAAGCCAATCAGATCCATTACAAACAAATGTTGATTTTCTAACATAATTATTGACATAACATAACTGAAACTTTATAGGGGATCGAGAATTATTTTTTTATATTTGATTGGCTTGGGTTGTGTTGACTTAGAAGGCTGCTACATCTTTCAGGTTCAGGTATTGCTTCATTTTATGTTCTAAGCCAATATGCCATACTTTATCAAAGGGCGAAAGCTTCTGTCCAGAAAAAGCACTTGTTTAAGTCTAAAAGATTCGTTGATCAAATAGGTCCTTTCTTGTCGATTTCTTGGGTTTACGTTTGTTTTTATTTTATTGTCTACTCCTTGTTTCCTAATATGTCAAGGATCATCAGTGATTTATTCTCCACTTTCTTTAGTTCCATTTGGCTGAAACGTGTTTTTCAGATACTCGGCAAACAAATCTGGTTACTTCTTGCCCATGAGCCTTGATTATTATTGACAGAAGGAATTTGTACAATTGGCCTTTTAACTCTTTTGGTTGCTTTCCATAGCGAGTAAATAGATGTTTTAATCCTTTGCATTTCTCTCTTTAACTTTTATGTTCTGGATATCCTGAATTTTGCAAGGTTCTTCTTACTCGTCTTTTTTCTGTGACAAGCTCGCGAATTTCTGTTAGATAATTGTTTCCCGCGGTTTTTCGCTTTTATTTCATGTGTGCTTTCCAAACTGCATTTTATACGTAACTAAATTCGTTAAATAACGTAAATTCTTCAGTTTTTTTGTCCAGTTCGTGGATTGAAAAACATCCACGAACTGGACAAAAAAACTGAAGAATTTAATTTTGTGTTCAGTTGAACTTTGTTACCCAATTCCAGCTTAAAACTCTCCCAGTCTGTAGTTTTGTTTCCCAGAGCAGGTGTATTTTCTTTATATATAATTTTATGACTAAACTCCAATATGACTGATGAGTGATCTCCAGATATTTCCAGTCGTTCATTAATTTTGACGTAATTCCTTGTGGTTTTTTTTTTCAATGAAGAAATCCACAAGATCTGGGGCTTTTCGTTGATCGGTTGGCCAATACATTGGTTTATGGTCCTTACTTTGCTTACTAGTACACAACGTAATCAGCAGCACCTTCATGTAGTTTACAGTCATATATGCATTTTGCTTTGAGGGATATGCAGTTGTTTCTCAAAATTATTGGCCTTTGGACACCTGCTATTTTCACTGCCTTGTGATCTTCGTCTCACACCTGCTCATCAAATCTCCATACGCAGAAATTTTCGAATTATTTTATTATTTAACACTAGCTTGGTCCTCCTCGATGCTGATATTTCCATATTAGTCTTCTCTGCCTCATTATTACGATCACCTAGCCGTTCGCCGATGCAGTTTCACTAAATTTACGTTTTCGTACTATTAAATCATCTAAAACCTTAAGTAAACTCATCGAGAGTAAGTAATGACTGGGAAGAAGTAATTCATCACCGATTTTACATATAATTTTCATTTCCTCACCTAATTCCAATATTCCGCTCAAAGTTATCTGCTGCAATGGTTTTCGTTGTATAGGTGTTTTAATAACCTCTATAATTTTCGAATTCACGCCTCAGCTCTTCACTATCAAATGCCTTAGTTATATGTAACGCATTCCATCACAGATGTCTTCGAATGATTTTTTCCGACGCATGGCCTTATTCATCACAACCCTGCCCCACACGTGCACAGATTCATTGAAAAAATTAGAAGAGTTAGTCCTCGCCAGTTTGCTGGATCAAAAAGAAAGATCGCCTTTGAAACATTTTACCAAGGACTAAACACAAAAACAAGACTTCTTTTAAACACATTGGCTCCACTCTCACCATGAATAGTGAAGAAGGCTAGAATATTGGCCGGAAATTGAACTTTCTTTTCAATGTTGCCTGTAATAACCTGCAGTAATACTAAGAGAACACTGACAGAAACGCAAAACTTTGCTTGTATGAGTCCTTAGTCATGTCAGTGGTGATATACAGTAGTCAGTGTTGGTCAATCATAGATAAAATTGCAGAGGTATTCGATATTTTTGAGAGAAGAATGTTATGGTAGGACCACTTGGAGAATGGGGGATACGTTACAATCATAAGGTCTACCAGTTCTTTAAGGGTTCGAAATTGTGGTCTGAGTCGTATTCTCTACTCTGGAAATGTACAGCACATCGTGTCAACACTGAATAACCAAGGAACTTTAGAGGCCAACTGAATGGTAGAAAGTTGAGTGGAATAATTCGAATGAGCTGAATGGATGAGGTGTGTGGGAATGCAATTGCAATTTGCCCTCTGCGCAAAGCTAAGAAATGCTAGTATGCTCAATTGGAAAAATAATTCGGAATTTCGGAAAATGTTAGAATTTTCGATGATATTTTGAAAATTATAAATGCCATAATTTGCAAAAATAATCTAAAACTCGACTAAATATATAATAATTTTATAAACATGTCAATGTCAAAATAATTGTAAAAATTAAATCCAAAAGAAACAACCGCGCAAACAATTGTAAAAAATTGTAGAAATTTAAATAATAGCAAAAACATATCCAAAAAATTATAGAAAAGAATACAATTACGTAAATAAAATTAAAATAATTTTAATATAGTGCAAATTACAAATATGAAAATAATTTTTTGAAAAAAAATTTGGAACAACTGACCGCAAAAAATGGTCAAAATACCAACATCTTTAACATGCAATTAAAGCCATTGTCAAAATAGTTGTAATAATTGGATACATTAGCAAGAAAATTGCAAAAATGCAAGAACATCTAAAATGCAAAAGAAATGCTAAAATTATTTGATCATTAATTAAAATTTTTAAGTAAAAATTTGATACGTGCTTTCTTCTTTTTTGCCATTTACGGCATGACCTCCATTTTTCTCTACTCCTTGCCATCTCCGTCATTTCCGCCATTGATTTGTCTCCTCTTAGTACTATTTCCCTTATCCCGTACTCTCATTTCCGTCGTGGCCACTGTTTTTGTGTTCGTTATCCTTCATACACTTCGCATTGCGTGCCCAAATCATCCCGATTTTTCTCTTCCAATTTACTTATATAATATCCATCATGGAACAAAATATTATTAGTAAAAAGTCCTGCACTTCAGACTCAACATCAATAAAAATCTGTGAGGTTGGGTTGGATTTGGTTTGGTTGATCAAAAGAAAGGATTTGAAAGGTGTGTTTAAATTTAACATTTTTAGAATGAATATCTTTAGAATTTTTAGACTATTATGGAATTTATTACTTGATTTGAAATATTTGGATTACATGTGCAATAACCTATCGGGCTGAGAAATAAATTACATTGATCATACGCATTGATGATTAATCTTTGTGGCGCCCAGTTTTTGTATATTAAAATACGTCTGCAGCTTCGTTGAATTTTCGGAACCTACGTCCGGTTTAAGTCGTTTATTTAGAGAAATCGGCTTATAATTATATCGAAGTATCGCTATTGAAACTGGTCAAGAGAAGTAAATAAATTATTTTTCCCGAAAACTGTGGGTGCGAAGTAACGATGCAGATCCTTGCCACTTGGATTCGTTCACACGAGCCCCATGTTGAGCGTCAATTATAACAAGCTATTGTAACCGATTATTTATCTTCATTGTATTTTACACCGGGATACGTATACCGTATTCAAATATGATACACAAATTATTAGTCGATCTTTAGAGAGAATAATGATTTTTAAAGACGTGGTGTATCAATTCTTTCGGAAAAAAACTATTTTTTGCTGAAGTATGTATGCTCTTGAAATCAAATAACAAATGGTAATGGACGCCCACTGACCTATGCACAAATTATTGATGATCTTTCGCGATGGGGGATCACTTGTCATCGACTGGAGATCGGTCATCGCCATTTAGATCGAGTGAACCAACTCTCTCCTCTTTTTTAATTTTAATCTTTACAGGGTCGCTTTATCATTTAACGAAGATAAAATAATCGATCATGTGATATAGCTTATGATAATTCTGTTTGTTTTAAAGCTGTTAAGGGAACGGTAGAGCGGAGAACGATGTTGATTCTTTTAATGCTGTGTCCGATGCCGGACCGCATGCTGATGCTCATGTTAGCCCCTCAACCATCAGACTCGCCTTCTCATTATCAATTACCCGTATCTTAACACGCGCATAAATAACCCCAGGTATAAATAAAAATCTCATTATAACCTCATGAAATATGAGTCTAATTGTTAGAATAAAGTTATTTCTATACCGGCAAACGAGTTTATTAATTCGGTCAGTTCGGCAAGCGTATACTCGCCTATGTACGTACAGGCGCTACTACAAAACACAACTTGTCCAAATACACTTCCAATTAATAAAATAGTGCTAAATCTAAGCACGAGTGGAGTTAGACAGGCGAATGGATATGAGATTTGTCATTGATAGATGATACTCACCATTCATCACGCTTGCTACGGACCGCAAGCAGTGGCCGGCATTTCTCAAATGGACTGGAAAATGTTACCTCGATTACAGTGTTTTGCCATTTGATATGGAACAGCATTCCTAAAGTTACAATCAATATGAAACGACATGGTTTTAACACATAAAAGAATTTCGCTATTTTAACAAACGTTTTATTACATTGCACAATAATTTTTTTAATTATTTACTATATATAAATGAAAAAATATATTATCCACACAATTGTATTTGTTTGAGGTTTATTTTAATGTTTTATTTTCTCAAATTAATCAATTTATTCAATGGGGGAACACATTACTATCTAATCCACCAGGTTTTCTTCATGGATAATCGACAATCTCAACCTTTGACTAACCCCACCAGCTTCCCCCATTCTGTCATTTTTTTATCCTTACCTTCCAAAAACTTCCCATTTTTATAATCACAACCATTCACTACTTATTGCGTGTCTCCTCATAGCCATAGTTCCTCCATAGTTTCTGTGCGTGGTGCACTCAAGGATTTCGGACATTTTTTTGCCCATTCGCACCTTTCAAAATCTCCACAATGTCAAATTCTGTATTAGATCTTTCATTAGAGTGTGTCCCTCACCATTCCAGTTCCTCAACGACAATCACCAACGACCCATAATGTACCCCTCTACGGATTTCTACATCTAAATCTATACCCATCTCCTTTTCAGACTTTTCAGCAGATTTTTCCAGGCACGCTATCTCCTTATATTTCCCGTCAAATCCTATATTCGGTTGTACTTTACGTGTCGAGCTACCTTGACTATATCTTCCATGTCTTCATCATTTACAATCCCTCATTACGATGTATGCCCATTTACCACAACACCAGTGGTCGTTTATTACGCCTCCAACAATATTTCACAACTTTCCGAATTTTGTTGTGCACTAAATTGCCCCCCATTGATTCGTTGTTACGTCATTCGAAGAATTTTCTGGCTATTTCTTCAATTTTATTTCTTTAGTTGACACCAGAAATGTTGAAAATTTATTCTGGCATATTTTTTGTCAAACTTATGCTTCAGATGGAATCAAGTGTTGTACTTTTGGGTGTCATTTTCAGCTTAATGAAGCAATCAAATTTAATTATAATTGTTCTTTACGGTTTCTGGTGAACAAATCATGTGCTCTCCCTTAAGTAGCAATTTTTGGACTAACTCCCTATTGGATTAGTCCTTGAATTTTATGTCAAAACACCATGTATTTGCAATTCATGACTTAGATTGATCTTAGAACCATGTAGTAAAATTATTATTAATTATTACTATGGGTCCTAACATTGTTTTCAAAAATAGTTCACTATAATCGTCGAGGCGGAAATGTCACAGTGTTTTATTAAATGTGTGAAATAAAATTATGAAATTAAAATTACTGAAACGAACCCAACAAAACAGGCTTCAAAATGTAAGGCCAATAACAACAAACTAATGATCTAAATGAAAGAAAAAAGTTCACTACGAAATTAAATTAAATTAAAAACAATCCAAACAAATAAAAACAACAAATTATCTATGAGGCAGCACGTAACAAAAAAAAAATTAGGCAAAAAATCTTACTCGGGATACGATTGTATTGTAAAGTTTTGTTTTTAATATACCTTCGCATAACTTTATTAATAATAGCCTCATTTATGCAATGTAATTTGTATTCAATGAAACTATTACGTTTCTAAAAATATCATCGCAACCAATTTGTCGATTTTAACCAGCCACGTCCATAATTCTATCTCAGTGCGAATTAAACGCTTCAAAAAGATTAAATGAGCACCAAAACAATATGGTGCTTATTTACGCTTTTTGAAGCTTCTCGTGTCTGTTAATTAAAACTTTTTAGCGCGTTTATTGGTTCTCGATCAACGTTGTCCGATTCCTTCTTGTTGGCTTATTTTAACATTGAATTGTTATTGTTAAGTTGGGTTGGGTTGTGTTGGGTTATGTCGAGCAATATTTTTTTCATCTGTTCATATTGAAATTGAAAATATAAATCAGAACGAAAAGATAAAAGAGACGCCATAGAAGAGCGATGAAGGATGATATACTGGAAATGATGGACGAGCTACTGAGGGAAATAAATAATGAACTTCGTGAGGAAATATAACGAGGAAATAATGAAGACAATCAGATACGAAAACCAATATGGAACTCTGTGAGGACATACAAGATGGAAATGAAGAAGAAAATTGCCAAATCAGAGAGGAAGGATAGAAGGGGAAGAACATAGTCGCGCCGTGTTCTTCTCCTTCTATCATATACGCATCTACTTCCTCTCTGATTTGGAAAATGGAGGAGTCACATTATAAGAAAGCTATTGAGAAACGCCAAGGATAATGTAGAAACAAAAGACAGAACTGACACAAGAATCTTTGAGGTTTTTGCTATAAACGAGGCATATCGATGGTAAGATATAGAACACGGAGGACAAGGAAAAATAATGAAACAAACAAATAAATTAAAGGATGAAAAAGAGACGAACGTGAAATGAAAGAGGACCAAAATGGGGTATAAGAAGTTGACGATAGAAGGATAATGGTGGACAAGGAATGGACGCAAGGAGAAAATATGACAAAAAGGTCAAAGCAAAAATTAAAAGAAAAGGGAACGAAGCAGCTGCCCATTGAAGTAAGACTCAACAAAGATGTTAGAAGGCAGTAATGAAAAGAATTGCAAACTGTAAGCCAAATAAAATGAGAAATAAACGAAAGAAAATAAGAGAAATAATAGAAGGATGGAAGTGAGATTCTGAACCTGGAACTTGTAATGGAAAAATCTGCTAGTGCAATAATATAAAATCGGAACACTAGCGGTGCAATGAAGGTACAGAAAGGGTAAAGAAAGGAAAATATGGTAATATATAGGATTGCAGAGTGGGAGCCAAATGGAGAATGAGCAAGACGAAGACGGTAAATGAGATGGGAAGGCCTAGTAGTTAAAAATATGGATATAAGAGGCGGAAGAAGACAAGATATGAAAAAGATCAATTTTTCCATATTCCCATTTCAATGCTGCCATAGTAAGTCAGTGCTTCAAAAATATTCTCTTGCTTACGATAACTTGGTAGGAAGGTTCGAGTGAGTTAAGGACCCATTTCAAAATGGTGAAGGTCTCTCAACTGCCGAAGAAGAAATGTTCACAATCACGACAAGTGGCGAAATCGAACGACAATTTGCAATAAATCACTACATTTGAAAACAATGCATTGTGTACCCTTACCATTTACGAAACCTGGTGTTCTGTGGTAGCTGCTTTGAATCTATAGATCTCAGCTAAATATCGGGAATATTTTTTATTTAGGGTTGATAAGTTAATTATTAAATACATCACGCAGTAGTGATACAATCCTATTTATGGGGGGGGGGGTATGTGCGTGCGCGCGCGTGCGCTCTAGCGTTCAAACGATTATAGCTAGAGCCACGAAACTTTAAACTTTGTGTACAGCACAGCAGGAAAGAAAACGTCCTATTTTGAAAGCAATCATCAACCGGAAGTGGGCGTTTACTCTTATCACCGTTTTCCTTATCTCGGAGACGGTACTAGTTACCAAAAAAATATTCTTACATAAGTTAAAGATGTGAAAGTTGTTTAGAATTTCAATAATTCTAAACAACTTTCATTTGAAAAGTTTTTTCGAAAAATGTAGTATAACTAAGTATAAGAAAGTTCAGTGCGGAGCACTGAAGATTTTTTATTATTATGGGCGCGGTATTAGTACGCCCTCCACAAGTTGAGAACCGCTGGAATAAGTAGTCATGTTTTCCTTCCCTGCACGGTGTCTGACCTATGACTTACAGTATGGAAATTGGAATAACAACAAACGTATATCAATTATTTTAGGTTTGTATTATAAAATGTTAAATTCATCTGTTTGAGGCTATATTGGAGCTTACGTCTTCTTGATATGTTTGTGGTGTAATATTATTTTTCAATGCATCTGCATGTGTGCAAAGCGACAAAATATTTAAATACATGAAAAGAAGCTGAGAATAAAACATATCTTAAATATCAAATAAGTGAGAAGATATTGAAAAAGAAAATAGTAATTCACGAAAATCGGAATTTTGATCTATATTTATGTATTTACGTTGGTGCCGATACAGAAATTAGAAAAAACAGATTATATGAGAATTATTGTCAATTATTTAATAGATCTTGAATTTGGGCGATTTAAATTTGTTATGAAAGTAAATATTAAGTACCTACTTTATTACTTATAATTTACGAGGACACGCAAACCCTCTTTTGTTAAGTGTAGCTATTATTATTGATTAGCCAATTATGTAATATAAAATACCGCGACTTGCGATGTGCTCATCGATGTATTAAATGAGGAAACGTTGAATTGCTTTCGTTACATTTCAATCAAACACTTGCATTAAGACCACAACTTAATTAAAATAATGCATCATTATAGATTTTTTTTTTTAAACAATTAATAGCAATTTGTGTCGGATGCCGCGGCCGCGTGCACCACAAAAATAACTTAACAGCGTTTATTTTTAAATTCATCACAGTGAATTAGTACTAGAATGTGTAAGATAATTTGTTCTACGACAGAATGTCAATATCCTTAATTTGTGAAGAGAAAGAGACTTCGCTTCAGTAGATTAGACGCCGCTGTTTTTGCAGAGTAACTAATACAAGTAACCCCGACATTTGACGAGTCGTGACATCTGCAAATAGTAACAAAGAAAATCCATTAATAATGCAACCATTAGAGTGCAGATTTATGAGTAGCGTTTAAATATAGTACCCCACATACGACTTAAATGTTAATAGTATAGCAGTACTAATAAATGGCTCTTTTACACGGAATCTTGAAAACTGTATAAGCGGTGTAATTGGATTTTCTGTTTATATAAACAAGTATTCCGATGGCTATTACAGCTTTTTGAAACTCCTTAAAATATAAATCAATCACTGCATTAATAAAGATGTTAATTACAATGTCTTATATAATTATCATTTTATTTTCACATCAATAATAACTGTTATATCCGGCGTTTTAATGGCTATTAATTTATTGTTATTATCTTTATTGATTTTTATAAACTATTGAAGTCAAGTCTATAAGAAAATATATGTCTATTCAACACTGATAACATAACATTCTTCAATAATTAATTTGCTACTAAAACAATCCTGCTCGACTATTTTGTTAATCAAGTGCAAGCATCTACGACTTTCGCCGCCATCTATCCATGATTTCTAGAATCTTACTCTCGTATGAATGGACTTAAAAAATAGTTATAGTTTATCAACATTAAACCTTTCAATGGATGTGAAATGAATAATAACTACTTATCATATTTTATCTAAACGCACGACTTTACGTAAATGTATTAATTGATATTTACCAGACGCAGCGGTTAGGAAATTCAAACAAACATTTGTTTACAGTTAAATTATTTACATTTAATTGCAAAATGTAGAAAATCAATCCAAACGCGAATTTCTGCAATAAAACAATACAATTCGGTTAATAAATAAAATACACGACTGTCAGTAGGGGACCTACATTCCTACGACTGCGAAGTTGTGGAACAGTTACCTACTTGCCCTAAAACACATTTTCTACATCATACTTTATTTCAAATAAGGGTAAGTATCATTCTCCTCCCCTATTCTCAAGGAAACTTGTACACATATGATAGGATCGCCCTTCTAATAGCATAATATAGGTTAGTAGAACGTTGCTTTGTGCTCAATATCGCGTTGGAACTGGTGTCGTATTTTCTAATTCATATTTTTATAACAATTAAAAAAATCGTATTATTATGAATAAATGTTGCATCACATTCCATTAGCAACGTTTGGCATATGGATATTTTAAGATTTTTCATATGATTAAAAATCATAAAGTAAATATTTGAATTTAATTACTACAACTATTACAACTACTACTATACAAGGGTGTCCACATATGATGACTTGAATGGAAGATGATATTTTCATTACGTTACTAATACGTTTTGTAGAAAGTTGAATACTTTAAACAGATTTAAACACATAAATAATGTTTTAAACGAATAAATAACTCAGGATGAATGTAGCACAGTAAAGAAAAGTGAGATGACTATAAGGACGTACACAAGCACCGGTCATATTGCATGTGCATGATGACATCACATAATTTGTAGACACGTTAATATTTTCATTACGTTACTAATACGTTTTGTAGAAAGTTGAATACTTTAAACAGATTTAAACACATAAATAATGTTTTAAACAAATAAATAACTCAGGATGAATGTAGCACAGTAAAGAAAAGTGAGATGACTATAAGGACGTACACAAGCACCGGTCATATTGCATGTGCATGATGACATCACATAATTTGTAGACACGTTAATATTTTCATTACGTTACTAATACGTTTTGTAGAAAGTTGAATACTTTAAACAGATTTAAACACATAAATAATGTTTTAAACGAATAAATAACTCAGGATGAATGTAGCACAGTAAAGAAAAGTGAGATGACTATAAGGACGTACACAAGCACCGGTCATATTGCATGTGCATGATGACATCACATAATTTGTAGACACGTTAATATTTTCATTACGTTACTAATACGTTTTGTAGAAAGTTGAATACTTTAAACAGATTTAAACACATAAATAATGTTTTAAACGAATAAATAACTCAGGATGAATGTAGCACAGTAAAGAAAAGTGAGATGACTATAAGGACGTACACAAGCACCGGTCATATTGCATGTGCATGATGACATCACATAATTTGTAGACACGTTAATATTTTCATTACGTTACTAATACGTTTTGTAGAAAGTTGAATACTTTAAACAGATTTAAACACATAAATAATATTTTAAACGAATAAATAACACATGATGAATGTAGCACAGTAAAGAAAAGTGAGATGACTATAAGGACGTACACAAGCACCGGTCATATTGCATGTGCATGATGACATCACATAATTTGTAGACACGTTAATATTTTCATTACGTTACTAATACGTTTTGTAGAAAGTTGAATACTTTAAACAGATTTAAACACATAAATAATGTTTTAAACGAATAAATAACTCAGGATGAATGTAGCACAGTAAAGAAAAGTGAGATGACTATAAGGATGTACACAAGCACCGGTCATATTGCATGTGCATGATGACATCACATAATTTGTAGACACGTTAATATTTTCATTACGTTACTAATACGTTTTGTAGAAAGTTGAATACTTTAAACAAATTTAAACACATAAATAATGTTTTAAACAAATAAATAACTCAGGATGAATGTAGCACAGTAAAGAAAAGTGAGATGACTATAAGGACGTACACAAGCACCGGTCATATTGCATGTGCATGATGACATCACATAATTTGTAGACACGTTAATATGTTCATTACGTTACTAATACGTTTTGTAGAAAGTTGAATACTTTAAACAGATTTAAACACATAAATAATGTTTTAAACGAATAAATAACTCAGGATTAATGTAGCACAGTAAAGAAAAGTGAGATGACTATAAGGACGTACACAAGCACCGGTCATATTGCATGTGCATGATGACATCACATAATTTGTAGACACGTTAATATTTTCATTACGTTACTAATACGTTTTGTAGAAAGTTGAATACTTTAAACAAATTTAAACACATAAATAATGTTTTAAACAAATAAATAACTCAGGATGAATGTAGCACAGCAAAGAAAAGTGAGATGACTATAAGGACGTACACAAGCACCGGTCATATTGCATGTGCATGATGACATCACATAATTTGTAGACACGTTAATATTTTCATTACGTTACTAATACGTTTTGTAGAAAGTTGAATACTTTAAACAAATTTAAACACATAAATAATGTTTTAAACAAATAAATAACTCAGGATGAATGTAGCACAGCAAAGAAAAGTGAGATGACTTTAAGGACGTACACAAGCACCGGTCATATTGCATGTGCATGATGACATCACATAATTTGTAGACACGTTAATATTTTCATTACGTTACTAATACGTTTTGTAGAAAGTTGAATACTTTAAACAGATTTAAACACATAAATAATGTTTTAAACGAATAAATAACTCAGGATGAATGTAGCACAGTAAAGAAAAGTGAGATGACTATAAGGACGTACACAAGCACCGGTCATATTGCATGTGCATGATGACATCACATAATTTGTAGACACGTTAATATTTTCATTACGTTACTAATACGTTTTGTAGAAAGTTGAATACTTTAAACAGATTTAAACACATAAATAATGTTTTAAACAAATAAATAACTCAGGATGAATGTAGCACAGTAAAGAAAAGTGAGATGACTATAAGGACGTACACAAGCACCGGTCATATTGCATGTGCATGATGACATCACATAATTTGTAGACACGTTAATATTTTCATTACGTTACTAATACGTTTTGTAGAAAGTTGAATACTTTAAACAAATTTAAACACATAAATAATGTTTTAAACAAATAAATAACTCAGGATGAATGTAGCACAGTAAAGAAAAGTGAGATGACTATAAGGACGTACACAAGCACCGGTCATATTGCATGTGCATGATGACATCACATAATTTGTAGACACGTTAATATGTTCATTACGTTACTAATACGTTTTGTAGAAAGTTGAATACTTTAAACAGATTTAAACACATAAATAATGTTTTAAACGAATAAATAACTCAGGATTAATGTAGCACAGTAAAGAAAAGTGAGATGACTATAAGGACGTACACAAGCACCGGTCATATTGCATGTGCATGATGACATCACATAATTTGTAGACACGTTAATATTTTCATTACGTTACTAATACGTTTTGTAGAAAGTTGAATACTTTAAACAGATTTAAACACATAAATAATGTTTTAAACGAATAAATAACTCAGGATGAATGTAGCACAGTAAAGAAAAGTGAGATGACTATAAGGACGTACACAAGCACCGGTCATATTGCATGTGCATGATGACATCACATAATTTGTAGACACGTGATAAATCGCAATTTGTCGGATAATAAAATAATAGCTCTACGATATAATAAATTCGAAGAAAAAAACTATGACGAATCTTTCCATGCATAAATTATTAAACAACTTGGTAGAAACGCTCAACAAACGTACTTTAAAGTCTATAAACACTTATAATCGCTAGTGATTCACATTCTTGGGCTTTGCTGAGCGTGTTTGGTGGAACGTGGAAGCAAATAGGCACATCAATGAAAATTATTTTTCTGCTAGAATAATTTTATCACTTGCAAGCAAATTTATTTATTTTACTTACTTTTTTTATTTCAATGTAAGCTTATTCTTAAGTAAAATGATAAATGAAGTTAAATTAAAACAATGTGAATGTTTTCTGTTCTCTGTTTTCTGGTGATGGCTAGAAATGATAAATAAAATTGCAGTCAGTTTCAAATAGAATCCTCTTTGGTTCCACTAATTTTAAAATGGAAACAATATTTATCGTTGAGCCCTGTCCAAATATCATTATTTTGGAGAAATTACGAGACACACGACACACTGGTTAACATTATATTTTAGGCTAATTTCTGAAATGTCTGAAAATATGAGGTGTTCCATTTAAACAGTTTTGTAAAAAATAATTAATATTATGTAGTTCTGGTGTACTTGGTTTGGAAATATATAGAGATCAGAATGTGTGAACCTACCTTTTTGTGTTTGCCAGTTTGTGTTGTGTTGACTTTGTTCGGGACATGGGGTTGTTTTGATGATTTAATTCAAAGATGTTGTGTTCGTTAATAAATATATAATCATTCATAAGCACTTTAATTTTTTTTTAGATATCAAGATTTAGCAATAACAAAGTTTTATAATTCGGATTAGTGTGTATCTAGCTTAAAAGCTTAATTATTCCATTCCAGGCTTTTGGTGACTCAATCTGTACGACTCGAGAATGGATATATACTTAATAACCAATGAAATATAATAATCGGATTCTTTATCCGTAAGTCTCAATTTATATTTGTATGATGGGTAACTTAATTAATCTGAGCTTGTTATTTCAGTCACGTGCAAAGATCTATACTCACGGTGGTTCGTCCGCTTGGTAGTCGATCTCAACTATTTTTCGTATAACGAAGTACATGTTTATAATATCGGTGTCCCTAGTTATGAACTCGCGATTACGCCCAATCATAGGTAACGTTTATTGTTTAAATTGAATATAACAGAAGGCTCGGATGTGTTTGGATCGATTGAATTACATTATTACTTTTTAATTCATTACTAAATAATTTGTAACCAACATATATTTAAATTATTACACAATCATTGGAATGATCCTGGATTTATCATAATATGCCATAATATTGAATGTTTTAAATTACAATATAATACTTGTTTGCGCGACGTGAACGAAGGGACTTATGTGTGTACTCGACTCGTGGCGCCACTATTGTCCGGGCTTTATTAAATAGTTCGAAGGCTTGGTTACAGAAAAAAACTCTTATCTTTGTACACTGATTATTTACAATTACAATTTGCACTTGGTGTATACTGCTGCAATGTGTTGTATGCTTGTTAGCCACTGTTTGTTGATGAGTTGCTACTTGATGTTGTGTAGCTGAGTATTTGTCCTTGTACTACTTGTTTTGTACTGTGTTGTAATGAACTTGACTGATGTGCTACTCGACTGATGTGCTTCACTACTACTTAATGATAAGGGCGAAACCTTCTTTATATACTGAAGTTCACTAGATCACTGCTGGGAACGAAAGGGTGCTAGGCGGTTCTAGACGAAGAACTCCTCTCCTGGTTGGCTAGGAACGAATTTCATACTGATCAAGGAAAAGGATGCTTTGTCTGGTAGACCGATTCTAAGAGGATTAGAAAATCTAAATTCCCGGGAGTGCATGCCATATAGTAATTTAAATTGCCAAGAACGTTGGATAATGGCTTATTTACGACCGTAGCGTTGTGATGAATTTGGCAGTTGTAAAATGGCGGCTTTGAGAAAGTGGATTTATGCGGTAATTTTGGGCCCTAAATCGTGTTACAGTACAACATTCTGTACGCGACGTTGAAGAGATAAAAGTTTTTAATTTGGGAAGATACGCACAAATGCGAGCGGCCATAAATTGTTTGACTGAAACTTCGTCAGGCTTCTGCGAAGACCACGGTATAGGAACAGGGTTGTAATTTTGGGACTAATTACCGATACTAGAAATATTCTACGTATCTAAAATAATTTTTACACGGGTTTTGAACGGATCCAAATCAACTTAATTAAATATGCTGATATATAAAGTATAAAGAAATTCGGGAAAAGTAAAGGAAAAATAATAACTAGACATAAACTTAAATAACATGAGATAAGGGGTCGTTATAAATATTAATAAACATCGTTTTATTTACCGGCGGAAAAGGACTTGAAAAGGTAAATGAGGTTCAATTTAATGAATTTATTGCTTTGGGTGACAGGCTAGACGTAACCGATTTCGGTTTTTTAAGCAAAAGTATCAAAATGGCCGTAAATTCATAATTTATTGAGTAATAATTCGAATTTCAACCATTGTACTTACAATTTTCATAAAAATTGTAAATTTAGGTAAAAACAGCATACACGGTTTCGAAAATGTTAGCCATGGTTCCGGTACAAAAGTATATAAAGTTCCACTGGGGCTGGGTTGGGTTGGGTTGGGTTGGGTTGGGTTGGGTTGGGAAGTTATTTTCACTTTTAAAAACTACAGTCCATCAATTAATCATAAACAATTAGTACTATTAAAATAACTATTTATAAGAATGGAGTTTTTTTCTAACTTAATTATTAGTAGAAAAGAAGTAACACGAACTAATCGTAACAATGACATACAAAGGAGTTTGCAACGTTAAACAGAAGTTTCGGCCAAGATGCATTTAATCAGAGAAAATTTATACAAAATAAATTAGACTGATATTGTCAATTTTTAATTTAAAATATATATATATATATATATATATATATATATATATATATATATATATTTTATTTTGATGCAAATTAATCGTACAATTAACCTAAACTATCTTATTACAATTATTATCCTTCTTACTATCGTAACATTACAGATAAATTGGTACATAATGTTACAATAGAAAACTAGAAATTAATAGTGACGTTTTTTGTTGAGGAATTTATTTTCATCTCGGAAATAATTGACGTGAAAAATTGCTGTCTCGTAGACGCCGTTACGTGCGATAAAATTTTATCCCATTTAACTTCCTGAAAATCAGAGAAAAAACCTCAAGATTGTATATATCAACACAAAAAGTGACAACAGTTTTCCGACTATTAACCACGTACATCTGTCAACAAGGAAAAAAGTGGCAAATTCAACCATTTGTCGACCCCAGTAAGCTTATTACAATCGGCCACTCGAACAAGGAAACGCGCATTACAGAGTTATGCCGATTGCTGCGCCTGGGCTATTGTGACAGCAGTATGACATATTTCATTTCGTCGCCTGCAGGAATAGTTCAAGCGTTTCAAGCATTTGTGTTGTTGTTTTGATAAATGACTGATTAGCTATAGGTCTTGCACTTCTATAAACTTCAAAATTATTTTATTATAATAGGGTTAGATTTTTACGTGTATTTTGATGTGTGTTGAGAACGAATAAAATTGATCTTAAATCGTAATTTGTCGATGATTTTCTAATAATTAATTTAATTTCAATACTTGGAATTAAGTATGCTGTGTGCTGAGCATTGTAAATATTTATTCCGTTACTTCAAACTTTGAAAGAATTAATGATAACAATAATGATAACAACACATGTGACGCTGTTTGTTTATCACCATAATCGATATAAAAATTGACGTTGGTTTTTACTAGTGACAATGTTAAATTTAAATTATTTGAAAAATATAAGAAATTATTAATAAGAAAATTGGAAAATCCCTTAAAAATATATATGCTTTTACATATTTTAACTGAAAGTAATATAAACATGAAATATGGCAAGATTATTAACTGCAAAAAATATAACTATCTTATTCATCACTTGAAGTCAAATATTTAATATCTCAATTACAATACATAAAATTCGCATATTTATTTGACTTGTTTTGAATTTAAGTTATTCAGTAATTTTGTTTATTTTTAAAATTATTTCAGTATTTACAATTTACAGTATACTTTGATTCTTTAAATTTCTTCTTTACGTCATCAATTATTTTCATTAAGTTTTAATTATTTTTATAACTTCCCAACTAAACAATTTCAGCAAAGAAAATTAATTTTGACAGTAGTTGGAATTCTCGTCACCTCTTCTCGTCATTCTATTAATTGCCGGGTTGTGATCTGTAGAGTGCGTGAGGGTGTAAGAAGGGAGCAAGAGGGTAGCTTGATGAACACGAGGCAATCACAGAGCTATTCTAGTATCGAGAGCACTCACAAGGAAATCAGTATTAAGCACTAATAGTTACAAAAATGTTACCTTTTGATTTTCATCGATCGGCGCCCAGCGAACGCTTAAAAAATTAAAATTCGCCCGCTTCGTAATGACATCGCTTGAAAGCTCGTTTCCCAATTGGAAGCTCAACCTCGCGAAATCCTATTGAAAGGATTATGTCAGCTTTTTAATGTGCAAGCTCTACCAGTGACGAGATTATTTTTATCATTCTGGGAATTTTTATGTGGCTCAGTTATTATGCCTCTTAACAAGTTTTTAAATCGTTTAATATGAATTATATAATTTTTCAACCCTCTCGGTATTATTTCATTGTTTTTTTTTATATGCATTATATATTTTTATCTGCTTGTCGGACAACGTTTTAAATTCTCAAGTCAATAAAATATTTCGAACACAACTGATTACCAACAAAGAGATACGAACAATGTTAACAAAAAAAATAATAAGAATACAAAACAAATATTAGAAACTATATTATATCAATTACCCAGGAAAATACTATATTGATGTTAATTATGCATTAAAATGCTACAAACGCTAATTAATCAGCTTCGCTCTACGAAAGTAAGTTCCAATTGTCCATTTTACGACCTTTCGCCCAAATGATCATCCAATATATGGAAATAAAAATGGGCTTTACTAATAACCAAGTGTACAATGCATTCTAGTGATTATCCCACTCAAACCTAGTGGAAATACCAACTGATAGCTGCAGACTGATACATTTGTAGTAAAGAAACGGAACGAGCAAGAGAAAGAAAAGAATGAACGGTGAATTTTAAACACGAGTGGACTCCAACGTAATTCTTAAAAAGTAAAAAAGGTACAAACACAACGAAGCCAGAAAAATATGTTGCACGAGGAATAATAACACAAGAAAACGACCAGATTGTGGAATGGCGGTAAGTAAGACAAATAATGAAAGAAATAGGAGGGCAAATTCAAGCAAAAGAAAAAAATGGTGGGAATTAAGAAAAGATATAAGGAAAGCTATTATGTAACTAACTTGAGGATAAGAATAAGAGTTACGAAACAAGGCAAAGAAATCCTAATCTTAAAACATAAAAAGAATCATGCCAGAGGAGAGAGAAATGGGAAGAGAGCAAGAGCTGGCTCAACAAATAGACAGTGTACACAGCCATAATTCACGAAGACAGGAAAATTAAGTGGAGAAGCGGAAATGGAGACGAAGATAATTAAACATTGAGAGAAAGAAGGCACTGGAAGATATATAAACAAGCTCCGTTAATTATAAAATGCCTGTCATCAACCGGTTTTAAATGAAGACTAAAGAACATAGGTTAGGGAAATAAAATAAAAGACGCACCAGTGTTAAATAAATAAATAAATTTTCGTGGAAAAAACATGATGGATTGATAAGTGTGTCCGACTAACCATCTTAAACCTTTTAATACCTTACTGATTGGGCAATTCAAAAGAAAAGCGTTCATAAAATTGATGTAATGGAAATTAGATATCTAAGAAACAAATGGGTATGTCGAAGTGGGAAGGAATAAATAATGAGACTATATAATTTGACCAAACAAGAAACATGATGAAAACAATAGAAAGAAGCAATTAAACTGGTTTGAACACATGTTAAGAATTAACTCCCAATAGAACGACGAAGAAAGATAAGTTGATTCAGAAAGACATGGACACGCCAAATAAAAGAAATGGGAAGAGAGAGACTGAGATAAACGTGGACAGTATATAGGGCGATTTAAAAAACATGGGTACATTATAGAGAAGAAATGGGAAAAAGAAGAGGGAAACAGGAGAAGAAGTAAAGCCACTTGCGAGAACCAAAACTATATGAAAAGGTTGGATACAGGAGGACAGCGAAACGCAAAGCTATATCTATAGCTTCAGCTATAGAGGATTGGTTGTTAGTCTTTTTACCGTATACCGCGTACGTTTTTCTCTTATATTTAAATATTATATTATATTTAAATCTAGACTGTAAAGGAAGGCCCCTGTCCCCCTTCGTGTATTGCTACCAATACTGGATTAGTCATATTAGAAATTAAATAAATTCTCCTGCATGGTTAATTGCATTATTAACAATCAATCAGATTTTCCAACACATCTTATGTCATCTCATATAAAAATGAAACCACTCTTCATTTGTTGGTTCCCTCATACATAATTTTAGGGATGGGTAACAACCAGAAAAGGAGATGATTTTGAACATCCATTGCTGGTGTTTGATATCGATAGTGGTGCTTCAAGAAAAACCAACGAAGTGAGCAGTGCACTTTACATGAGTACTTTAAGGCAGCTCAATTGTGCCCTGCAAATGTTTTACCATTAAGGAATATGAATTTGTGCCAAACCCAATTTGCGTTTCTTTGTGAAAGTGTTCTTTCGATAAGGATGTTTTCGTTCGACCCATCCCTTTGGTCATATACTTAATTCCACGTTTAATTTAATCGGTATATAATGTTGTAGATCAAACCCATTTCCAGAATTGAGTTGCTGTTTTATAGTATTGGTCGTATTAGTCGTACGTAAAGATTACTACCAGTTAGAGAGAAAATTTCAGGAATTGCTGTAATTATCTTTGAATTATCCCAACAATTCTTGAAATTATTTTCATGTCTTATTCTACTTAAGAAGAGAAACATTGTCCAACACAACCGAGCCAATCCAAATGAAACCTTTGATATTGTTTCGTGGGATTCCTTTGAGCTGCAAATTTTTTCCTGCTACTACCAACCCAGCCCAACCCAACCCAACCTACCTCATAACCTTTTGAACGCAAGTATTCATTTTTTCTTCAGCTCCTGGCATTCTTATATTTTTTTTCAGTTGCCAGCAGTTGACCCAACCCAATCCAACCCAACCCAACTTATTACAACCTAATCTAACCAAGTTCCTTGATGAAGAAATTATGAGTTGAAATCCCATTAGGATTGTCAAAGATTGAATGAAATTTATCATAATTCGAAAACAGTTGACATAAATGGTTAACAACTTTACCTAGAGTTGGATAATATATGTATTTGATACACAAGTTGTTTCGTGGGATTCCTTTGAGCTGCACATTTTTTCCTGCCCCTACCATGATTCCAACCTACCTCACAACCTTTTGAACGCAAGTATTCATTTCATCTTCAGCTCCTGGCATTCTTACTTTTTTTTCAGTTGCCAGCAGTTGACCCAACCCAACCCAACCCAACTTATTACAACCTAATCTAACCAAGTTCCTTTAACTTATGACGTTGATTTCAACGAATGTTGAATTGTGTGTTTTGAACAATAATAGCAGATCGATGCAAGAATGTTAAGAATAAACAATTACGACGATAAGCTTCGATTGCAGTGCTAGGAGTTTCATTGAAATTAATGTCGTGAATGGGAAAGATCGTTAGGAGCTTATGGGAAAGAGTAGATTGAAAGGAGTCAATTGAAAACAAAAGTTAGAAACAAACATATGCAGGAAAATAGTTATATCAGGAGTTGAATTGAAACTATTATCAAGTAAATATATTCAATAAATCAAAACAATGGTATGAGTTTTGAAAATTGAAATGAAAATTGAAAATTATGACCCATTAGGAAGACCCATAACTGTCAAATTATTTGCAACTCTTGGCATTCTGAACTACAACCAACATTATTTTTAACTTCGAACGTTCATCCAAACATTTTTTTACGAAATGTGTGTACATGTTAAAGTACATAAGGAATTAAAAATTGCACGTTCTGAATACCAGCAAAACTGAAACAAGCCCCACTCATGAGGCCACCAATTCTATTTGACGAAAAACATTTACACCATATTGAACTGCCCTTCAAGTTTATCATGTGTAAGTCTCATATTCGCAGTACTTACTTGGACTATGTTTTCTCTTATTTCCTCAACATATACAACCCATTTCTTTTGACCTTTAACCATATCCCTTTTTCTGGTGATATTGAGAATTTTGAATTAATATACATAGACAAATATGTATTACATTATTGCAGTCTTGCAATAAATTCAGAGGAATATACATTAAAGGTTAATAATATATAGGACATTGGTTGGTACCTGTCAATGTTGATTACGCAGTATGGGTATGGCTTCTTTTAATTTACGTGTCATTCATATCGCGAGTATGGGTAAATCTTATCTGAAGGAGGATCAAAGCAATAAAATTATTATTATTATTATTATTATTACAAAGGAATTTAATATTATCTAATTTCACGTACATATCCACGTACTGTAACATTTACAAACATTTTTTTCATAATATAATGTCTGAATATGAATAGGGTTATCTAAAAAGTTCAATAAAATCGAAAATACTATAAACAATAGGAGATGCCACGCCAATGGCCTCCCGGTAATAAAGTTGATAGATAAATGAATGAAGGGGTGGGGCGCGTATACACTCTTGCCCTGGGGTACAATAACGCGGCACGGTGATATACTCCTTCCGTCAACCATCGTAAATGTCTTATGGTCATCAACCGGCCCATTAGGTTCCGCTTCGCTGCTAGTAGAGCCGATGTCCATCTAGCCATTTCAAAAAATCTGGCATTTAACTAACGACGTATAAACGTAAAACAGAATGTAATAAATTATATTGATTACTAAACTATTATGTAATCTTAACATGGCACTACATGCTGGTATGAAATTACTTTTATTTAAATTACTTTAATTATATAATATTTAAAGTAAAATTCTCTACATTGTAGAATCATATTAGTCAGTGACGACTCGTGACTTCTACAAACTACCATACTATGGTAGTAGTCAGCTCCGTCCGCATAAGGATTTTTTCTCTTTTTTTTCTTTTAAAATTCCAATTGATTTTTTGTTGTACGTATTTTTTATTTGACTTTTTGATATCTTTTAAATTCAATTCCTCGAGAAATTTTTCCCACAACTTTAAATATTGTATTGAAGTTTTAAATTTTCAATCGAATTTTTTTTGCAACTTTGATGTTCATGGCAATTTTGTTCCCCAAACCTATCATTCTTTGCAAAAAACAATATTACATTTTAATCGTGTATACGATTAACATTTTCTTGGGTAGTCACTGGTCGTCCAACACCTTTCTCATGTTCACATGTTTGTCTTCTCAGTTTAAATTCTCAAAACATATTTTTCAGCACTTGGTAAGAATCAGCACCCTCACCTAATACACCTACCATGTCTTCATAAATTTCCTTTGGCGACAACCCTTTCTTTTGTATTTTATAATTGCACGAACCTGTGATTTTTCTATTTTTTAAATTCCTCTAAACTTGTCTACTTAAATTCTAAATTATTTGAACAGGTACCAAGTGACAAAACTATAATTGAACCAACGTAACAACAAATGATTAATAGTTTAATGTGTCAAATTGATTCAACGTCACTCAACGCCTACTATGTCAGGGACGTTAAATAATGATCTCCCCTCGTATATTGTACTGTCTGAGATTCTGTTCACCTTCGACTACAATTTTTTGAATATAACCTAATTATTTATCAATTCTCAATAAATTTTACAACCCTCGAGCAAAATATATATATTGATGGCCAACGGTTTAAAATAAATTCCAAGAAAGCACCCAATAGATCTACGTAACATATACTCGATTCAATTATCCTTTTATTTCGAGTTCAATAAATTGCACAATAATTTAGTTATTTTTTGTATTTATTTATATTTACTGATTATTATTCTAGTGCACTTATTATTATTTTACATGAAACATGTAGAGAAGAAACATATGTTTAATTAATGTAATTTTCTTATCCATTCTTTATAAATTGTTGTTCTTCAATAAATAAGAAACGAGATAATGTGGTTAAAAAAGTATAGAAAAGAAAAGGCAGGGTGGCTAACGACCAGTATGTGGCAATAGATGGCCATCAGTAGTGTACAGTCTATCAACCACCAATAATTGAGTATTGATCTCCACCTCGAATGTGCGGCGCGAAAAGACGAGGGCTGCAACACCCCATGTTATTGTATTAATGTTTGGTCTGTCACAAAAAGTACACAAATAAAAATTAATTATCGCAAGTAAGGACGTCACAAGAAGACAATATTTGCGCTAGCAACGTAAATATGTTAAGACTGTGAATAAAAATACCCCATTACTCGCGGCGGTGTCGCTTTTCGAAATAATATTTCAGGCTGCGTGGAAACATGACATATTTTAAAGTGTCAGCCCAGAAAATTAATTGTGGTCCTATCTGTTTTACAATATTAAGCCGGGCCATTTTTTATGTCAGATGCAGAAATCTATTCTGTGGAAAATTTTAAATTGCACAAACCACTTAAATTTTCTTTAATGGTGTTTAATGTATTATGTAATTTTTAGAATTTAATATATTTTTGCTGTTATTTATTGTTTTTGTCATGTCATTTATATTAATCTATTTGAATATATTCACACATATGTAGGTATGTACAATTGCGAACAGAAGTTTGTTGTTGGCCATAGCTTCATTGTATAAGCAATCGCGGTCGTCCAGTAATCATCGACATGAGCGCCATTATTTCCGGTTGATCGATTTAATTGAAAATCAAGATCTTATCTAAGTTAAGTTAATTAAGTTAATTACAAAGATCTAACGTATACAAACTGTCACATGTTAATCTTGAAAGCTAGAGATGGACCGAACGACATAGACACCACGCTGTTCCGAAAATTTGCTCGATCGTCATAAAATATGGTAAATTGACAACAAGAAAGATATTCGATACACGAACACTAGCCATTAAAGTAATGAAAGAGGGACGTTAGGAATACAAAGCGACAAATAAAAAATGCTCGACTCTGATTGACCGTTATGAATCTAAATACATTTCTGCTTCACTTGCAATGAACCGCGTTGTAGAATTGTCCCTGTAAGGGACAGTGTCTGAAAAACAATTATTACCAGTAATTGCAAATTTATTCATAGATCACCTGGAAACTACAGCACTGGATACTACGAAACTCAAACCAGGGATATATGGCTAAGGTATGTTGACGATAACATGGTCACACGAAAGAAAAGGACTACCTACTTTCCTCAACTATCTCAATAAGCAAGACGACCAAAATTCTGCAATCTTGATATTAATAATGACTTGTTAAGTAAGAATCACTCGTTAGTTTACACATTTGGTACTATACTAATTTCGTTGATTATTTCTTGCTGAGGAGCTCAGAATGAGGGTGAAACGTAACAAGAATACGACCAAGCAAATTAAGTGGAAGAAATTAAAAAGTGTTGGAAGAATTAATACAGTCAATGGGACGAATGAACTTTAACTTTAAGAAACGAAATTAAAACAAAAAGCAGCAAACACATCTATGGAATAAAAAAATAAAATCAAAGTGAATAAACAAAAAAAAATATCTGAAAATTAAATATTAATTTATTATGAAAGAAATTGAAAGAAATCAAACAAAAAATTAAATACAAGAAATAAAACAAATCAATGCAATAAAACGAAGAAATAAAAATATCAAATAATGCTCATAATTTAAAAGATTATTTAAAATGTATTTTCTTACTTCCAAAGTTATTATTTTCATTAAATAGATAATATAATATAATATAATATTAAGATAATTATATAATAACAAAAATAAATAGTTCAATTCAATAGCATACACGACTTGTAATGTCAGTATGGAAAGGTTAGTTGTTACGAAATAAGAATGAGTTCGAGAGAGATTGCTAATTGCGGCCTCACCCTGCTGATTTATAATGTTCCTATAACGCACAATCTTATGTGAAGGGAGAATGGTCATCACCTAGCATTACTAGTTTGCAGTGCTCGAGTATTACCGGGTTCCTATGCCCGGGGATCAAGTGTCGCCCCCGTACGTCACTCTTTGAATCGTGACTTGCCTCCGATCATGACAACCGGCAACCTAACAGCGGAAAAATGTATCTAAGTGGATATCTGCAAACCGCTACGCGTATGCATATTACTTTCAGAAAGGTTGTGCTTCACCCATCCGTCCTACAAATTATTGATCTGGCTAGACAAGAAAAGATAGACTGATCTGCGTCGAGGAAAATAAGGCCGAAACAGGCATTACAACTTTCATTGCTAGCTTACTCAGCTTCCGACGTTCATGCTGGATGTGGTACTCGAAGATGTTTATTATACACGGTAATTATGACTTATTCTATTAAAAATATTGCACATGTATGCATTGCTGAGAATTTTTAATCCTGTAATTAATAGTTGCTTTTCCGAATGCTCAGTGAAGACAAATTTTAAATTACTGCAAAAACAGTATTCGGGTTTTCAACGATTAGTAAAAAGAAATTAATTTGTTCAAGCTGACGTTTCACTTCTTTGTTGAAGCATTTTCAAAGCCTAAAAGGTTTACAAGACCATGCAATTTGTTTTAAATAATTTAGAAAAATAGAACTTAAATGAATTATTTGATGTGTGAAATAAAAAGTGTTGAATAAAACATTCACACTCACTGCGTTTACTGCGATACTCAGTATAAATTTAACAAATCACATACTGTTTTGCGTCTAAAAATTGCAGTGGTGTTTCTGCTCACAAAAAAACGACCGTTCAAAAGGGCAGAAATGATCCTTAATGACTACCTGCGAAATTTAAAGTAATAAAAATCCACTAGCATTGAACAAATTACGAGGGGACGTTACAAAGTCCGAAATTTGAATTAATTTGAAGTCGTTTGAATTCAAATTTATAAAATAGTCAAAAATAAAAACAAAAAGGGGGTCTTTCTGCAGATCGATCACAAGGGATAGAATGGTAGAACAAGAGTCATCGACGAGATCGCCTCCTATTCAAAAACCACTGTACCAGGGGCAAAACTGACTTTATGCTATGTTGAATCTAAATGTGAACATTTTGTGAGAAATTTTACTTTTATGCTGTTTGTTTGCGCTACGTGAACGAAGAAACTGCGCGTACTCGACTCGTGGCGAGTTGTAAGTTCGAATTTCGAGTACGTCTTGGCGTATTTTACGCCAACGATGTGCGTCAATATCGTCTGGGCTTTATTTTACCGTTCGAAGACTTGTTGCAAATAAACTCCTTTAACTATGTACACTATTTATTACCACTATTTACAATTTACAATAATTTCACAATTACAATTGGCACTGTTGCGATGTGTTAGCTTATTTACTAATTGATTAATGCTTAAGTGAATAACAATATTGTGTTAATACTCACGTTGTCTTGAATAATGATGTGGCACTCTTCGACTGTTGTCGTGAATAATGATGGTACACTTCGACCGTTGTCTTTGGCTATTCTTAAATAGTGATGGTATGTTAGTTAGTGTTCGACTGTTGTCTTGAATAATGATGAGACACTTAATGCGTTATTGTGTTTAAGGATAAAAAGATTCTTTAAATAATAAAGTTCGTTTGTGTCATTGGTGGGAATGAAATGCCCCCACTTTGATGCAAGACGAAGAACTCGTCGTGATTGGTCAGAGGAATGAATGTAATGTGATGAAGGAAAGGAAAATGTTTTGCCCGATATTTGGTTCACGGTTTCTAAAAGGAATAATCTAAAATCCCGAGAGCCATATAATAATTTAAATGGCCAAGAATGTTCGGTACTTGTTCATTTACAACCGCATTGTGATTAATGTGGCAGTGGTAAAATGACGGCTTTTGTAAAAGGGGAATTCTGCGCTAAATGCCGGGCCGCAATTGTGTTGAGATGGATAACGTCTTGTACGTGACCGTGCAAGAGTTTTTGGTTTCTAAATTTGGGAAAAATAACTAATTCATGTTCGGTACTTCAATAGTGTTAAAAAATACCATATTTACTATAATTGAAAAGTCCTTTTTATAACAATCGTTATAAATAAAATTAAAATGAAAATGACAGCAAAAATAGTATTCGAGTTTTCAACGATTAGGAAAAAGAAAAACCATCAATTGGTACAAGCTGACTTTTCGCTTCTTTAATGAAGCCTAAAAGGTTTATTTTGAATACTGTGTTTAAGGTTTGAAATAACATACCTTCTAAACTAAACTAAAAATTAGATCAATTTTAAAACTAGATAAAAATAATAGATAAAATCTCAGAATTTGGGAAAATCCTAACAATGCAATTTAATCAAAAGTCGAAGCTAACATCGAAAAAGTTATCAAAAGTGACAAAGTTGACACTAAACACGATTTTCAAACAAATCGAAAAATTAATTGACATTAAACAAAATTGTAAAAAATATACAAATGGATAAAATTGTCGACAAAATTATTAAATCAAAAATGCTATTAAAACGTTGGCAAAATTCTCAAAAATTCTCAGCAAGAAAATTGCAAAAGAAACAACTGTAAAAAAATTACAAGATATTTGAAACATTAATTAATGTAAAAATTGATATAAATAAAAAATATTGTCAAAAATGTATACGTTGCAAATAAACAAAATTGTCAAAAAAGACCAAATTACCAAACAATTTCGAACTATTTAAAAAATAAATTGTCAAAATTATAAAGATATGCAAAAGTTAAAATTGTGACAACAAAATATGAAAGTAAACGTTGCCAAAATTTCAAAATGACTAAAAGGTCAATAACGCAAAATGTGAAACAAGAACAAAATTGCAAGATATTTGAAAAATGAATAGATGACAAAATTATAAAAATGCAAAAATCATAAAAATTGTGAAAATGACAAAAAGTCAACAGAGAAAACGTTGTCAAAATTATTATGAAAAAATAAAACTCCCAAACGTTCAAAATTGCAAAACAAAAAAATGTCGAAATTCTCAAAATTGCAAGAACGTCCAAGTTGAAAAAATGACTAAAATTCTAAAAACTAATAAACTGAGAAATTTCAAAATTCTATTAAAACATTGTCAAATTTTTTAAATTTTAAATAATGTATGTAACACAAAATGTTAATAAACCAGGACAAAATTGCAAGATATTTGAAAAATGAATAGATGACAAAATTACAAAAATTATAAAAATTGTGAAAATGAAAAAAGTCAGCAGAGAAAACGTTGCTAAAATTATTAAGACAAAAGCAGAACTCCCAAACGTTTAAAATTGCAAAACATGAAGAAAATGAATAAATGTGAGAGTCGTCGAAATTATCAAAATTGCAAAAAACAAAAAGTTGAAAAAATAACTAAAATTGTGAAAAACATGCAAAACTAATAAAAATTGTGAATTTTGAAAATACTTGAAACATTAATTTATGTAAGAAATGATATAAATATAATGATACGAGTAGTAAATATGACTAAAATTGTAAAAAACATGTAAAACTAATAAAAATTGTGTAATTTCAAAAATTTCAAAATTCCATTGTCAAAAATTTCAAATAATGTAATGTAAAGTTGCCAACAAGAAAAGTTATAAAAAAATGATATAAATATCAAACGTAGAAACGTAGAAAAATTGTCAAAGAAGAACTACCAAAAATTGTAAAGTTAATAAAATTGTGCAAAAAACTGAAAGTAAACATTAAAAACGTTGCCAAAATTATCAAAATGACAAAGGTGTCAAAACACAAAATGTCAAACAAGAGCAAAATAGCAGGATATTTAAAAATTAATAAATGACAAACTTACAAAAATGAAAAAATGATAAAAAATGATGAAAATGACAAAAGTCAACAAAGAAACCGTCAACGTTATTGAGAAAAATAGAACTCCCAAACGTTCAAAATTGCAAAACATTAAAAAATTAATACATTTTAAAAACTCAAAATTGCAAAAACACTCAAGTTTAAAAAATTACAAAAATTGTAAAAAAAAACATACAAAATTAATAAAAAATGAATAAATGAAATTTCAAAATTCTATTAAAACTTTGTCAAAGTAAAAATTGTGAAGACAAAAAATGAAAAACGTTGCCAAATTATCAAAATGACAAAGGTGTCATTAACACAAAATGTCAAACCAGAACAAAATTGCAAGATATTTGAAAAATGAAAAAATCATAATTGTGAAAATGACAAATAGTCAACTGGGAAAAACTTGTCAAAATTATTAAAATTAAATGAATAAATGTAAAAACGTTGCAAAAACACCCTCGTTGAAAAAATGATTAAAATTGTAAAAGAAACATGCAATGTTAATAAAAATTGTGAAATTTCAAAACGAAAAGAAGGAATATGAAAAATATAAAATTACTAAATATTTCAAAATTGCAAGGAATTTGAACAATTAATAAATATGAAAACGTCAACATACGACCATATATTGAAAGTGAAGGTCCTGTGGCAATTGGCGCGACGATATAATGAAGTGGGGAAAATTCGTGTATATATATATATATATATGCGCGTGTGTGTGTAATTGATTTTGTGGTGTTTTAGGGTTTGTGCTATTAGATCAAAATAAAGTTATTATTATTGCAGTAGAAGGTTCGAGTATAAATTGTATGACATAAAAATGTCTTCTTTAAACGGCAATAAAAAATACCACAATATATATTTCACTAGTTGGCATCGTACAACCTCATTACAAAATAAATAAGGGCGAATGTGTAAAGGAAGAGGCCTTACTCTCAATCATGGCTATTTTCCCCTAGTTGCACGTTTGGCGGTTAAGAGATTCCATCATTCTGATCAGTGTGGCACTCTTGAGTGTCGTCTCAGTCACTCGTGAACGATGCCCGCGTTATCACGGATAGACAGGTAGTACAAAACCTGATGCGGCGCACCCAAGATTCAATTTGCAGTAATTGAAAAAAACACCTATATCCCCAAATAAAATTGCGATTATTCGTTTTCGATTTATAATTATAGGTTTTAATATAACGTAACGTAGATGAAACAAAAATGATAACACAACGAATTTACACGAACCTTAACAAAGGCCATTATCGACGGCAATTACACGGCCGTTACAAGATGAAGACAACAGATAATGGCTAAACCACTATCCCAGAGACAATTTAAATCTCCCGTGGACAACAGAGACAGGCCAAACATCACGCCATCGCTCACTAAATCTGTTCCACAACTTTCTGTGACAGCCGAAAGAATGGAACACTAGCATGCGACTATTATGTACGTTTTTATATTGCTACAACCATAGATATTTAACTGTAGTTTTATTGTGGACATAACACAATATTTAATTAAGATAATCCAACAATTCACATTCTAAATTATTACTACCTACAATATAACCAAAACACATTCTAATATTCAAATATTTGATATTTAATTTAAATTTTACTACAATATTATAATTTTATTGTTATTAAATTAAAAATAATCGTAGGAAATTTTTCTCCAATTAGGATATTTATTTCAATTAGAACTTACTACTTGGAATATATTCCCAGAAATGTTATAACCAAAAGCTCGAAATACTGGCTAACCTTGTTACATAACAAAAACTTATCATATTTTGCTTTAGTTGTTCCATTTCTATTTGCTTGATTTTAATTCATTTAATTAACTCTTGCTCACATTTCTGTGTATTGATTTGCGATTTTCGTTTAATAAAAATTAGAAACAAGAAAAGAAAACACATTGAAAAATAAATAATGTATGACACAGTGGAAAGGTCGAATCATAATTTTTACTTTGATGGATATTTACTTTGACATTATCGATCACTTTAATAAACATACGAGTGTGAATAGATTTATTTGAAATATCTATTGTGTATCATTAAAGATAGAACTCTCGAGAAATCAGGTAAATGTTTCGTACATAATTTAAAAATATGTATATTATAATGTAGAATCTGAAAAGGTAAATTGCATGTAATAATTTTGTATAATTGTCCGCAATTGTCCTAATAATATAGTTGATTTAATAGTAAGTTAGTTACGGCATTAATATCAGACATTTCTGTAACGTGAATCACGTCATGTTTCGTGATATGTCCAAGTTGACAGTAGCCAAGGAGTCCAAGTAGTCTCAGAATTCCAAGTTGACACGTGACAGTTAAAAGGGTTGCTGCTTCGCAGGTGATATTAACACGGAGGGCAGAGGCGGTGCGCGAACCTACAATAAGAGTGTACGTTCGAGGCGATAATTCGCGAGTTAACAGTAAAATTGTGCTCCGCAGCACAACGAACGGTATGCAAACGAAGTCAGGAAGAATGTTGCAACTGCGAGACACGTTCGATGATAGATTACTCCCACTAGACAACGTTTGAACGCAGTTTTAATTAAATCTTGTAATTGTTCCAAACGCAGCTCTCAGTCAGCGTCCACGCCACGACATAAGCGAAAAACAAGTGTTGAAACAACGTGACTGAACGACTGTCGTGATTCTGCAAATTTAACGAAATGTTCTGACAACGCCCAACTGTACAAATTACTATGGTAAAGTACACTTAAGATCAGGAATATTTTAAAACGTATTTTGTACTTGTTCTACTCGACACATTAAAATTATATATATATGCACGTCGTTCATTACCATTTATAAATTCCTCGACGTTCACTTGTCTCCAAAACTATGTTTTTCGTATATGTGTCGGTTATTTATTTCGATCTTTATCAAACATATTTCTATAGAATTATGATAGCTTATCTATTGATCCAGCTTAATATGATATTGTACTTGGGCGCCAATTGTGATTCCCAACCCTTGCATAATTTCTCCACTCATGTAATCCAACAATATGATATGAATCGTAATATTAGTAATTCTTAATTGCTAACACCACCATTAGATAAAATATCAAACATAAAACCGTTAATCTATCAACGAAAACGAATACTCGAAGCAACGCAATTAAAAAAAAAAAAAAAGAAAGCAAATAAAACCACAATTTGAAAATATACTAGAAACGAAAGAAATAATATAAAGGATATGAAACTAAATCAAAATAATCCACATGGTTTGGTGCCCAAAGAAGTGGACACCAAATCGTTTTGTTCTATATTATCTTCCATTCTTTCCAAAGCTGCGTCAGTATCTATTTAGACTCATATTTGATTTCTCTTATGTCGGTGGCGTTCTTCTCTTCCTAGGCTTTCCAAGACTACCATTTTTTTCTTTTTCGTATTTCTTTTGCCTCGTAAAATTGCTTCAGTATTCTGATCTCCTATCGTTGTCCTAGTCATTGAGGTTCTCAACATGATTTAAGCCACAGTCATGGTTTAAATGTGTAACAAGTTCTGAAAGTTGCAAACAAGTCAACTATTTGCAAAATTGTTCCCTTGTCAAAAATCAAGTGGTAGTAGGAACAACATTCGTGCGATAAAGAAACTTGTCGTTTCTTAGAATAGTTGTGCATGTGACGTAAGAAAAGTCAACTAGGTGTGACAGGTAATAGTGGAAAGTTTCGCATTAGTTAAATTAGTCTGGGATTTACCAGTTCTGTATACCTACCACGTTCCCTTGCAGCCGTGCTTGTGATTTCTAGAAATACAGTAACTGTTGTCAGTATAAGTAGAGTAACCCATATTATCTAGTGAAAATTTAAAACTAGTTTACATATCTGGACACCACCTAATTATTTTGCTAGTAATGAAATAAGTATTCTGGCAAAGTTTGAAAGACGTTGTATCGTTAATAATAAATTTGAAAAATCGGAAATTTTGAGGGTTGTTTTAAATTAAGTACAACTAGCTGAGAAATAGTAAATTAGTTTATTTCATAGTAAAATATTGACGAATGATACAAAAATCTTATAGGAAACTAGTGAGTGGGGTAAATAAACATGGTTTAGTCCTTTGAAGTTGACGGCTTCAAAATTTCAACAACTGCTTGTATTGTCGTTTTAGTTTTTCATAGCTTCAACCACTTGCAGGAGCAACTGTTTCTCTTCTTCATAATTTATTAGATGCTTATTAAACCCTTCAAACAGTTTGTTCATTGCTATTCCATTCATTTGGACGCGTGGTCAAAAAAATATAATCAAACATCTACAATGTTATTTTATTGGCAAAATATGCCAAAACGGCTTGGTCAGTTAAAAGTAAAGAATCTCCTCTTACCATCCATTCAGTAGGCTCACACTCCATCTTCTTGACAATTTCCAACCATTCCTCATTTGATACTTTCTCTGAGAATAAACTTAAGCCAACTAACTCATCTGAGAGATACCAAATGTTAGGACTTCATAATCATGTTTCTTCACAGAGAAACGTCTGGCCAAGCAGCATTTGTAGCCATAGGGGTTTCAAATCAATATTTTACCTATACAAGAACTCCAAATTTCACAAGGCATTCTAACTGCGATTTTTCCTTTTGTCAATTTCGACATCCAACGAGCGTGGTGTACTGCACGTGGAGCTCTCCAATTAATTTTATCTGGAGTATGGCCCAGAGGTAGTAGAGACAGCTATATTAACTCCATGTAATCATCTCTGAACTGCTTTTTCCTTCCTAAGGCAATTAATAAAGAATTTACTGGTGTGACTTTTAAATGTTCACTGCCAGGAGCTTCTTCCAATGATTGATTGGAAGAAGGTCTCTTGGTATATAGCATTCTGCCTTGTATCTTTTGAATGAAGGAATGTCAGGAGAACTGGATGGTCCGAAACAGAGAGTAAATATTGCGAAAAATCACCAAAATATGGTGCCTGCATGCTAGCCATAATAATTCTTCTCCTACTTAATATTCCAGCATAACACAAGCTCCATTTTTCAATCCTGTGTTCACGGATGTAGTGTCAAAACACATGCAGAAACGATGGCACGATGGTGCGCGTCCATAATGAGTACAAAACGGGACAAATCTAATAGACTATTTAGCAATCCTATCAACTCAAGAACGCAGCATCTAACCGATATCAGCGTTATAAGATGGTCGTTCAAGACTGCAAAAAATGGGTGGCAATGGAATCTCAATTAAAAGGGGAGTCCAAATTCGGTACACAGAGTTATTTTTGACAACTTTTTGTATTTTGGCAATGCTATTCATTTCGATTTTTTTCAACTCGTCCCAACCCAATTCAATCCAATCAAACCCAACCCGATCCAACCCAACTCGACCGGCCCCGACACATTTGTTGACACAAGAAGACACAAAATTATCAAAAATGCATATTTTGGAAATTGACGAAACCTATAAAAAAAACTATAAAAGAATCAAACAACCCTACCCCAAACCAGCTCAACCTATCCCAACCCAACCCAAACTCAACACAAATTGGTTGCATAAAACTTAAGAAACAAGAAGAATTGTCAAACTAATAAAATTGTTAAACTGCTAAAATTATCATGAATGCAAAAATTGCAAAATTATTAAAAATGCACATCAGGGAAATTGACGAAATCGTCAAAAAACGTTGAAATGTTCAGAGTTGTGAGCTTTTTGTTATAATTGCAAGATTAAAATAATATAAAAGAAGTTGCGTAAACGATTACTTCAGGTTAAGATTGTTTATATTCCTTAGAATTCGCATTGATTGATTTACCAATTTAGAATTGTTCTCTTTGGAGTTTCTTCCCCTACCTGAAGATTCTTGCATCGCCTCCTCGGTCACTAATACGCAGTCTATAACTGACCTACCCACGTTTTCATTTGTAATCTTCCACGTCTCCTTTCGTCTATAAATTTCAGGACGACCATTTCTTCTCCATTAACTACTTCGTCTGTCGACTGCGCAGCTTCCTTCTCCACTAAACCGTTCTGTTCTTCCAGATGTTTTATTTTTCCCGCCCTTATTCATATTATCAAATACTACGACGCGTCCTTTATCTCGTCCAACTCTTCCGTTATTATTTTCATTTTCTCGGTACTATATATCGTATCGAGTCGCGACAAAAAAATGTCGATAAAAATAAATTACGTAAGAGGTAGTCTCTTCAAGTTAAGATTGTTTATATTTCTTAGAATTCGCAGCGGTTGATATATATAGATTATTGATTTATGTTGGGTTGGGTTGGGTTGGGTTGGGTTGGGTTGAGTTAGGTTGGAGGATCAGTGTTAAAACATGAAGCAACCATAAATATACTAAAGCATTTTGGTAGCACTGAATTTGAACCTTTCATAAGTTTTCCCGCAATTTTGCACTTCATAAATAGACCATGTCTCTTCATATATTTCTGCCGTCCTTTTCCCTGACTGCGTCTCGATCATTAGTTTCCTGTCTACTCTGTCAAAAGCTGCACTTAGATCCATGAACATGAAACACAGTTTCTCGCTTTTCGCCCTTGCTCTGTCTGCTTAAGTTGTTCCTCGTAATTTTCCAAACCCAGATTGTCCTTTTGGCGTCACTGTTCTCCTATCCACTACATCTTCTAGTCTAGTCCGTGTCATTCTCATGTCTATTACATACATCTATTAATTAAAAGATTCCCCTATAGTTTCCCAGGACTTCCCTCCCCTAGTTTTTACAAATCAGCATCATCACCCCCATTGGTCGTCCTTCTGGCAACTCTCTTGCTCATTATTTCGTCAACACCACAGTCAACAGAATTCTCCATACTGTCCCGGTGCGTACACTCACCCTCCCGCCACTTCTATACCATCCTCCCCTGCTGGCTGCCTCCTCTTTAGTTTGTTCCTCAATTCTTGTAGTCCCTACCAAATCTTTCTTCCTCTTCACCCCTGTGTCTTCGCTTTTGAATCTTTTCTTCCCTCTCCGTTTCACTTCATAGAAGATCCGTGAAATACTTTCCCCATGCCTTCATTTCTCCTACTCTCTTCCTTTTTAAATACTCCGAATTCTCCCTTTCTTCCCGCAATCCCCTTACTTCTTATGTATTTGTTACTGTTGTCTTTCCTTCTGCTCGCATAGCTCTTTATAATTTATCTTCTCTTCCAGGTAACATTCTGAACGCCTCGCCTTCTTCAGCGTTTTTCTCGGGTAGCAAGAATGTAATCCCTCAGCATTTGTTATAATCTCCAACCTCACCTGTTTCAACTCGTCCAGATATTTAACCTTCTCCATATCGTCCCATACGTTGCAAATTTGCTCTTCTCTCCCTCTACCTTCGCCCATCAATTACACCTCCTCTGGCATGTGGTCCGATTCTAGCCTTTTCCATTGCCTGATGCTTGTTACTTCTTTCATCGCCTTCGCCATAACTAACATGTAGTCTATAACTGGCCTACCATTCGAACCCACTATGTATATTTCTATTTCTAATCCCACTTCTCCAAGCCATCGAGTACATTTGCATATGTATTCCAGCAGGACCATTCCATTCGTCCATCGAGTGTATTCTTCCAGAGCTTTTAAGTTTTCCGCCCTTGCATTCATATCTCCAGCCACAATTAAATAGTATGATGTGCCCTTTATCTCGTCAACGTTGTTATTTTCATATTTTTGTTACTGTATTTTTCCTCCCATTTGTCCCTTACCTCTTATTATTCCCCCTTCCTATTTTTTCCCCTAGCCGCACCATTTTGTCCTTATTTCTCCCATAGATCTCCATCCATAAATTCTATTTAATCGAGGCTTGTTCATCTCACCATGTTATATTCTTGCATCTGTGCCCTGCTTTATTTTCCATCATTCATATCGCTCCTCTTCATCCTCTTCCTCAAGTCGTAGGTTAGAAATCAATTAGATCAAGTTGTTTTAACGCGGAACTGTAAATCGGCTATACCACGACTGTGCACTTCTTTACTACGATGGTCGAAGTTACATGAGAAATAAAATCGGATTATCGATCGATCGCAAATTTTAGCCACTGCGTCGACAATCGGATACATTGAAGTAACCGAATAAATTGACGTACGTCGTTATTTATTTTTACCAACACTTAAATTTAAAACAAGGCGAGCTGTTGGATGCAACTAGTTGAAAATGTGTAGTGATATCGCGGCGTTTTAGAAGGGATGTGAAATGTTTTCGTTTCTGTAATTGTATTATTCGTACATATGTTTGGATTTGTGATATTTGCGGTATAAAAGCTGTGGTACATAATCAAAGTCAGATTACCTCGAGACATGGATTGTATATCCAAGAAAGCACGAGCAGTTTAGAATGTCCCCGGGCTGAGCACCCTTTGCAGGCGAAGACAAGTCGCTTTGACGGCTTCAGGGTAATTACAAGAAGTGAGTAATGTTCAGACTATACCAATTACCCTCTACGAAATAGAGCAACCCCTCGTGACGCATTGCTTCATCTCACCTCGCATTGCACAGTACAGTACAGTAGCGGAAATAAATTCCTTGGTGCCTTTCCTTAAAATTTCCTATAAAACGCAACTGAACTAATTAAACATCGTTAACTAATTTAAATATTGCAAGAGGATTTATGAGGAATCGTGCTCGTACTTATATTAATATTAATGTAGACGTGATCCTTAATTACTAATACGTTTGTTGAGTTCAGTCTCGAGATATGTAGGTAACTGCTACGTTGGGTATATGGAATAAGCGCGTTGGTTGCAAGATGACTTGCACAGGTGGATAAAATAGCTGTACGACTAGTAGGTTAATTAAACAGCTAACTTAATGGCTTCTTAAGCAATTATCCTCAGATATATTGCATGTCTAGGAAATTTACGAGTCATATGAATTCAAACTATAATTGTTAACAAGAAATTCTACATGTTGTGTTTACCTATATCTGTTTAGCAAGCGGTGTGGGTGAATCCGTAGGGATCATTGTTATAGGAAACGTCGAACGTGGCGGCATCTTTCGTGATTAACAGCATTAAAATAAATGAGAACAAGAGAAGTCCTTTAGGACTGTCCTAGGAATGCCCTGTCATCGTTTGACTACTTTCTGTAATTAGATTTCTTTTCTTCTTCTCTGAACGTTTTCGTACGTTAACATATAATTTATCTTAAGGGACGAAATAATCTTAATGACTATCTAGATAAATAGAATACCGTAAAATAATTCGTGCAAAAATTACTCGATACAATTTTTAATTTTCAATATTACATTATTTACAAATTTAACAGCGTTTTAGATTTAATTCTTCGCCATCAATGTAATGAATGAAACAAAAATAGCTCCTTCGTTTAGTTTGAACACGCTCCCATTTAAGTGAATTTGAAAAATGTACATTACGCACATATTTCGTTCTTTTGGTGAAACGTTGACGGAAGAGCAATAGGTAAGTGACAGGGTTCGGAGTGACCAATGGCCTTCCCAATTATCATTTGTCAAGTGCCCAGTTAATGAAAGTGACCCGAGGCTATAGGAAAACCACCCCGGTCATTTACAGCCACCCTTTATCTTGTTACCCTTTGAAACCTTCCAAGTGATTCTCAAAATTACGCTAAACTGGACATCAATCTATTAAAGCATCGGGTAACTAATGTTATAAATTTGCATCGTTGTGGCATTTCCGTGCACGATAGTTTTAGTGTTACACAAACGCGATCGATTGACGATATTTTTCAAATAAAAAAAAGCAAATTAATGGGAAGATTAGCCGCGTGTTCAAAACATGTTCGACCCTTTTCTTTGTTTATATCCAATATCAGAAAACTCTGATCCCCCCGAAGAATGACATCTAATGAATTGCCCGTCATTCAATCAATATAATTAGATTGTTTCGCTAAAGGGTTGTGCCCGGAATAGCACTACTCTGACACATAATTAAATAACGGATTGTGTATTGTATTCCATGTAAAGCCAACTATGATAACTTCGATGTTATGTATCTTATCGATTTATTTATTTATTTAATTGTAATATTTCAAATTATTTTTCTGGACATTACTAAATATGTAATGTTATCGGTGGGGCACTTGCTATTCAACACAATTGTAAAATAATTAATTATCGAAACCTTTCGTTTTTGTATCTGTTAAAAAAATATGTCGTTGTACAATTGGTCCAAAAATATCGAAACTTATGACTATGACCAAAAAGATTCTAGACTACTGTGCACGTGAGAAGGCTTCATTTCTGTATCAGTTAGCATTTTTTCCCAATCAGATTATTAGTTGCAAAGAATCGCATATAGACAGATCCCAGATGGGTCCGTTCGAAATATTATTATAATTTTTATGGTGTTTTTTTATATAATTTTTGTTGAAATTTGAAATAAATTCTTAGCTATATTAAAAATCGATGTTTAAAACCTAACGCATATCGGGCATATGATTTTATAAAAAGTTGTTATGTATTTCTAAATAATATATTGTGGAAATAAATAAAAGGAAACCGTTCAGATCGGTTTAAAAATTGTTTAAAGCTAATTGATTTTCGATGAGGAGGTGACTAACTTTGATCCTGGCTCTCGTCAACTTTAGCGATTAGTTTTGTGGGTTTATCTGTCGAACACACATGTCTGTGCGAGCCTTCGATCTCATCTCCTGCGCGCAGACAATTAAAAGCTTCGTTGGAAATAACTTTTAACTATTTTTTAAGTGGGTCTCCGATCTGGACCTGCTCCACAACCGACGCCTAACAATTAAAAAATTACGTGATGGAACTACCTATCGATATTTATTGCATTTAAATTAATATGTAGTTAAAACGATTTATTTTGTGGAAAATGAGGGTCCAAAAGAAGCATTAAATTTATGAAGTGTCTGGCGAAAAAGCGAGTCTTGTAATAATACAGCGGGATGTCTCAGGCATTTGAATTGTTTATTGGGTCATATAAATTACGTGCTGACACTATAATTACATTACGAACGAGTTATGTCTTTCTGTGGCTATTTCAGGTAAGGGACTTATACCTGATAGTATTGAAAGCTTTGTTCTTCCTCTGAATACATTACTTTTACCCTATAGATTTTTCTAGATCGATATTAACAATATATAACTTCATCAATAAATTTATAAATAAATTGTTTAGTCAATAATTTTCTTACTTAAATTAACTTAAATTTAATCGTATCAACATTTCATCCGAATGAAAAGAGCTTTTTAGACCAACAAATCGCAATGAATCAATCATTTTCCCATTTTTAGTTTACCATTGTCCGAAATTTGAATAAATGTAAAGTCATAAAAAATTTATTTTAATAAATTAATTTATAATACGCGTATCTGCATATTTAGTTTATTTACAATGCATATTATTTTTAAATAAATATTTATATCGCGTTTATATTTTTTTGTGATTAACCCTAAATGTGTCAAGTTATTACCGCAAACTGGATACCAACAAAAAAAAATTGTATGAGATACTAACTGCGAAAGTCTATACATTAAATTATGGTTTCGTGTATAATTACGAAAGTAATAAATATGTACAATTAGAGTTGATTTATTTGTAAAATTAAGTATTAAATACTTTTATAAATGAATAATAGCGTTCGTTGATATTTTCGAGCCATCGAGCGAAGCAGCGGCGCAATGCGAAATAACTTGCTGGAAGTTTGTGTGGATTTGTTGGCAAGAGTGAAGTGGTAGATGTCCTGAGAGTCGTTAATTAGCCATATTTTATACCTTGCACTGCCGTTTGCGCTCCACGGTAATACTAGTTAGTAATTTGCAGCGCGACGATTTATAACGATCTTGATAAATAAATGTACCTGGATGGAAGTTCAATTTAAGAATTGTCTTACAAATTTCATTACATTCTCTAATTTAATCCAACCTATTAATTAAAACGCCGAAAAAACGTTATTTAAAAATAACGATAGATATCTTATCAAATTTATATCAAGCATACCAGTTTTCAAAATAATAATAAATATTATAGAATAAGTGAACGATTCATAACATTAAACCTGTTCAAAAACACAAATCCAATGGAAAAAAAAATAACTAAATGAACTAAACTAAATCACCAAAATGTAACAAAACACAGGGAGAGAATAAAAATACAAATATAACTGCAGTATAACATTTTTAAACAAAATAAAATCAAAATGAAAATTCAAAGAAACTAATCTAACTGCAAACAAAAAAAAATAATAATAACAAATCTTAAATCAAAAAAGAAACAGTGAAGTGAACAGCAAAACTAATTTATAGTCATGAAAATTCTATACAAAATTACAGGGTCGACTGGGATAGCAATTAAAATAAAAAGTTGATCAAATCAAATATATTGTCATACCTAGTAACCGTAATTAATGACAGTTAAACGACCAAAAAATGAGGACTTGGTGGTGGTGAGAGGTGTCGTCTCGTATGAGACGGTTAGGCGGTTAGCCTTGCCCACCATGTCAAATTATTCAGGGCTAATCTGGCATGGGATTCTATATCATCTACTTAGTAGTAGGTGAAAGTTGTAAACAAATGTGTGACGAAGGAAACCACACCTCAAATCCTTCATACATATTACCCTGATGTCCTTACACTGAAGACCTTAGAGAATGTGGTTGATGAGGATATACGGAGGGAAGTACTTGCACGTTCATCAAAGGGCTAAATCAACCTGGCGATAAATGACCTTGTTTGGAAGATAACCCATTCCACAGAGCTTAAAGGAATTGAGGTGGTAGTCTTCCTAGACATAGAAGGAGCGTTCAACTCCGCACTACCTTTATCCCTCTGCAAAGGTCTTGCAGCGAGAGGGTTTCCACCTACTATTTCTGGCTGTATAGGAGCTACGCTCGAATCCAGAATTATGACCACATCGTTGTGTGGCGAAACAATCAGATTCAGAGCGACCAAAGGTTATTCACAAGGTGGGGTTCTTGTTACCTGCTATGGACGCTTTCTATCGACAAGCTAATGGTCATTGTTATTGCCTTGGGGGTTGACTTACAGACTGATGATATTGTCATTCGTGTAAGAAGCAGTCATTAACCTCAGAAACAGTGCTATATCCCCACAAAGCTAGCCAGCCACTATGGATGTGCCATAGAATTTTTGAAAAACCCTGGAGTCCCAAAAAGATATGCTGGCTTACGTGCTAGTTATTAAACCCATCCTTATGTATGACTGTTTTGTCTGATGGATGCCTACTCTATGAACGACTGTCAAAGCAAAACTGACTGGACTACAGAGAATGTCTAGTCATAGATGCCGATGGACCTTTCTGGACATATTGTATTGCAAAGTGAAGCCAGGATAGCAACAACCATTATGTGACACTAGATAAAAAGCTTAACTGGAACTCCCACTAACCAAAGTACCCTCAAAGCTAGCTAGTCACTATGGATCTGAATCCAGAATTATGACCACATCGTTGTGTGGCGAAACAATCAGATTTAGGACGACCAAAGTTTATTCACAAGGTGGGGTTCTTGCTTCCTGCTATGGACGCTTCCTATCGATAAGCTAATGGTCATTGTTAGTGTCATTAACCTCAGAAACAGTGCTAGATCCCCACGAAGCTAGCCAGGCACTATGGATGTGCCATAGAATTTTTGAAAAACCCTGGAGTCCCCAAAAAGATATGCTGGCTTACGTGGTAGTTATTAAACCCATCCTTATATATGGCTATTTTGTCTGATGGATGCTTATTCTATGAACGACTGTCAAAGCAAAACTGACTGGACTACAGATAATGTCTAACCAAAGATGCTGATGGATCTTTCTGGACATATTGTATTGCAAAGTGAAGCCAGAATAGCAACAACCATTCTGGGTGACGCTAGATAAAATGTTTAACTGGAACTCCCACTAACCAACTACCCTCAAAGCTAGCCAGTCACTATGGATAGATTTTTTGAAAAAACCTGGTGTAAGTCACCAAACAGATATACTGGCTTACGTGGTGGTTATCAAGCTCATCGTTATGTATGACTGTATTATCAGGTAGACGGCCACTTTGGAGGACAGTCAGAGCAAAAATGTCTGGTCTACTACGAATGTTCCTGAAGATATTGTGTTGCAAAGTCAAGCCAGGGTAGCAACAACAATTATGTGTGGCGCTAGATAAAAGGATTAACTGGAACTCCAATTGACCAAAGTACCCGCAAAGCTAGCCAAGCACTATACCATATGTGCCATATAATTTTTTAAAAAACATGGGGTTAGTCCCCAACAGATATACTGGCTTACATGATTATCAAACCCATCGTTATGTATGAGTGGTCAGATACGGCACAGATAATGTCTAGCCAAAGATTCTTCTGGACTTTCCTGGATATTGCAAAGTGAAGCGATATAAAAAATCATAATGGGTGGCGCTAGTTAGAAAGATTAATGGGAACTCCCAATTACCAAAATATCTACGAAGCTAGCCAGGCACTATGGACGTGCCATAGAATCTTTGAAAAAACCGAGGGTAACTCCCAACCAGATATATTGGCTTACATGGTGGTTATCAAACTCATTCTTATGTATGACTGTTTTGTCTGGTTGATGCCGACTCTATGGATGACAGTCAGAGTAAAACTATTCTACAGAGAATGTCTAACCAGAGATGCTGTTGGACCTTCCTGGCCATATTGTATTGCCAAGTGAAGCCAGGATACCAACAATCATTATGGGTAGCGCTAGATAAAAAGCTTAACTGGAAATTCCATTGATCAAAGTGCTCACAAAGCTAGCCAGGCGCTATGGATGTGCCATACAATTTTTGCCAAAACCTGGGGTTAGTCCCCAAACAGTTATGCTGGGTTACATGATTATCGAACCCATCGTTATATATGACTGGTCTACAACAGAGCCTGCTTGGGTTGCTCTTTTGAATTTCTATTTAATTTTTCATTCGTGTCTATTTATTTTATTCGTTTTCTATACACTATTATTGCCTTTACCACAATCGCATACCAACATCCAATGGCCATAAAATAGAAACATTAAAACCCAATCGATTGCCTAACGAATAAGCAAAAACAGGAAAAAATCCACTTTTCCATCTTCATTCCTTTTGGGTTTTCTTTTTTCTTGATGACATACATTCGTTTGTTTTCAATTCGATTTTCTTTTTATTTAATTTCTTTCAGTTTTTATTACTTTGCATTAGGTTGGGCATTAATTTTTGTATTTTACCTACTTGGTGAGTAAGCTTTTACCAAGTTGTATATTATGAGTGCTCAAGGTTGTGGTTTGGTACAGCCATAGTTATTATTTGATACCGAAAATCTACTATATATGAAGTGTAGAAGTAGAAGTAACACTGGCCAAAAAGCGGCGACTCATAGCTTCTCTACTATATTTTGCAAGTGATACTACAGTAACCTACTTATTATTGCAATAGTTTTTTTAGGTTGGCTTGAGTCGGGTTCGTTTGGGTTGGGTTCGATAGAGACTGGTTCGCTTGGGTTTAATTGGGTACAGTCGTGGTTGGTCGTGTTGGGTTCGTTTGGGTTTTCATTATTATAGTAGGGATTGATTGATTCCAATAAAATTATAAACTAAACAAATTCATGTTCGTCTATTATTTATTTATTTTTATAAAATGTACTAAAAATTTTGAAAAACACGTCCACAACCGTTTTGAACAAGGATTGTTAACTATGTTGGAAATATACAATACCTGTGTTAGGCAACTAATTGACCGAATTCAATAATTATCAAATATTTGGAGAAAAAAAACAATAACATAAATTAATGGCCCGTGTAAAGTTTTCCGACCTACATCCGGCGAATATAATAGAATTGATGATTTACAATCACACGTTTGTCAAAATAATTGCCTACTTTATAACCTAATAATTGTGATGTTTGATCTGTTAATATAATACTAACTAATGTTATATTTTGAAACAAAGTGCATACGTAAATAGCATAGAAATGATCTGCGAAATTTGAGGAGGCATTTTTTATAACTGTAGGCGTCCAACTGTAAACAAAGTACGTCATACAATTTATAATTATTATAATTAATTATAATTTTGTGTTATTTTTCTGATTCGTGAATAAATTTTGATGAGAAGAGCAATAACAAAAATCGAAATTGTAACCATTTTCACGCTACTGATGGAAGACTCTAACTAGTTTTTTACAATGTTTTCCTTAGATTATATAGTAAATGCTGAAGTATGTAGAAAGTCGACCATGAAACGCAATAAGTTTGATGTGTCACATTAATGTTTATTGCTCGGCAGAGATTTTTCGAAATACCTCATTGCGAAAAAGTGTGATGCAATAAATTTTTATATTGCAAAATTTTATTCAATAGCCCATGAAACATTATAGATAAATAGAAACATAATTTGTTTCCTAATGCGCCTATAAATTACTATACGAAACCAAGAATATTTTCAAGGTGTTGGGTCACTTGACATGGAATGACCCAATAGTAGACCTAAATAAAACATTTGGTAATTGACAACGCGCTTTGAAGCAAATAATCACGCGGTCTATTTTGAATCGAGGTTATTAAATATAAATACCGGAATCAATTAAGTCAATACATTTGTAATCCAACTTAAGTGGACGCTACGCAGATGAGCCTGTAACTAAAATGCGACACTACTCTTGATGTAGAACAGATGTCGGATGGTGACTATTTCAGGACCATCGTTTATACAATACAGTCACATGTGTAAGTTTGACTCTTGTCAACTTTAAAATGGCTTGCTTATATTACTTTACGTTTCTGTTTTTAGATCTTGACATGCTCACACGAATAAAACAAATAGAATAAACGTCGTATAGCCACATTTTATTATATCGAACAATAACAAACTATTTTATATCAAGGTTTCTTTCAATTCTTAATACGTCACGAATTTTGCATTAATAGAATTTCAAAACATATTTAAATATAGACTTCACTCACAATGTGATTTGTCAAGCAATTTTAGTTAATTTACTAGAATGAGGGTATTATTAAACTTACGTAACAACCTTGCGAGCATTGTTGTTTATAAAAGTGGATTAATTTATAAATTGTTATTTTATGACGCGACGCAGAATATCGAAAGGTTCTTAATAATTACTTCGATAAACATCATATACGTAGCTTGAACAAAGTTTTATTCCATAGGTTCCAATTTTTGGCACCAGATATATATATATATATATATATATATATATATATATATATATATATATATATATATATATATTCAACAATGACAATTAAATTAAACTATTTTAAATGCAAAATGTTTTTATTAATATTAAAATATTTATATAGAAGCTTTTATGGTAACGTTTACATGACTTAAAAAAATGATTATTATGTTAATTTAATTAATAAAATTCGCACGACTCGGTATAAAAGTGTAACGCCTAACAGGTCTTTTAACAGACGGTAAATGTAGCAATTATGCTTTTTAATATTCTTGTCGTGATAATAGCGTTACAATTGACCTATTTGGCGCAATTTATTCTAACTCAAATTTAATAGATAATTAAATCTCATTAAAACGCGAGAAAATGGAAATGCGGGCTTCAGTTATATTTAATCAATTACTCGCGCAAGTAAGACACGTCTGGCAATATCGTTGACATGATGGGACAATAAAAGTAAAAGCCCACATGTCGCGTACAAATCTCCTAACTTGCTGAGATGTATGTTTTATATATCTTATGGGACGCCAACCCCGTACCCTGAATAGCTGGACAAGAAACGTGAGTTTTCTTTTAATGCCACATTATACTGGCGTTAAGCACCGCTTTTTTCCGTATAACAAAATACGAACACACTTGACAGTTTAATATACAATTGGAGAAGACATATGAGACCATTAAAGTCAATAAAATATACGGGGTGACCTCACGAAATTTTACAACACCTATATATATATATATATATATAATAATCTTCCTAATATATATATACACATATATATATATATGTGTGTGTAGTCCATGAAGACTAACTGGTGGATTGCTAGACAATATTGTTTCTGGGTTATTACCCTTCGTCAGTAGCGATTACCAAAAACCTTAGTTGTTAAAATACCTTTACATGTAGTGGCCATCAAAACTTCTTGGCGCGAGCCAATCACTCCTAACGAACCACTGACAACAGAACACTGACAAGACGATACCTTGTCTAACACCTTGCGGAGACTAAACAAGAAACGACTGTCAAATGTCCAGTGTCAACACATAAAAGGATTGCTGCAATTAAGTTCAAAAATAACTGACGAAGGGTAATAACCCAGAAACAATATTGTGTTAGGTTCAGTGTATGTCTCGTCACATGACTTAGAATACTCAGAAAACTTCGAAGAAACGAATTAAAATCATCGTCTGACAAGTTATAATTTTTCAGGATGGATAGAAACCATTTCATAAAAAAAATTGGAGGGACAGCAACCAAGATGTTGGGACAAATCGTAAAAATAGCGGATATAAAAAAAGTTTTTTTTAATAATGTGCTAACTTGAAAAAAATATCATAATTAAAATGCAAAATAAATTATACATTTTCGAAAATTCATAAAATCACCACCATACAAAATGTAAAATAATTGGATGGATGGAAAAAGTGTAAAAATAACAATTTGGTAACTTTAACCAAAAATGTAAATTGTAAAAAAATTCAAAATTAGAAAACATAATTTTCTTAGAATTTCAGCCAACTATAAAGTAAGAATTGTGTTGTTGCTTCTATTTAATTACATTTAAATAGCAAGTTTTTCAACTGCCATAAAATAAATTCTCAACCCAATCCAAACCAAATAAATTCAAACAGCATTGATTTCAACCATATTTATCATTTCAGATTCAACTCCCATGACACATTTTTTGCGACCAACTTAAATCAGCACATGTACTTTTTGCGTATATTTAGATTAATTAATTAATCAACCCAACCCAACGCCAACCCAAGAGTCCATATATAGTTAAGGTTCCTATTTGTTGCTGATATTTAAAAAAAAATTACTTTTTTCAACTGCCATAAAATAAATTCTCAACCCCACCCAAACCAAATTAATTCAATGAGTAGATTCTGTATATTCACTTCAACCAGATTTTGTCATTTCCGATTTAACTCCCATAAACATATTTTTGTAACCAACCTGATCTAATTTTTGCTTATATTTAAATTAATTTAAATTAATTAATTAAATCAACAAAACCAAAACCAACGCCAACCCAACTATTTATATAATTAAGGATTCTACTTGTTTGCATTAACTCTCAAAAAATAATTTCTCGACCTAATCCAAGTATCAACAAATTGATGGATACCTCTTATATTTAAATTAATATATTTTTCAACCATTCCAACCCAACCATCAATAAAGTGATCGATCGATTTGACTAAATTTCTTAGCAGTTTCTACTAAATGGATAGTTAATTTAGTGATAATGGTAATTCTATTTGTTGTCTATATTTAAATGAATATAAATAGCAACAACCCAACCGAGCTCAATCAAAAATATATGTACAGTTACAGAAAATATATTCCAAATAGTACTAAAAACTATGCGTGAACGAGTACAGTAATACATTGGAATTTAACAGGAGAAGGAAATCCTGTAACAATGTAACAAATAAACAAGTGACATAATTATGAATATATCAGAGCATTTACATGATTAACATAGGATCTAAAAGTTATGTGAAAAATGTCCATTTTTATCTTAGTCTCGGTAATAGCTGTTACTGTAAAATCTTGTTATCCGAATTGTTCTAGAAGCCCTAATTCTTTAGCATCGATTTTTCATTCTTTTTATGTTTCTGCTTTTATTTATTTCCGTAGTTTTACTTATTTCATTGTCCCTGTCCTGAGTATATATTTCCTTATTCATTTCCTTTCCGTTGGATTCATCTATCTCCATATTCCACTTTATAATAACACAAAAAAGAATTTAATATTACGCCTCATATTTTGAAAGTTGCTCTACCTCCTTCTTTTCCCCATCGTTCTCTGATCATATTCCTTTACTCCTCCATATACTTTCCTCCGTAGCTTTCGTTCCTTTGCTACATTTGCATCCTCTTGTCTTACCAGTGTCCAGGTTTCGTGACATCTATTTGGCCGTGAGCAGCCAAATAGTTTCGATGTTCCAGGTACTCTATCACCTCTTGCTTTTCTCTCTGATTTCGACTTTTGATGTGATCATGACTCCCAAATATTAAATATAAAATGGTCTACACTCTCAAAACTGTATTCGTGTCCTTCTTCCTTGATTAAGTTCAGCTCCTACCTTGCTTATGTTCAGCTCCTCCATGCGCATTTTCATGTACTTTCTTTTTTCTTTGTGTATTTTCAGTCCCATAGGACTAACTTTTTTAACTTTTGTCGAATTGTCGCTATTATGGTGACGTCGCCATCAAACGCGTCTTACTGGTGTCTCCTGTCGTAAATCAGCTCTGTTCTATTCCTACTTGCCTGTTCTCATTATGGTTTCTAGTTAAACTGAATCGAAGATAAATTATCTCCTTATCTCAAACCAGAATCCGTCTTAAAAAAATCGAATTTGTTCACTCTTACTCTGCTCCTGGTGTGGAAAAATAGTTTTAATAGTTTAACAGTACTTTTTATTACTCTGATAAGTTTTCGAGAGATTCCTAGTTCATTCGTCGCCTCTAATAATTGTTTTCGGATTATTGTACCGTACTATTAAGTGGACATACTGTAACGTAATTTAGTTTCGTTAGACCTTCTTCCCAGTTGTAACTAAACTAGGCGGCCACTCAAATTTGGATTTGATTTTGAAAATTTTACTAAATATTTGAAAATTTATTATTTAACGATCAAATTAATAAAACGAATAAAATTATTCTACATAGTCTTCACATTAAGTGTAAACTAATTGAGTAATTAAGAAATAAATTAAGATCGCCGACCTACGCAATAAACCTGTCATATGAATACAAAATAGTAAATGCCTAACCCACTATCGTATCCAACGTCATAAATTAATATTATGAAACAATATGCAGGAGATATGTGCTTTTTATTCATTCCTTTTCAATTTTTTTTATATTTATTTGAATTCAACTTCGTAGACTTGGCAAGATTTAATTTATTAAATATGTGGAGCATATTTAGTGCAGTTCTGAATCACCCGATAAATGTTAAGTAAATTTTGCCAGATTTTCATTTACAACTATATTTTTCGTTACCTCTCGTTTTATTATTAACATACATTCACTCGCGCTTATTAAATATGCGATACGACTGCGATTCTTTAAATCCCCCAAATGTATCGGGGTGGCGTTTACGTTGCAGTCCAACCCTGCCGCACTACACATCTTACACACCATGAATGAGGCATTTATTTTAAACAACAGTAGCTTCGTTGTTCCTTCCCTGGACAGTGTTCAGATCTTAGTATCTTGTGGTGGTGAGTAACGTCTGTACATGACGGCGACGAAAGTCCCGGGCGTCACATTACGTGGCCAGCTGTTAGTTTGACCGTGAGCTATTCGGTTCCCAGTTGGGCCGCTCTCGAACCTGGATCTCCCCGAGGCTCCTTGGCCGCTTCTCTTTGTCCGCTGCTCTAGGGAACCGATTAATTATAGGTCGTTGTAGTTTGTTCCGCGTCACTTCAAAGAAAATATTAATTATTACAATTCAATTACAAATCAATATTAACTATAATTATGAATTTGAGGTCTTCGATTAGTTTTTTTTTTGTTTTTATTCTAACTTGGTCTTATTTGGTGCTAATTTATTTGCAAAATGGAAACGAAAGTGGAGATTAAATAAGACAAAAACTTATATAGGAATTATTACGGGTGATTTAACTAGATTAGTAAAATAAATAATGGAAAATGAAAATATGTTTTAATCCTTCCTTGAGAAACATTTATATAGAAAACGATCTAATGGTCAGGAAAGGAAATGTATAGGAAAAGATAGTGAAATAGCAAGAAGAAAAATACGAGAATGAAAAAATGGTCGAATACCAGAAACTGCAAATTAATGGAGTAGAGTGTAAATGGAACAGGAACGGGGCGGGAGGAAAATCAAGGGCAAAAACTAGGAAACTTTCACAAACTTTGAAGCAACGGCGACACACACACGAGGGTGAGGAATAGAACAACGAGATAGCAATTACCACGTGTAATATGAGGGAACCTATACAGAGTTAACAATGAAATATCTAGTGAAGGAAATACGATATAATTTGGATCGCATTTAAACCAACGAGAATTCAGAAACCACACAAGTTGAAGAGAAGTGGAAACAAAGAAAATAAATCTTTAAAGAACTGCTAAAACGACTATCCCGATTGGTTCGATGAGGACTGTGTAGAGAGAGCAGGGGAGAAAAAGAAAATATGACAAGGATTACTGAGTAACAACACAATAGATTGTACAAGAAAAAATTAAAAACCATTGAGGAAAAATTTCTTAATAAGAAATCCTTACCATCCTTATTTTAAAAACCAGGAAGGAGTGTGAGTGAACTGACGCAAATAATAGAAAGATGGAAGGAACACTTTGATGAACTCCTAAATACGGGAAATAAAGAAGAAAGAGCTTACGATGCCAGAAGAGTAGAGGAAGATATAGAAATACCAACGATTGAAGCCACAAAAATAATCAAAGACCTAAAAATAATAAAGATCCATGGAAAAACGAAGTATCAGCAGAAATGATTGAAACAGTTCATTTAACTGAAAGAATATATATGAGCTTGTAAAACTAGTGTGGGAGAAAGAACAAATCCCCCGAAGAATGCACAGCCGCGATGATATGCCCTTTACATAAAAAAAATTGTGAAAACTATAGAGGTATTGTATTACTGCATAACTTATTAAGGAAAGATGTTTCAGAAGGTGTCCTGGGGGAATATCAGCCAGGTTTCAGGAGAAACTGATCGGTAAATACCCGAAAAACTTATAAAACAACTATGACACTGAAACTCAAATTAAACTGCTCTGGAGTGGCCACAAATCAAGCGTATTTTTGGGTCTGAAATGGCCTTAGGCAATATGATACTCTTCAACCAGGTTTTGGAAATCATAATTACGAGCAGTAAATTAAAAATTGAATAGACAACGAGTCTCAATGTCTAGCAAAGACGAAAGCAGAATTAAAGAGGATCACAAAAAAATGGAAAAAGAAACAAAAGGACTTGAAATCAATCAACAAAGAACCAAATATTGCGGAAGGTAACAAGAATGCTACGGGATGGTGAAAATAAAATCAAAGAATATTCCTAGAAGAATGAAGATAAGAATTTATAAGGCCAACCGTTACGTATGTGTATAAGGCATAGTCACTGAAGAAAGCATATGAAGATGCCCTTGATAGACGGGAAAAAACGAACACAGAAGACGGCAGGCGAAGAAGAGGAAATAAGGACATTATGTACAAAGAAGCAAGGATAACATACGTCATAAAAGCCCAACGATTAAGGAGAATATGGCATATAGAAAGAATTACCAGAAATAGGTCACCAAAAATGGTCTTATCAGATCCCCAATTGGAAGAGGAGAAAATTGAGACCACGGAAGAGATGGCTAGAAAATTTATAGCAAGATCGAAAGAGAGAAAATGAGAAACAAAAAAGAATGGAATAAAATTCTTCAACAAGCCCAAAGCCTTCATCGCCTGTGGTGCATGTACACATGTAACGAAAAGACAGAAAAATCATGGACGTGGAAGATTACACAGCCTTTAGTAATGGTGGACAACTCAGTCATCGAGAGATAATACTAATTAAACCACCACTATTAAACTATTAAAAGAGACAGAAAATAGTGAGCATGATAACTGGGAGCGATATGAGGAAGAGACTACAAAACCTTCAAAATTGGAAGAAGTATAAAAAGTTATTGGACACCTAAAAATTATGATCATATTGAGCCTAAGTTGTTGAAGCGTAGAGGACGTGAGTTGCAAAAGGGAATGCACTTCTTGATGAAGAACGTATGGAAAGGCAAGAAATTCCGTGGGAGTGGGATTGAGCCATATAAGACCTGCGTAAAAACGGAGATAAACGAGGGTATAAAAACTATGTGGCGTACCCTGTTGGGTTACTAGGCCAATAGGTAAACTCTCCAGTCGATAAGTACTTATAATTTGCTTCTTGTAGAAGATTGTACAACACTTTTTCCAGTTGTAATTAATCTGCTACGTTTATAACTAACTTGTTTACTTGAACTGATGCTGGTTGTAAATGATTTTCTTCACATTTTGTTAGGTCTACAGAGCTTCGTATTAATGCAGTACATCAGTGAGCAGTGCCGTATTCAGTATGATAGGTTTTTATACATTTAACACGTCCAGAAAATAAGTTCAGTTGGATAATAAGAACCAAAGAAGTATAGGTACAGACAAACATGTCGTCTGAGCTCCTCATCGTTGTTGAATTTTTGTCCACTAGAAAAAATTTTCTGTTATACTGAGGTTGGTCAAACTAGCTCCAACTAAAGTCCTGTAAGAGTGTTCCCATCTCCTTCTCATCTTTTTCCCACACCCTTCCCATCTCCTTCCCAAAGAATCACTAATTTCAGGAGTATGTATTTAATTTTTGAGTGGACCATTTACACTAAAAACATTGTTACTAATTTGTTGCTGAAATAGTGAAATAGTTCTTTTAAATGTATTGAGGAAGTTATTTATTTTTGTGTATATTGTATATTTGTATTTCCTGATGACTTGACTATAGATTCTCGTTGACGTTTGCAGAGACTTTTGGTCTTGCTAACTATTACCATGCTTTTTCCGTTTTGAAATTTGAAATACTTATTTATTGGAGCACAACGTGTGTGGTTAATGTTAGAAATTGGGTGTTGGATCTGGCCTTATATACTTAATTCTACATATTATCTGGAAGAACTTAGCCATTGTTAACTAATTTGTTCATAACTCTTGATGTTGCAGTGACATATTGTTTTGCTGAGTTAGTTTAACTTACATATTTTTAAATTCATCTAGTTACTTAGATTTATCTTGCCTATATACGAATTTTCTTGTCTTGCTACTTAGGTTCTCACTGACGTTTGGATAGACGTTTTCGCCTTCCTAAATATTAGTTTCATAATTTTCGTTTTGAAATTTATCGTACTTGGTTATTGGCGCACAACGTGGGGCTTATATTGAGAATTAGTCCCGATTATTGCCATTGAGTTACTCTATTCTATATATTATTTGAAATAATTAGATTTTGTTTAGCATTTTAAACCAAATGGTTCCAAGCAGAACAAAAAAGAACAACTCGACTTTTGTAAAGAACTCAGTTTTATTAAGCTGCGTATTGAACTCAGTTTTGTTGCATATTTAGTTAAAAGTCACCGTTCACACTAACCAGTTTGTACACCTTGAACACATTGTCCCTTGAGATTCATAACAAGGCTAAACCAGCGTACAAGATCCAGTATATTTATTTATAGATCTAATCCATATTTTTAAATTAATCTAGTTACTTAGATTTATCTTGCCTATATACGTATTTTCTTGCCTTGCTACTTAGCTATAGGTTCTCACTGACGTTTGGATAGACGTTTTCGCCTTCTTAAATATCAGTTTCATAATTTTCGTTTTGAAATTTGACGTACTTGGTTATTGGCGCACAACGTGGGGCCTATATTGAGAATTAGCCCCGATTATTGCCATTGAGTTACTTTATATACTTTATTCTATATATTATTTGAAATAATTACATTTTGTTTAGCATTTTGAACCAAATGGTTCCAAGCAGAACAAAAAAGAACAACTCGACTTTTGTTAAGAACTCAGTTTTGTTGCATATTTAGTTAAAAATCACCGTTCACAGTAACCAGTTTGTACACCTTGAACACCTTGTCCCTTGAGATTCATAACAAGGACTAAACGAGCGTACAAGATCCAGGAATATATTTATTTATAGATCTAATCCATATTTTTAAATTAATCTAGTTACTTAGATTTATCTTGCCTATATACGTATTTTCTTGCCTTGCTACTTAGCTATAGGTTTTCACTGACGTTTGGATATACGTTTTCGCGTTCCTAAATATTACTTTCATAATTTTCGTTTTGAAATTTGTCGTACTTGGTTATTGGCGCACAACGTGGGGCCTATATTGAGAATTACCCCTGATTATTGCCATTGAGTTACCTTATCTACTTTATTCTATATATTATTTGAAATAATTACATTTTGTTTAGCATTTTGAACCAAATGGTTCCAAGCAGAACAAAAAAGAACAACTCGACTTTTGTTAAGAACTCAGTTTTATTTAGCTGCGCATTGAGCTTAGTTTTGTTGCATATTTAGTCAAAAGTCACCGTTCACACTAACCAGTTTGTACACCTTGAACACCTTCTCCCTTGAGATTCATAACAAGGACTAAACGAGCGTATAAGATCCAGGAATATATTTATTTATAGATCTAATCCATTTAATTATTGTTCGTGGCATTTTTATGTATGATTAACATCAATCAATTTAAATAAATATAATTAAAATTTTAAAAATATTTGGGATATTTATTGATGTTAGAAATAAAATCGATAAGACACAATGCAGTTAAAGTTCATTGTACTAGTTTGATTTGGTAGTGACCAATACACAATATAGTTTGAGCGAGTTCCGGTGTCCTGTTTAAGACGTGCGCACCATCCAGAAAGCCGTCATTTCCTGCGACCGGATACTCAACGGGGAGTAAGCAAGGCGCCAAATTCTTTTGGAATACACAACATATCTTCGCAGCATCTCCGTATGATATAAGGGGTAGGTACGCAATTACAATGTGACAATCCCAAAGGCCTCTACACCCCCGGCAATGAATCATCTCCGTGCATTTCGTGATGGCTGACTTTAACTGCGACAACAGATATAAATTTCACGCCTATATTAAGGAAATTGTAAGAAGTATATTAAAATGAAATTTATTGCGCGCGGTATATTTAAATTTTGTCGGCGAAAAATAACGGAATTACGTTACGATCAATAAAGTGCATGTGATCCCCGGTAACGTCTCATATTGTCTCGTAAATATAATATTCATGAAGCTTCCGAACAAGTGTTGCACTGATGGTTATGGCCCTTTTAAAATAAGTTCCCTATAATATCGTAGTACATAGTATTTGAGTTTTAGTGGCGCAGCGACACAGGTATCGATAAGAGCTAGTCCACAAGCCGTGATAAGCATACTAGTAGCGTGATAAGGAGCCACGCTAAGCGGTTGGGTGTGTCTCTGAAGATGGATGACTGTCGAGGGATATCCACCCACTGCGCCCTCTATATGCTGCACACGTATTAACAGCTTGTGACAACTGTGATCTATAACATTGATTCTTTAACAAAAATTAAACTTATTGGAAGGTGGAAAAGTTTTATTCTATATATATATATATATATATATGTATGTAATGAACTTTATTATAATACAAACTTGCTAAATAATATTTTCTTCCAAATCAAATTGAAATTGACGTATTCGAATATAAATACAACAAATACAACAACAATTTTATATAAATCGTAAAAATGGATTGAAATGATTGATTTGTTTACTTAGTTACACTAATATAATAAAATTTAACACTTATTACAAGTATTATCAAAGTTAAAATGTCCGGATCTTAAGAATATATGTATGTGGAGTAATATTTATACAACACAAACTGCAAACGTTAAAAAACTAGGTCAAAATTCTTCATCGATTTATGTACCCTGCAAATGCCCTCTGAGAACTGTAGCAAGTCGTTGCTTTATTTCAAAGTAACAGTATGACAAAATAACGATGAAACAAAATTAAATTAAAACGATCAAACACATACACAAAGAAAATATACAAATAATTTCATAGAGATGTTAATCGTGCATGATTATAGCTGGGATTCTTAGCCGCTCGTTTCGCCCTCATTCTGAGGTCATAAGCAAGAAGTACGACTAATTGAATAATGGCTTTCGTTTCGGTTCCCATATTTGTTTGAGTCGAATATAAATATCTTTCATACATACTTATTTTTTTAACGATGATGCAAAGCTTTAATTAATTGCCTGTTTTGTTTTTATTGTTAATAAGTATTGATACTTTCGTTTCAACACGTAATCCGATAGATTCGATGCAAAAAGATGACTTAAGTGCAGAAGATCATTATTGTTATGCTAATGATTGTTGCTAATACCCATTAAATTAACACATTACATATTCACGATTTGTGACCGGTAATATTAGTGCATCCACGTTTATCGTGTTATTATATGCAAATTATACAATATAGACAACAAATAATTGTTAATTAAGATAATAATGTAACGGCAAATTATTTCATTAACTTATAGATTGATAATTACACATTAAAACATAATTTTTTGTTGTTGACTATTTTATCGTATAGTACACATTTGGCATTGAAGTAATTCGTTCCTTGCATACTGGAAAATTGTTTAGTATATGATTTTTATATTTTGAGGCGACGGCGACGTTCTCATTTCTTACGTGAAGGCTACGTGATTTATGTCACCTATAAATTAATTTAGTTCTACTTTTGCTATTCAAATTGTTCTTTGCCGTTTCACGAAAAAAATTGTTTGTTTGACCTAAGACCTAAGACCACAGGAACTATTTTATAGTTTCTACCATTTAATATTTTTGAAAATCGAGTCCGAGTAATTATCACTCAAGACATATCAAGCAAAATTCTTAAAAAAAAAAATCGTGCATGCTTGTCAAATAAATATATTTATATGGTACGAAGTTAAATAACTTAAATATGTTACGAACAATTTACATAATATAAAGGTCTTGGCAATAGATTCGGATCATTGGAAGGAAGGAAATGTGATTCGGCGAACGTCTTTTAAGGCTTACTGTTCGAGCTTGGGGTGATGGGAGTTGAAGTAAACCGCGGGCAACAAGTTCAGGATCGCTTTGACATTTGCCGCGCATTATAAAAGGGGGGCAGATTAAATTAGCGTTTTATATCCGGAAAAATCCGTAAAGAACGACAAACGTCGGATTCTTTCGCTCCCCTATGTTTGAATAAGAAACTTAATCTCTACTTTGCAATATTGTTACTTGTTAATATTGCGCACAGATGAGAAATTGAATGAGACAATCTGATGAAATTTTCCCGTAAATATTTAACTAGTTGAAAAAACATCGGCAAATTAAATATGTATGCATCCATCGCAGATATATATATATATATATATATATATATATATATATATATATATATATATATATGTATATGCTCACTTTCATATGAAATGCACAACCCATTAAAATTAGACTACAATTTTGAATCGGTAAAATAATCCTTTATTATCAACAAATAAAGGATGAAAGTTTAGTTGAAAAAAGACAAAACAAAAATTAACATTTTTCAAGAAAAAGCTAGTAGTGGGTTGCATCCCCACGTGCAGGTATGCATGCATTAACTCTTTTAACCATGCTCTCTATTAAGTGGGCGATGTCCTCCTGGGGTACCTCGTTCCATGTAACCTCTAGATGGTATCGAAGTTCATCCAGATTCTCAGGAGGCCTGGGTACTTGTCTTAGTCGTTGCTTTCAAAATTGGAGTCTAATTCATAATAGGTGGTGTATTTTATATGAAAGTGGGTGTGTATATATATATATATACATATTACTATTATTAGTTTAAATAATTCGTTAAAATGAACGATGTCAATCGTGCATTAAAATGTCCTGAACATTAATTAAACAGGTGGAAAATTGTCTAAAATATACAGAACATTCCTAAGTTTGTATAAAATTTACACAAATCTCGTTCTTCATAGATTATTTTCTTTCTGTTATTTATACATGGAACATCAACGTTAAATTTACATATATTTTTCAATTAAAATCGCTTAAAAACTTAATTATTTATGTCGAACTACTTAATTTAGTCTTTTTTATTATAATTATTTATATTTAATGCCTAAAAATGAATTTGCAAAATTTTGAAAGCCCTTTCCCCTCTTCATATTTCTTATACAGTATGTCCCCGGATTGAGTTTACAATAGGTATCATTGCCCAAAAATTTTCGAATTGGAATTTCATGTTTTGGGATTCCGCCCTGCTTGGTCTGAAACTTAGTTTTAGTTTACTTTCGATGTGCGTTATATACTCGTTGACATATTGAACCTTGGGAATCAAGGAACGTACGTTTAGGTGAGCAACTTGCAAGTCGACAGTAGCAGGCATTTTAAAATAAGATAGAAAATATATATATATATACTCAATATAACTGCAATTAATAGCTAGCATTACATGAGTTAAAAGTTAAATCTTTTTACTACACCTTTGTCTTTGTACCTAATATTTCCATTCACAGACCAGACTTGCTGCCGACCAAACTAAGAAATGTTATTCAGAATGTAAAGCTATGACACTCTGCAAGTTTTCACAATGTTTGGCCTACTTTGATAAAATCCAGTATTGGTCAGTATTGCAATTGAAACAGCAATGATAACATGAGGTGGCTTAATAATGACAAAAAACAAAAACCATCGATTACATGTCAAGTATTTATTGTAGTATGACATGGGTCATTATCTTTCATATCGTTAAAGTAATATCACAAAACTGATTTTCATTGCGAAGTATTGACAATACTTTTACAATTAAATGCTAAGGTTAGAGCAGAAAATATGTTTAGTACAGTGTTAGGGACGTGGAAAAAGTTACAGTTAGTTAAGGAACTGCGACGGCGGATTGAATTACACAGCGACGAAGGTGTATGGTTATACTTAATACTTGTTTTTTGTTTTAATAGCACAAGTTTACAAATTCGGATAAATTTTTGGATCCGGCCAGATGAGAACGATTCTTAACGTTATTTGATGCCCTGAACTCAGACCTTCAATCCGTGTGTCAAGATTGGTTCTAGTTTTCGAGGTCGCCAATAGTGGCTGTACTGCGCACTTATAACATCTTGATTTTTTCCCACAAAACTTGGGCGACACCAGCGACGAGGAAGGAGAACGGTTACATCAAGATATAGCGAAAATCGAAAGACGATACCAGGGATTTTGGGACGAAGGCATGATGAGCGACTGGGACTGCTCGATCCCAAGCAGTATAAAAGAGTCAGTTCAACCTCTGTTTATTTCTGATTTATACTTACAATAACTGAACAACAAATGGCAATTACTGGTCAAAAATAGTAAAATAATGAATTTATTGAATATTTCGAAAACTAGAACCAATTTCAAACAACCAGCTGCTGATTTGGATTCAGCCCGTCCAATTTACCTTATAAACAGGTTGCTCAGGTAATTTAATAAAAAATTCTTATATTTTTTGTTTTTCTGAAAATTTGCATAACGCCATAATTTTACATTCTGAACAACTATTCTTAGTAATACTTTGACCTACTGAGAACGGAAAAGGTAGTTTATCTAGAACTAAAATAGTGTTTGCGAAACTGGCCTACTTGATTTAAAAAAATCGAAAGTAAACTAAAAATAAGTTTCAGACCAAGCAGGGCGGAACCCCAAAATATGAAATTCCAATTCGAAAATTTTTGGTCAATCATACCTATTGTAAACTCAATGCGGGGACATACTGTATATACAGGATTGTCACACTTTAAGCGCTGATAGTATGGCTCAAGATATGCCGAAAACTCTTAATGAACATGGGTCCGCAATGGACGGTTAGAGATACAAAACATTTTGCGTTTGCACCACTTTTTTATTATTTACAAACAAACAATGTAATTTATGAACAAACAATAAAGGCAAAAAGTCAAATGAGATATTCCAAGTGCCCTCCCTCCATTTCAAAGCAGGCCTGACATCTCCGTGGCATGGACCTTCGGACTCGAAAAGACCCACAGTGCCTCAGATTCGGTGGCAACCTTGCTCCGTGAGATCATTTACAAGCGTAGCGTACATTAACATTTTCAAATATCCATAAAGAAAGAAATCAAGGTGGTTTAAATCGGGCGATCTTGCAGCTCATGATGATTCCTATGCATCTTCGTCCAAAAGTTCAGTGTAAATCCGGCAATCAAAAAATGCCACAATCGTGCTGGAGCCACATTTGTTGCATTTGGTTCAAAAGAATCTCGTCTAAAACCCAGAAAGTTCAGATAAGGAGCGCCTGGCAATCGATTTGGTAAAACAACCGGGCCTAGTAACCTGTCGCCAAAAATCCCCATCAAAATGTTCAATGAAAAACGTACCTGATGTCCAGATTCCATAATAGCGTGGGGATTTACATCGACCCACACATGCGTATTGGGAAATAAAAAAAATCGTATCTCCGAAACCGTCGATTTGCATGTTCATTAAAACTTTTCGGCATAATGGGCATATGTTCTTCATCCGAATGACACATACACCAGCTACAGTAGATAGAAGACACCAATTTGTTGGTGTTACTGTTTTTCCTAAATCCAAACTCATTTTCAACCAGGCGCTGGCTAGACTAGACCAACCCAACCCAAACTGATTTTCGACCAAGTGCTGTCTAGACTAGAAAAAATCATATAAATATTTTGGCGAAAGCAGGTAACACGCATATTGGCTTATAGTTCATTACGTTTTCTCCATTTCAAGCCATCTGGAAATTTCGTAATTATTTCCTTCAGTATATTTTTGTCAACTTCATCCCTTCGACGTATGCCAAATTCAAACTGCACCATAAAAGACTTTCAACTAATCATTTTGTTTCATTGCAATAAAGGAAACACTTACTTAGATTATCTGCAAATAGATCGAAACTGCTAGGTGAAAAGTAATAGTGCAACCATTTCACCAATGAAAAAACAAAGTCAACGAGAATCAGTAATAAATATTTTAAAAAGGTCCCACGTTTGACGCCAAATATGGGTCGAAGCCGTTACACAAATCTGGCAAGTATAGAATTTTAACAAAACGGTTCTCCAAATATCCGTATATAAAAAAAGCAAAAATTCATAATGAACTAATAATCAAAAATTTAACACAAGTCAGAAATGTAAGAAACTAAAATAAGTGGCACCGATGGCAGCAATAAAACCGTCATCTGTTACAATAATGTACCGAAAAAATAACAGATGTAAAAAAAAAACAACAAAACCTTGAAAACAGAATAATGAACATAATGAAAGAAGATTTTTTATGAAGAATTGGTTTTCGACTATAACAAAAATAATTAACACTTTTTTCTTACCTTTAATACAAATAATACACCATTGACGTCCATGCAGTGCTAATTAGCAAAAACAGAAAATAATATTTAAAAAGCAATGAAAAATCAAAACGCTTGTGAAAGCAAACAAAATTAAAACAAAACATGCGGAAAAACTAACGTAAAACCAATCGTGCAAACCAAACAAAAACTAAAAATTGAAACAACACGTAAATGAAATTTGACAAAAGACAAATTAAATTTAAAAAAATAAAACTTCAAGGAAAACAAACAAATAAATAATGAAAATAAATAAAAATTCTAGATAACCAGTTAATAATACGAAAAAACAACTAATTCAATATATTGAGTCTAAATCCCCAATTATTTTATTAGTAATATTTCAATAAAAAAACTGCAGTGGTTCGCACTGAACTTTCTTGTATTAGATTTTGGAAAAAAACTTCAAATAGAAGTTGTTCCTTTATTCTTTAACTTTTATAAAAACACTCGATTTCGAGATATGGAAAAAGGTGATAAGAATAAATCTTACTTCCGGTTGAGATATTCCATTCAAAATAGTTCGTATTCTTCCTCGTTATTAACAACTCTTAAGTTTATAGTTTCATTTCGCTTTAATACTTTAATCGCTAGAGCACGCACACATACACAACCTAACCTAACTCAACCTAACCCTACTTACCCAACCCAATCCAACGCACGTGTTGATTTTTGATAGTTTTCGTAATCTAAACATAACCCAGTATAGAATTCGCATTAATTAAAATTGGTTCGTGCCAGACAGAAATCAATACTATTTGTTTGGTGTATTTTTAAATATACTCAGTGATATATAAACTGCACCACCTAGAAGGGGTGGAAATTTTTGGACCAAATTTGGCAGGAGTAGTGGACTAGTCCAGGGAAATAGTTGATTAAAATTTGAAACCCAATCATCAAGTACATAGTCATGGGATTTTTGACGTTTGTGTCATTTTTTAGAGGTGGTGATAGACAAGCAATTATCGAGTAATTTTTTGAATTTGTTCCACTTTTTCGGATCCCGTTCTTTAGTTTAAAGTGTTTCAAGTGTTTAACGATGCCTAGAGGAAGGAGACCTCAAGTTTACGAGCAGTTGAGTGACTTTGACCGAGGGCGGATTGTTGGTTTACGAGAAGCAGGTTTTTCGTTTAGAGAAATCGGCAACCATTTGGGACGGCCCCACTCAACAATAATGCGTGTTTATCAAGCGTGGTCTGAACATAGGGTTGAACGTCGGAGAAGAGGCACTGGGGCTCAAAGACGAACCAATGAACGTCAAGATCGCCGCTTAAGACTAATGGCCTTGATAGATCGATTCTCTACAACTAGATCAATAGCTGATCAATGGTTAGGTGAACAAGGTCGTCCGATAGGCTTGCGAACAGTTTATCGTCGAATAAGAACCTTTGGCTTGCTGTCTTACCGCCCACATCTTGTGCTACCCCTCACTGCTCAACATCGCCAGGAACGTTTGGCCTGGTGCACGGAAAGACTTCAATGGAACTTGGAGTGGCATCGAGCTGCCTTTAGTGACGAATCGCGATTTTGTTTAGGAATGCATGATGGTCGGATGACTGTTAGACGAAGACGTGGAGAAAGGCGCAATCCTGATTTTTCGATTGCGTGGCATGTTCACCGAACTGTGGGGTTGATGGTGTGGGGTGCTATTGCTTACGGCAGTAGGTCACCCTTGGTCTTCATTCGGGGCAGTATGACCGCCCGACGCTACATTAACGAAGTGGTAGAACCACATGTTCTTCCATATCTTCGAGGGCTGGAAGGCCCACTTTTCCAGCAAGATAATGCACGACCTCACGTATCAAGGGTTTCTCTTGACTTCTTTGAAGAGGCCAATGTTAATCTTTTGCCTTGGCCGCCAAGATCTCCCGATTTGTCGCCCATTGAGCACGTGTGGGACATGATGAGTAGAAGATTGAGGAATCTACCGAACCCACCGTTGACAATAGAAGCTCTACGGCATGAAGTACAGGCTGCTTGGGATGCCATACTCCAAGAAGACATTGATCACCTGCTGGAATCAATGCCAAGGCGGGTCAATGAGTGTATTAGAAATAGGGGCGGACCAACACATTATTAAAGAAAAATCAAAAAGATGAAGTGTTTTCTTTATCAAATTTTAATCAATGGTTACCTTAGACTAGTACAATGTTTCTGCCAAATTTGGTCCAAAAATTCCCACCCCTTCTAGGTGGTGCAGTTTATATGTCACTGAGTATATAATAGTAATATAAATATAATGGTTTTAAAAATTATGTTGTCTGTGGGACGTTTTATTAAAAAATATTCATTAATCTGCCTCTAAGTAATTAATTAAAAACACCTAACCCATTCTCATTCCAGTCCTGTCCAATCTGTTCAACAACGCTAAAGCGTAACATAGCAGAATCAACAGTGCTCAATCCACCTTAATGCTACCTAAAGACGAGGCATCTTCATCGCAGCCCAAACCTATCCAACCAACAACAATTAAAAATTACATCGTTCATAAAAATCCATCCCAATCCATTTCAACGGCAGGCAATGAAAAAACTAACTTGATACTAAAAAATCTGTCAGTGATTGGTTGATGGATGTGCTTTCTCAATAATTCTGCACAGCAGTTTTATTTCTATCATCTAGGTTTGGTTTTGTCAGCTTGACTCATGTACAGTTCATTTGGAGACCCAAACCAACGTAGACTATATTATTTGAGAAAGTTCAAATGTCAAAATTGTATAAATTCAAAAAATATTGGTCAAAATGCAAAAATTTTCAAATTGTATAAAACTAAAATATAAGAAATTAAAAATAGATAATTAAAAATAAATAATAAAAGAAAAGTCAGCAACGATTAAATTTACTAAATGAATATTTCCGTAAAATCTACTACGAATACCAAGCTTGCGTTACGTGTCTCCTTAACGCGCGATTATAATTTCTAAATTAATAAATGATTTGTTAATAACCCTTACAAGAGATTTAAACGGTTAACGTGTTTAGCACGAATATTCTATTAGGGCACATAGCGGAGCAAATATGACATAACCCTGGTGATATAATATGCCATTAAATAATTAGCAGGGTCGCATAGAATAATTTTAGAATTTGCACGATTACCACAAACCGCCCTCTACCCTATCCCAACAACGATATTGCCTTACTCAAGAGATAAGTTTATAATAGTACAGTTAGTGAACATTTATGAAAATAAACACAGCGTTGGGTTTGTTATTTATTAAATTTACAACAATATGGTTCATATTATATTAAATTAATTATGATATTTTAACGCAATTTACAACACATATCGATTATTTAGACATATCACCAGTAAAAGAATTTGCAATAAACATAAAATTTAATTTAATAAATACTGCATTCAAATTGGTGACAATGAACGTATCTAGGTACGTTATTGTGCTGTTAACTTGAACTTCGTTGAAATATATTTGTAGCATAAATTATTTGTTATTTTTTGTGTAAATCGTGCTTAACTTAGTCATAATATTATATAGATTTTACACGAAAATGTGAATATGCATAACATTGCAATTAATGGGACTTTCCAAAACAAAACTTACTTATAAATCTATTATTTATTTATAATCCTGCAATGTAACCAATGTTGTGTGAGAAATGGGAGATTTATTTTAAGTGGACGATAGCATTAGCATAATAACACATTTTTATTCAAGATGTACGTTTTCATTCAATTAATCATGAAAACCAAATATGTGAACGCTGTTTATCAGCAATAGAAAAACCAAGGGTCGTAGATGGGGACAAGGGTCAAGGGGCTAAAAGACGTAGTATCAGTACAGACGTGCCATGTACGATTGGGGGTGGCTATCTACGTGATAGACATACTGACACAAGACAGCGGAAAGTAGTTCTGATTTAAGAATTTTATCTTGTACTCGCCAAAATTTTCTTCATAACCACTTTTTTTATGCATTTATGGATCGTATTTTATTAACGTATATATTTCAAACGAATTGGTAATTGATTTATAGAAATTGTGTTAATTTTGTTATATAAGAGTTGCACCATTGGAATAGATATTGATTATTCAGATATTAAATTATATCAAATTGGCTATACAACCAAATTATGTTTAATTTACATCAGAAATCCACGAATCAAATAGTTTTTAATTACTTTTGATGTAAATAAATCGATATAGGACGTTGTTTAACAAATTATTAATTTATGATTTAACTTTTTAGGGTTTTCAATGGTGCAGTTGCCTGTGCCTTGTACTTATCATAACCCCCTCCCTTATATGTACATACGACTTAACACAAATTAATTTAAATGCTCAAGATGTAGTATTCAATGGAATTCAGTTTTGTTTCTTTTCAATATTTTGCGAAACATTACAACGTCTCAAATATAAGATGCAACCATTTAAATAAAATATCGAAATAAATATATTTTACAAGTTTCAATTGAAACTTGCAACCTTACTTCGAACGTAAGTACTCCTATAAAGTAATTATCATTATGATGTGGTAACATCCTGGCGAAAGGAATCTCCCGATTTATTGATTCCAGTCACACGCGGAAACTTCGGTGATTTTTTTATCGATAATGCAATAAACAACTAGAATCGACGAAAATTCTTCCTATCCGAAAAACACTAAAGTACAATTCTTAATTATATTAATTAGTGAAGTTGGGGTCTAAAGCTATATCGATTTTCTATTAATTACTTTTATACACGTGGTGATACAATTCTGTAATATCTGTTTCGGTTAATTCGAAGTTACAGATGATTTTTTTGATAATTCAGGAAGCACAGCATTGGCGATTTAATATTTTTTTATTTAGTTATTCACATTTTGACTTTCATATTTTGCATTGGATATCAAATTTAAATGCACGTACAAAATGAAGTGTTTGAATTTACATTATCGTAGTAAAAGTGTAAATAGAAACAATAATATGAAATCATCTCACCACAAACGCAAGTTTTTCATTGACTTACAAGCCGTTACCTACCCCTACACACAAAGGAAGAAATGACAAAAAAATAGAGAAAGCTGGCGAGGTAAAAGATAACAAAAAAACTAGAAAAAGATATCAGGAATAGACAAGATAGACATTGACGATGAGACAGTGATGGAAGGAATGGAAAAAACGAATAAATGAACTAAATGTAGAAACAAACATAAACGGAGCGTATAAAGTAGGACATCACTGAAATGAGAGCTCATTCAATTAATTACAAAATGAAGTATTTAAATTTACATTATCGTAGTAAAAGTGTAAATAGAAACAATATTATGAAATCATCTCACCACAAACGCAAGTTTTTTCATTGACTTACACTCTCGTTACAAACCGTTACCTACCCCTACACACAAAGGAAGAAATGACAAACAAAATAGAGAAAGCTGGCGAGATAAAAGATAAAAAAAACTAGAAAAGAAATCAGGAATAGACAAGATATACATTAACGATGGGACATTGATGGAAGGAATGGAAAAAACGAATAAATGAACTAAATGTAGAAAAAACATAAACGGAGCGTATAAAGTAGGACATCACTGAAATGAGACAGCTCATTCAATTAATTACAAAATGAAGTGTTTGAATTTACATTATCGTAGTAAAAGTGTAAATAGAAACAATAATATAAAATCATCTCACCACAAACGCAAGTTTTTTCATTGACTTGCTATCACTCTCGTTACAAACCGTTACCTACCCCTACACACAAAGGAAGAAATGACAAACAAAATAGAGAAAGCTGGCGAGATAAAACATAAAAAAAAACTAGAAAAAGAAATCAGGAATAGACAAGATAGACATTAACGATGAGACATTGATGGAAGGAATGGAAAAAACGAATAAATGAACTAAATGTACAAACAAACATAAACGGAGCGTATAAAGTAGGACATCACTGAAATGAGACAGCTCATTCAATTAATTACAAAATGAAGTGTTTGAATTTACATTATCGTAGTAAAAGTGTAAATAGAAACAATAATATGAAATCATCTCACCACAAACGCAAGTTTTTTCATTGACTTGCTATCACTCTCGTTACAAACCGTTACCTACCCCTACACACAAAGGAAGAAATGTCAAACAAAATAGAGAAAGTTGGCGAGATAAAAGATAAAAACAAAACTAGAAAAAGAAATCAGGAATAGACTAGATAGACACTAACCCCAAAGGGCAGTATGGTTTAGATACATATATACAATGACGAGAACTAGAGACACTGTTAAGAAAGTGGAAACCATACAAACCAAGAAGAAGACCCAAAAGATGAGAAGATCAATTTTTGTAGATGTCTGATATATTGGGTATCCATGGCTGGAGGAACTCAATTAAAAACAGGATAGAATAGAAAACGATATATTTTAGGGCGTGAAAAGGCAACCCCTAAACAGACACACAAAGCAAGACGTAATGATTCACCACTGATTCTAGAATCAAAAAAAAAAAACAGCGAATTTTTCCGAATTCAATGTTCACTATGTCCGAAATCTAAAAATTCTATTTTCTGTAGGTTTTAGTTGCTGTTTGCATGCAATATTTTCGGCAATTTAGATATCCAGTGTCTCATGACATTGAGATTACACTCATATACATGAACGTGTTTTAATCATTAATCATTAATCAGGAATTAGCTAATTCCAAAAATATATTTATTGAAACTTATATAAGTTATTTCATGCGGATGAAACCAGAACGAGTTCAAACGTCACATATCTACATGAAACGAACAGGAAAAAAGAAATTCTGAGATGCGCCGGTAAAATACATTACAAATACGATACGTGCTCACATTCCAATAAAGAACGGTGGTAATTGTGGAATAAACACCAGTCGTGGCGGTATCCTAACCACCTATACACAGGCACAACGTGCTCGCTTCCGTGGGTTGTCATTCGAAAATCGTGACAGACACCAGCTACTATGTGAAGCGTGATCGATGTATATAATGTCAAAGTATAAAATTTTGTTACACAAAATTACACGTTTCCCGAGATCTCATTTCAGTTGCGGTTTGCCATCTGGTATCAAATATAAGTAAATTTGCGCCGATAAAAATTACATTGTCTTCGGTACCATTTCCTCAGCGGTTGCATAAATAATAGATGCAAAAATAATTATATCCACAACATTCCAAAATTCATATTTTAAAGTCAAATCGTTATTATAAAGAAGTTTTTTTTCAAATGTACAAGAATGTGGAACATTTGAGATGATTAATTTTTAAAGCAAAATCTTTTAATAATTACACATTTAATAAATTATATTTTTAGATGTTACTTCATTATTTACGAACATTTGGATTTATTTTTAGATATAGTTAAAAGTAACTGGGCGTTAATTGAACCAATAAGCAGGTAAGATTTAATTTAAGTTTATTACAAAATTAGAATGAAACCAGTTACATGAAAACATTTAAATAAACATATTAATAAACGAATATGTGTCCCTTGCGAAACTCACAATCATCATTATTAAGGATTGCGCTTTTAAACATCAAATTAAAGTGAAATAGGTTTCCAATAAATTTAATTAGTCAAACAAAATGTACACTTCCATTTCTTACGCAATCATCTCTGTCTATTCCCCAATTTGGCGGTAAGAGGGTTTAAAATGTCTCTAAGTTATTCAATAGGCTTTAACGCTGACTTTAATTGTTAGAAACACTAAATCTCCCTTTAGAACTGACTGCCTCGATCTTAGTTCATTGTTCGAGACTACGCCTACTATATATTGTTTTCGAATCTTCTTCCTGGCTAGTTTAAACGCCGAGAGAGACAAAATCAAGTGTCCTATTAGTTGTAAAACTGTATCAACTTAAATAAATATAGCATCTCCGTTATTTTCAAATAAAGTTGTCAGCTCTTTCGATATCAGGACCCATTCAAATTGTGAACGGCTGTTTATTATATATTATATTAATATAAATTTAATTAGTCAAACAAAATGTACACTTCCATTTCTTACGCAATCGTCTCTGTCTATTCCCCAATTTGGCGGTAAGAGGGTTTAAAATGTCTCTAAGTTATTCAATAGGCTTTAACGTTGACTTTAATTGTTAGAAACCGAACACTAAATCTCCCTTTAGAACTTACTGCCCCGATCTTAGTTCATTGTTCGAGACTACACCTACGATATATTGTTTTCGAATCTTCTTCCTAATTAGTTTAAACGCCGAGAGAGACAAAATCAAGTGTCCTGTTAGTTGTAAAAGTGTATCAACTTAAATAAATATAGCATCTCCGTTATTTTCAAATAAAGTTGTCAGTTCTTTCGATATCAGGACCCATTCGAATTGTGAACGGCTGTTTATTATATATTATATTAATATAAGTTTAATTAGTCAAACAAAATGTACACTTCCATTTCTTACGCAATCATCTCTGTCTATTCCCCAATTTGGCGGTAAGGGGGTTTAAAATGTCTCTAAGTTATTCAATAGGCTTTAACGTTGACTTTAATTGTTAGAAACCGAACACTAAGTCTCCCTTTAGAACTGACTGCCCCGATCTTAGTTCATTGTTAGAGACTACACCTACGATATATTGTTTTCGAATCTTCTTCCTGACTCGTTTAAACGCCGAGAGAAACAAAATCAAGTGTCCTGTTAGTTGTAAAAGTGTATCAACTTAAATAAATATAGCATCTCCGTTATTTTCAAATAAAGTTGTCAGCTCTTTCGATATCAGGACCCATTCGAATTGTGAACGGCTGTTTATTATATATTATATTAATATAAGTTTAATTAGTCAAACAAAATGTACACTTCCATTTCTTACGCAATCATCTCTGTCTATTCCCCAATTTGGCGGTAAGAGGGTTTAAAATGTCTCTAAGTTATTCAATAGGCTTTAACGCTGACTTTAATTGTTAGAAACCGAACACTAAATCTCCCTTTAGAACTGACTACCCCGATCTTAGTTCATTGCTCGAGACTACGCCTACGATGTATTGTTTTCGAATCTTCTTCCTGATTAGTTTAAACGCCGAGAGAGACAAAATCAAGTGTCCTGTTAGTTGTAAAAGTGTATCAACTTAAATAAATATAGCATCGCCGTTATTTTCAAATAAAGTTGTCAGTTCTTTCGATATCAGGACCCATTCGAATTGTGAACGGCTGTTTATTATATATTATATTAATATAAGTTTAATTAGTCAAACAAAATGTACACTTCCATTTCTTACGCAATCATCTCTGTCTATTCCCCAATTTGGCGGTAAGAGGGTTTAAAATGTCTCTAAGTTATTCAATAGGCTTTAACGTTGACTTTAATTGTTAGAAACCGAACACTAAATCTCCCTTTAGTACTGACTGCCCCGATCTTAGCTCGTAGTTCGAGACTACGCCTACGATATATTGTTTTCGAATCTTCTTCCTGACTAGTTTAAACGCCGAGAGAGACAAAATCAAGTGTCCTGTTAGTTGTAAAAGTGTATCAACTTAAATAAATATAGCATCTCCGTTATTTTCAAATAAAGTTGTCAGTTCTTTCGATATCAGGACCCATTCGAATTGTGAACGGCTGTTTATTATATATTATATTAATATAAGTTTAATTAGTCAAACAAAATGTACACTTCCATTTCTTACGCAATCATCTCTGTCTATTCCCCAATTTGGCGGTAAGAGGGTTTAAAATGTCTCTAAGTTATTCAATAGGCTTTAACGCTGACTTTAATTGTTAGAAACCGAACACTAAATCTCCCTTTAGAACTGACTGCCCCGATCTTAGTTCATTGTTCGAGACTACGCCTATGATATATTGTTTTCGAATCTTCTTCCTGGCTAGTTTAAACGCCGAGAGAGATAAAATCAAGTGTCCTGTTAGTTGTAAAAGTGTATCAACTTAAATAAATATAGCATCTCCGTTATTTTCAAATAATGTTGTCAGCTCTTTCGATATCAGCACCCATTCGAATTGTGAACGGCTGTTTATTATATATTATATTAATATAGATTTAATTAGTCAAACAAAATGTACACTTCCGTTTCTTACGCAATCATCTCTGTCTATTCTCCAATTTGGCGGTAAGAGGGTTTAAAATGTCTCTAAGTTATTCAATAGGCTTTAACGTTGACTTTAATTGTTAGAAACCGAACACTAAATCTCCCTTTAGAACTGACTGCCTCGATCTTAGTTCATTGTTCGAGACTACGCCTACGATATATTGTTTTCGAATCTTCTTCCTGGCTAGTTTAAACGCCGAGAGAGACAAAATCAAGTGTCCTGTTAGTTGTAAAAGTGTATCAACTTAAATAAATATAGCATCTCCGTTATTTTCAAATAAAGTTGTCAGCTCTTTCGATATCAGGACCCATTCGAATTGTGAACGGCTGTTTATTATATATTATATTAATATAAATTTAATTAGTCAAACAAAATGTGGACTTCCATGTCTTACGCAATCATCTCTGTCTATTCCCCAATTTGGCGGTAAGAGGGTTTAAAATGTCTCTAAGTTATTCAATAGGCTTTAACGCTGACTTTAATTGTTAGAAACCGAACACTAAATCTCCCTTTAGAACTGACTGCCCCGATCTTAGCTCGTTGTTCGAGACTACGCCTACGATATATTGTTTTCGAATCTTCTTCCTGGCTAGTTTAAACGCCGAGAGAGACAAAATCAAGTGTCCTGTTAGTTGTAAAAGTGTATCAACTTAAATAAATATAGCATCTCCGTTATTTTCAAATAAAGTTGTTAGCTCTTTCGATATCAGGACCCATTCGAATTGTGAACGGCTGTTTATTATATATTATATTAATATAAGTTTAATTAGTCAAACAAAATGTACACTTCCATTTCTTACGCAATCATCTCTGTCTATTCCCCAATTTGGCGGTAAGAGGGTTTAAAATGTCTCTAAGTTATTCAATAGGCTTTAACGCTGACTTTAATTGTTAGAAACCGAACACTAAGTCTCTCTTTAGAACTGACTGCCCCGATCTTAGTTCATTGTTCGAGACTACGCCTACGATATATTGTTTTCGAATCTTCTTCCTGACTAGTTTAAACGCCGAGAGAGACAAAATCAAGTGTGCTGTTAGTTGTAAAAGTGTATCAACTTAAATAAATATAGCATCTCCGTTATTTTCAAATAAAGTTGTCAGCTCTTTCGATATTAGGACCCATTCAAATTGTGAACGGCTGTTTATTATATATTATATTAATATAAATTTAATTAGTCAAACAAAATGTGCACTTCCATTTCTTACGCAATCATCTCTGTCTATTCCCCAATTTGGCGGTAAGAGGGTTTAAAATGTCTCTAAGTTATTCAATAGGCTTTAACGCTGACTTTAATTGTTAGAAACCGAACACTAAATCTCCCTTTAGAACTGACTGCCCCGATCTTAGCTCATTGTTGGAGACTCCGCCTACGATATATTGTTTTCGAATCTTCTTCCTGATTAGTTTAAACGCCGAGATAGACAAAATCAAGTGTCCTATTAGTTGTAAAACTGTATCAACTTAAATAAATATAGCATCTCCGTTATTTTCAAATAAAGTTGTCAGCTCTTTCGATATCAGGACCCATTCGAATTGTGAACGGCTGTTTATTATATATTATATTAATATAAATTTAATTAGTCAAACAAAATGTACACTTCCATTTCTTACGCAATCATCTCTGTCTATTCCCCAATTTGGCGGTAAGAGGGTTTAAAATGTCTCTAAGTTATTCAATAGGCTTTAACGTTGACTTTAATTGTTAGAAACCGAACAATAAATCTCCCTTTAAAACTGACTGCCCCGATCTTAGTTCATTGTTCGAGACTATGCCTACGATATATTGTTTTCGAATCTTCTTCCTGGCTAGTTTAAACGCCGAGATAGACAAAATCAAGTGTCCCGTTAGTTGTAAAAGTGTATCAACTTAAATAAATATAGCATCTCCGTTATTTTCAAATAAAGTTGTTAGCTCTTTCGATATCAGGACCCATTCGAATTGTGAACGGCTGTTTATTATATATTATATTAATATAAGTTTAATTAGTCAAACAAAATGTACACTTACATTTCTTACGCAATCATCTCTGTCTATTCCCCAATTTGGCGGTAAGAGGGTTTAAAATGTCTCTAAGTTATTCAATAGGCTTTAACGTTGACTTTAATTGTTAAAAACCGAACACTAAATCTCCCTTTAGAACTGACTGCCCCGATCTTAACTCATTGTTCGAGACTACGCCTACGATATATTGTTTTCGAATCTTCTTCCTGGCTAGTTTAAACGCCGAGAGAGACAAAATCAAGTGTCCTGTTAATTGTAAAAGTGTATCAACTTAAATAAATATAGCATCTCCGTTATTTTCAAATAAAGTTGTCAGTTCTTTCGATATCAGGACCCATTCGAATTGTGAACGGCTGTTTATTATATATTATATTAATATATTATAAAAATAGTCGCTAGGATAGTTTGTAACTTGCCTTCGTTCTGCAAATATAATTTGTATGAACAGGGCCGCAACTAATAAAATTAAATTTTGTTTTATTTAAACCCTGCGAATTAGTTATCTATCAATTAAAAATTTATAATAGCCTTCATTATGTAGAAGGTATTTCCCCTGCTTTAAAAGCCATTTTCAAATGATTTTATTTTTTAGTGTTTTGCGTTTAATCAATTTTTGTAAAATTGAATTTTAATGTTTTAAATTTTTAATTCCGTTGGTTTTCATGTTTCCTTGTTTTTATAATTCAAACGTGTTGGTAGTGTTGTTCTTTGCTTTTGTTATTATTTTCAATTTTTTAGTCTAAGTAGGTTTATTTTTTGACTCTTTCTAATTCAGACTTTGAATATTTTACCTATGTAATAATTTCACTCTAACCGAGTTCATTTAATAACGTTGTTTCAATGTGTGGTTCCCTGCTTTGTATTTTAAGAAAATTTGTTATACCTGTATTCGTGTTTCGTGTGTTTGAACTGTATTTTCGTACATATGAAGCTTTGCAGTATCTTTTGTGTAACTCATTATTTTCTTTAGTAAGTATTTATCTATTTTTATTGTTAGAGCTGGTTACTCATTTCGTATTGTAATGTTATTGTAGGTCTTGAAAAAGATTTAAGTAATAAATCGAAACGTTGACTGAGAAAAATTTGAATTTTCTTTGATGTGATCGTACAACCCGAGTTCTACGTTTTCCCGTAGTAATTTTACCTTACTCTTTAACTAATAACGATCGTTATTACGCATCAATAATTATATATATATATATATATATATATATATATATATATATATATATATATATATAATATTGTAGTCCAATAATTGTCAAAATTCCTGTCTCTAAAAAACTCAAGAATTTACAACCAATTTCAAACATTTACTGATTAATGTCGTACTTAAATATTTCATTACTCAATTTGCAGTAATTACGCTGAAAAAGTAATTTCATGACACTTCGCATTCCATTTGATGTTTTATTTTAATTAACATTTAATAAATATTCTTGTCGATTGGTTTGTTTTTCCAATGATTCAAATTCCTAAAAGCGTCGCTACCTGTCGCCCACTATATTTATTGAAACAAGGTTCTGCGATCTTTACGCAAATAAACTTCGGAATAGTTTAGTTCAAGTAAAAATATCAACAGTTATAAGATATTTGCCATCGCCAATGCATTTACATCTCACAAATAGGTTACTTTTTGTCGATTTTGCAACTAATGATAAAACTATTTTACATCATTCACAACATACGAGGGGCGTACCGAAATGTACTGTTTCAAATATTGTAATTAATTAAATATGTCAATTTTTTCAATAAATTAGTGCAAGTAATGAAAGTTCGAATAATGAAGCAATTATTGACTCGTGTTATTTATTATTTTATTTCTGCTTCGACGGATTACATTAGTAACTGACAACAAATAAAAACGAAAAACATTCGCGTTCATCAGATCGTCGGAAAAATAGTAAAAACAACTAAGATTTGAACCCTGGATATATGGACGGATACCAACTTCGCCAAAGTATTGTTTGACCAGAAAACAGATCTTAAATGTGTTATGGTTATTGGAAATTTGATCACGATTCCTTTGGTTGATACTTAATTTAATTATCACCAGTAAAATTGCAAGGCAGGGTTAAATTTTGATTATTTTTTTTATATTTTTAAATTTTATAACACTACACTTTTTATATGAAATTCATGTTTGTACAATGATATTATTTTCCATTATTTTTAGTACTGTTTTAGACATTCTATTCCCATTTTATTTGCGATTAACTTAGACATCTTTATATGCAATTTGTTGGTTTTCAATTGTCTTAGAGTTTTATATACTTTTCTTACTTTTGTTTAATTAAAATTGTACGTTAACATTGTTGTTATTTCTTCTTTATTGTAGTCGTTAATGATATATTAATAATATTACATTAAGATTTCCAAAATTGTTACATTCGCGTTTATTGTTTTCTTTTTCTTCTTCTCGTTTATTTACGTTCTCGTTCTCAGTTATTTTCTATTTCAGTTTAACTTTTTTGGTCATATTTTATTTTCTAGTTTTTCGTTCTTTAGATTTGACTTTTTTACTGTTTCCTATTGTTTCGAATACTTTTGATTCGATTTATTATTATTGATTGATTTCCTGTTATTTTATTTTCCTATTTTCTGTTTTTCTTGTTGTTCGTATTTTATCTAATTTTTCTTTAAGTCGTTCTGAGTTTTGCCTTAGTTTTTGGTTGGAACATTTTTAAATTCCAGTACTAACTGAGCAGACTGATTTAATATATTCACCACTTCAAATGCTGTATCTAAATATTTTGTGAATAGTCTAACGTTTCTTTGTAATGCTACCGTTGGTCAATTGTAAAGTTGGTCGAAACGGCAGTTTTTTATCTATTATTAGGAAGTTACTGCTGGAAGTGCAGCATGAATTTTACTGCACTTCTACAACATCTATTAACAACATCTAACATGCTGGCGAAGGGACATTTTAGCTGTCATGAGACTAAGAAGAATGACGCAATTAAGAAATCTTTGACGCGTAAATATCACCTTGAGTTGTTTTCAGCGTACATTCATGATATATATTCAATCTCCCACAATAAAACCTTCATGCCCCCCCCCCCCTGAATTTGCTTTCAAAGCAGTCAACAATTTTCAATTCAAAACTTGTCATGAATTTCAGCTGAGGTAGTATCTAAAGCATCCCATTTGTAACTATCTTTGAAAACGACTAAATATCGTTTGTTCAAGAAATTCAGATTTAGCCAGACTTAGCCACCTATCTGTTTGGTGCCAAATGACGAACAATGCATATTCCCAAAAAAGGGACGTCTGAGCAACGTGAGTTCACGGCAGCATGTTGAAAGAAAAACTGTATTGATGCCTGGTGCGTTGCTTTGAATGTCACATGTTACCTTAGTTTGGACAAGATCTAGAAAAACTAACAGTTCTTTTAGATCACTACGACTGAAAAAACCATCCACATTTCCTTTGTTACAGCTACTATAGCTTTTTTTGAACTGGAACTTTTCCTCTGTTCTGTAGTTAACTCTTCTCTTGTTTCTCTCCATTCTGCTTTTTTCAAGCGCTTCTCTATATTTTTTCGTGATTTCGTAATTAGTTTCTTAAATAGCATACTTTAATAGTTTCGTACTATTTCCTTTCTTCTGCTTCCTGGATTATGGTCTCGTTCCAGGGGTCCAGCTCTTTCCTAATTTTCGTCTTCTCCTGTTTGCTCCATTCTCCTAGTTTTTTCAAGTACTTCTGTTATATTTTTATATATAGGTTCTCTCCTCCCGTCTGCTTTTTGGCTTCTGCTCTGGATTTCCCTATTATTTCATTTTACAAGTGCGTAGTGATCACTCCCCATTTCTGGTGTTCTTCTTACTTTCGAGTCTATTACTCCTGAATCCTATTTTCTTACCCAGTGTACTTGTGCGTAGCTGCATGTTCAGAAATTTTACTTGTTATTATCAGATTATTTATCGCACTTCTTCGTGTTTCTTCGTTACTTCTTCGTGTTTCTTCGTCCTTTACTGCTATTCTACCATTGAAATGCTGTGTATATCCTTCCTTTGGCCCACTACCGTTAGCTCTTCCCAGAACTTACACTTTATCTGATTTTAATCTTCCTTGCCATTTTCTCTGGCTCTATTATTGCCACAAAGTCTAACCCCCTCTAACCAAATTCATCTTCCAATACTTTTACTTTGTTCCACGTTCCTACCTTGCATCTTTACTGTGTTTACTTTTCTCTTCTTCTATATTTATTTTTCTCTCTGTTCTTTCATCATTATTTCTTCACGTGTTTTCCAGTTCTATTTTTGTTTCACATAGTCATTTCTTTTTTCATTGTTTTTCTTGGATTGTGTTGGGTTGGATTGTGCATTTCTTCCTGTGTCGTATTTATTGTTATTAGTAGATTTTTTTATATTAATTTTAGTGTTGTAATTTTTCGTCCCACATTCGTTTCCATTTTTTGTTGTTTCCTGTATCATATTGGGCAGACTTAAGATACATGTCTTCTTCCTGGTTAAAACCAAAATATCAGAGAAAAATACCAGAACGAATATAAAATAAATATTAAAAATAATGTTTTAAATTGGTTATAAAATTTCACTGATAGCCTGTGGATTATTGATGGCATAGTCTTTGAATTATTAATGGGATGGCTTTAACCTAAAAGCGCAATAATATTCGGTTAGTTGTCAAGTATAAAGTTCAATCAAGATGGCCCAAATGAACATAAAAATTTTATTTGGATTCCAAAACTCATAATTGAGCAGCTTATGAAAAAACCCAGACACCAGAAAGAAGGAACGTTGTGTAATGTACGAATAGACCCGAATGTAAAACACAGGACAAGTTGATGGAAAACTTTAACCACGATCTAAGAACAGCGTAACAACTGGCCAAATAATACTTCATAATAAATAAAATACAACATACCTGATGACATGAGAGTAAATGCTATAAGCTCTAAAACATATGGTCATAAACACTAGAAGGCAAGAAAATATACTACATCCTCCGTGGTCTTTTATAAAATTTTGTGACGGGGGTTAGAGCACAAACATATTCTGATAAATAACGAAGTTAATATTAGTGTTCCTTAGGGTAACGTTCTTGGTCCAATACTGTATATGTATTTTTTGATAAATGATGAAAAATGGCTACATTCGCTGATTCACATTGACAAATAAATCATATTTTAAACCGTGCCCTATACAAGTTAGAAAGATATGGATTTGGTGACCTAAGAACAAAGAATTTCTTTGGACCAAGGATGTTAAAATTTGTATATCATCAGAATCGAAATGTGGATGATTTGGGGGAAAGTCAGCATACTTGTTCAAAGCATGGGAAGGACCATAACGAAGTTAATATTAGTGTTCCTTAGGGTAACGTTCTTGGTCCAATACTGTATATGTATTTTTTGATAAATGATGAAAAATGGCTACATTCGCTGATTCACATTGACAAATAAATCATATTTTAAACCGTGCCCTATACAAGTTAGAAAGATATGGATTTGGTGACCTAAGAACAAAGAATTTCTTTGGGCCAAGGATGTTAAAATTTGTATATCATCAGAATCGAAATGTGGATGCTTTGGGGGAAAGTCAGTATACTTGTTCAAAGCATGGGAAGGACCATCTGAAGCAAAATGTGAAAAGATAAGTTAAGTCGTTTAAATACAATAATGTAATATTTTCGCTATTAATTACTATACTTTGTATAATGTGATTACTTACTGTATAAAATGCATGAACTATATATACGAGTATATAAAATGTATGTGAACACATTCAAGATGTTTAGAATAGTTACGGGAGTAGAAATAAATGTAATTCAAACGTCACGGAGTTTAAAAATACTTTAGTATCGACAGCTGACAACAAACGGTGATCTGATGGCGTTCGAATTAAAGTAACCGATTATTGAATGTAATTAGTTTCTGATAAAGTTGTTCCCGTATTAAGAGTTTAAGCATAATTCCGTCATATATAATGCGCACAGATTCAATACTGATAGCAACTGTTACAACAATTATAATATTTTATCGATTAATTTCCACAAGTCACGGCAATATCGGCTGCTAACGATGGCTCGAACAACGCTTAAATTGGCTTAGCATGACTTGCTCTTTCCAGAATCTCGATGCGAAATGTGTTTATGATGACGTCTCTATTGTTTTCCAGATTACGCGGCACCGCACCAGTGACAAGTTTCGGCCGGTGATTGATTTTCCTCATTTCTTCGATGACATCTGCGAAATTGAATTGTGTATGGGATTTGGCGTTCGCCGAAATTCAGGTGCATATTTAAATTAGTTGTCGCCGAACTGATAAGGTACTTTATCAACGGGTTTCATAATAAACAAGATAAGGAGATGTTTGAACTAGAATAGTAGCATGTTTAATAAAGTGCTCGACATGATGGAGTGGACACTTCGCACACCCGGTAGAGGGATCTTATTGCTGGGCCCAGCTGTGACAACCCGCGCTGACTGACGCCTGAGTGATGGTCTCATTACTCCGTGGGAAAAAGCAGTTGTGATAACCGATGACACCTACACACGTATAGCTTTCACTACAACGACTCGGTTTTTCAATTGTTTCAAGCTCAATTACAAAGATAAATTAACGAACTATTGAACGCCAAACGTTCAGCACAGAAAAGGCACCAGAGCCATTTAGAAGCAATAACATATATCGATATCTGGTCTTACCTGGTTTTGCAGACATTCAACCATGACCAAAATTTTGAATACGATTAATATGGAATGAACTACTCACCTAAAAAAATTCAGAAAAATTTGAATATATGAAACCCGGATGGATAGACTCATGTGCCACAGTGCCCAAAAATGCACCCAAAATTCAAGCTACAAAATGAATGTGAAACAAATAAAAAAAATCCTATAATAAACCAAACAAAAGCAAACTGCATCAATGAAAATAGAGCAAATATAAACGAAATTAAAGAAACGAAATACAGTTTTACAAAAAAAACACAACAAAAAAGGGAAACAAAAACAAATGTAAAACAACTATATAACAAAATATATACAGAGCATATCTTCGTATCACCTGCAAGTAGCTTGTGCTATTTGGAAATACTTGTCTTCATTTTCTTGTTTCGCGTTTGTTTCTTCAGTTTATGATTCGATTTGAGTATAAGTAACATTTAGGTTTCAACGCTTGTCTATTAAAATCTAATGGTGACTTTATTGTCATAGTAACAGCAGAAATCTAAAGACTATTTTTTTCCAAATTGGATTTTAAATAAACATCTACATCAGCTTCGTCTTATGGTCAATATTTTAAGCTTCTCCATTAAATCCTGAATGTGGTTGGTCGTTTACACCTCAGACGTCAAGGCAAAGTTGTTAAAATCAAATTCCGGAGACTCGGAGATACAACTTTTGAATTAATAAATTTCAGCGGATAAATTTCAGGTGATGACAGCTTCATCCTTCAAGACTCGTCAGATCACAAGCATGCATCCGATGATATGCATGTAATCATACAAACATTACTTACGAGGAATTTGTGGAACGCCATCTAGACGTCAATACCACACACTCAAGCTATGTGATCACAAAAGCGATCAACATAGACCTCTGTGATCACATAACAGCTTAAATGTGAGCGTACTGACGTCTAGGTTTTTAAATGATTTTAATTTACGTTAATTCTATTTTCTTATATTATAATTTTATAATTTATAGCAAAAATGATAACACATATTATGTGGTACGTAATGTCAACGTTGTTTAAATATGCACGGGCGAACTTCGGTTAACGATTCCTAGCATTTATCTCGAATCTAAATTAAAACGTTGATGTCACTTATTACCAATTTTTAATCCACGTTCCAAAAATTAAGCACAAATAAAAAACATATAGACATGAACTTTAACAGTCACCCCGATTCTAAATATTAATTAAACTTCGATGACTGCAATAGAAAAATCAATTAGATTTATGACCCTGCTTGTCACGCTAATTATTATATTTTTATTACCGAAATGTCTCGGTTAGGTTGTGGTTCGTTTTATTTCAATAATCAACTAATTTTTAACTCGTATTTCATTGGACTGATGAGGCCATGAAACGAAATAAATAATAAAAACTTGAGTCAATTTCAATTGCAATCAAATTAAATTTCAATGTTAGTAGTACACTTCGATTTATTCATTATGTGTTCTACATGATCCCGTACACTGGACGCTAAAGAAATATTGAGAAAAATTAAAGTCACATGTCTTGACCCACTGTGAATTGTCATCTCTGATTGACCGAAATTGAAACAGTTCATAACGTAATTTACATATATCAATATATTAATATGTAACTAAAATAAAATTGATTCTTTATAGCTTATTTTATTTGCCGACAGAGGTGATCCCTTACTGTTGATATTTTATTTATTTTCTACGTTACTACTTATTAAATCTTTCACTTATTATTATTAGGACTATATCATATAATTGTTAAATTAACGGTTCTTACCCCAAACAAAATAAGATTGAAGAGTACAAGACAAGATAATAACAATAACGAACCTTAAAATTTATTCTCAACCTCCAACCCAGAATCTATACTCTCGACCCCAAAGTCTATAAGCTGGAGAGAGGTCATATTTGTTTTTGTACTTGATATGGGCAAATAAGTTCTTGTTGGCATTTGTCGAATTCAATTTTGGGAACAAATTCAAATTTCGAACTTCCGTTCAGCAAGAAGACTCCTGTGAACTGGACCAATGTCCTGCAGCTTTTACTTTGGAAGCGCAATCTTATCATCGTCTATAATGCTATCGTTTTACTCTAAGTCTTTACTCCTTCTGTGTTCTCATCTATCTTCATCTGTTCTGGACAACAAACATTCTCCAATGTTTGTCGTGCCTTAAGAAACCTTATTTTATAAGCCATCTCAATGAGCATATTAAGCTCACTGTATATCCAGATGCCATAGCCACGATGTCTCTTTGGCTTCTCCTGGTATCATTTTTGCTTATGATGCTTTAAAAGAAAATGGTGGGGAAATTGAAAAACAATTACAAAGAATAAACCACGTTTTTATCAATTTAGTGCGTTTAGAATGGATATAACATTCTGTTTACTGCAGTTTATTTTCGCCAGGTCTTCGACCTGTGAAACGTTTGCTTTTGTGATTTTTTTAGCAATTGAATTTTTTGAAATGCAACTACGTCTACATAAATTCTATGACTTAAATTTATACGAAGTTGATACTTTGTGCTTTTATTACTTTTTATTACTTTTATCAATTTGTTTTCAGTAACATAACCCTTACACGTTCGCAATTTACCCCATTTTATGGTGAATCGTTATTTATGAAAAGCATTTGAAATACAATTGAAAAGAACTGCAAACATAAAAAACATTTTAATTAATTATATTTTACTTGAAATTAATCAGAACAATTTGAATTGGAGTCCTGATTATTTTGATTGGGAATAATTATTAAATGTTACCGTATTTACTAGCTCTATTCGTGGTTTTTTTCGATGACGTCTCATTTGATTTAATTGCTATTAAACAAGAAGGTGGATGATTTTTTTTAATTATTATTAACTAATTATTGCGAGAATTATATTATTTTTTGTGCAGTGGATGTGCCTCATTATTTCCTGGCACAGAAGCCACCGTAAAAGTACAAATACAAATTTGGATATTTTTAATGTATTTGCGATATTTAGGGATTGTCATTAATTATTTGTTAACATATTGAAAAGCAGATTTTCTAATGAACCTGACTCTTGTCTTGGGTTTGTGCTGGAGTATCTGTACGTTACTTTCATTTGTATAAATTTTTCTCAATGCGCAATAAAGACAATATTATTATTATATTTGTAATACCCTTAATGGAAAGAAGGAAAGATTTTTTTGAATCCACCTTCATTGCAAACAACCCATAAGAGGATAATGGGTTGGGTTTCAAATTTAGTTTATGATTTATTTACAGGCTTATTTGATTAAAACCGCGGTTTTTAAGTTGCTTAACTATATTTAAGTGTGGGGGGTTGTGCATAATCATTTGTAACAATGATTTACAATTCTCGTGGTAACCAACCCAATCCAACCAAACACAACCCAACCCAACATAACCATACATAACCCGACAAACCGTTGTCAGAGTGCCACTGTAGATTTTTCGAATATTATGAGTTTAGAACATGAGTTGGGTTGGGTTGGGTTGAAACCACTGACAAAACAACTGACGGCTGTAAAACCAGAAAAGATGGAAAAAATGAAGCGCTGGCAAAATGCTAGTAGTAGTATTTTTAATGCACCATTGTTGATCCAAATGAGAGAGCATAGCGTTTGGCCCAAAGTCGACAACCAGTATTACTCCAGTATTATTTTCCTGGCGACATAGACCACATCATCATATTATAAAACTTGTCTGTGCTGTTGGAAAGTCCAGTGCTTAAGTTGATGAATAAATTTTACGATGTGCAGGTTTTTTTCATACAAAGTGTCTATGATCCAAAAGTTCACGCGGGGCGCATGTGTAACAATTTACTTTCTGATTCAAATAATATATACCCACCACTAACTGAGATAACCTGAGATTTTATAAAAAATAAATTAGTGATATGCTACAGTATTTATTTTATTTTTTAAATATTTCTAAGTAAGTGACGTTTTATTTGGTGTATTTTTAACATGTAACCATATTTGTTGCGCATGCGTGTGTGATTGTGTATGAATTCCATCATCGAATTAAATATCATATTAGTATAACCACCTGATGATGATTTTTGTTGAAATTGTAGTTAAATGTTTTAATAGATAAATTTATTAAAGATTAAGGTGTAAAAAGTTTTAGGTTAAATATAAGTATTGTGTAAACAAATTTTCAATTAAGAATGGATTAGTTGTGTGTTTGTAAATGTTATAAAAAACGTTTAGAATTTGATGTTTTATTGTATTACAGTCTTTACTAAAAGTGTAGATATAAACAAGTGAAGCTGTTTAAAGAAACTGTGTTTACATGTGGTGTTCTAGCGTCACTCTCATAGTTTGTTTATGCAGGATCGCGAGCCAATGTCGCTAATGCTTGCCGATGACACGTGCCTGCCGTTGTCCCATTAAATTACATATATTTTTAGTCTTTTGTATACACATGCGTCAAAAGTTTATGTTTGCTTCGTAGCTGTCAACCGCAATGTTTGCCATAAAATCGATTAGTTTATGCAATATTAATATTATCTTATTTTAACTCCTTGTTATGTTGTAATTAAACTATTCTAGGTAACGTACCCTACAAACTTTGTTATTGCCAGTCAATGTGTTCTCCTTGTTTCTGGTTTAATTACAAATTATTTTTTATATCTCAAGATCTAAGGAATTTTATAAACAGGAAAATTGCCCATTTTGATTGTTTATGCATTTATATGTCTTTTAAGTGCACATGTTTGGCGAAACACGCGTTTTCGTGGTACAAATATAAAAAAAAAACAATAAATACAAAGCAATATAAATAAATGGCTATTATTAGTCATTATAAATATGCCTGAACAATTTCCGAATGTACTAACATAAGCAATTTATACAAAAATAACAATTTTTTGAAGTGTTATTAGTTTCGGGAGTTAGTTATTTAAATCAACGACTGTAAAAATAACATTATTGACTGAGACATAAACGAATAGGTAACTCAAGTCAGCCCCACGTTAGGCGCCAAATTTATAACTACGGAATAATACAACCACAAAAATTTCACGTTAAGCAATAAGGAATAGGTGTTAAGATACACAAAACTTCGTCATAACAACAACAACATACGACACTAATTAAACGCGATATTAAACAAATATGGAATTCCCATATCGCAACGTGCTTAAATAAACTAAACGTTGCAAATAAAATTTTAAAAAATATTTATTTACGGAAGTGCATATTTTATTAGAAATAAATCTGTTTATATTTTTACGGTACGGTTATACGAACTTGACCTACTATATATCGATAGTATGAGTGAAAGTGAAAGTTGATAACGTTAGTAGTCAGTTTTAAAACATATACCTGCACCAATGCATCACGTAGGGTCATCATGCTAGATCAAGGTGAATGATTTTAGGTAGTATGTTGTTGTAAAACATTATATTGATGATAAGTGGTGGTTGGAAAATGAGAATGGAGCAAAGGCTCAAGATCTGTGTATACTGCGAGCGGCTTGAAGAATGTCATTAAAAAAGCATTTGACTAATGAAACAAATGATTGATACTGTATCATGTGGCCCTAGTTCCTTGACCCGCCACGATGATGCTGTCGGTAACAAGTTTGGTCTGTACGATCTCGACGTGCTACCATTAATAAAACAGTGAGATTCTATATTAAACGGCTTCTTACCTATTTGACCGTGAACATTATATTATTCATCTACAAATAAATCAATTGTTTTATTGTTGATGAATAACACTTGAAAACACACAGACCTGTTAATACATTTATATTAGATAAGAACGTAATACATACTAATTGCCCATCTTTGACGTACAAGTCAATCGTTGTAATTATTGATTTTAAACAGTAAACAAGATTAAGGCATTGTCGACCAAATGAACTTTAAAAAAAAAACTTATGAATAATGCATACGTAAACAAATAAGACAGGTGCAACGCAAATTATAAATTAAAATTAAAATGAAGCAATGTAACCGATGAAATTCAACACCAATTGTGATGATCTAAACTTGAACTTAACTTAGTGAAAACAAAACATGTGAAAAATAACACAAATCAAACAAAGAAACAATTTAATTCACAACTAAACCTTTGGAATTGCAAGATTTATTAGGGAATCGAACGAAGATGCGTAATTCAATGAAACTAAAAATGTAATAAACGTGAAACAAATTAGTCTAAAATTAGAATAAAAAAAATTAATGAGACAATGGAAAATGTCTCACAAATGACGAAACCAAAATAAATGGAAGAAAAACAAAAATGAAGTGGAGTAAACAAGGAGTGCACGAATGACAGATGGGTTCATAAGAAAAGGGGCGAAGGAAAAGTCAAATTGCAAATAAATAGAAAACATAGAAATTTTGCGAAATATGCAACAGGGTGGAAGAAGTGAATATCTGAGGAGAAGTAAAGGTGACAAAAAAGACAGCGATTAATTAAGATCAAAAATTGGGAAGAATCGAATGGGGGGGCGGTTAAACTCTAAGAAAGAGCTTTGCAGAGAGAAAATATTTCCAAGAAAAAACTTGAGGAGGATAAATGGGGAGCACATTATAAAGGAAAATGGCAAATATATGGAAGATGAAGGGGTGGTGCTAATAAAAACTAAATACGACAAAGAAATTTATGATTTCCCAGAAGGGAAACGACCGAAAGCCCTAGGTCTATAATCTCCTTCAAATTCCCAAAATTATCCAGCAATCGTCACGTGTTTATCGGGCCTTAGAGATATCAATATTCTTCAGATTTCTGAATCCCGATAATTTCTTCATTTAAATTAGGTTGGGTACATTTTTGTATAATAACAATAATCAAATTTGTTTCATGATCAAAATGGCAAAACATACAAAACTGTCTATATTTCCTAGAATTGTATCAAAATTTCGTAAAATTTGTAAACTTCTCACAATGTCGAAAATTGTAAAAAGCTTGATACTTAAGGTTGTCAAAAATGACTGAATGTCAAGTCGACGTTCAAAAAGTTCAAAAAATGTCTAAAATGTCATTATTTCGAAATTGACAAACGTGTCAAAAATTTCATTTTGGAAAAGGATCAAAATCATACTGTGAAAGGTACAATTGGGACGAAAAATTAACACAAAAGCATTTCAAAATTGTTGAAAATTTAAAAAATACCAAAATTACTAAAGACGTCAAAAATTTTACGTCTTAAATAAAATAAAACCTCGAAATATGCTCTTTTATTCTTTTCATTGTTCTCAAACACTTGTCTTCGTCGTTAGTCACATCTTACACACTTTTGGTTCAGTCTTCGTCTTCGGTTTTTTTTTCTCGTCCTTTATCAACTGCTCTTGTTCGTCTATTTTAATTTTTTATTAGTCCCAAAATATTTGTCTTTATTTACAATTGTTCCTTGCGTGCGATTTGATTTCCTCTTGACTATTAGTCCTTGCCCTTCTTCATTTTACGTCTGCATCTCTGTTCACTTTTACGTTAGATCTGTTGCTTCAAATATCCTCTGACTTGCAAATTTCTCCCGCTTAAAATCTTGGTTTCGTTCTCTTATTTGGAGCACCAAAGTCGTAAAAGTTAAGAACGAGGAAAATAATTTTTGTAGTAATCTTTTCTGCTCGTTTGAGTTTAAGGTTTAGAAATTAATTGAGGAAGTTCATCGTGGATTGACTCGGGTTCGGTTGGGCTGGGTTGAGTTGAGATGAATTAATTTCTTTGGTTTTGGGCGTTGTTCTTTAATCTCGTCAAAGTCAATCAAATTTTCCAAATTCTCGACTCCAATCAGAGTTTCACACAACTTTATCTTGCTTAAAATCTTAGCCAGGTGATTTCGTTCCCTGCTTTTATTTAAAGCAGCAAAGTCGTAAAAGTTATGATCAAAAGAATTATTTTCATGGATAAAAGCCTTTCCTGACCGTTCGACTTTTACGGATTAGTAGAAATATTCATTGAAAGTTGAAACTTCGTCGTGGATTCAATCGGGTGGTTGAGTTCGGTTGAGTTAGGTTGGGTTGGGCTAAATTGGGTTGGTTTCGTTTGGAGCGTTGTTCTTTGTCTTTGTCAATCGATTTTTCCAAATTCTCGTCTCCAATTATGGTTCCACACCAATCCCGTCCAAATACAATAAAAAAATCAACTCAAACAAATCATGCAAAATTAGCAAATTATCAGAAATGTCAAATGACAATGATCACAATTTTCCTTGTCGCAAATGCAAAATAATTCCTGTGTGGTGTGAATAAATTAAAGCGATTAACTGAAGTAACTGTCTCACTTGCAAATGTCTGCTGCTTAAAATCTTAAACCTGAAGGTTTCGCTCCCTGCTTTTATTTGGAGCAGAAAAGTCGTAAAAGTTAAGAAACGAGGAAATTAATTTTTGTTCGTAGCTTTTTTCCTTTTCTGCTCGTTTGAGTTTTTTGGTTTGGGAATTAATTGAGGAAGTTCATGGATTGAATCTGGTTGGGTTGGGTTGGGTTGAATAGCGTTGGGTTGAATTGGATTATTTGCGTTTGTTCGTTGTCAAAAGTCAATTTTCCAATCAGGGTTTCACACCAATCCAGCCCAATGCAACGTAAAACTAGAAATGAATCAAATGTAAAAATTGAACAAATTTTAAAAAATATCAAACGTTCAAACGTCATATTACCGCAAATGTAAAAAAAATCAAGGCGAAATAGTAAAAATAATAAATCAATGACGATAATGAGAAAAAATGAGCTGGACTTACACCCCGATTCATAAATAAATTCTTATTTTTGAAAAATGAAACATTTTGAGCCGCTTTAATGTATAGTTTGTTGCATTTTAATTGTGCTAATTTCATGTTGATGTTCATATGAAGTGTGAAATGTTTGTTACATTGATCAAGTATACTGGCAGTAAGGGCAGTAAACTTAAATTAGTTATAGTGGTTAAATCCCTGTTTACACAGGGATTAACTTAACTTAAGCATTAGTTTGTGGTATAATTTTTTTCAAAATAAGAGCTGATGGTTTTAAATTAACTACTATATGCGTATTTTACATAAATATATAAAAATGTAAAACGTTTCTATATTACATAATAACAGAAATTAGTGTTGATGTATGTAGGTAGTTTTATTTGTTAAATTGTATATAAAAGCGTGTCAATTAAAAAAATGCAAATTATATAGATCTCATTAAACGTAATTGTACTTTAAAAGTATTTACGCTACGCCAAATTATGTTTTGCGTGCAGTTCTATGTGGTTAGTATATGTAAGATGCTGTTCATTTATTCAAAAATTGAATCAAAGTCACGAATATACCTACAGGTAGCATTTATGTAATCGGTGAGATCGGCCGGTACATTCTAGTACTATATAATTATTAGAGTGTAATTTATCAAGCATTTTTTGAAATTCTAGCAAGGTTTATATTTATTACTGTTCACCTTTATAGTAAAAGTGTCTATATATCATCGGAAGTACAAGGATAAAATAGTGTATAAATCCTGCGATGTATTAGATGGAAAGTGGCAAAGGACTCGGACTATTTCTTATTGGTGTGGACCGCAGTAAATATCATTACGGTTCGTCCCTCCGTGTAAATTACTGCTTGTTCATTTATGGCACAGCCATGTGTTTCGTTCACAAAGCATATCACGACGTTACTACTAATTTAATCTCCCACAATTACTTACACTTATTGAACGACGCACGTGAATGACGTACAATTTGTAATTTGATTTTTAACGTTTGATAATAGTTATTTTTAAGATAGTGCCCTTTGTAATTAGGCGATAAAAATGGAAGAAAAGATACACCGTGAACGAGCCACGGCAAAGCTCTGATGAAGTGGCGTCCATTATCAGGTCGCTGATGTGTTCCGAACGAGACTTTTGTTGAGAGCAGCTTTATGGGACCTAAACAAAAACATCATTACTGATCTCACCGCTAGCACCTCCCTCCCCTCATCAACCGGACACTAACTAGAATAGGATTCGTGGTACCCATGGGTGTAAATATATTTCTTTCAAACCATAATTCTAACGCACGCAATGTATTTCATATATATATATATATATATATATATATATATATATATATATATATATATATATATATATATACGGATCGTGTGTATTTTGCGAGAATTGTTATAGATTTTTATTTAATTTTTATTCAACCAAGTTATCAACTTCGCTCGTCTTTCATATAGGTGTATATACGGTTCATAAAATTTGAAAAATACAGTAATTAAATTTAGACGAGACTACCCTACTGTATGGGGTGACTGCGTGCTTCGATTCCTCGCGAATTTCCACGCGACTTAATATTAAAAAAGGTGTTCAAAAATGAGAAATTATGGCGCAGTGCTAGTGATAAAAAACGACGCGTGATATTATATAGATAAAAGTTCCTTTAATAAATCTCATAACAATTACGGTGGCTATATATCACAATTTCGTGTCGCTTTAAAAAAAAAACTTATATTACTTTACTTTACTAATTTTATTAGACTCGCACATCGACTATCCGCTACGGAAAAGGTGTTTTGTTATAATCTATTATTTTAAAACCCTCACATATCAACAAATGAATCATATTAACCCCAACCTAAAAATTCTTCAATTTTACTTTGCATAGATAAACGAATTTTAAAGTCAATAACAAAACCATTTTAATCAACACAAAATTAATTAACGGACGGAACAACATAATTTTATTTTATTAATCAAAATTATGAAATAAATTAATAAATTATTAAATGCATTAGATTGGAAAAAAACAATAGAGTACATATTAATTCCATTAATTAGAACAAATGTCTCAAACAGATCAGGCTGAGAAGACGATTTATTTATATTTCATTTTAGTAAAAAAAAAGAAATCTCGAGCTCTTTTATCTTGTAGATGTTTTCGAAGAAGAAAAGTTTCTAGTCCAGCCAATTTTAATATGTAATGGAATGACTTCATCGAAGTTGTCGACAATTTTTGAAGAATTTTTGAAGGATTTTAAAATTGTTGGAAATGACGAAAACAAAGATTTAGTTTGAATATTTTTGAAATGAATAACACGGAAATTACAATCACAACTTGTCCAAAATTAGTGGGCCATTCAATTTTAGTTTAGTTACACGAGTTGGCGAAGCTAATTAATTAACGTAGATAACTTTTAAACCAAACTAAATTATTTCTGATTTTGAAACAAATTAATCATCAACAAGTTTCGCAATAATTCCATGAATTTTAACAATTATCTGAAATAGATCAGTGCTAGGACATACTAATATTCACATAAATGACAAACACGTAAGTTTAAAAAATATATTAGCCAAATTAATCTCACCCAACCCAACTCAACGCACCCAAACCAAACCCAACCAACGCAACTAAACCTAACCCAACCCAAACCAACCCTACCCAAGTGATAAATTTTACATTTTAAGCCCTACGTTGATATGAAAATTGAAATGTTTTTTTTTTATATATTTAAAATAGATACGTAAGAGTATAGCAGAAACTTATTTTTGTTATTTGACTATGGATCTAAGTTAGTAATATGTTGTGTGGTTCTGCTTAACTGGCGATACTTATGCATACATTGAAATTTCTAAATAAATGGGACTTGAATTTAGATATGGCATCGAGTTGTATTTTGAAATATTGCTTGCTGGTTACTATGCCCAAAAATTGATTTTATTCATTTTAACGTTTCCCAATTTACTGAATTGTGTGTTTTAACGTTTCGAAAAACTGAACTGTATGTATCAGGTTTTCACTAACGAATCCATGCGAATCTTCTGGGATCTAAACAAGCACTGAAATCAGAAATTACTCTGGCAACTGCTCGTGATATATTGAAAAAAAACGCAATGTCGTAGCCATTTACGTCCCGCGATTCTCTTTGATCATTGGTCAAAAGAGATCATGTAGTTTCTTGCGCTCGTTGACTCTCATGCATAAACCTTTGGTCCAAGTAGGACTAAAATGTAATTGTTTCTACATAATTGTAGACCACTAAAAATTACGAAGCTGCGACACCTATTCCCTTTTCTCTTCCTCTCTTCACCTCTTATCACTATATTATTGCTCCCCTCCCTTTGTTGTAATTTTTCCAACCTCCCCTCCAACTTTCTTCTAGGTGATATTTATGTATATGTATGTTATATGATTTGGATATATTGTCGAAAAAAGTGAACCCACAACTCGAATGATTTCCCAAAAGATGATTAACCATTCCATTTGGGACTTTGACCTAAAGCTAAGATGCAACTAACACCTGACAATAATTACGTCGTGTTACTTTGTTGTTTAATGAATAATTGTTCAATCTGACCAATTCCTTTGGGAATCATGAAGTGTAAAGTCGTAAAATGTTGTTTATTATGATGAGGATGAAAAAAATGTATTTGTGTTTATTGTAGTGTATGCTCAAATGGGCGAGTAATCTTTTCGTTACTATCATTTTTAAATTGCTTCAGATTTAAAAAAAATATATTTCAAATTTTCTTGTACTTGGTGACTACTATTGCACTATTGCACACCTTCCCCTTTGCTCCTCTTCATGTATATTTTTGCTTCCCACACTTGCACTACCTGAATTTCTTTTCTCATACGTTGTCGTATGTCCCCACCAGCTCATTTGTTTTTGCTCAATATATGCTCTGTTCGTCAGGTATTTGTTTGTTTCTCATCCTATAATTTATTGACACACCTTTGACATCCATCCGGTACTTCATTTCAGTTGCTTGCAGTTGTCTCTTCTCTCTGTCCGTCAGCAAACAAGTCTTACATCCAAATGTCAATCAAAACTCCTAGATATTGAAATATATCTACTTTAGTAGTCGATTCCTCCTGTTATTTTACTTAATTTACATGAGACATGAGACATGAGAAGCAGGATGAAGAATCCTGCTTCTCATGTCGCCTTCCATTCTCCTCATCTCCTCCCTCCTGTCCATTCTTCCCACTCTCCTTCTCCTCCTTGACTGACTGATCTGAAACATTGTTTTGTTTTATGTATTTACCTTTTCCCTCCTTTTCCTGCCCTATTATTTCTTCCTCTTTAGCCTCCCAAGTAACTACACTCCCTTCCCTTTCTCCCCCAACACCCTTCCCCAATCCCTGCCCATTTTCTCTTCCTCTCTACTCCATCCCATTTATTCACACTCCTCCCACCAATGACTCCATTCGACGCTTTGTTTTCCTCATACCTCACACCTCATGTAATCTCCCGCATACAATATTTATTTACCTTTTCTTTGTTGCCGCATCTAAACCTAGCTATCATCCTTTCTTCTTCCGCCGAGTTTCCTCCTCTCAGGTATTTCAAACTCCTTCCATGTACTTGTGTCCATTTAAACCTCTTGAATTTATTATTTTCTCACTCCTTTCCTGTGCTTCTACTTGTTTGCACCTCTCCTCAAATTCTTTATCCACCTTTTTCCCCTCAATTTTTATTCTTTCTACTTCCCTGGTCGAAATCCATGCTTTCTCATACATCTCTATTCATCCTTTTTCCAGTTGCGATAGCCCCCTTCCCTTACTTACTTCCCCTCCACTACCTTTTCTGCCAGGCTATCGTCTCCGCTCCCTTTCACCATCGCCTCTACTCTCAGCCTCTCTCTCCCTGTCTCTTGCCTCACGATGTAGTCTGAAGCCGATTATAATATAGCGCCCTTTTTATCTGTCTTATCTATGTCCTTTCTAGTGTCTTGTGTTCTTTATTCCCCCATATTTCAGCCCCATAGTTTCTTTTTACGCACACGTCCCAAATCCTCATTTTCTCCTTCCCCTTTCGCCAAAAGGCGCCCCCGCAAACCCTCGTCTGCCTTCCTCGCCTTTTTACACATATGCCTCATGTGTCCGTCCTTACTGTTGTTGTCTCTAATTATGCACCTTAGGTATAACCATTCCCTCACCTGTTCAATATCTCCTTTCCATTTCACTTTCACCTCCCTTCTTTTTCCTCCACATTTCCTGAATAATGTGGCTATAAATTTCCGAAAACTTGAGTTGAGGAAGGATAATACCGATAAGAAAGTGTGGACACACGATCACTCAATCGAGAGAGACTCTAACTCCGAGATTATTCCTGGAGGCAACTTCCAGTTCCACGTTGCCTGTTAAAGTTTAAATGCCCGATGAAAAAAATAATATCGCAATGCGTCCCCGTGGGAAAGTGTCATTAGATAAATACATCAACAATAACAGACAACCAATCAGCAAGAGGGAGGCCCCAGTAGACGTGGAATGATGAACTAGCAGAAATATTGAAGAGAAAAGCCAGATCGTTGACAGAAGCAAAATACAAACTACAAACAATAAGCAATAGTCTAAATTTTTACTTGAAAGTTAGATGTAATATAACACACACATTACACTTTAGAGTAATCTAGGCTATCTACGTATATTATGTTTTTTATCAAATTAATTGCTTTGATGTTTTTGTTTGTTCGAATAGGGTTTATACGTTAGTTCGTTTTGAACACTGATTTTTATTATTAATGCTCTTTGGTTGGATAGTTCAATCAGAGATCACACTGCAATTTTTTAGAACGTGTATTTGTTGCTGATGTGTGGAAATAACACCGAAACTTTTCAGACCATCTGTCTGTATGATTACTCCATCATAGTGTTTCGTTTTATTGTCAAAATTCTCAAATAAGTTTCTAGTTCTAATTCAGTGTAAGTCTTCTATTTGTGTAATATTCGCCGAGTGTACTAGAACTAGTACTAGATCATAGTGTTATGAACGAACCTCTTCTTCATCATATTAATACTTGAGGAAATTCCAATTTGTTTATTCCAGTTACCAATCATTATTTATTATTGCCATTTGCATGTTTCAGCAGTGATTATTACTCTTGCGTTTAATTTCTTTAAATAACCCCCCACCCCTCATTGCACCCGTTCTCCTCACCCATTCGTTTCATCCAGTTCCATGTTAAGTATTGATAAAAATCTTCGGCGTACTAGTCACGTACTCAATTCAATCAATCATTTTGCTATTTTCGTGGATAGACTCAAGTCCATTGACTTATTCATTCATTTTTATACTATTTTTTATCATTGGATTTGTCTTTTTCATTAGCGTTTTATTGCCACAGTAACAGAGGTCGTAAATGACGTTTACAAGTGAGCTTTCGCGAATACAAAAATCGTTCTGTAATTAAAATCTATAATCTATATATATAGTATGTAATAATAAATATACTCAGTGACATATAAACTGCACCACCTAGAATGGGTGGGAATTTTTGGACCAAATTTAGCAGGAATAATGGACTAGTCCAGGGAAATAGTTGATTAAAATTTGAAACCCAATCATCAAGTAGCCATGGGATTTTTGACGTTTGTGTCATTTTTTAGAGGTGGTGATAGACAAGCAATTATCGAGTCATTTTTTAAATTTGTTCCACTTTTTCGGGTCCTGTTCTTTAGTTTAAAGTGTTTCAAGTGTTTAACGGTGCCTAGAGGAAAGAGACCTCAAGTTTACCAGCAGTTGAGTGACTTTGACCGAGGGCGGATTGTTGGTTTACGAGAAGCAGGTTTTTCGTTTAGAGAAATCGGCAACCGTTTGGGACGGCACCATTCAACAATAATGCGTGTATATCAAGCGTGGTCTGAACATGGGGTTGAACGTCGGAGAAGAGGCACTGGGGCTCAAAGACGAACCAATGAACGTCAAGATCGCCGCTTAAGACTAATGGCCTTGAGAGACCGATTCTCTACAACTAGATCAATAGCTGATCAATGGTTAGGTGAACAAGGTCGTCCGATAGGTTTGCGAACAGTTTATCGTCGAATAAGAACCTTTGGCTTGCTGTCTTACCGCCCACATCTTGTGCTACCCCTCACTGCTCAACATCGCCAGGAACGATTGGCCTGGTGCACGGAAAGACTTCAATGGAACTTGGAGTGGCATCGAGCTGCCTTTAGTGACGAATCGCGATTTTGTTTAGGAATGCATGATGGTCGGATGACTATTAGACGAAGACATGGAGAAAGGCGCAATCCTGATTTTTCGATTGCGTGGCATGTTCACCGAACTGTGGGGTTGATGGTGTGGGGTGCTATTGCTTACGGCAGTAGGTCACCCTTGCTCTTCATTCGGGGCAGTATGACCGCCCGACGTTACATTGACGAAGTGGTAGAACCACATGTTCTTCCATATCTTCGAGGGCTGGAAGACCCACTTTTCCAGTAAGATAATGCACGACCTCACGTAGCAAGGGTTTCTCTTGACTTCTTTGAAGAGGCCAATGTTAATCTTTTGCCTTGGCCGCCAAGATCTCCCGATTTGTCGCCCATTGAGCACGTGTGGGACATGATGGGTAGAAGATTGAGGAATATACCCAACGCACCGTTGATAATAGAAGCTCTACGGCATGAAGTACAGGCTACTTGGGATGCCATACACCAAGAAGACATTGATCACCTGCTGGAATCAATGCCAAGGCGGGTCAATGAGTGTATCAGAAATAGGGGCGGACCAACACATTATAAAAAATATCAAAAAGATGAAGTGTTTTCTTTATCAAATTTTAATTAATTGTTACCTTAGACTAGTCCAATGTTTCTGCCAAATTTGGTCCAAAAATTCCCACCTCTTCTAGGTGGTGCAGTTTATATGGCACTGAGTATATTTATTCTAAATAATTTCGTTCGTTTTATATAAATTTCTCTCGTGTTGATGCCCCATGTAGTTATGAACTATTTCATCTCACCTTGACATATCAAACAAGATCAATATATCAAGCACTAATTACCAATAAAATCTACGTACGCATTTACATTTACGACGATTCACTTCCTAATACCCATTTCATTCTTGCTTTTAATAGACCTCATAATAATAATATAGATGCATTTTATAATGTCAATAAAACTTGAAACCGCAGATTAGAACGAGTTCTATCCCGCCGTCAATATTGCCTGGCATATCACCATTCATTTAAATTACCAATAAATTTATTCTCGTACAATTGCCATTTTGGGTTAAATAACTGTGCAACAGGATCTCCCAGTTCCGTTTCTGTTTCATTTGCAAACTTCGAATTCGTATTGATGTTTGCACTTGTTGAATTTTAGAAGCAAATCCCACTTGATTTCAGTGACATAATCATAATCATTGCAAGTCAAAGTGAATAATTCTACAACATTATATAAAAAGGAGTCTCCTATGCATGATTGTTATTATTTTTTTCGTTGAGTTAAACTATTTATGCTGCCTCAACCTGTATATCGTAATGAGGTAATTATTGAAACGTTCAGTGAGGTAAATATTATGATGATAATTGTAATTGTCGTTGAAATGAAATGAAACTGTTCCGTGGATTCTGCGAACTATTTCTTTTGTAATTTTTAATTCGCAAATAAATAATAGCAGACGGAACGCTCGGTTATTTGGCAATATAGTTACTCATGTGGAAACGATTACTGGAATATGGAAACGCCATATTTCGGGCGGTATTAGTACCCTCATTTAAGATTTACATTACTGTAGTTAAGTTTTAAGTATCCTTGCACTAATTGTACCGTTACTTGCAATCTGGCGACCTCAAACTACTTTGTAATCTCGTTAAGGAAGAACGGTTTATAACATTTTGTCATTTACACATTATTATAGTTGCTTTAATAATGTGGACTAGTCGCAATATTAAGGTAATAGCCCCATAATATCTACCTTTATCATAATTAGAGATTTAAAACGATATTTAACTGAAATAGTTTACATCGGATTTAATCGGCCATTAATGTAATTTTAATACAATTTAATAACACGTTATAAACCCTCTTGTAAATAACAAGGAAGGAAAATAAATAATCTATGGAAATTTGTAATTTTAATTTAGCTGTGACAATTTGACACTAACAAATAGTCTTAACTAATGATGATATATAAACTTCTATTAATGTGTCGAAGTACTGCAACTCGGATAATCAACAAATTGACGTTGGTGATTTTAAAATAATTAACAAAACAAATACGTATATATAACGTTCGAAGTAAATGAATATTTAAATAAGGCAAAAAACGATTGCTAGTTATTAGATGGCCGGTACCTCTACTTCGGTGTACGGAACACATGTATATAATTAATCACGTTGAAGAACTGAAATGTGCGCTCTATCCTGTCACTTGTTCGCTGTTTTACATGCCAATTACACAAGTGTACACAGTTTCCAAATCTATTTAATATTTAATTACTATTTCGGTTTAATCCCGCAAAACAAGCAAAGGGACGGTTCGGCGATTTTGAAGTGTCCCCTTGTAAGGGGTGACAAGATATCACAATGTCGTTGGGGCGCGTGCAGCCTAATCGACCGGAAAATTACAAATATTTGATTCTTCCAGTTTTTAATTTACGTGTCCTTCTCTTACTAGCTTCGAAATTAAATTCAATGGTTACACACTCGTATTGATCGCACTAAATATTTGATTTATAAAAATATGTACACTTAATATTTTAAACATTTTGAAAAAATGTTATAACATATATTAAAATCGCGTTCTTTTTTTCATCATTACCTAACTCCCATACAATATTGGGGCTTGGGTTCTACCTTGAATACAAATAAATTTACGTAAAATATTTATTGTTTATTTAAATTTGGTAAAATTAACAACTAAATATCAATTCATATAATACAAGTTCAATCTGCAAGAAAAACAACGTTGTTAGTGTCACTCATGTATTTTAATAAACTCTAAAGAAGGTAGGTTGGATTTATTTGGAACTCGTTGACAATATTGTTTCGCTCTTATTCTGACGTCATCGGCGAAATATACAAAAATATTAACAATGTTGGTGAAAAATAAGACATTTATATATTTAGAGTAAGTCACCAAACAGCAGTTAACACATAGCATCTTAACACCATAAACCAACACACCATATATGAAATCACTGTCAAAAATAATAAAATCGTTTGTCGTTGGCCTTTGCAGACGACATGGTTATTCTGGCAGAGTCGGAAAAAGGGTTGAAGGCGATGTCAAATAGATTGAAAGGATTCCTTGACAAACGAGGACTAGAATTAAACGTGAACAAGACAAAGGTAATAATATTTAGGAAAGGAGGAGGAAGAAGAAAAGAAGCGCAGGTGAAATGGAAAGGAGAGATAATAGAAGGAGTGGGCGTACTTAGGTTATGTAATGTATGAAAGCAACAGCATTGAGACACACATTAGGCACATAAGTAAGAAGGCGAAGAAGGCAGTGGAAGGCCTGAAGAGAGTTTATGGGGGAAGAGGAAAGGAAATTCAGAGAAACAATGAGGATCTGGGATGTATGTGTCCCTAACACATACATTGCATAATGATGTATGGGGCTGAAGTAAGTAGATGTCAAGGAAATAAAAAGACTAGAGAGAGAACACATAGGGCAATTAAAAGTACATTATAAGTGGAAAAATCGACACCGGACTACATCGTATGGCAGGAGATGGGAAGTGGGAGGATCGCTGTGGAGGCAGGGAGGAGATTGGCAAAGTATGAGGTGCGAGGGATGCGAGGAAATTGTATGGAGTAAAGAGGAAGAGAAGAGGGGTCGGGACTGGAGAAGGATGCTAGGGAAGAAAGGGGAGGAAGTGGAACTGTTGGGAAAGTTAAAGAAGAGAAAAGAAGATGGAAGATGTAGAAGGGAAAGAAATATAATACAAAATTTGTTATAGATACAAGTACAGGTTGAGTTATGGAGGAGTTGGGAGCCACAAGGAGAGAATGGAACCGAGGAGCCATAAAGGAGCACGAGGATTTGAAGGGGAAAGGACTCGAACAGAAATAAGTTTATTTTTATATTTATGTAAATTATTTTATTTGTTTGATTTATGAGGGTGAATATGCCAATAAAGGTTACTACTACTGACACACTCGATTTGCTACGTAATTACAATTTTATATATTGACCAGATAAGCCGGTATTGAAAGACGTGCAAGTACTTTGCAGACGTCGCTTTGTTGAAAATGTATTTCAGTAAATGTATTAGGTGATGACACCTGCTTCGCTCTTTCTCTCTCGGCTCATCAGACCACCACACACATTCGCTGAAGGTACACGAAGTCATGCAAGCATGATGCAAGCAGGTGAGGAAATACTTTCCATCGAGGAATGGTGAAGGAAATAAATGTATATTAATATACTTTTCTGTATTCTTCTTTGGGATCCTTTTCTTATTTTTTATTGCATTTTTTTGTTTTCGGAATATGTAACGCCTCTCATCTCTTATATTATCACAGAATGTCTATTTTCTGTATTGATGGAGCTTTTTTTCTCAAATTTTCACTTTCAGCCTTATAAGATCTAATATCTTATAAGTCACTTGTTCCTGACTGCTGACTATCAATTACTTCGTCCCGATTGCTATCTTTTAAACGATTTGGTGACCATTGTCAATAAAATGACTTGTCCTGGCTGCTATTTGAATCGTTGCAATTTAAAAACATCATATGCTAGGGTACTTTTCAGCCAATGACAGGACTAAATAAATTACTCGCACGGGCATTGTTAAGGAATTCGTGGAAAAAATGCAAAGAAAAATCTCTGAAATGGTCCAGCATGCCATGCAAGGATCAGCACGAATGATAATTTATTTATGCTTAAGTAGTAGTCCACTGGTTGAAGTGAGTTCCCCGATTAAAGAGATCTTCGAAAAAAAGCACATTATAAATATAAATTAATTTTTAACTTTTCCAGTTAGTCTACTTGGATATATTTTATTAATATTTATTTTTAAAATCGTTAATTATTGTTTTTTTTTTTGCTGCGTTCTGTGCACCGCTGTAGTAGTTATTTATTACTGATAGTAATTTATTGAATTTTCATTCAAATTTTGTTTTATTCCGCTTCTTTGAGGTATTTATTTTTTACAAATTAATTTTTACATTGCATTTATTTTGTTTTGTAAGTAAGTATGGTATAATACGAATAATTTTCGTATGAATGGTTTTTATTGATTGGCTTTTCCTTTAAAATAAATTTAACAGTATTGGACGTTAGTTTATAATAGTTGTAAAAGATTACGTCATAGGTTTATTTATTTGATAATTTTTAACTTGTACTAATTAATGTAATTCAAATAGTAGCTTTTTTGAAACAAGGATGAAACTTTGGGATTGAGTCTAAAGAAACAATTATTAAATGAGACATTCACAAAACAATTACTGGCAGCGTTCCTTTGAACTTAGAATTAATAGAAATTTCTTCCTCCCCTCGTGTATCGGAGTGACTGCTAATAAAAAGTTATCGTACTTATGAAGGAGGCATGCTAATTTAAAGTCAACATTACACGAAATTATCAAGCGTAAATAACGACAATAAATAAATTATTTTCGTTTCGTTAATTAAAACCGTACGTTATTTATTAACGAAATATAAATGAGCGAAATTGTGTTTTGCAAATGCCATAATTAATTCAACATAAACCTCACGATAATTATGAAACACACCAATTAACGATGGAATTACTAACGGTTGCATCATCGATGTCACAGCAGTTAGCTAGAACTAAATTGCATCTTCTAATTACCCGCGATAAATAACAGGCATAGATCTTCCGGATTATGCTTCCGCATCTGCGACAACTACTATGGAGAGCGTTTTTAATTTTTTGTCATTAAAAACTCGTCCTACAGCGATTTATTTGTCGAATTAATTTAAAAATTAACCACAAGGGTGGGATAATTTGAATTAAGAAATTAAATCATGCAGATTAAACGACGTCACTTAGTCAGATGTATCTACACAATTTTTACATCGCTACATTTTTAAGCTTGAAATTAATGGTTTTCAACTAGAAATATTTATAAGCAAATTAAATATCAATTTTACAATTCATTGTAATTAGTTCGGAGTGTGTTTTATCATAATCTAAAAATATGTTACAATTATTATTTGTTTTTAATATCCAGTTTGCAACTCGATATCTCTGGGTAGTCTTGCGGTTATAATTATAATAATTCTTAATTACGTTTAATTAAAATGCACCTGTCGTATTTTATATTAATAATTATAACATATTTGCAAATACATCATTTATTCTGCATATACTTAGATCCGCAATTTGAAATAAAGAAAGTAGAAGCAGATTTATAGATAAAGATCACAATTCTGGTAAGCGAGATGAGATCACAGGTCGTCATCTTAAGCGAATTGCACGCTTCCTGGTTAGAATATGGACAGCGACAGCTCTTGTCCGGATTATCAGTTTACTCCTGCTGGGCATCTGTCATGTATGCAGCATCTAAGAAATTGCTTCTCAATACTTCTTATTTCATATGATGCAATGGCTTACTAATAAAACTATACTTTCCAGGTATTTAGACAAAGAAATATGACATTACTACATTTTAATGAAACTGTGGTATTGTTTTATGCGTAACTGAAATTAAATTATTTAATACTAAGAATCGTTGAATACATTGAATATAAAAAAATCGAACAAATATTAATAACCAAAGCACTTTAATTGAATAGTAGTTAAACAATGTTTGTGTGTAATATTTTGTACGATATCTACCCTTACTTACAATCAATGAAATTGAATTAAAGTTACATAAATCAATAATAAAATTGAACAATCAAAACAAAATGAAAAATAATTCATTAAAACTGAAGCATACAATTAAACGGAACAAACTAAAGCAAATGAATTAAAAAGTCATATAGATTAGTATAAGTAAAGTAAATTAAGTAAAATTGTACAAATACAAAGTCAATCATCAAGTCGTCATATTACCATTAAAAATACGTTTTACGTCACTGCAAAAATTGATATCCTGTTGCACAATATCACATTATACCACAATTGAAATGGTGACAACAGCACAACAAATATTTTAACCTTTACGATTAATACGTAATATATTTATTTGCATTGATGTTCCAGCTTTGATTAAAGATGAAATTCACTTACTAAGTTATATAAATTATCAATGATAATTACGAACTCGTATTGCCTACAACTGTAGTACATATTGCGCCCACACTTATGCAACCCATATAACTTGAAACCAATGAATTTAGTTCTCGAATAAGGGTATATTTTTAATAAAATAGTTGCATGTTGCTCAAACATGTACAATTATTATACATATTAAATTATAATTGTGTTACTACTATTGATTTTATTGCGCATATAAATTGTCTTATACGATAGATCTTGGGTAAAGATTAATGAGTCAGGTAGTATTTGTTGGTCTTCATTTTGGTTTTGGTTTTGATTTAGAATTTGATCTTGACCTCCATGTTAGTCTCTATTGTGGTCTTGATCTTGGCCTTGGTCTTGACCTTGATCTTAGTCTTCATCTTGGTCTAATTTTTGTCTTGATCTTGGTGATAATCTTCTTCTTGAACTTTCATCTTAGTCTTCAGCTTAGGCTGCATCTTAGTATTCATCTTAGTATTCATCTTAGTCTTCATCTTAGTCTTCATCTTAGTATTCGTCCTAGTCTTCATCTTAGTCTTCATCTTAGTCCTAACCTTAGACTTCATCTGGATCTTATCTTTGTCTTCGTATTGATCTTGCTCTTGATCTTTATCTTTGTCTTAATCTTGGTCTTGACTTTGGTCTTAATATCGGTCTTGAGCCTTCTCTTGATATCGGTCTTGATTTTGGTCTCTTGATCTTGTTTCATGTTAACTTCACCCATCCACCCTTACAACGGGCGCGGTTTTTACAAAAATTAAATGAATGGGATAGAGGGCTGGCTATCCCAAAAAAACCGTAATAAAATATTTGATAGATTTCCAGACTTGGCACCGATATAATGTTTTTGCAAAAACTAAAACGAAATTGATACAGGGCTGCCCCAAAAAAAGCGTAATAAAATAATTGATAGGTTTCCAGACTTATCACCGATATTACAGGCTGCTCTCCTGAGCGTTAACAGTTTGAATTTCTAGAGCGCCACCCGATGAGCATTTATAGATATTTATAGACGAATTTATAGACAACCTAAACCAACAGGCAACCCAACCCAACCCAACCCAACACAACCCAAGCCAACCCAACCCAACCCAACCTAACGGGACGAAAATAAAAAATAAGAAAACGAACAAAATCTAACTAAACTCCTTAAATGACTGACAACTACAATTTTTTTTAGAAGTTAAATTATTTATATTACGTTCAAAGGTTTGCTGTGCCGAAATTTATTAAAAAACACACAAGACTACATAAATCAACATCAAAACTTTACACAAAGTTTTCCTCAACATTCGCTGCCATTTAAACAATTTTCAACGTCAATCGACGATGAAAATTTAGTGGTACTAAGAGAGGTTGGAACCAACTTGATACCAACATGGACAGTAACTAGATAGAAATCTCGTTCCAATATGTATACAAAATATCGAAAAAGCCATAAAAAGGCTTCCTGCTTCGACGAGCAAACCAATCCACGATGTGATTCAGTTACGCAGCTACGAAACATATAGCGACTAAGACCGATACAAATCCCACATGCGATAAATTCAAGGGGCTAAACCTTTTCAAAATTCTACATTCGTACATATTAATCGAACCGAATTCCCCACTACCGGAAGACGTCCTTGTTCACGCGCGCTGTCAATGAGCAACTAATTATCTATTAAGCTCAAAAGATGACACTCTAAGTATCAAAGAGTGCAAAAATTGAACGTAACATGTAATTAGTACTATTGACGTTGTTTACGTTTCTCCTCGTGTTCGTGTTCGTGTTCGTGTTCGTGTTGTTAATGATATTAGTCTTGCTCTTGATCTTGGTCTTGATGTGTTTTGTGATCTAGTTGTTGATCTGGTGTTTGATCGAGTTCTTGATGTGGTTCTTGATCTGGTTTTTGATCTGATTTGTGATCTAGTTCTTGATCTGGTTCTGGTTCTTGGTCTTGATGTTGTAGTTGCTATATTTTGTTTGTTGTCATTCTCTACACATTAAACTGCCAGAATGCAAACACAAGATCATATAGAAGGTAAACGATAAAAGATCCAAATATAATGGTTAATAATATTTAACAAACCTAAATGCCACCGTTTTGAACGCGTTAGCGAAAAACACGAAATGATGACATGAATTCATTGTGCATTTTTGTTTTCATTTTTAAACAATATTACTTGATCTATTTCTGTTAAAACTTGTCATTTGTTACAGGCCATTCTCGAATACCTTGGTTTCTTGTTGATAGAAGTGCTGGATGGGTGAAAAACCGTGCGGATGGTGAGTTCCAATTAATTTTTACTAAAACAATTATTCAAGAATTAGATTTAGTGCGCGAGTTTAGTGTATATTGCCGAGAAGGTCATAAAATGGCGAAACGATCGCCAACCAAAAGTGACCCAAATATTTTGATAAAGGGATGTTAAATAATACCAAATATTGCAGTACAATTTAATTTGATTGGAAATTTTATAATAAAATAATATATAGTAATACTTAACATATAAATGATTTGCATTAAGACAGAACAACATAATATTAACAGTATTTCGTGTTGGTAATTAGTTGGTGGCGACCTTTGTGGGCGCCGGGTTTGCACACACAAATTTATTAGCTATAATTTTTAGGGTTTTGTGACCTCGATATCCAAGAACCTATTTTAGTTTCCAAAATATATTTCACATAATTTTGAACTTATTATTCCATTCGTTTTTATGTTAAGAGTCAGTTAATAATCACTGAAGGGATAAATACTGTACAATCACTGCGGAGTTGTTTTTTTTTTTTTAATTTGGTGTCATTTGATCAGTAGAACGAAACGATATCGTCCAAGAATCCAAAGTACTTTTTTTACAAATCCGACCTCTAAAAAATATTCGTTGCATATATTTGCACGATGGACATCTTGTAATAATATCATACAGATAAATAAAAATAACGCCAAGAATTTAATATCTAATCAAAACGTTATTATTTACGCAATTATGATATATACTCAATAACCTTTTTGGTTCGTAACTTATGTTAAGATAGTAGGCGACAATATTTTTCTGTTTTATTAAAGCAATATAACCTTTAAGCGAATTAACTAAGGTGAACGTATAGAGGTCTCTTGCCATTTAACTTGTACATGTTTAAGTTTTCTGAGGTCATATAGAATCACAATTTCAATATTTTTATAGTAAGCAAATGCTAATATGTGACGATCATTTTCGATCGAACACGATTATGTAATTACGTAATATTTTTGAAGGGGTTATTCTATAAGCTTTCCGTGTTGTGTATTATTTTAATTGTAATACATTACGCAATGTTTTTTTTATATTAGTGCATGGTTTGTATATTTTAATTTAATAAACAAAATTAATATGATACTAATTTGCATTTAAATGTGTTTAGTTTGGTTAGTCGTTGACTAATATAGTATTTTAAAAATCCCATTTTTCAAAATGCAACATGTTTCCAAGCTAAAAATTAAAAATATTCCTCTTAAGACATCCTGCATAAGGGCCTTAATCGTTAGGTCGGCTCGCCCATTAAGGGAAGAGCATCTATTTATCTTTTTATGTGCAATTACTGGATTCATAAATGACTAATTACTTTCGCCACAACTGTGTTGCACAGAAAAACTTTCCAACCCCTTAAAAGCAATTTATGTTAAGGCTTTGAATGCAAATTCACAATCTTTCAGTATACTTCCCGAAGCTTAATTTAAACACAGCTTTCGTAACTTAAACAACAACAAACTTTTTTATAAGCTACATACATAGCAATTTTATTACACGTGATTCAACATCGTGGAGATAATTCCACGCACTCTACAACACCGCGCAGATTATCTCGTTAATTTATAGCGGTTAAAAAAAATCGTTCGAACATTCTTTTATATTGTGGGAATGATATATAAATATCGTCGAATATAAGTGAAAACGTTTATATGCAATTGCGTAAGCCTCATTTGTTCTCTAATTTTAATATAGTTATTTAAAAGGAAAGCCTGAACGGCGATGTCATTCGAATAACTCATATGGCATTTGATATAATCTGATACAGTGACAATTGACACTCGAGCAAGTACTTGCGCACAGCAAGGGACCGCTTTCAAATCTGATCGTAAATCACGATCATGAAAAATGTTATTCAACTTGCATAGTTCATCTTCTATTTCATGTTTCATTTAAATTAATTATTCTAACACAACAATCGCTGTTTAAATAATATTTGATTTTTTTTAAGGTAAGGTCAAATGTGTGAACCTTGTTACATGTTAGATAAAAATAACATGTATCCTTGATATCGATTGACAAATATAGACATATATATACATATACATTAAGCATGCATTACAACGCCATGAACATTAATTGAAATTCAAAATATCGTTGTAAATCAAAGTTCTTAAATACACTTAATGTCAAATTAGCCGGAACTCGCCATTCATTCAGTTTGTCACTAAATTAATTGTCAAACATAAAACGTAACAGAAACAATTATTTGTAATTTTGCAATTAACATTTCTTAAACGAGACATATCGTCCTCGTTTCTGCTGCGAAAATACATTGTTGTGGTTAAAATAATTTAATCATTTATTTAAAAGCTATCAACGTTAAAAAGATATCGATATGGATATCAGCTGAGTCGCAATAAACATTCTATAGGAGACCGATGAGGACTAAGAAATGCGACAGCTGGAGAGATTCCTCGATAAAAAAAAGGAAGATAACTAGAACTGGATGCAGACAAGACAAAAATTATACACGAAAGGTAGAGCTAACAGGAGTGGTGTGAATAGATATGAGCGATGATTGAAGGGGTAAATGAATGGATCTGCTTAGGGTGCAGTGTGACTAGAAGCAATAATTATAGTAAACACTTGAAGTATGTAAGTGGGAAAGCAAGAAATGCAGGATACGGAATCTGTGGAGTAAAAAAGAGTGCAAGTTTGAAGGAAGGAGACATATGTGCAAACCATATTGATGTATGGAGTGGAAGTATGGGACGTAATAGAGGAGAAGAAGATAGAGCGAATACTGTATGAAGGGGGGCTGGATTTAAAAAGATCAACGCCGCAGGATATAATTCTGGAAGATACGAGGTGAGATACGTTGGCGGTGGAGACAGGCAGAAGTATGGTTAGATACTGAACTGAAATGAATTAGGAAAGCAGTTCCTAGTATCCTTGATATCGATTGACAAATATATACATATATATACATATATCTGTTAAGCATGCATTACAACGCCATGAACATTAATTGAAATTCAAAATATCGTTGTAAATCAAAGTTCTTAAATAAACTTAATGTCAAATTAACCGGAACTCACCATTCATTCAGTTTGTCACTAAATTAATTGTCAAACATAAAACGTAACAAAAACAAATATTTGGAATTTTGCAATTAACATTTCTTAAACGAGACATATCGTCCTCGTTTCTGCTGCGAAAATACATTATTGTGGTTAAAATAATTTAATCATTTATTTAAAAGCTAGCAACGTTAAAAAGATATCGATATGGATATCAGCTGAGTCGCAATAAACATTCTATAGGAGACCGATGAGGACTAAGAAATGCGACAGCTGGAGAGATTCCTCGATAAAAAAAAAGGAAGATAACTAGAACTGGATGCAGACAAGACAAAAATTATACAAGAAATGTAGAGCTAACAGGAGTGGTGTGAATAGATATGAGAGATGATTGAAGGGGTAAGTGAATGGATCTGCTTAGGGTGCAGTGTGACTAGAAGCAATAATTATAGTAAACACTTGAAGTATGTAAGTGGGAAAGCAAGAAATGCAGGATACGGAATCTGTGGAGTAAAAAAGAGTGTAAGTTTGAAGGAAGGAGACACGTGTGCAAACCATATTGATGTATGGAGTGGATGTATGGGACGTAATAGAGGAGAAGAAGATGGAACGAATACTGTAGGAGGGATGAAGGGGGCTGGATTTAAAAAGATCAAGGCCGCAGGATATAATTCTGGAAGATACGGGGTGAGATACGTTGGCGGTGGCGACAGGAAGAAGTATGGTTATAGCAGTTCCTAAAAAATATGCTGGGGAATTCAAGACCATCGAGATGGGAAGAAAACAGGATAAAGATGTATGAATGATATCGGTAGTGGAAGCAGAGATATGGAGGGAAGAGGGGAAGGACGTGGAGCAGGAAGTAGAAACAAATTGAGGTTCAGGAAAGGTAAGGTAAAATGAGATTATGACGTAAGACATAATGCATGGACGCAAATGATCAATTCATTCGTTATCTTTAGATTGCAGATTTATATGTCACATGGGGACTACATATTTACAATTATATCACATTGCGCATTTTAATGCAAATCATATCGCACGAAATCATTAAATTGGTTAACTGCACTACTAAGATAAAGTAATAAAGCTATTTAAATTGAATGATTTATTATTTATAATGGTATAGAGTCATATAAAATAATCTAATTACACAAATTAAGCAATTAAGTTATAAATATACGTGGTATATGGAAATAAGAAACGTTTTTCAAAGATTTTCAATTGATATGTAACGAATCGAAACCGATATAAATATTAATTTTCTGGTCCACAAAGATGAAGTTACAAACCAGTATTTGAATACGACGCATCGGTATAATTGTATCTCATATATAAGCCGGCCAGGACGTAAAATTGACCTCTTTCCTACCTGCAGTGACCGTATCTTTGTCTCACGTGTAATTTAAGAACAAAAGGTATTATTTATGTATCTTCAAATACGAATCACTACTGCACTATATTAAACGGGTACGCTTGTTTATGTGCGGAGATGCTTATTTCCCCCCCGACTCATTTAAAGTGCTAATTAGTGTATTATTTAGATTATGCTTTAATTAGTTTATGCGATTGTTTTGCTAGTTTGAAGCTTGCCTTCGTTTAAGTTATGCAACGAAAATTGTGCGAGATAGATGCGAAAGAGCGAAACAGGAGATGTCCAATCTAACCAAACACAATGAGCCTTTCAAAATAAAAGACAAGCAAAATAATTGTACAAAATTCGAGATGGATACGAATTGGCAATGCACGTATACTATGAGAACGAAAATTACACATGCAACGTGAAATTAAAGATAATCCAAACATAAACAATAAACAAATACCCAATGAGTGTAAGTTAAATTAAGTCAAACAGTATTCCATGGTGACCTTACCCCTTAATACAGTTTATGTACACTTTTCACTTTTAAATTCCTTAACACTGATTGGCTACGTATATCAAACTTGCTGACGTCAAATTTTCTGATCTAAACTTTCTTTGATACTGGGATAAAACACATTGAGCCTAACATTGACATTTGTAGTAAAGAATTTGAGTTTTCTACTTCGTAAATTATATCATTAATTAACGATTACAAGGTTACATGGTTAAAACAGACTTAACAAGCGCATAAATGAAGTTACGCGAATCCATGGTTAAGAACTTAGGATGAATTTATCGCGGGTTATGTATGAAAGTGTAAACAAATACTGGCCATTTTGCATGTGCGTGATGAACGGCAAAAATCTGTAGACGTGTAATAAATCTCGATTTATAGAATAGTGGGAAAGATATCATGACATATGATATATAAATTAGAAGATAGTAAACCATGACAAATCATTTCATCTATAAAGTATTAGAAAATATGGCGAAACGAAACGATCAGTGAGCGTGCTTTAAAGTCCACAAGTACTCGTAGTGATTCACCTTCTTGGGGTTTGCGACGCTTGTTTTGTGGAGATTAGATTAATATATGTGCTTATGTGGTGAAACATGAAATGTGAAACTAAATATGAATGTGTAGGTGGAATAATGTATGTGATATGTGTAAAAAAACATAAATGGGGTATCAACGGTATCAACGTCGTATAAGTTGTAATTAATATGGTCATAATTTTGTGTGAAGGACATGCTTTGCATTTGTGTAGGAATCATTTGAAAATCATGTAAAATCAGTAAATGCGAGTCGTGCCAAATATGCTTTTAGAAGCAATATTGTATTAAAAAAATATTGTTTGATATTCCGACGGAAAAGGGCTTAAGAAGGTAAAGGAGGTGCAATTAAACTTCAACTTCACGCGTTAATTCAGGTTGTAATTTTTTTATAAATACCATACTAAACCGAGAATTAAATATAAATATGAAAGTAGCTATAAAATTACATCGAAAAGATCAATTTTGAGAAGTAGTTTATATTATTATTATTATATACTGTTGTAAGGGGACGGAATATTGCATATGATAGACTAGGGTAAGTAACTAAGTAAGTTAACTAGTTAGCCGTATGTGGGTCGTATTATCACATAATAGAAATGCAGTCCCAGCATTCACCGCCATAGAATTGAAAGATAGTATAAAGAGGATGCAATCAGAGAAAGCTCCAGGTTTAGATGGAATCCCCATGGAAGCCATAAAAGAAACGGAGAGGTTCTTGGAAGTGCTAAATCAGCTCATAAGAACCCAAAAATTCTCAGTCGAATGGAAAGTGGCGAAAGTCATATTGATTCCAAAGGAAATTAAACTAAGCTCTTACAGATCAACTTGTCTATTAAATACGCTGAGCAAGGTATACGAAGCAATGATACGACAGAGGTTGGATGAGGAAATAGAAAAAAAATGAGGTCTGGCGAAAAATAAATATGGATTTAGGAAAGGGCGATCTACGCTACAAGCATTGGAAGTAATTAAAAATACAACGGAGAGGAATGGAATGAAGTGGGACGTCTTAGTAACAATAGACGTTCAATACAGCCAGCTGGAACTTAATTCTGAGAAAACTGCAGAAAATATCTGCGTATCACATCAACATCGTAGATGATTACTTGAAAGAAAGATATATCCAAGTTACGAAGAGGATTACACTGGAAATTCAGGCAGGGGTGCCCCAGGGCTCTGTTTTAGGACCTACCTTATGGAATGTCTTATATGACGATGTGCTAGAAATTGTGCTGCAGGGGCGTGCTAAAGGTATTGCATTTGCCGATGATCTGGCATTGATAGTGACAGCGGATAGTAAAGCAGACCTCATCAGGAACACAAATGGAAATCTTAAACGTATAGATAGATGGATGAAGGAACACGAACTAAAGCTGGCACCGGAGAAAACAGAAGCGCTTATTATAACCCGCTAAAGAAAAAGAGACGGCTTAAGCTTTAAAATAGGCAATGTAAATATAGTGCCGAAAAGCAATTGAAAAGGCAGAGAACAAGTTAGCAAAAATTACCAGGCTGTTGCCAAATATCGGTGGACCAAGAAGTCCAAAGAGAGCAGTGCTTGCTGCGGTGGTTCATTCCATATTGCTTGATGGAGCGCCATTATGGGAGGGAGCGCTGAGAGTCAGACGAAACTGGCTGTCACTGCAAAAGGTACAGCGTAAGGTATTATTAAGAGTTGCGGCTGTCTATAAAACCGCACCCACCGTGGCTCTGCAGGTTATTACGGGTGTTCGGCACACGTACATATGTGGATTTAATTAAGATAATTTAGATCCGCGCAAACCGTGTAAATATGTGTCACAATTATTTTTAAGTATGTAGAATAGTTTTATGTTAATCCGCACGATCCTGCACAGGTACAGATGGTGCCGCCTATACGGCCAGCTAACGGTCGGTTCGGTCATTTACATTTTATTACTTATTTTGCAAATTTAAAATCTAAAAACTCGTTATGTATTCTTAAAACATTTGCGGCCCCAATTCCCGTTTTATAAGCCGCAATTTCACGATTGCCGCACTTTCACAAAGGCTACAACCGCCTTAACTATAACTAATTTGCGAATATTTAAATTGTTATATGGTTCTCGGGATTTGAACCAAATTCATTCTTTACCAATCACAACGAGTTCTTCATCTTACATCAAAGTGGGGACATTTCATTCCAACCAATTGCACAAAAGAACGTTAGTATTTAAGGAACGTTTTCACCCTTAGACAGACATTATTATCACAATATCACATTACCACAGTATCACATTATCACAGTATAACATTACCAGGACAACAGTTTAACAGTTACACATCCAGTGTATCTTCATCAGTGCCAATTGTAATTGAGTAAAATATAAATAATAATAATAATAATAGTATAATAAATAGTGTACATAGTTAACAGAGTTTATCTGAACAAGCCTTCGAACGATTGAATAACTCCCAGACGGTGGCGACGCAGATTATTTGGCATACGTGAGCGAGAGACGTAATCGAAATTCAACTCACCACGAGTCGATTACACGCAGTACATTATCCACGTATCGCAAACAACGGGGATCGCACGCACGCAAAGAAAGCATATGTGTGTACATAAGGGTGATGAAACACACGAAACAGCGAAAACCAGGAAAAGATGGCAAGGTAATACAGTTACAGGACAATGGACCAAGCAACTAATACCACAAATAAAAACTTGGATTGTATGTGAACATAGGACGGCAGACTATTACCTCACGCAAGTCCTGACTGGACATGGGGTGTTCAGATCATTTGCTAAGAGGATAAGCAAAGTAGAGGGTGAAGAGTGTGTATACTGCGGGAGTGTAGACACTGCAGAACACACAATATTTCATTGTGAACGGTGGGAGCGCAGGTAACAAACAGGTAGGTAGGAGAAGAAATAACGCCAAAAAACCTTGTTCGTACGATGATGAGAAGCAAGGAATACTGGGACACTTTGCATAATATGATGAAAGTGATAATGAAAACAAAGGAAAGGAAGAGCGTAAACTGCAAAATGCGGAGCAGTAAGTGACGAAAACAATTTACTCGGCGTTTTTTATGATGTAGATATCTTTAAAAGATGGTTCCATGAAATGCGCCAGGAGGTTATAGGGTGGTTTTTATTGGGTAGGACGTAGAAGTCCCACACTACCATGTTGCATGGTGTCCATAAAGAATTTTCCACAAAAATATATATATATACTCAGTGACATATAAACTGCACCACCTAGAAGGGGTGGGAATTTTTGGACCAAATTTGGCAGGAATAGTGGACTAGTCCAGGGAAATAGTTGATTAAAATTTGAAACCCGATCATCAAGTAGTCATGGGATTTTTGACGTTTGTGTCATTTTTTAGAGGAGGAGACAAGCAATTATCGAGTCATTTTTTGAATTTGTTCCACTTTTTCGGATCCCGTTCTTTAGTTTAAAGTGTTTCAAGTGTTTAATGATGCCTAGAGGAAGGAGACCCCAAGTTTACCAGCAGTTGAGTGACTTTGACCGAGGGCGGATTGTTGGTTTACGAGAAGCAGGTTTTTCGTTTAGAAAACTCGGCAACCGTTTGGGACGGCACCACACAACAATAATGAGTGTTTATCAAGCGTGGTCTGAACATGGGGTTGAACGTCGGAGAATAGGCACTGGGGCTCAAAGACGAACCAATGAACGTCAAGATCGCCGCTTAAGACTAATGGCCTTGAGAGACCGATTCTCTACAACTAGATCAATAGCTGATCAATGCTTAGGTGAACAAGGTCGTCCGATAGGCTTGCGAACAGTTTATCGTCGAATAAGAACCTTTGGCTTGCTGTCTTACCGCCCACATCTTGTGCTACCCCTCACTGCTCAACATCACCAGGAACGTTTGGCCTGGTGCACGGAAAGACTTCAATGGAACTTGGAGTGGCATCGAGTTGTCTTTAGTGACGAATCGCGATTTTGTTTAGGAATGCATGATGGTCGGATGACTGTTAGACGAAGACGTGGAGAAAGGCGCAATCCTGATTTTTCGATTGCGAGGCATGTTCACCGAACTGTGGGGTTGATGGTGTGGGGTGCTATTGCTTACGGCAGTAGGTCACCCTTGCTCTTCATTCGGGGCAGTATGACCGCCCGACGTTATATTGACGAAGTGGTAGAACCACATGTTCTTCCATATCTTCGAGGGCTGGAAGACCCACTTTTCCAGCAAGATAATGCACGACCTCACATAGCAAGGGTTTCTCTTTACTTCTTTGAAGAGGCCAATGTTAATCGTTTGCCTTGGCCGCCAAGATCTCCCGATTTGTCGCCCATTGAGCACGTGTGGGGCATGATAGGTAGAACATTGAGGAATCTACCGAACCCACCGTTGACAATAGAAGCTCTACGGCATGAAGTACAGGCTGCTTGGGATGCCATACCCCAAGAAAACATTGATCACCTGCTGGAATCAATGCCAAGGCGGGTCAATGAGGGGCGGACCAACACATTATTAAAGAAAAATAAAAAAGATGAAGTGTTTTCTTTATCAAATTTTAATCAATTGTTACCTTAGACTAGTCCAATGTTTCTGTCAAATTTTGTCCAAAAATTCCCACCCCTTCTAGGTGGTGCAGTTTATATGTCACTGAGTATATATATGTTACGGTTATTTATATTCTAATAAATAGTTTATTAGATAAAGAACGTCGTATTTCAAAAAATAATTATTATTAATAATAAGGAAATATTCTATGATTTACAAGACAATAGTAATATTTACAATGACAATCTCGTATCTATAAAAGGCAATGCGACTTTGTACGAAAAACGTGACTGTGAAAAATGAAAGTAACCAAATGTTACTTCACGATAATTACCGAGTTTAAACAAAACTCCGACGTCCAATCGTTATGACAAATACTAGAGAGATTTGTACATTTTTTTTTTGTATTCAATTTATCAAATTAAAAGACTCTAAAATAGAAATCATTTGAATGGGTCCTTTCACTCATTAAATATTTTTTTAACCGTGACAATTACAACGACCGTTTGTATTTAAATATGAAATAATGGTGAATTTAAAAAGACGAATCTACGTACCACACTTTCGTGGCGAACCGTCGTCATTAACTCGACAAAACTCAACAAAAATGACAATTTATTTCAACTATAAGTTGTTTAATTCGCAAACATTAAACATTCCCACATAAAAGTTAATGTAAATTATATAAGAGTTATAAATTATAATTTACGGTTTCTGCTTTAAGATGTCACATACATTTGCATTTAATGACGCCTCTCCACATTTAAATACAGGATACTTGGTTTTTAATCTGATTATTTTTACATTTCATGCCGACGACATTTTACGGTCATTACAAATTCATTAAAAAAAATTTATTTGCGTTTTTGAAATAACAAGCTTTAACGAGCACACATAATTAAGGTTTAGGCGCCCTTTGTATAAAAACGAAATTAAATTTTAAATATTATATGTGCAAGTACACAATTAAATTTTAATAAAAATAAACTCTTTTATTATTATTATTTTTTTATTATTGATTTTGTAACCTCTTTGGATTTTTTAGATCATTTTATTTTATTCTCTAATTTCGTTCTACTGAAATAAATATTTGTAATGATCGGGAATCATTCACGATGTTTATTGCTTTGCAAAAAGTAGGATGGAAATACCAGCAAATTATTTATTAACGACAAATTATATTGGAGCATACTTAACATACCCGTTTGAAACGTATCTCTCTGAGAATATGCTATCTAGAAAATTTATTCATTATCTAACGTCAATTACTTCGATAATTAAAAAATATGCATATCAATATGTTTTCTTATTCATTTAGTTGGAAGTCGTCAACCGTAACGCAGAATCATATGATAATGTGTCATTTCCTGTAACATTTAGTTTTGTATTTTTTGCTTTTATTGTTTTGTCTCGGGTAATGATATAATCTACTTTTTATTACGTATATATGCATATTTTGCTACATCCAATGCACGTAAAATAATTTCATATAAAATCATATAATTAATACTAATTAATCGATCCCTAATTCGTGTAATTTTTTCTACGCGCTGAATCAGAAATTAAAATAAATAAATAAATAAATAAATTCCACGCATTGGATTATTTCGTCTCAAATTCGAACTAACATAACAAAGTAATTTTTTTAACCACAATGAGTGGAGAACATGTAAGAACTAAAAACCCACCATGTAGGTGATCCATGTGTTTTGTTTTTTTTTTATATAAAATCGAGCGAGATAAATTCGAGTTAAGGACGTGAGATTCAACATGGCCAACTACTAGTTAATTAAATTTAAACAATTAAAAATATATAAATGAATAATTTTAATGAAATAATTACGAAAGTAATAATAGTGAGATCGTAGGTGACAAATTGTGTGTCAATGATTAAAAACCATAGTGGATTATTGTTCAGGATGCGACATTGTGTCGGAGATTGTAGTCAATTAAACTAATTGCTATGAATTAACGACAATCTTCAATGTTATTTTTTTTAATAAACTAATTAAATAGTTTAAAGTGTTTTATTTAACTTCCGTATTTCATACGTTTAAAAGTCAAGGATGCATTAACTAGATTTACATAGAATGTGACATATGCTCGACTCGGTAATACGTGGATGTCGTCGTGGATGAATGCGACGGCAATTGTCAATTACATTTTGATTTTTACTTATAAGCGTTACAAGCATTTAAATGATCGAATGAGTCACCACGGCGAGATTAATTACAAAACGGACAATATTTAAAGCGTAATGAGTATCTGGCAATAAAAACGTACAATGTATATCGCTAATAAAACTTGTCATTTACAATAGAATTTATTAAAGTAGTGATTTTATAGCACCGCAATTTTGTACGATGTACGGTCAGGTATGCGCTATGACCGTTATGCGACAAGCTCCCCGGTGATAAGTGAACGTATGAACTCTGATATAATTTATTATGGACTTTAAACGTGTCCGTTCTATTTAATGCGATGCAAATATAAGCTTTACCGATATTTGCACTTATATAACATCAATGCTCTATGTTCTATATTGAATATAAACGTATAATATAAATTAATTTCCACTAATATATACAGGTGTCTTACAATTCCACTTATTATTAAAAACGATATAAAAATAACTGTATATAAGTCATCGATCATCACACCTATGTACCAACGCAAATATATGTATTTTTAAATAAAAAGCTAAAATACTATCACACTATTCTACACTTTGTAATATGATTTTTTATTTAAAGCAAAAACGAACAAATCTCTGAAAAATTACTCTGAAGTATTTTATCAACCTTGAAAGTTGTTTAATACAAAAACGTTTTTAATGAAATTGGAGACTTCAAAAAATCAAAGAATAGTATTTTGTGTATCTAGGCCAAAAAGTATTGTTTTTTCGTCCGAGTTTTCTTTACGACCGAGGCGGAGCCGAAGTCGGAAAGCAAACGAAGACGAAAAAACACTTTTGGTGCACACAAAATTTTTTAGGCGACCCTCATAAAATTTTCAAATTTATTGCAACATTTACTTATAATTTATTGACATAGTCATTTATGACAACTGAACAATTGTACATATTTGTGACACCTTCAGACATGTTTATGTTTTCTTTGTCTACATTCGAAGTTATTTCGGCTTTATAAACAATAATTACCCAATAATCAGTTAAAAAGTCTATCACCAACACGTATTTACTAATGTAAACAAGATGTACAGTTTGACACTGACGGCAATGTGGTTATTTTTATACAATTTCGGTAACTGTCGATAGATGGCGCCACCCTATTGCGGACGAAAATGAAAGCGGACGAAAAACGGTTACTTTTCGTCCGCGTTTGACGACTGAAATTTCAATTTTTCGTGTCGGTCGCCTAAAAAATTATTTTTATTATTACATTATTTTTAATCAGTACTTAAAACGATATTAATTCAACCAAATTAATAAAAATTAAACTAAACTAAAAATATGTATACATAAATCGAATTTGACTTGAATTTGTAGGATGCAAGCTATGCTACTATATGTCTATATGTATATCGAATTTATCTAGTCTAGGAATTTATTAAATTGTTGTAAAAAGAAACGAGGTGAAATCTTTGCCTAGACATTTGTACATAATTTATTTATAAGGCGTCAAAAAAAATGGAATAATTCCCATTGATCCTAATTAAATTTATTCATCATTTGAATTTTCTCGAAAGTTGAATAAAATATAACCATTCAGTTCTTTTACACTGATTTGTTTTTCCGAACTGAACTTTAAAATAACATCAACATGAGTATCAATTTGAGAACAACTGGAAGTTGAAACATTATCAAGATTATCAAGAAAGCTATACGAATTAGGTAGATAACTCATTTAGCAAAAGGGATTAATTATCATGCAGGAATAAGAGGGCTTGTCAAGGCAGTGACAGAAATCCTAAGATACAAGCTCAGAAATTTAGAATATAGAAATTTATAGGTCCTTTGCAGAATCTGCGAGGAGATGAAGAAAAGTCCTCTGTAAAAAGCCGCAAAGGATGATTAACCAATTATTTCTACTCCACCTATTAGGAAGAATGTTGGATTTAGGGCAGCGATAATAGAAAATACTTGGCTGAACACTTGGCTTTACGTCCAACCAAATACAAAAAAAAAACATTATATTTATAATAGACAATAAAGTTCACAAAATACTTCTCTTGTTACACCAAAAGAAGTCGAGGAGGAAATTAAAGCAAATATAAATCCATAGAAAGCATTTTCAATCGATTTTGCCGTAAAAATTAGTGATAAATTGTTCATAAAAAAAGTTTACATCCAATCATCAAACGGCTAGGCTACGCACTTCCAAAGAGAATACCATTGTGAAGCCACTGTGAAAATTTTAATTCCATGCAATAGTCTCCTAGAAATCTGTCCTCCCAGTTTGAAAAAAGTAGTTTAGAGAACAACGCGTTTAAAGTTTCATATCGATAATTAAACCCTTTAACATTCTTTTGTCACTAAATCAAATGGCATATTATTTTTATGATCCTGAAGTATAGTTAGAGAGAAGACAAAAATCGTGTTTTTGAAAATCCTAGAGTGGTTTTACCCCTTAAGTGACTATGTTGCCAAAACCTCCTAACATCAAGTCTTATAGATGCATTCCCGTGGAGAGCATTGATAGAATACAGAAATTTAATTCCACACTATCAATTTGGTTTTAGACAGAAACACTCAACTGCATCGAATCACTGGAATAATTGAACGCACACTTGAAGAAGAATAGGTCTGCTCCGCAGTATTCCCGCCCATGGCCCATGTCTTTGATTAAATGCTCCTGAAAGGTATTAAAATCTTATATATTGTACAGGCTTTTCAGAAACGTGAATATTTGGCAAATAAAGGAAATGTACCTCAAGGTTCTGTTTTGGCCCAATATTGTTTATCTTGCACCAACAACTTATGATAAAGTGTCGATGATGCCTTAGTATACAAATTGATAAAATACTCCCGAAAAAATATTCTAAGGTTATGATATGATTATCGAACACACCCTAAAGCTGGCACAAAAGCATCATCATGGTCACGTACCTTTATCCTTACACACATGGTGTAAGCCTAAACTGTAAGTGGTTCTGTTGACAAAACTTCCCAAAGTCAGCTCTTATAAATCCATTGCCCTCTTGCCAATTATGTAAATTATGTTTGTAAAGCTGCTGTTTAATAAATTAACAGCAATCTATAACCACATCGATTACGTTGTTGACGAACACCCATGGAATCGCATAATTGAACATTCATTTGAGGAGGAACAAGTCTGTCTTTAATAAATTGAATAAAATGCTACTGAAATATATTAACATCTAATGTATCGTATAGACTGTTCTTAAACTTAAAGGCATTAAAGGAAATATACCTCAAGGTACTGTTTTGGCCCCATATTCTTCTTGCTTGCACCAACGACCTACCAGATATAGCTCTGCTTAAATTCATAGATGATACAGTTCTTTTGGGGATCAGGAAGAGTCTACTACGAAACTCCGAACTTAAGTCAATCTATGTTAATTGTACGAAAAAAAAACAGGTAGAAGAACAAGTTCAGCTAGACATTAATGGCACGTTAAAAGCTGAACTAGACTAACATTTAAACAAGATTGCTAGCTACTAGAAACTCCAAATTGTCAATTTATTTATTTAATAATAATAATGATTTATAATCAGATTCTGAACGCGGTATGGCTTTATGGAATCTAACTCTGGGGATGTCCCAACTACAGCATTATGTATACATTTCTTCTACAAAACGTTAATAAAGAAATAAGTTTTGCAGACAAACATAAAGCCAGGGTGCTACCTACATGTAAATGCAGAAGCTCTTCAACTGTTGACAACCAATATCTTCCACGAATGTTGACTAAAACAAAGCCCTTTGACCTTGCCTGAAATCCAAATACAATGGACAATTGCTGGATAGACTCTAGTTGATAAGTATTTAATTTTATGGGGGATAATTCATTTAGAATTATTACAAACGTTTCTATGAGTGTATTAAAATAGGTATTGACATCTAGATGATGCTAATACATTCACACAAACATATGTAACTTTCAGCGAATATATCTTTGGTGGTCTGATGAGCCTAAAAGTACGAAACGGTCCGTTACCATACATTACATTCGTTTTTGAATAAAACAAATATTAATTTATAATATTTTAGTCTACGAAGATGAGGACTTGAAGCGTTGTCATTTCGCGACCTTCGACCATTAAGCCATAAAAGACGCAGCGGGAACGTACCCGCTTAAACTTAAATGACTTAAATGTATTATTTAACTTCCTGTGAGCTTCCGAGTAATTTTCTTATCATACAAATAAACTTTCGTTGTAAAAATATATATTATCTATTTTACTCCGAATAAATTCCAAGTGATATTCTCGCAAAAGTTTGCGTAAATCAATCATCACATCCGGTGAGTGCATAAGAGAATTGCACAACGAATATATTGAAACCAAAATAGACACGAAGATAGTCATGGATTGAAATTGTTAATATTATCAATTTGCGCGCCACGAAGCTTAATCATTGGACATTGACGAAAAACGTATTTTGCAGCATCGATTCTATAACATGGGGTTGTTTAAAATCTGGAGTTCTTGCTGAAAAATATTCAAAATTCACTGTTTATAATTCTTGTTTTAAAGACAAATAGGTAGTTCTGGCGTGCTTCGTGACAAGTTACGTGAACGGTGGTTTCGTGTCTAATTTTTGCATCAAAAATCTTTAACAATTTCGGATTTCTAGTTCGATTAGTTCATGATTGTATGTGCGAAACGAATGTACAAGTACCCTTTTGCAGTTCCAACCAATTGAATTAATGTTCATGGCTTTTTAATGTAATAATTTTGATATATGATATGATATGATAAATAATTACATCGTCTAAGAAACCGTATATATTTCACTAATACATGAAATTGATTTCCAAAGTGCAATTTACTATTACGTGAATAAGTTAGAATGATGGTAAATATGCTATTATTTAACAGTAGTTTATTATGGCATTTGCAATTTTCTTAGCTTTTTCTTGAATATTATGCACACGCTCCCCATTACATGTGGCTATGTAGACATAATCATCGCCAAAGGCACCAGCTCGGGATGAATGCTATATGATAAATTGTTGATAATAGGATCGTAATAGCACCGATATTCTTTTAAAAAGCGCTCGTTGTATTTCCTGCTAGTGACACCCTCTAGCCACGTTGATTTGTCATGTCCTTTTATTACTGATTATTGAACAATACATCCATTAGTGAATGTATTACCGAGAAATATATAATTTCTATGCACAATCTTTTAATTAAACGACGAAGAATAAGAGATATGCAAAGTAAGTAAATTGAAAACACACAAATCAGTGTTTGGTGACGCATTAGTTTCTAGGTAACGTCATGTATAATGCATTGTTCATTATTATTAATAATTAAAATACGTTAACGGTTTCTCTGTAATCAAACACAATTGAAGAAATAAATAAGATGACTCTATTTATAATTAGAACAAGAGAACATTGATTCAGGTATTAGCAATCACTATTAATATCTATTACTATTTTTTCTATACAGGGTGAGTAAGTGTTAATTAAAATTAAAATTATTGAAAATTCAAACAAGACAAGTGGAGTATTGGCACCTTGTATCGTCGATCCCAAAAATTGGGGGGTAAATCTGCAAATTTGCATCTTCGAATAAATCTTTCACCTTTTTTTACTGTGTTTCGACAAAAAACACCAAAATGAAAGTTAAACGAAGAACTTAAAATGCGATGAAAGAACTAATTATAGATATGCCGTTATATAAAAAAAATACATTTTCGACGAGTTGCTAAATAAAACCATTTTATTAAGAAAATGCAAAATAATGGTGATAACCATAAGTTTAAATAACCAAGGACGGTGTCTGTTATTTATTTTTACGAAACAAATTACTATTTAAATGAGATCAAAGCTAATAATAGAATAGCACAATAGAAGTTTCAATAACACTATCCATTACATAACTTTTGTTGGAATACAAATGACAAGTAAATGCACGTGATGTCAAACTATCACGCCGCGTACAGCATTTATTCGTGTATTCGTTACACATTTTATTTCATGAAAAATATTTTAAGAAAAAAGATTGACAGAGACAAGTCGTTTCCATAGATGTGCATAGCTCTAGGTGGTTCCCATCCTTGAGTTGTCAAAAGTGACTGTTAAGCGGACCCAATGACAGTAAATAAACAAATGGCATTACATCATGGCAAAGACGACTAATTGGTCCTATTTTATACGTTATTAATAGCTTACTATTCGGTAGAAAGGACTCGGAATTTCAAGAATAAAAAGTTAATTATTTATTAGAAACATGTAGTCATTTAAATTTTTTTATTGGCACGTTTAATTATATACGTTACAATAATATTCATAGTGAACTTAGTGTACGTAGTAATTATAGAAAATAACGCATTTCTACATTCTTGTATCATTATTTGATATTTAATTAACTCGTGTTAATGTTAAAATGATTTAATTAATTTATCTTTATTTTGCTGTTGATGGTATAATGTTATTATATGACATTTACTTGTTTCCATTTTTTCAAATAAAACTATAAATTATTTAGTAATTTTATATATATATATAAAATGGTACTTATCTTGCATCATGAGCAGCCAGTCGTTGAATAAAACACACAGCAATATTAAAGTTTATTGCGACACCTTTTTTTGTATTTCGGAAACCCTTGTCAAGCAATAAACATTAATATGACAAATGACATTAAATAAAACCTATCGCGGTAACAAGGCCGACTTTCTGTATACCCCAGTATTTACTGCAAGAACTAGGGAAAATCTTGTAAAGAACCTAGTTAGCGTATTCCACCAACATTTAATTCACTACAATACAATTAAATTTTTTTTATCGTTGTGATTTTAAGTGTGCGTGTGTGTGTCTTATGCTAAATGATAAGTTTTAATAGTCTAAAAGCAAGGCTCGATTCTGTGCAAAAATATGTTTGAATTTTACGGTTTACTCAAAATACTTGTATGGACATCGATGTGAAAATTTTAATTTTACTTTTAACTAAGTTGTTCTTTAAGAAATTAGTCCCTTGACATGAACATTTCAGCTGGTGTTGTTGTATGCGCATTCACGTCCAGAATCTTAGAAGCTTTTGCAAAGAGTGATCATAAACTCAGCCCAACCTAACCCGATCAAACCCAACCCAACCCAACCCAACTCAACCCGACCAAACCCAACCCAACCCAACCTGACCAAACGCAACGCAAACTAACCCAACCCAACCCGACCCGACCCAACCCAACCCAACCCAACCCAATCAAACTTCGTCAGACCAGTTCAGTTCAGTTCATCAACTTAGCTAAACAAGACTAACACAACTAAGAAGAAAATAACCAAGAAGGTAAAAACCAAAATGAAAAAGCTAATAGGGCCATAATCATTATTTACGTCACAAAGATTTATTTGGAATTAATTTATGGAGGTGCAAATATACTAAAAACATTTAGATAATATATAACATAGAATTACTTCGTGAAAATGCTTTTAAAACATTGCGAATGGGTTCTTAGACTTGAAATTAAATGATTTCAATGTAAATAATTAAGTGTTTAGGTGATTTTATCGAATTTTGACCAAATTCACCGTTGGCGGTTAAAAATTGGGTTTCGTGTATACGAGGGGATATCATTATTTAGCGTCCTTGACGTAGTAGGCGTTGAGTGACGTAGAATCAATTTGACGGATTAAAGCATTAATCATTTGTTGTTACGTTGGTTCAATTGTAGTTTTGTCACTTGTTACCTGTTTAAATAATTTAGAATATAAGTAGACAAGTTTAGAGAAATTCTAAAAAGGAAAAAATCAGAGGTTTGTGCAGTTATAAAATCCGCCAAGAGAAATTCATGAAGACATGGTAGGTGTATTTGGTGAGGGCTGTTTCTTACCAAGTGGTGAAAATTTTTGTCTGGAGAATTTAAACTGGGAAGACAAACATGTGAACATGCGAAGGGTGCTGAACGACCAGTGACTGTCACTACTCAAGAAAATGTTAGTCATATACAAGATATGGATTTTTCTTATGGTATTATAGACTAGATTTTAACAAATATTTTGGAGCTAAAAAAGTTGTCTGCGCCTTGGGTTCCACGAATGTTGACACCTGATCAGAAACGTTTTGGCAAAGTTTGAATTTCTTTCTCGACTCGCCACTGTTGATGAAACGTGGGTTCACCACTTCGATCCTGAGTCGAAGCAACAAAGTATGGAGTGACATTGCCGAGAATCTCCCCCCCCCCCAATTTCGTGTTTTGCCATCCGTTGGTTAAGTTATGATCACAATTTTTTGGGACGGAATTTTGATCAATGATTTTTGGAACGTGGACATACAATAACAGGGTCCTACTATGTCAATTTAATTTCAAGATTGACCGATTGTGTCAAGGAAAAAAGTAAATTTGAGTAAAGGAATTATGTTTCACCAAGACAACACACAAGAGCCATGTTGTCGAGAGCGCTCTTCCGAACGCAGGATTTGAATTGTTTGAACATCCAACATATTCACCAGACCTGGCCCACAGTGATTTCTTTTTATTTCCGAAATTAAAAGAATATCTTCGGGGGACCAGATATTACGACGATAATGAAGTGATGAAGACCGTAAACGAATTTTTTCCATGAGACTCAAAGGTTTGGAGCATCGTTGGACTAAATGCATCGACGTTCTCAAGCTTCTTAAATTTTTTTCCTTCTATATTAGGGACCGTAAATACTGATCCCCCCTCGTAAATGACAAAACGCAAATGGTAGATGTAAATTATTTTTGTAAATCTATTTCTGCCCAATTGTAGTTCCTGTTTCGGTCAATCGTAGTTGAGAATCCATTGTTTGTTTATTTGCGTACATCAATTTTTCAATTCTCGCCAAATTGAAAAAAATAAAATAAATGTTTCATATACATCGATTGTTAGTTATATTTATTCATAATTATTTTATACCTGCACATAATATCGTTCTAACCTCCTGCTGAATTTGTTAACGATCGGACCAAAATTCTATAACGTTTAAGACCGTAACGTTAATTTTTAATGTCGGTAATTAATAAAACCGCGTCTATTTCTAATCTCGACGTTAAAATTTAAATTTGGATTCGTGTAACACCACAATATGGACGAAGAATTAGACGGACTAATTTGGCTACGTGTAACTACTCGAAAATTACTTGTTAATAATAGATGAAAATCAATTAAGAATTCATTGCGAAAATAAATAAATTAAAGATAAAATTAGCTTGGACGTAGTTGCACCTAGACCACGCCGATGCTCCGTGAGACTCATTCGATTTAAAAGTAAGTAACCTGCGATTCAATTATCTGAAACGTTAGATCACTACTTTCTTCTCGGTTGAAATTATAGGGCAACACTTGATTATTAATCATCTAGAAATTTCCATTAACTACAATGCCCTTCTTAATCAGCATATGTTATTAGTATGTGCACTGGAAATCCAGCGGAATGTATTAGGTTGCAAAAAAAAAATCGTGGAAGCGATAGTTATTTACATGGTTGCCTCGAGTAATGGGTATGATTATGCGGCCATATGTGTTATGTATGTCCGTATCGTACAAACCGAGTACTGTCATCTTACACTTTCACCAGTTCACACGCTACCTTGCTCTCCATGCTCATAACCAGGATGCGTTAGAACGAATAGCTTGCCGATATTTAAACAACTAACATTTCTAAACGTATTAATCACTTAACGGTTATTAATAATGTTAATAGATACAAATAAATTAAAATTGAACATTTCACGTTTATATTAATTATATAATACGAAAATCTGAATTTTTCACATAGAGGGGGTGTAATGATTTTTCCAACACGGGGCTGAAATATTAATTGTTGTTTAAATCAATGTACTTCTTCAACAAACAAAATCAATTTTATTAATCTTCGTATGAAATGAATTAAAAACAAAGTGACAATCATACAAATTAAAAACTACAAATTAAATTAAAAAATCAAGGAAAAAATACTGATGGGAACTTGGTTTCGTTTTAGCAATGAACTGAATGGCAATAACGAGTAAACGAGAAAGAGAAAAACGACAAAAAAAATAAACCAAACCAATTCGAAAAATAATTTTATGATTGCTCAAAATGTGATCGCCTTGATTAAAACGGTTCTATATTTTTATTGCCTAATATTTTATTGCATAGTATTATATTGTGTAGTGTGTATGATAAGTGCTTGTATATTTTATCCCTGATGAAGTTGATAAGAATAGATAGCCAATAATCATACCATAGCTCGATGGCTACTATATTATTTCTATACTATTGTTAATGTTATGCTAGGAAAATATGTACGTTGACTTTGTAGAAAAAAAACAATGTTTGGATATTTGGACAAATAAAGGTAGGATATCAATTCCAGCCAAATCAGGCAACTGTAGGACAAACTAAAATCCAAGGGGTCACAACCCAACACAACTTAATTGCCTGGAATGAGATACAAAACGCGCCTAAAAGATTATTGGAATGAAACACTAATTACTGTATGAAAAATGCAAAAATATTAAAATGTCGTTTAATTTACTATACAATCATTTAATGGGTTGGGTCGTTTGTTCCTTTTCAAATTTAATTAACTCCAACCCGAGCCTAACATATTGTTATCTTCGAGTGCATGAAATGTACTATAATAGATATTTTTAATGACGCGTAAAAACTATAATTTCAATACTTGAAAATATGTTGCGTACTTATGTTTTTTGGATACAATTTTCAAAGCAGTCAATTATATTTTAAGTGAATTTTATAAACTCACTTACATTAAACGACTTTCGGAAATTATTCAAGTAAATAACTTCGCAACTATTGAAAAATTTACTTTATTGTTTCCAGGTCGTACACAATATTGAAATAAATAATTTCATCCTCGACGCTTTTTATGTCTTCAACAAACTAACTTGAGAATAATTATTCGCCGTTTTCCACGATTTGTTCAAACTAACTTATTATTTTCGTGATGTTTTCACGATTTCCACAATTTTATAGTCCAGAAATCACACAACGTGATTGAGAGAAGTACTTTTCTTAATAGCTCAATTCTTAGTTTCACGGAACTAGAAGTTTAGTTTCCGTCCTAGAAAATCTAACCATACAATCACGGGGAAAAGTTGACGACTCACCGAATCGGGTTACGTCGTAGTACTGACATTTGATTTAAATTTGGATTGGATTGGAAGCCTACTGGAGTTAAGGCGATGCTTGTGCCTCTACGGCATGTTGAATAAACGAAGATAATTTTGATGAAAAAAACTATGATTTTAAATCAACATCGTTTAAAGAATGATGCGCTTTAGGGGTGCGCTGTGGATACGCTGAAGAAACATTAATTTTGATAACAAACCTATGATTTGCAATCATCCTTTAAATGATGACGTACGTGATACACCCATCTCGCGTTAGGGGTACGCTGCAGCTACGCTGAAAAGCGTCAAGTGATCCAAAATAAATGCCTGCTTAATTTTTATAACAAAACTATTTTAAATCACCATCGCTTAAAAATAATGTGCGTGATGTACCCTTCTCGCTTTAAGGGTACGCTGCGAATAAAGAAGCGTCAAGTAATTCAAAAATAAATTTCTGCTGGCCTCTATGAATTTCCATTTCCGATTTTATTACATTTTAAAACAATTAACGTGACATAAAAATATTTTTAATTGAGAAATTAACTGGGACGTCCTGTCGGCAGTATCCATCCAGAAAGCATCTTTGGCAACTTCTACAACATGGAATTAGTCAAATTGAAAGTATTCCAAAAATTACAACAATGATTAATTTTCCACAAATATGTATATATATATATATAATTTATTTTCTAATATCACAGGGGTACATGCTCAAATAGAGAAAAAAGTTGTATAAATGGGCATAACGAACCTATGATTTGAAATCATCCTTTAAATGATGAAGTACGTGATATACCCATCTCGCGTTAGGGGTACGCTGCAGCTACGCTGAAAAAGCGTCAAGTGATCAAAAATAAATGCCTACTTAATTTTTATAACAAAAGTATTTTAAATCACCATCGCAGACTGTGTTCTTTTTGTAGATCCAACATATTTAGTTGTTCACAGCATTTTAATGTATTAAAACATGTCTGATATATATATATATATATATATATATATATATATATATATATATATATATATAATTTTCTAGTATCACAGAAACAATAATGTTAATTAAAACACCCAGTAGAACGTACATAATTATTAAGGATAGAGGAGTGATTATACATACATGCTCAAATAGAGAAAAAAGTTGTATAAATGGGCATAGTGTCGTGATGACCCAGATCGAAGCTTGTAAAGTATCTGGGCGGGCCGACGTGAAACTGAGAGCCGGCAAAAATTAATACACCGCTAATTTATTATCGCACTAAAGCAGATTTCGCAACCAGCTGATTGCATTAGAAATAATGCTCGAGATGCGGACGATCGTGTGAACTGGAAATATTGTGAAAGGACGGGCGACTGGCGACGGGCGTGGGTGATACAAATAAATGACCACCGTAAATGCACACTGGGATTGCCTTCGTGTTGTTAACAATAAAATTAGATCTTCGAAATGATAACGTTATAAAGATTTGCTATGGTTTTGCAACTATATTATATTTTCCGTGACAAGTGTACTGGGCTGGCTTACGTAATAATAACAAAAGGCGATCGGCAATCGCCTTAACGATCTAATGACGCCAAAAACGTTGACACATTTAATTTCAGATTAATTTTGCCGGGAATTACTATTATTAGTTTTTTTTTGCCCATCGCCCGATGGATTTATCAAATCTAATAATAGACTAACACATGACATTCTGCTTATTTTTATCGTTTCTTCATCTCGATTTGTTAGCTTTTTTATGATTAATCTAAGGTAAACGACTTTCTAAAATTCCCATAAATTACTTACGAAGAGTCGAAAATCTCCGAACGATGTCAATTATAATATTAATCAAAGTTGAATTTAAAATGTCATTTATTTTTCTTACTCAAACATTCACAGACTTAAAAAATCATTATAAAAACAAATATGTTTATTGAATAACATATAGCATATCAAATAATTTAAATTAAATCATCGCTACGTATTATTTTTATTTGCTCCAATAAATTGATTTCATCGCCCTAAGTTATGTCCATGGTTAACAAATTTCACCAACTTAATCTAAATCTTTTAATTTAACTCTATTGTAACTAATTCCATAATTTTATGGCCACGTATTTAAATGATTCCCAACTGCCATTTTTTTACGAAAAACTCGGCATAAAAATACAACATTCTTTCGAAAACATATGCGAGTTTAAAGAATAAACACAGCATTCCATAAATCTAAAACCTGCAACGTTGAATAAATTTATTTGTAAGACGTGTACCTCCATTTATTTCAAAACACTTTCAACGTCCCATTTCGATATTTAAAATATGTAAACAATTTTGTTAGTTTTGTCTTCTTGTTCTTGTTCTTCTCTCGTGACATTATCAAATTTGATCTAATTTTTACTTCCGGGTAAGGATGAAAATCACGATGAACTTGAAACATGATTTTATTTATCGTGTTTTAATAGAAATGAAATCAATCCGTAATAGTTTGCGTTCCCCCCGCACTTTATTTTAACCTTGAGTTACTTTTTAGGCAGTTTTTCATTTCCAACACTTGTTCCCCTTATCGTCTACCATAACCACCCATTTACGTCCCAGCATCCCATGCATCTAAGGAATCTGCGCTCCAAATACCCCCTTTTTATCCAATAATTATTTCAAAAATTTTTTTCCATGTTACCATGTACCTCCATTTCAGGGACCAAAAACGAAAAGTATTTTGTTCGTTTCCGATCAGAACAAAAACGAAAAATTTCGTTTTCGTTCTTTTCGTTCACACCCAAAAAATATCGTTTTCGTTTTCGTGAACCGAAATGAAATAACGGTTAAAACCGTTTTTTTACCACTTTTCTAATAAAAGTGTGTCAACACGCTTTTTTTAATTTCTTTTGTATTTGACAAATAAGTCAAGCTTTTCGCGCGGTTCTTCATAATAACGATCTAACAACCATCGAATATCTGCTGTATTATGAGATTTTGAAGAAATATTTCCTTTTTGTTTTAAAAATTGCTCTATTTCATCTTCTTCTGTTGAAGTTGACTGTAGAGATGACTCTTCAACGAAGTTGTTACCTTCATTTATATTTTTTAGAGCATTCCAATTTGTGAAGTAGATAAAACTACTTTGAATCTTGGATCAAGAAATATTGCTGACATAATCACATCTTGATTAAATAGTGTTGTTTCCCTTTCGTTTAGGGATTCCACTAAATTTGTTGAAAATCGGCTACAAATTTTACTTGTTTCCATTTTACACTTCAGCCAGGCAGAATAAAAATCCCCAGCCAACAAATGCGTTGTTTGGAATAATTTTGCTGTTTTTTTTTTCGCAGGATTTAAAACGTTACAGATGTCTTGTATATCTGACCAACAATTTTCGCTTAAATATAGCTCCTCAATGCTTCCGACCATGTCTCTACAAAAGTCTTTCAATAATAAGAGTCTTTCCAACATATCATGGGTGCTGTGCCATCGTGTCACACAATCTATAATAGGTTTCTTAAGTTTCATTGTTTTAATTATAGTTAAAACATTTATTGTTCTTAATCTTTTAGTCACCTTTCTAGCTCTACCTATTATCGCTGAAATACAGACTCCTTTTAACTTTAACACATCATCCACGGCAAGCTGCAAAGTATGTGCAGCGCACCTTACACTTCGTAGAATGGGGCTACAGCCGGAATTTGTAGCAATGTCACCTATGGAAGCATCTAGTTTCGTAATAAATGCATTACTTCCATTTTCTTGTTCTTCATTTCCTTGTTCTTTATTTTCTTATTATTATTATTCTTATTATGCTCTTCTAACAAACTCACCGCTTTGAGCATATTTGCCCCATTGTCTGTTGTTATACTTGCTTCAGATCAACTTGATATTCTTTTAATACAGCCAATATTATTTTTGAAATGTATGAGGAAGCATGTCTTTCCTTCAATTCCCGCATCGCCAACGTCCTTAAAACTAGACAGTTATTATTGCCAATAAATTGAACGTTGATTCCTAATATACTTCTATCAAGTCTACTTGCTCCATCAACTTTGAAAGATAATAACTTCCCCTTTAATTCTGTCGTTATTTTTTCTTTTAAACTCAAAGCATTTTACCAAACATTTTTTTATATTTTCCGGATTAATTGCGATTTTATTGTCTAGTCCAGCTATTATCTAAAAATTTTCGAAAACCCGAATCATTAAATATGCTGAATGGACGGCCGTTAACTGTTACCAGTTCTGTACACGCTTCCTTCAACAAATCAGGAGTAATGTTAACTGAAATGTCGGTTTTTTGTTTTATAACGACATCATCTAAGGTAGGTTGGATATTTAGCCGCCTTTTTTTAGTTTTTGCTAATGAATTTGACGAGGGCGGTTGTGATGAGCCTGCAGAAATGTTGTCAAAAATTTCTTTATGAGAAGATTGTGTATGTCGCTGCAAGTTTCCTGAATGATTTCCCTTTATTGATGTGTTAATGGAATCAATCATTTTTCCCCGCACTTTACTCTAACTTTGAGTTACTTTACAGGCAATTTTTCACTTCTTCCTCTTGTCTTCAACCATAATCATATCTTTACATCCCAGCATCCAATGCATCTACGGAATCTGCGCCCCCTTTTATCTAAATAATATCCAATTTACTTGAGCAGTTCCATCCATATTTCTCGCCACCCCAGATATTATCTTCCTTCGCAGACATCCTTCCCAACATGGAAATTCAACAAAAATACATCAAAAAACTTATGTAAAGCATTCTTTCTGAAATGCTACATTCGTCAATGCTATCATCTCGCGTGATTTTACCATAAAATACCAAAAGTTAGTTGCAAAAATGTATGTATATTTCTCTCAAACAAAAAAAATGGTTCCAAAAAATTATTTATATTTTTATTCTAAGCGTTTCCATGTCAAAGACTAGTCAAGAATCACTATTCGAATTGGGACAATAAATCAAGAACGTAAAACATAATACTAGATAAACGTAACGTTTCTAGTGACTAAGTAAAAAAATATTGATCAGATTTGGTAAACCGATTAATAAACACAGCAAACAATATTAGATAAAAAAGACCTCTTTGAATAAATTTATGTGCTACAATAAAATATAAATGGCATGGTAATTAATTAAAGGTGATAATATTTACATTTGTCAGCATTCCTTGCCAATAACATGCAAAAGGCTAAAAAGATATTTAAGAATATCTCGTATTTTTTAGATGGAGACGAAGCGATGTAAGTATATTTCTCAGTAAAATATATTCCTGAAATGTCACTGACGTATTAATATATACCAGAAGAGTAGAAGCGTTGCATACTTTGGTGGCATAGTTTAATTTGCAAGTTAGTAGCGACATGCCGACAAAGGAAGACCAGAAATATTCTTTGACAATTAATTAAACTTACTCTTTACTGGATGGAGTCTACCCACTACGATATCTCGACGAACATTACACGTAACATTTATTTTCTATTCTCATTTAAATTGCGTTATATTATAAAATAAAATATTAAAAATAAATATTATAATATAACGCATATATATATATACAAGTTATGTGTAGTAAACATTTGAGGTGATTCCTAGTGGTGTGCTGGATATTAATTACCCATGAAATGGGTTAAATAAACAACTTCATTTGTTGATGTTTGTTTTCATAATCAATACAGCAGAGTATTTATAATTAATTTATTTTCAATATGTTAATAAATACATAATACGATCATAATATTTTAAGTATTGTTCTCAGATTTTATGTTCGTTTGCTATGGAAAGTTATGCATTTGAGCTGTAGTTTGTCGGCATGCAGCCCATAAGCTGCTGGCAGGTGGGCGATTTTAAAGGGGCACTCATGGATCACCAGTTTTATAATATATGTATTGTACAGTTAGTACATATATTGCCGTGACGGCCCCTGAAAACATAAAAATAGAATATTTTGCAATTTTTTTTTTTATAACGAACATATTCATCGGAACACTTTTTAATAGAAATATACTTCGAGTTGGTGTTTCGTGTAAGATTTATTTCAAAGCGCCGTTAATTAATTATACACCTTTCATAAAATGATAAATTTGAGTACAAATATTTATGAAAATATTTCGCACGAATGCTACAGATCGCCGTAAATGTGTACCATCTGAAAGCATAGGATGAATAATTACAATAAATTATGAAACATTGTAAACCTTGTACGGCGCCTTGTGAAACAATGTGCTTTACCTTTATTATTATTTTAGGATAATTTATCGTTATTATCCAGGATTTGAAATGTGTTTGTCATACGTGAATGACATTCATCTCGGCGCCAAAGCATCGACGTTCTTAAAGGAAAAAATGTCATTAAACGTAATTACGTTGGGTTTCAAAACGGATGTCAATTATTAAATGCCGATATTTACGGCTTCATAGTTTAAAATTAACATTAATTTCGAAATAGCTACATAATGGACGTTTATTACTTCCAATAAAATAGACATTAATCGGTTATCTGGGAATAAATGTCTCCTATTTAATTACTTACACTCGATGCTATTTGCCAACATTTATCTATTACAAAAAAAAAACATTTATATTTTAAACACGCAAAGTACCCCTTAAGTTAGTGATTCAATTTAAATTTAAACGAACTACAGAAGAATCTGCAATTTTTAATAATTATTCGATTGTAATAAATTATTTAAATAATAATGTAAGAGGTCATAACAATATACAATTTCAACGTTTTAATTTATATAAGTAACATAAATTTAAAAAAATATTAAAAATACAAAAAAGTAATGTGCTAGGAGCTAGAACAACGCGTTAGTTCATATTTTTAAAACGAATTTAAGCCGCAAATTAAAAAAGTTCGTAATATCGTGTACAAATATTTGTTCAAAATCAAATGATAGAGATACAAATATACGAGATCATTATTTAGCGTCCCTGACATAGTAGGAGTTGAGTGGCGTTGAATTAGTTAAACATTGACATGAACATTTCAGCTGGTGTTGTTGTATGCGCATTCACGTCCAGAATCTCAGAAGCTTTTGCAAAGGGTGATCATAAACCCACCCCCAACCTAACCCGACCAAACCCAACCCAACCCAACCTGACCAAACGCAACGCAAACTAACCCAACCCAACCCAACCCAATCAAACTTCGTCAGACCAGTTCAGTTCAGTTCATCAACTTAGCTCAACAAGACTAAGACAACTAAGAAGAAAATAACCAAGAAGGTAAAAACCAAAATGAAAAAGGTAATAGAACCATATTCATTATTTACGCCACAAAGATTTATTTGGGATTCATTTATGGAGGTGCAAATATACTAAAAACATTTAGATAATATATAACAGAGAATTACTTCGTGAAAATGGTTTTAAAACATTGAGAATGGATTCTTAGACTTGAAATTAAATGATTTCAATGTAAATAATTAAGTGTTTAGGTGATTTTAATCGAAAAATATACAAATTTTGACAAAATTCACCGTTGGCGGTTACACATTGGGTTTCGTGTATACGAGGGGATATCATTATTTAGCGTCCCTGACGTAGTAGGCGTTGAGTGGCGTAGAATCAATTTGACGGATTAAAGTATTAATCATTTGTTGTTACGTTGGTTCAATTGTAGTTTTGTCACTGTCACCTGTTCAAATAATTTACAATTCAAATAGACAAGTTTAGAGACATTCTAATAATGGAAACGTCAAAGGTTCGTGAAGTCATAAAATACTTGCAAAAGAAAGTGTTGTCGCCAAAAAAATTCATGAAGACTTAGTATTTGTATTAGGTGAGGGTGCTGTTTCTTACCAAGTGGTGAAAAAAATGTCTCGCGAATTTAAACTGGGAAGACAGACATGTGAACATGCGAAGGTTGCTGGACGACCAGTGACTGTAACTACCAAAGAAAATGTTATTCGTATACACGATATCATAATGACCGATAGACGACCGACCATTCGCCAGATAGCTGGAATTATGAATTTTTGTTATGGTACGTTTTTAACAAATATTTTGGGGCTAAAAAAGTTGTCTCCACGAATGGGACCTGATCAGAAAGATTCTAGAGCATTACATTCTGAAGCCAGTTTGGCAAAGTTTAAAGCAGATCTCGATGAACTTCTTTCTCGATTCGTCACTGTTGATGAAACGTGGGACCACCACTTGGATCCTACGTCGAAGCAACAAAGTATGGAGTGGCATCGCCGAGGTTCTCCGCCACCCTGTAAATGTCGTGTTTAGTCATCCACTGGTAAAGTTATGGCCACAGTTTTTTGGAACGAAGACGAAATTTTGATGACTGATTTTTTGGAACGTGGACATGCATTAACAGGCTCCTACTATGCCAACTTAAAAAAAAATTCTGCAGTGGTACGCACTGAACTTTCTTATACTCAGTTATACTACGTTTTTCGAAAAAACATTTCAAATGAAACTTGTTTAAAATTTCAGTATCTACAACTTACAACAATAATTTTTTCTATAACTCTTACCATTTTCGAAATACGGAAAAAGGTGATAAGAGTAAACCATCACTTCCGGTCGAGATATTGTCTTAAAAATAGGACGTTTTCCCCATTGCTGTATACAAATCTTAAGTTTAAAGTTTCATAGCTTTAGCGTTCATCGTCTGGGCGGTAAAGCGCGCACAGGCAACAGAAATATTTTTTTCCAAAGGAATCAAAGGTTTGGAGCATCGTTGGACCAAATGCATAATTTCGATTGTATCATAAACAGTATCTAATCCATATATTAGCTTTAAAAATTGCGTATAACCAAAAATGGCTTTTACGGGTTTTGAAGTTTTATTTGAGGAAATTTTTTTTTGAAAAAAAAAATTAAATTTGGGTGTATTTCGTTTGGTAGGTGACTTGAGTATTGATTTTAATTCGATAGCGTTGATTTTCATCGCAGCAGGTTTCGTGCAACTGAAATGAGAATAAATCAAAAATCTGACAATGTGCACCCAATCCAGATCAGGCCAACCCAACCCAACCCAACCTAACCCAACCCAACCCAACCCAACCCAATGTAACTTATCACGAGCTTTGATTTTAATTGGATTGCGTTGAATTTCATCGCAGCAGACTTCGGCCACTTGGGTGATGTTTCGTGCAAATTGTACTTTGCAACTGAAATGAAAATAAATTAAAAATCTGACTATGTGCATCGAACCCAACCCAATGTAAGTTATCATGAAATAGGTTGGTTTAGCTTATTTAACCAAATGGACCGTGAGAACAAACTAACAACAAAAACAAAAACTGTTTGGCATAATGGACCTTAGTGTGTAATGAACGACAACATTTTAGAACGAAGTATTGCTGATGTTGAGATTAATCATTTATTTATTATAATGTATTTTTTTATATCTGAAGTAAGAATGACACTTTTCGTGATTTGTGTTGGATAATTGCAGATGAGCCACAAAAAATTACTTTTCCCCTCCTGGTTGCCAACTCCCTTATCCAGATCAATAATTAAAAAGGTATTAAAGGAGTGAAAATATAGTTTGTAGAACGAAATTACCACAAATTTTGAAATACGATCATAAATAGTAATTTGATACCAAACACGTGAATCTAGACCAAAAAAGAACTATAAAGTCATTTATCAAATTTAATGTGATAATGATAATTTTAGTATGGTGGTAGTACTTTTTGAGAGCGAAATGGCCACGTCATTGATCTTGCGAACGCATAAATTAAAAATCAAAGTTGATTGCGTCTCCTAATCCAAAAACCCACAAAAATCAAAATTATGATTAGAATGAGTCCTTTGTCATTCTCAAGGAGTCATTAAGTGAAAAATTCCCTTGTGTGGAATATTAAAATAAATGTTCAGTTAGTGTAACTCCCAAATAAGTAAATGCACCAACCTTTCTAAAATTTTAACATGACAATCTGAGTAGCTACTTCTTCTTCTTCCTTCATTTAAAAAAAATGTGTTTTCTCTGTCAATTTTGCGTTTCCATTGTTATGCTGCCATTGTTGTCAAGCTTATAATGTTTGCAAAAGCCAGACACTGATGACTTTTATTGATATTACACCAATTCGATTGATTCCACTTCGCCTTATTATGTGTTGAACAGTGTTCTTTCAAAGCCTTCTGCAGTTATGATCGTACGTTCGTTTGGAATCTAAAAACAAGAGACACGAGTCGCTTCTCTGTTACTTGTTTGTTTCCATAATTTTCCTCAAAACGAATATTTGATCTATTTCTGATCTTTCGTTTCTAAAACAGGGCTGGTACTCTCTAACTGTACTATCCAACCTTATATACTACGTCTCTGTAATTCTCACATTTTGATTTATCCCCTTTCTTATATATTGGGCATATGGATCTATTATTTCTTCTTCCCAAATCGCCAACAGTTCCAATAGCAATTTGTTTAGTTTCACCCCGCCATTTTTGTTGTTTTCCCCTGGACTTTTATTATTCCCAATTTGTTGGAGAATACTCTCCATCCCATGCATTATTGGTGGATTGAGGTGTTGTTTCTGCTCATCTCGGTCATTATACTTCTGCATGCCATTTCTATTTACATATATTCAGCAACTTTTCAAAATATTCAACCTGTCTATTCAGTTGCATCTCACTGCTTCCCACCAGCTTTCCAGCTTTATCCATAGGGGGCGATACCCCCACCGTTCTCTTTTGATCCCATGGTAGAAGTTACGTTTTTCTGTATTATTATAATTATCGCCATTTTATGACGATTACCAAGTGGTTTTAACGTAGAATTTGTATCAGACAATTTTGTGGGTGAAATAAATGTACCATTGGTGAGAACACATGTATTTTCAACTGACGCTGTTTCTAATCTAATAAGGTGTGAACAAAGGATTTTTCGACACCAAATAAAGGCACATATTAAATTATTTTTCTCATTAAATTATGATTTATTCGCACATTGAGAAAAACCAACAAAATCACAATCTCATTTGATCCACTGAATAAATTCTCGAGTTTGATTTGCTGACGTTTTCTGCCAGATTTTTACGCTAAATTAAAAAAAAAAGCACACAATTCTAATAATGCCAGTTCTTTACAGATTATTTTCAAAATTTATTTTAATTATGTCGCGAAATTACAATACATCTCCGCATTAGAAATCAAACGTCACGTACGAAAAAACTCCATTTGACAATGACGTGAGCTCATCCGAAATAAAAATATTAAGACATCTAATGCATTCAGCGACATTAAATGAAGAGAGACGAAGAAGTGAAAATGCAATCTGTTGTCTCTTTCGTTTTTCATAAATGGTAACTGAGAACACTTTGATCTGCATGCAAGAATACTGAGTTTGTTTTAATTAAAAGTTGGTGCATAGCGTTGACTTTGTACAGCACGGCCAGAGGCCTGGAATTTATAATTGTGCGCCTTTGAGATCTTTTTTCATCATTTACCACTGTTCACTCGTTTTACTTTAAGGCAATATAACATGAAACTCTAAAGAAACTAACTATATTCTTAATTACACTTACTTAATTACACACTCTTAATTAATAAGATTAGTACGTTTGTGCAGGTAATGCCACATACCAAATTATTGAATGTGACTTGTTAGTATAACCGTGGGTTAAATACGTATCTGTTAGTCACGATTTATATAAATTCCATTGAGTAAAAAAAATCGTTATCCCAACGTGTAATTCTATTTATCAGTAAAAGTAGTTTTATGTAACTGTTAAACATTTAAACGTCGCACAGTTCCAAAACTAAGGAATTATAATAACACAATAAAATATTTAACTAATCTACATCTTAATGAATAAATTAATTTGCATTATCTACGTATTAATGACTAATGCGAAACAATTTAATAAAGAACGGTAGTGTCTCGAAAGGAATGTAAAACGCAATATATTCGATGCGTTTGCGAATTAAACATATTAAAGGTTACCGAGTTGTGTAATAGTAATAGTTAACAAGTTGCCGCCTAAGAATTGAATCAGTGACTACTATACTATAATGCCACAGTGGGTGGCCACGATGACCTAGTCATTATACTACGCCCTTTAACATGAATACGTTTTACAAGTAAATTATTATTAGTCTTCCAAAACTGGTTAAAAGAATCCGTATGATGCTTTCCCCAGATTGCAAAGCTTTGTCATATGCGACACAACGTGGGCAAATATATTTTAAACAACAATAGACAAGTCTTAAAAATAAGATCCTTTCTCGACATACGTGGTTAAATATATAAGGCATTAATAATGGGTATAAAAACAATTTTTAATAGCCCTACGTACTGCAATTTGTATTTTGTATTTTTATTATATATTTTCTTCCTCTTTATCTTCCAGGATTTCATTGTGTCTTATGTTAAATTACAATATGGAAATGTTGGACTTGGAAATTTTTTTTTACAATAATTAGAATTTAGGGTGGAATTTTTTGTATGCTAAAACACTTCCTGGGTAACCAATGTGTCAAGTCACAAGCCCTCTTTCCATAACATCTCAATGTAATGCTGCCCGAAAAATATCTGCTGGACAAGTATTTGCAATCAACTCCATGTTATGACTAGTGGAGACATATCAGATTATGCTAAAATATTCTGGAACACTGATTCTAACAAACTACATTCATATTGGCAGGTGTTTCAAAAATGCAAAATTTAAGCAACTTATACTTTTGCTTACTAGCCCAACTATTCAACCGAACCGAACCCAACCCAATCGAACTCAACACAACCTAATACAACACAATTCAATCCAACCCAACACAACCCAATCTAACCCAACTCAACCCAACCCAACCCAATCCAACCCTAGCTGCCACGAAGACTCGCAGAAAATGGAACTTCAGAGGAACAACATAAGTACCACCTTCATTCATTGATGACTCGAAAGAATGAGTCAAACAATAAAAGTACAATCATAGTATGGGTAGCCAGTAAACTAATTGGAGAAAGGACACAAATCGAAGGATGCAGGAAGTATTTCGATGAGCTTCTCAATAAAGACAACATAAGCAGGAAAAGTGGGCAGAATAATTCAAAATCAACGCTTAGAAATTTAAAAATGATTATTAAAAATTTGAAAAACAATAAGCCCTAGGGAAATCTAGTGGTTCTGTAAATAATCAAAGCAGAAGCATAGATTCCACAAAATAGGATTAAAGGCTGGGCGTAGATGTAGATAGAAGAGCAGTGAGGTACGAAATGTCAGCGAGCTGGGGGACAGAATACAACCTAGTGAAAATGATATTGGAGGAGTTATGGAAAAGAGGAAAGAAAAAAGATGAAATATATGACAGGGTTATCAGTAGAACGGTAGAAAAGTGAGGGCAAATAGGTGGAGAGGCACATAGAGAGATGGAAGCAGGTGGAAGCGCATGAAATGGAAAGTAAAATGCGAGGTTCAAAACAAAGTATAAAAGAATTAAAGCAGACAAGAGGATATTTAAGATATTTAAGTGGAAATAGTGGAAAGAAGAAAAAACGTTAGCGAGGTTCAGATGTGGAAGTGAGAAGACAACAAATACTGTATGGAAGAGAAACCTAAGAGGTTTGAGTTCTTTGGAAAAGGTTAGGATGGATGGAAACATTGGTTGGGAGACTGTGAAATATAAGCTTGAAAGGAAAAGACTTAAGAAGAAGTTTGGGAGAGAAGGGAGATCATCTCGAAAGGGGATAAAGGGGGAATGTAGGAATGAGGAAAACGGAAGATCAGGATGAAGAAAAACTACTGAAAATATAAGGAGAGGTAGGAGGAGATGGAAGAAGAATGGGGTGGAGCCGGTGGGAGATGAGATAAAAATTGTAAGAAAGTGAGTTTGCCTATAAAGATTTTTTTGATATATAAGGAATAGCCCGGATACGGTCCATAAAATCTTGTCAACCCATAAGGGTTAACCTTGCAAAATGTTACCCGAGCTCCATAACATGAGTAACGAAAAACCAAAAGATTTAAACGGGTAAAAAATAACAAATAAAATAAAAGCTGTATAATTATGAATTTCTGTTATTTAACTGTTAACTTAATTTAAAATAAAATACAAGTATTTATAACGTGCTGTTTCGTGATAATATCTATAGAATGAGAAAAAATGTTTTGTGACAAGAATGCAAGCATAACAAAGTAAAAATAATGCAGATTATAACGGAAGTAAAAATCACGTAATCCATTTTGACCAATGAAGGTACAGAGATCAGATGTCACTCCAGACCGACGTAATATGAATTATGGGTGTTGTTGAGAGGAAGTAAGTCTTGAACAGCGTTGTGTCGGTGTCGTTTGATCTCGTAAAGCCAGTAAGCTAATATTATTAGTCCCGGCATGTATTAACCATTTGCAAGAAATGGGAACTAACGATTACGGAGATTTGTGGAAAAACCCAAACAAGTACATCCAATTTCATCATATATTTAATTACACAATCCAGTCTTTAATTCTAAGGCTTTAATTGGCCCAAGAACGAAATTTTCTTCACTAAAACTCTCAAACATCCCATCGTACGCAACTAGCTAGAACATCAAAAAACATTTTCACTTGGTGATCAAGTGAAATTTCAAGTCTCGAAGAAATTCACATTTGAAGCGCATTGGTTATATAAAGGAAACATATGCAGTTCCATGAAATGATGTGTCAGGCTAGAGGCTATGTTCTTTTAATTTTTGACAACGGATTGATCTTAGTCCATGGATTTTAGTTCAAGTTAACGTACATGTATTTTTGATCATATTTTATTAAATTGATTATATTTCAAGCAGAATAAATCCGTGATTTAGTTCAATTTATTGCAATAGTTCAATTTAATTTAAGTAAGCTATTATTTTTTTAAAAAATTGTAATATCTGTCATTTTTCTTTCATTATACTTTCGTTCTTATTATCACTATTAGATTCATTTAACTTATTATTTATTATTATATAATAACTGTTTTGTGTTGAAATAACGAATTAACAATTGTCAAAGTTATAAATGAATACATTTTAAAGATGTATCTTTTTTAACAATTAATTCGATTTAAAATATTTAAAAACTCGAATAATATGTTTCCATCGAGATTACCATATCAAACAAAATCAACGGTGTGCGCCATGAAACCGTGAGATCCTTGTGTTTGTCCTTTAACTAGCAGCACTCTAATTACATCTCAAAATTACCAATGAAAAAGTGATCGCGTTTACGAATACCGTCTAGAGGTACACTCATAAAAAAATACTGTGTTAACATTCCTTCACGCGAACCAAGAATATGCAGTAGCCCAAAACATATATGTTTCAATATGGCCATCGGACTCTCACATAATCCTATTTCACAATTACCGATATTCGACGGCAATTATCCGCGATTGACAATAAAAAATATTAGCGAAACCGAAAACGTGATAAATCATTTTTTCCGCGACCATAACATATTTTACGGTTGTTAACTTAAAAGTATGTCGTCTTGAACGATTTGTACATATCTTTACTGGGCATGGTTATCGATTATTATGAAATAATTGGATATATCGTATGCCGAGGCGTATATATGTGTAGTGAGAGCAGGTGCGACCAACACAATATCGAATTGGTCGACTGTTGACTTCGGCTAGGCTATCATTAAACGAAGTCACGACTAAACTTGTTACTAAACTGTGATTAACGGTGTGAATTGTGACATTAGCTTTTTATATCATGCTATCAGTGTTTAAGTGCTATAAGATTTAGCGTTAGAAATACGTTTAATATAAAAACCTTGTAGAAGTTACACTACTAACTTAAATTCAATACATATATACAGTATGGTTCATAAATGTTGTGTCTCGCTTTCTACGATCAATTTTATGTACCTAACTTCAGATTTAATAATTTATTTTACAAACTTTGCAATCCTCAATTCGAAGCCTTCGTTTTCATATAATTATTAATGTTAATATACAAAATTGGAAAATTAATTAATTAATTAAATATTATATGTATCTTATTAATTTAAGTTAAAATATTGGGAAAATATTCTAAAATAAATTTACATGAAATATGGTCGAATCTTACACCTCAATGGTGTAGTGAACATTAATTAAAACAGGTCCATGAAGACTAACTGGTGGATCGCTGGACAATATTGTTTCTGGGTTATTACCCTTCGTCAGTAGCGATTACCAAGAACCTTAGTTGTTGAAATACCTTTACATGTAGTGTTCTGTTGTCGGTGGTTTGTTAGGAGTGATTGGCTCGCGCCAAGAAGTTTTGATGGCCACTACATGTAAAGGTATTTCAACAACTAAGGTTCTTGGTAATCGCTACTGACGAAGGGTAATAACCCAGAAACAATATTGTCTAGCGATCCACCAGTTAGTCTTCATGGACCTGTTTTAATTAATGTTCACTACACCATTGAGGTGTAAGATTCGACCATATTTCATGTAAATTTTACATTTTTCTGTCATATTTGACAAGACGCATTTTCAAAATAAATTTAATAAAAATAGAGTGAATGCCAAGAGAAAAACGTAAAAGCCTTAGACAAAAATATTAAACCCCACGAATATAAGTCAATTTAAAAAGTTATAAATTAAAGCGATAATACTCAACGCAAAATTAATGAAGATTAAAGTTAAACATAATAAAAATACTAGTGATACAAAGCTATTTCGTCGACTCCGTGCTACCAAAGGTCAACAAATTCAACAGCACTTCGTAGACTGTGCTGTTCCTATTGAGCTATTAATCCTGCCCGTATCAATGTCTCTAATAATCTTCTCTCTCTATGTATATCTATCTTTCTTTCTCTCTCTCTCACTCACTATAAACTTGTTTATTTGGTTTGGAACGGGACCTTATTTTTCTGCGAGCTCAATTCATACCAACCCAACCCAACCCAACTGAACCCAGCCCTAATATCCATGGAGTAATTGTAGTCTGTTTAAAGGTTTTGAATGTGAAGGCAATTCTTATTAAATTTTACGAATTTTATTCCCCGCCCTGATCACTAAGTTTAAGCCAAACACCCTGTCTTCAACCATATTCATTTTTCTATAAATTACTCAATGTTGATCGTTCACAATGTACCAATATAGGGCAGCAACATTTTAACATTTCAACCCCCCCACCCCCGCTATAAATAATCGCAAAATTCGTCGATTATTTCAAATGCAACACAAAACGATAATTGTAATACCACACGTCGACTAAATTGGCGATATTTTGATCGTTTGAATGCCTCCAATACTCCTGCATTTCTTCCTGTCCACTTTATCAAAAGCACACCTCTTGTAATAGTAATAGTAATAGATTAGTAATTCTCATTCTGCAAACGGTTGTTGTTTTAATTTCTTTGTTACACCTGCCGTAGCAAGAATGGAAATAATAGTTCGTTTTGAGGACAATTGATTTGGGAAAGCCTCTCGCGATTATTTATAAATATCTGCTTGCTGGGCTCAAACATTATTGATATAGAGTGATACAAAAGTGATACATAGTTAGTCTTGTATTGATAGTCGACCGACAATCATGTGTAGTCTGTAGTGTGAATATTAGTACGTGCTTAGTTTGCAATCGTAACGACAACTCTCGACAGTATTATAGGTCAGTACCCACTTGGCGACGCTCCGAAACGAACAACCTTGCAAACGAAGCATTATGTAAAGTTTTAATAAATACATTCATCACAACTACCGACGAGTATCATTTACGGCAAGACCCAACTAGTAATATTTCACTCAAATAAGTCTTGTGAACAAGTTTATCTACATCTCTTGTCCATCTGTCACTCCCAAAGATGCCTCTCATGTTGGTAGAATGCTTCGCCATTTTCCATCTCACCAACCCAACCCAAAAAAAAATATCAATGGGGTAAGCGAAGACGACTTCGACCAAATGGGTCGGGTTGAGTTGAATTGTCCCATTTTAAAAGTGGACGCAGCAAGTTTTTAATATCTTGGTCTGGAATCTCCGCTTTTCTTCCATGCAATAAATATCGTTAACGTCGAACTTTGTTCGCGAATCCGCAAATTGCATTTCCACTCAACTCGTCGCAAAGAACCTCGTCAATTAGTTAAAATTTGAAGCTCGAACTCGTAATACAACGCAATACTGTGTGTTTGCGCTACGTGAACTAAGGAACTGCGTGTACTCGACTCGTGCCGAGTTGTAAGTTCGACGAGAATTTCGAGTACGTCCGTCGTTCACGTATGTTACGCCAATGATTTGCGTCGCTATTGTCTGGGATTTATTTATCGTTCGAAGGCTTGTTGTAGAATAAACTCCTTTTAACTTTGTACACTATTTATTATCACTATTTACAATTTTTCGCAATTACTATTGACACTGTTGCGATATGCTAGCTTGTTTGCTAATTGATTAATGCTCAAGTGAATAACACTGTTGTGTTACTATTTAAGTTGCATTGAATAATGATATTACTTCGACTGTTGTCTTGAATGAGGATGGTACACTTCGACTGTTGTCTGTGTTACTGTGTGTAACTATGTAACCACTAGACTGTTGTCTTGGATGATGTTGATAGACTGGATATATTACTGTGTTGCTGTCTGTCTAAGAGCAAAAAATTAAATAATAGAGTTCGTTTGTGTCATTGGTGGGAATGAAATGCCCCCACTTTGATGCAAGCGTGCAATGAATTTAATTCTGCGAAGGAAGGAGATGTTTTGCCCGACATTTGGTTCACGGTTTCTAAGAGGATTAATCGAAAATCCCGAGAGCCATATAAATGACCAAGAAAGTTCAGTAGCGGATGGCGACCACCGTTACCTGAAACTGAAACGGGTCGTGCGAATTTCCATAATAAAACTGTTCTAAATATCTAAAAATAAAAACGAATATTTTACACGGTTTTACAAGGATTCAAATTTACTTAATTAAAAATGCTAATATGCAATTTTTTTATTTTATTGATGATCTATCAAAAAAATGTTTTAAGTTCACTTCGTCTTGCCCGATTGGATTATTTGCTTCCATTTTCCATAAGTTGCCTGTTGTTGTCCCTTCTTTATTGTTCCATCATTTTGATCTCTTTCCAATCAGGGGAGGTACGGTAATTACCCCATCAAAATTGATCGATATATGGTTGTGGCTAGGACTTCTCAGACGTATGTTCTGAAGTTCTTGGATGTTTTGAGCTTTTAGGCACAATTACTCCACCGCAATCGACGATTGAACTTAAGCTTCAAATCAAATCCCAAAACTGTATGAATTTTTCAATTGCAGTATCAAATTTTGTTCCCCAATGACGTTATATCAACTAACAAACGACGATTGTCTTTGTCTGAGATCTAAGCACCAAACACGTTTTTAATATCAAGTACTTATCCCATGAAAGTTTGAAACCAAAATCCGCGTTTCAAATTGTGACATAAAATACTTTCCACGCCAACGCCTTCAAGCAGTTTAGCTGAAGATCAATTGGATAAAGCAATTTGGGTTGGGTTGGGTTGGGTTGGGTAGACCCGAAGACCTACGAACGGATTCAAACAGATAAGCTGAAAAGTCTAAGAGTTTCACGTTATATATTTTTTAAGCTTTTTGAACCTGTTTTGGTTGAAAAATAACATCGAGAATGTTGCTTGTTGAGTATTGAGCAGCATTTAAAAAAGTTGTCCAAAACCTGGTCAGCTGATAAATACGTACGAACATCTTCGAGATTAAATCACCAGCTGCTTATATTTCAAATTATATGAAAGATGAAGCTCCTATTTTTATTAGTAATTAACTGCCCCTAATGTTTTTCATTACAATGGAGACGAACTTACCATTCATGGTTAGAGCGATGCTTTGAGGGTTGCAGTAAATCAAGGGAACTACATCTGCCACCGTTTTCCTGTCGATGTTGTTATTCGAAGCAGGTAAGCTTTGTTGATTTTTGGTAGAGTTAGAAAATCTCATCGACTCTAAAGTTTGTTTGCTTGGTTTCAATATTGGTTGGGCATGGTATTTATGGATTCTAGCTTAAATCTCACCGTCCTCGTGGAGTGTACATAATAACAAATCCCTCACCGGTCTCACGATTTGAACACTATGCCTTATTTAATGATTTAATTTATTAAAAAATCAAAAAGCACGTCGCCGCCCAAGTTTATAATTATTAGCTCTAATATACATGACTCGAACTTCTAAAATGAATGCTGTATTTTCACACTACATTTAACAAATACAAAGTTTCGAATATTCCATCGCAATAAAAGTATTAACAATTTAATTATATGCAAATAATTCTTAGTCACTATGGAAGGAAATGTCGGAGGTTCAAATCCTCGTCGAACCAAAACGACTGAACGTGTCTGCTGGCGATATATAATCGTTGCCAATTATGAATAACGACGAATGTGTACAATCTGTAGATTATCACAGTTCAATGATTAGAAATCGAAATAATATCGTATGCAGCTACTACTACAATCACTATATAATTCGTAGCCACTGAAATAATTGAATGCTGTATAATTGATAATTCTATCTCTCTATTCTATCTCGTCGCTTTTATGACTGACTTCCACATGACGTAATTTTGAATAATGCAAAAAAAAAAATAAACAACCACGTCGGATGTTTTGTTTTGGAATATTATAATTAATGAGACGATACTGAAATTTCGGATTTACTTGGAGGTTATGTAAATAAAATTTATTTATATAACGTTAACTAAAATAAGAGTGCACAAATTAAATAAAAAAAATTATGCGAGTTAAAGGAAATATGTCTCGATTAACATGCCTTAATAGAAAGGAACTCATTTCACCGGCGGATTTCTTCCAATATTCTGCTTTAATAAATCGCTTATGTGATTGGATTATCCTGCCATTTCGTGAAAATTTGTTTCCTTGCGTTTTAGACAACACTGGGGAGTAAAATGTTAATGCTGTTTTTCATGCCGTAACAGAATTACGAAATAAATTTAAATATGTATTTTTAAGCAACATATTTTATGCCAAATTACAGGTTTAATATGGCGTCCTATGCTAATTAAATAATTTGCATGTACAAATTCAAAAAGTTGTGTTTAAGCGGATGAATTTATATCTGAATGCATATTATAAATAATAATACTATATTATATTACAAGTCGTCGAGTTTGGTTGGATTAAACAATTTATATAACGGCTTTTTCAAGTTTTTTTTATACAACGTTCTCTCACATCTCACACATCTCATTGAGTCAATAATCCGAATGGAACACTAGGTATGTTATTATTTCTTTGGATGCAGGTTTTAAAGCTGATTAATCTCACATGACACCCAGTCAGCTAATAAAAGAAAGCTTTTTCCTTAAGATAGCTAAGTGTTTGTATTCAAAATCTGGTTAATTTAATTAAAAGTTGCCTTTTCAATTAAAAAAAAAATAAATTAAATAGTTCCTACATTTCTAAAAACACCGAAATTATATTTAGGTCAGTTACAAGAGACTTAATGGCTTGAAGGATTATAATTATAATCACTAGTTTGCCACAATTCTGGAGCTACAGTTGCTTCAGGTACTCTTTGATTGATTCTTTCTTCTTGGTCTCCTTCTATTCTTTCTTCACACCTGTTGCACTTATGCATGCATTTTTGTCTTGCGTTAAGCACCCTTCTTCCTCTTCCTCTCAACCATTTAACCACATGTCTGTTGTTTGTTCTTCTTTTTCAGTATCATTGCTTTCTTTATTCAATAGTTTTATTAAAGTTTCGAATTTCCTATATTTTTATCTTTGAAGCATTTACCTTGGTCGTAATTCGCGTTTTATGTCATATACAATCATGGCTCACGCTACAATTCTGTTGCATCTTCAGTATTATTCCCAGTGGTAACTTCTAATCTATTCGCTATTTTTACTCCTTATGGCTCGAAACACTTTCTCTTTGGCTACCTCCCTTCTTCGTCGTCTCTCCCGCCGCAAAGTGATTTTGTGAGAGTAGTTGATCAGGAATTGGGTATACATAGCCCAGCCATCTACTTGCGTTTCAGTCACTTGTATGATGTTTGTATATTGATAAATATCTCTAGATTCTATTTGTTCTTCTGCACTCGACGTAATGACAATACATCGTAGGTGCGATTAACACTGACCCTACACATTCTGCGAACCGATAAGATCGAACGGATGGCTCGAAGTAACTCACTGCATCGTCGCAGAATAGAACTCTCCAATAGGGCCCTTTCATCCATTGGATTCAATATATGTAGTCAATATATATAACCATAATAAGGTATGTACCACATACCACATATCAAAACGTCAAACGTAAGTGAAATTGATCTATACCCAATCTAAATGGTCACGAAACTAGGTCGATTGAGTATGGATTTTAATTGGATTGCGTTGAGTTTCATCGCAGCAGGTTTAATTAATTTAATTAATTAACACTGACCCTACAGATTCTGCGGACCGATAAGATCGAACGGATGGCTCGAAGTAACTGGTTGCATCGTCGCAGAATCGAACTCTCTAATAGGGCCCTTTCATCCATTGCATTCAATATATATAGTCAATATATATAACCATAATAAGATATGTACGACATACCACATATCAAAACGTCAAACGTAACTAAAATTGATCTATACCCAATCTAAATGGTCACGAAACTAGGTCGGTTGAGTATTGATTTTAATTGGATTGCGTTGAGTTTCATCGCAGCAGATTTAACTAATTTAATTAATTAACACTGACCGTACACATTCTGCGGACCGATAAGATCGAACGGATGGCTCGAAGTAACTCGCTGCATCGTCGCAGAATCGAACTCTATAATAGGGCCCTTTCATCCATTGCATTCAATATATGTAGTCAATATATATAACCATAATAAGATATGTACGACATACCACATATCAAAACGTCAAACGTAACTAAAATTGATCTATACCCAATCTAAATGGCCACGAAACTAGGTCGGTTGAGTATTGATTTTAATTAGATTGCGTTGAGTTTCATCGCAGCAGGTTTAATTAATTTAATTAATTAACACTGACCCTACACATTCTGCGGACCGATAAGATCGAACGGATGGCTCTAAGTAACTCGCTGCATCGTCGCAGAATAGAATTCTCTAATAGGGCCCTTTCATCCATTGCATTCAATATATGTAGTCAATATATATAACCATAATAAGGTATGTACCACATACCACATATCAAAACGCCAAACGTAACTGAAATTGATCTATACCCAATCTAAATGGTCACGAAACTATGTCGGTTGAGTATTGATTTTAATTAGATTACGTTGAGTTTCATCGCAGCATGTTTAATTAATTTAATTAATTAACACTGACCCTACACATTCTGCGGACCGATAAGATCGAACGGATGGCTAGAAGTAACTCGCTGCATCGTCGCAGAATCGAACTTTCTAATAGGGCCCTATCATCCATTGGATTCAATATATCTAGTCAATATATATATATCCATAATAAGATATGTACGACATACCACATATCAAAACGTCAAACGTAAATGAAATTGATCTATACCCAATCTAAATGGTCACGAAACTAGGTCGGTTGAGTATTGATTTTAATTAGATTGCGTTGAGTTTCATCGCAGCAGGTTTAATTAATTTAATTAATTAACACTGACACTACACATTCTGCGAACCGATAAGATCGAACGGATGGCTCGAAGTAACTCGCTGCATCGTCGCAGAATCGAACTCTCTAATAGGGCCCTTTCATCCATTGCATTCAATACATGTAGTCAATATATATATAACCATAATAAGATATGTACGACATACCACATATCAAAACGTCAAACGTAACTGAAATTGATCTATACCCAATCTAAATGGTCACGAAACTAGGTCGGTTGAGTATTGATTTTAATTGGATTGCGTTGAGTTTCATCGCAGCAGGTTTAATTAATTTAATTAATTAACACTGACCCTACACATTCTGCGGACCGATAAGATCGAACGGATGGCTCGAAGTAACTCACTGCATCGTCGCAGAATAGAACTCTCTAATAGGGCCCTTTCATCAATTGCATTCAATATATGTAGTCAATATATATAACCATAATAAGATATGTACGACATACCACATATCAAAACGTCAAACGTAACTGAAATTGATCTATACCCAATCTAAATGGTCACGAAACTAGGTCGGTTGAGTATTGATTTTAATTGGATTGCGTTGAGTTTCATCGCAGCAGGTTTAATTAATTTAATTAATTAACACTGACCCTACACATTCTGCGGATCGATAAAATCGAACGGATGGCTCAAAATAACTCGCTGCATCGTCGCAGAATCGAACTCTCTAATAGGGCCCTTTCATCCATTGCATTCAATATATGTAGTCGATATATATAACCATAATAAGATATGTACCACATACCACATATCAAAACGTCAAACGTAACTGAAATTGATCTATACCCAATCTAAATGGTCACGAAACTAGGTCGGTTGAGTATTGATTTTAATTAGATTACGTTGAGTTTCATCGCAGCAGGTTTAATTAATTTAATTAATTAACACTGACCCTACACATTCTGCGGACCGATAAGATCGAACGGATGGCTCGAAGTAACTCGCTGCATCGTCGCAGAATCGAACTATCTAATAGGGCCCTCTCATCCATTGCTTTCAATATATGTAGTCAATATATATAACCATAATAAGATATGTACGACATACCACATATCAAAACGTCAAACGTAACTGAAATTGATCTATACCCAATCTAAATGGTCACGAAACTAGGTCGGTTGAGTATTGATTTTAATTAGATTGCGTTGAGTTTCATCGCAGCAGGTTTAATTAATTTAATTAATTAACACTGACCCTACACATTCTGCGGACCGATAAGATCGAACGGATGGCTCGAAGTAACTCGCTGCATCGTCGCAGAATCGAACTCTCTAATAGGGCCCTCTCATCCATTGCATTCAATATATGTAGTCAATATATATAACCATAATAAGATATGTACGACATACCACATATCAAAACGTCAAACGTAACTGAAATTGATCTATACCCAATCTAAATGGTCACGAAACTAGGTCGGTTGAGTATTGATTTTAATTGGATTGCGTTGAGTTTCATCGCAGCAGGTTTAATTAATTTAATTAATTAACACTGACCCTACACATTCTGCGAACCGATAAGATCGAACGGATGGCTCGAAGTAACTCGCTGCATCGTCGCAGAATCGAACTATCTAATAGAGCCCTTTCATCCATTGCATTCAATATATGTAGTCAATATATATAACCATAATAAGATATGTACGACATACCACATATCAAAACGTCAAACGTAACTGAAATTGATCTATACCCAATCTAAATGGTCACGAAACTAGGTCGGTTGAGTATTGATTTTAATTGGATTGCGTTGAGTTTCATCGCAGCAGGTTTAATTAATTTAATTAATTAACACTGACCCTACACATTCTGCGGACCGATAAGATCGAACGGATGGCTCGAAGTAACTCACTGCATCGTCGCAGAATAGAACTCTCCAATAGGGCCCTTTCATCCATTGGATTCAATATATGTAGTCAATATATATAACCATAATAAGGTATGTACCACATACCACATATCAAAACGTCAAACGTAAGTGAAATTGATCTATACCCAATCTAAATGGTCACGAAACTAGATCGGTTGAGTATTGATTTTAATTGGATTGCGTTGAGTTTCATCGCAGCAGGTTTAATTAATTTAATTAATTAACACTGACCCTACACATTCTGCGGACCGATAAGATCGAACGGATGGCTCGAAGTAACTCGCTGCATCGTCGCAGAGTCGAACTATCTAATAGGGCCCTTTCATCCATTGCATTCAATATATGTAGTCAATATATATATATATAACCATAATAAGATATGTACGACCTACCACATATCAAAACGTCAAACGTAACTGAAATTGATCTATACCCAATCTAAATGGTCACGAAACTAGGTCGGTTGAGTATTGATTTTAATTGGATTGCGTTGAGTTTCATCGCAACAGGTTTCGTGCAACTGAAGTGAGAATAAATCCAAAATCTGACAATGTGCACCCAACCCAACCTAATGTAAATTATCACGAAAATAGGTTGGTTGAGCTTACTTAACCAAATGGACGGTGAGAACAACTAACTACAAACTAATAACAAAAATAAAAACTGTTTGGCATAATGGACCTTAATGTTTGAACGACGTTTATTTTAGAACGAAAATGAAGAATTGCAGATGAGCCACAAAAAATTACTTTTCCCCTACTGGTTCCAACTTCCTTATTCAGATCAATAATTAAAAAGATATTAAAGGAGTGAAAATAACGAAATTGAGCCAAAAATTTGGAAATACGATCATTAAGAGTAATTTGATACCAAACACATTAATCTAGACCAAAAAATAACTATGAAGTATAAAAGAAATTTGAAGTTGATTGCATCTCCTAACCCAAAAACCCACGAAAATGAAAATTATGATTGGAATGAGTCCTCCCGTCATTCTCAAGTAGTCATTAACATTAACTGAACAATTCTTTTGTGTTGAATATAAAATAAATGTTCAGTTAGTGTAGCGCCCATATACGTCAATGCATCAACCTTTCTTCACTATTATTAAGGCAATCTCAGTAGCTTCTTCTGATTTCAAAAAAATATTAATTTTTTGATCAATTTTGCGTTTCCGTTATTAATGCTTTGACTATCCTCCTCATTTCTTCCTTTTGTCTTGTTGTCAAGCTCAGATTGTTTTCAAAAACCAGGCACTGACTTTTATTGATATTACATCAGTTCGATTGATTCCACTTCGCCTTATTATATGTTATGCAGTTATGCAGTTATGATCGTACGTTCATTTGGAATCTATAAACAAGAGACGCTTCTCTGTTACTTGGTTGTTTCAAAAATTTTCCACAAAACGTATATTTGATCTATTTCTGATGTTCCTTTCTAAAACTGGCCTGGTACTCTCCAACCTTATATACTACGTCCAACATGCCATCCCCTCTATAATTCTCACATTTTGCTTTATCCCCTTTCTTATATATTGGGCATAGTATAAGTCTATTCTTTCTTTTTCCCAAATCGTTGTCAACAGTCCCAATAGCAATTCGTTTAGTTTCACCCCATTTTAGTTGTTTTCCCCTGGACTTATAATTCCCAATTTGTTGTAGAATACTCTCCATCCCATGCATTATTGGTGGATTGATTTATTGTTTCTGCTGCCTTCAGTTAATCATACTTCTTCATCCAATTTCTGTTTACTTTCAGCAACTTTTCAAAATATTCAACCCATATGTTCAGTCGCCTCTCTCTACTTCCCACCAGCTTTCCAGCCTTATCTATAGGGGCCGATACCCTCCCCGTTCTCTTTTGATCCAATAATAGAAGTTACGCCTTTCTGTATTATTATAATTATCTCCATTTTTATTTGTTTCTCCAGACATCCTCTTCTCTTCTCTCGTCTTTTCGATATATGTATACAACTTTTAGCATGCCTTATAGGGCCATAGCTTTATTTGTCTCCATATCTCCCTATTTCTTTCTTTGGATTCCCAATTCTTCTCCTCTTGTATGCTGGTACTCTCCAGGTTGTTTCCTTTACTGTCCTCTCGTCTGTAATCCTTTCCATGTAACCTAGCCATTCTTCTTGTTTTATGAAGATCTCATACATTTCTTGATTTGACCTTCTTAGATATCCGCTTTCCGTCTTCTTTCCTCCCAATAGCCCCATTATATTCCTTTCATATCTCCTTAGTGTTTCTTGTGTTTTCTTGTTTAACACCATTGTCTCGCATCCTGTAATAATAAATTTTTAATTTTGTACTTCGTGACACTTGTTTTGCTCTTCATCTGTTTTTTTAGCCTCACATCGATGTCTTTTTCTTCCTCACACTTGCTCGTTATTCTTGTCTCAGATACACAAACTCTTTTACTTCTTCAAATTTAATTTTGCCCAACTGTGTCTAATTATGTGTCCAGGTTTCCTATTCTCGCAATTTAACTTTTTTTCTTGATTTACTTGCAATCCCATCTTATATTCTGTTTGTACCATTTTGCTTATTTATAGTTCTGTTTCATTTCTACTTGCAATGACCAATGGGCTCTGTCTCATATTTTTTGCAGTATCATGTTGAATAATAATATGGAGAGGGGCTCTCCTTGTCCCATTGTTTTTTAAATCTTATCTTGCTTGTAGTTTTCTTTACTGTCATGTCCACTAATTTTCTCAACTTCGTGGATATGCCGAATCCTTCCATTATTTCCATCAGTCGATTTCCTTGTACTGAGTCGTATGCCTTCTGAACATGAAAAATCATAATTTTATTTACATCAAATTACAATATATTTTTTTAATTCATTTATTTAAATTCATAAATTTTAAGTAAAAATAATGTTACGAATTATAAATTAACACCACCTAAACGTTTTGTTGTTTACTGTGATTATAAATCTATTATTTTTAAAAATGCCTGTCTTATAATTATAGGATAGATTCGTAAAAAACTGCAATCATATGTTGTAACCGATGATTTATTTGTAGGGTACGTGGAATGCCCTCGTGGCATTAAAATTTAACTGAACCTTTCTATAATAAGTAACCGCAGTCCAGCCTGAAGCAATGTCAACCGAAACATCAACTATCTGAAGCGGTAAGCCTTTAAATTCCACAAATACTTTTCTGTCTTTGCAAAAGGAATGTTAAAAGTTGACAGGGCTGCAAGCCGAAAGTTGTAATCAACGCGAATTATACACATTACGCATAATTACAAATTAAAATCGTTTGAAGGGACACGTTAAAAAAGCGTTTAATCTTTTGACAATAATTTAAGTAAAACAACTGCCAAAAGTCGCCGGATTATAACAATAATTATCCCAGAAACAAAAAGGGACCCCGTTATTAGGGATGGTACTTCATTATTCGAGACATCCTATACAATTGTGGTCAAGATTTTAAATCATTAATCATTTTGTCAAAGTTTAATTGCTTCAAAAAAAAAAAATAACGTTACACGAAACGACTAAAACTAATTTCTGGTCACTTTCCAATGGGACAAATTTAGTTCATATAAATTATACATACGAAAATAATTTCATTGAATGTATATTGAAAAATAATAATAAAAATATGTATTATTGTAGGTAATTGTCCAATTGTGTTTGTGGCATTTTTTATTAAAATATTATATTAAACAGAAATACGATTGAAATTTAAATGAGCGGCGATGGAAATATTTGTACAAATATTAAATAAGAGAAACGAAGTCGATTTTAAAAATTAACTTGTCGACTTTTTTTGTTCTCCACGACAATTTAGTTCGAGTAACTGTTATAACGAAAAAAATCGTGAATCTAATTTTCTGAAACATGAAAAATTGTAATTTAATTTACATCAAATTACAATATATTTCTACCACTTTATCAACTAGGAAATTTCATTTATAATAAAATAGTTTAATCTATTTTATTAAAAGTATAATAATACAATAAAGTAAACCTTTAATGAATCTTCCATAAATAATACATCAGACGTGTTGAAAACATAATTTCCTGAATCAATAAATTAAGACTAAATAATTAAGAGCGTTTATTCCGACGATGTGAATCAAAACATCTGAATTATTTAAACAATCAAGTTCGTACATTAATGCAGATAATTTAATTTACTTTCAAAGGAACCTGATTAAATTTAAATTATTTATTAGCAGAGCGAGAAACGCTTACGCAATTGGAGAGCGTGCGATGGAGAAAGGGTCGAGTATTAAGGGATTCGCCGGATTCGTCTCATAGATTTTAAGATTAAAAAGGAAGTCGTCGGTGTCACTTGTTTGAGTTTTTTTTACTGCTGCGCATAAATCGTTTGTAACGCGTTTTAAATAAATAAATGAGAGTGTCGTGAAGCCGGTTTGATTAAAAACGGATATAAAAATATAATAAAATCCAGATGAAAGCGAAACGGAATAACAGAAAGAGTAATGAATAATAAATAATGCGAATGTGATTAAAAAGTATACTAGTAGTGACACCTACTAGGAAGCGACTCATCGGGCTCCGCCAGTCCTTTCGCCGACTTCGGATCCCAGAGGAAATTATAAAATACATTCCTATTTTCTCTCCATATTCCACTATTCTGCACAGACTAAAATAAAATTGCAATGTACTTTATGGGTATTTGTTTCAAATTTAATTTACATCTCTTGATTTGCATTCTCATGAATTATTTATATTTATCGTCTCAAATCAAAATAAAAAAAATTAATGCTCGTATCATTGACTCGCGTATATAAAATATATTATATTAAATTTTTTTTAACTGTGGCGTGTGGGTATTACGTTAAATATTCCTATTAGTTGATTCATCTATCACAATTAGTGCATTAAAGTTGTAATTAACAAAATACAATCTTTAATGTTTTTAATGCAAAAATTTCTTTTATAAATTCAAAAAAAAAATCTAAGTGCCGGAACGTTACACTTGGTGATACCTGCGACATCTTAATATATGGATCTCTCCGCTCATTAGCTCAAGTGTTGGCCGTCAAAGCGACACAACTTCCGGCTAAAAGACAACGACCGCTGTCGTGATCTCCTGCTACCTCTTCATTTCGTAGTTAAATCCGACTATTTACCATTTTAAAATACCTACTAACCGTTTCGTATTAAATTCACTTCGCCGGCGAATTAAAGAAAAAAAAATAGTTTTCGCACGATCGTTTGAGTGACAATAAATTTTATTTGAACTTTTTTTTACAAGATTACCAAATTTAAATGGGATTAAAACATAACATAATATATAATTTTATATTATACCGGACGATGACTTGGAAAACACAGGATAGGGATTTCAATTAATATTTCGTACGTTTTAGAGTTAAATCATATTTTGTGAAGAAAACAATATCATGAACGAGAAAATTGAAACAAATTAAAATAATTTTGGAAAAAGCAATGGTATTCTACACAAGATGATGTAAAAAAAGTTCAGTGGAATTTCCGTTTTAATCATAGTGGAGAATTTTATCTCAGTCAAAACGTCAAACGTACGTTTTTGCACTAGTGGTGGTGTTCTCATTTTAAGGTTATAATTCGAATAAATTTGAACAAAACCAATTCATACAACGAGATATAATTCAAAGTGCTCGACTCTGATTGGCCAAAAACGGAAAATGTCAATTCAACGTCAGCTGTCAAATCTCACCGGAATGCATTGCCCATTTTAATAGGCTATATAATGTAAAAAATTTGATTTTTACTTTTATGCTTCATTTCAACAAAAAATCCGTGTAACGTTACAAATTACGGAAAATATGATTTTCAATATATTTCAGACGAAAATACATTTTACAAATTAACACAAAAAACGTATCATAGATTATAGATTTTATAAATAAAAACAACCAGATAACTTTAAATTTTTTATAGGCAAGTTAATCATGTCCTGCTTCAATCATAAGTTATAGTGGAGAATATTGCAACCAGAACCTCAGAATTCATTCTTTTTTCCGCACTAGACGTTATGTTCTCATTTGAAGGTTATAATTTTTAAACTCGCGGACGAAATGATGCATGCGTTCTCTTCAGATGCAAAAGTCGACTCAATTTTGATCAAACAAACATATTCGGCTTAGTTGCGCTTCCTTACAGCACACTAAATCTAAAATGCTCGACTCTGATTGGCCGGAACCGTAAAATTCAATGTCGTTGAACGTCATGAAGTATCCAATCTCGTTTAAAGCAATGCCCTGCATATTTTAATGGGTCATTTGAATTTAAAAGGGTGGTATAATTACAGAAAGATGTGTGAAAGATGACGTGAAGACAAATGTCCTAAAATTTCATGATTTTAATGTGTAAATGTAAATATGACTATTATGACAGGCTCAATTTTTCAAAAATGATTAAAATATGCAAACAAGCATCAAATAAGTAATAATAATATAATATTGACTAAAATAAAATCAAATTTCGTTAATCTAAAGATTTTGAATTAGGGATTTTTTTTTAACTTGCCTGGCCTTATTATTTGTAGTATCGATAATTCGAACAATCATAATCCAGATTAAGTAAACCAAGTGTAGTGAGCAAATATTTTTTTGCTACGAAATTTTTGTATTTAGTCGTTAGACTTGTTGGAGTAAAGATTTGTTACGTGAAATATTCATATCGTAACCTCAAGCATAACCTGAAAATTGTGAACTGTCAAACACACACTGGCAGCTGTCATCTATAACAACTGTTAAAGCGCTAACTTTTCTAATACTTTTTCAGGCAAGTGTTTGATTAGTTCCACAGAATTTCCGAGACCTGTCCAACCCAACCCAACCGAACCCAACGTAACCCAACCGAACCCAACCCAACCAAATCACACAGCTGTCATCTATAACAACTGTTAAAGCGCTAACTTTTCTAATACTTTTTCAGGCAAGTGTTTGATTAGTTCCACAGAATTTCCCAGACCTATCCAACCCAACCCAACCGAACCCAACATAACCCAACCCAACCCAATCCAATTCAACCTGACTCAATTATTATCGATTGTTTGATTTGCTTAAAATCAGTTTCGTTGGATTGGGCTCTATTGTCGACAAAATCGCAAAAAACCTAAACATACACAACCTAACCCAATTATTGTACATGTTGTTTGCTTTCCTTAACTTCAATTGAGTTTAATTGGGTTCCATTGTCGGTGTAAGTGGTAGAAACCTAAACGCACACCAACTAAAACAGTTGTTTGATTTATTTAGATTTAGCCATTTTTTACAACAATGGAGTCCAATTAAACATAACAACACCTAAACAAATCCAACCATATGGTCAATAATTTAGGTTTTTTGCCATTTATAACGACAATAGAGTCCAACCAAACACAAGGTTGGACTCTATTGTCGTTATAAATGGCAAAAAACCTAAATTATTGACCATATGGTTGGATTTGTTTAGATGTTGTTATGTTTAATTGGACTCCATTGTCGTAAAAAATTGCAAACACATCCAACATCCTATCCTAATTATTACCAATGGTTAGGTTGGCCGCTGTTGTCTTCAAAAATGACAGAAAACATTTCGTATTCAACTTAACCTAATTATTGCCGATGATGTTGTGTTTTCGGTAAAGTTCGTAACTAATTAGAGATTAATGTTAGTTGGTCTGCATTTACTTTAAAACTGGTAAGAAACTTAAACATAGCCAACCTAACTTAATTATCGTCGATGCTGTTGGATTTAGTTAGGATTAGTTGCGTTGGATTCGCCTCCGTTATCGTTAAAAGTGACAAGAACCTAAATGTACTCAACCTAACTTTGTCGATGTTGTTTGATTTGCTTAGGTTTAATTGCAACTCATTTGTTGAAATTAGCAAAAACCTAAAACATGTACACACGTAACACATATACTGAACCTACTTATTGTCAATGTTGTTTGATTAGTTTAGTTTCAGTTGTAATGACTTAGGCTCAGTTGCCATTAAGATTTGATAAATCCTAAACATGCCCAACGCGATTATAGTCGATGTTGTTTGATTTGGTTCGAATTTAAGAATTAGTTGCGTTTGGTTAGGCTCCATTTTCATCGAAAATGGCAAAGAGGCTAAACATACGCAGCCTAGATTAGTTATTGTCGGTGTTGCTTAATTTAATTATTAGTATTAATTTCGTTGGGTTGTGCTCCGTTGTTGTTCAAAATGACGAAAAAACCTAAAAATACGCTATAACCTAATTATTGTCAACTTTGTTTGGTTAAATTAGTTTCGGTAGCATTGGGTTGGACTCCGTTGTCTTTAAAAATTCAAAGAACCGAAATAACACGCTTAATCTCGAGTCAGGTTGAGGTCCATGATTTGGATTAAGTTACATTGCGCATGTTTATAATTTTAATAAGGTTAGTTGCGTTGGGTTGGGTCGGGCTTCATTTCGGCTACTAACCTCAAAAAACCTAAACATGCGCACATAATTTAATTATAATCGATGTTGGTGGATTTGGTTAAAGAAGTGACTAAATCGAAACAAACGAAGTATACGCAAATCAACTATGATTTATGATTTGAAATTAGGCTAATCGACAAAGTTTGAAGAAGTGGCAACCAACTAATAAAACTGAATCAAAAACCCAATGAAATTTTAATAACGGTGTAACATCACCATTGGATCTGATCCTAGACATCTTAAATCATCGTCCTGTTGTCCAATGCAGTTGCAAATGTGAGCAGTAAATAGAAACTGTTAAAAAATTACTACATAACTTGATCATATCTGATACAGATATGCAAAGCTTTAAAACTAAATAAATAATTGAAGCAGACTCACATACTTGGCAATTATTTCCTTTCTTTGCAAATCTTCGTAAAGTTAAATTAGTGTTAAATTAGTATTAAGTTCAATGATAAAATGTATGCATTGATTTTGTTTAGATCTTCCAGCACATAATATAGTAAGATGCAAACCTCTCATCTATCACCAATCTCAGCCCTTCTCCTCTCATATGAACTCATCGGCAAGATATACTAGACGTTGCGTATCAAATCTATGTTTTAAAGATTTTGTATATGTCAGCTCAGCATTCTCATAGCTTGTCAATAAGCGATCAACTTTTATCAGCCACATTTTACGTCGTTTGTGCCAACGCAAGCAATTACATTCAAATTGAAATCATGTTAATCATGACATGTCTAAAAATGCAATCGTGCATTAAAATGCCATGAACTTTAATTAAACAGGTTGGAACTGCAAAAATAACGCGGTTTGGATATTTGGACGATCGTTCCGTTCATATTGGTTATGACCTCGTAATCAAACCCAACTTACGAAGCTATAAATAAATAAATAACAACTAAATGAACTGGAGTGATTGAATAATTTTCAACATTTAATGGTATTGCGTGAGCTTCCATTAAAGGTGCGACACGTCGTCAACTTAAAACTAAATAAATAATTGAAGCAGACTCACATACGTGGCAATTATTTCCTTTCTTTGCAAATCTTCGTAAAGTTAAATTAGTGTTAATTTAGTATTAAGTTCAATGATAAAATTTATGCATTGATTTTGTTTAGTTATTCCAGCACATAATATAGTAAGATGCAAACCTCTCATCTATCACCAATCTCAGCCCTTCTCCTCTCATATGAACTCATCGGCAAGATATACTAGACGTTGCGTATCAAATCTATGTTTTAAAGATTTTGTATATGTCAGCTCAGCATTCTCATAGCTTGTCATTAAGCGATCAACTTTTATCAGCCACATTTTACGTCGCTTGTGCCAACGCAAGCAATTACATTTAAATTGAAATCATGTTAATCATGACATGTCTAAACATGCAATCGTGCATTAAAATGCCATGAACTTTAATTAAACAGGTTGGAACTGCAAAAATAACGCGGTTTGGATATTTGGACGATCGTTCCGTTCATATTGGTTATGACCTCGTAATCAAACCCAACTTACGAAGCTATAAATAAATAAATAACAACTAAATGAACTGGAGTGATTGAATAATTTTCAACATTTAATGGTATTGCGTGAGCTTCCATTAAAGGTGCGACACGTCGTCAACTTAAAACTAAATAAATAATTGAAGCAGGCTCACATACGTGGCAATTATTTCCTTTCTTTGCAAATCTTCGTAAAGTTAAATTAGTGCTAATTTAGTATTAAGTTCAATGATAAAATTGATGCATTGATTTTGTTTAGTTATACCAGCACATAATATAGTAAGATGCAAACCTCTCATGTATCACTAATCTCAGCCCTTCTCCTCTCATTTGAACTCATCGGCAAGATATACTAGACGTTGCGTATCAAATCTATGTTTTAAAGATTTTGTATATGTCAGCTCAGCATTCTCATAGCTTGTCATTAAGCGATCAACTTTTATCAGCCACATTTTACGTCGCTTGTGCCAACGCAAGCAATTACATTGAAATTGAAATCATGTTAATCATGACATGTCTAAAAATGCAATCGTGCATTAAAATGCCATGAACTTTAATTAAACAGGTTGGAACTGCAAAAATAACGCGGTTTGGATATTTGGACGATCGTTCCGTTCATATTGGTTATGACCTCGTAATCAAACCCAACTTACGAAGCTATAAATAAATAAATAACAACTAAATGAACTGGAGTGATTGAATAATTTTCAACATTTAATGGTATTGCGTGAGCTTCCATTAAAGGTGCGACACGTCGTCAACTTAAAACTAAATAAATAATTGAAGCAGACTAACATACGTGGCAATTATTTCCTTTCTTTGCAAATCTTCGTAAAGTTAAATTAGTGTTAATTTAGTATTAAGTTCAATGATAAAATTTATGCATTGATTTTGTTTAGTTATTCCAGCACATAATATAGTAAGATGCAAACCTCTCATCTATCACCAATCTCAGCCCTTCTCCTCTCATATGAACTCATCGGCAAGATATACTAGACGTTGCGTATCAAATCTATGTTTTAAAGATTTTGTATATGCCAGCTCAGCATTCTCATAGCTTGTCAATAAGCGATCAACTTTTGTCAGCGACATTTTACGTCGCTTGTGCCAACGCAAGCAATTACATTCAAATTGAAATCATGTTAATCATGACATGTCTAAAAATGCAATCGTGCATTAAAGTGCCATGAACTTTAATTAAACAGGTTGGAACTGCAAAAATAACGCGGTTTGGATATTTGGACGATCGTTCCGTTCATATTGGTTATGACCTCGTAATCAAATCCAACTTACGAAGCTATAAATAAATAAATAACAACTAAATGAACTGGAGTGATTGAATAATTTTCAACATTTAATGGTATTGCGTGAGCTTCCATTAAAGGTGCGACACGTCGTCAACTTAAAACTAAATAAATAATTGAAGCAGGCTCACATACGTGGCAATTATTTCCTTTCTTTGCAAATCTTCGTAAAGTTAAATTAGTGCTAATTTAGTATTAAGTTCAATGATAAAATTGATGCATTGATTTTGTTTAGTTATACCAGCACATAATATAGTAAGATGCAAACCTCTCATGTATCACTAATCTCAGCCCTTCTCCTCTCATTTGAACTCATCGGCAAGATATACTAGACGTTGCGTATCAAATCTATGTTTTAAAGATTTTGTATATGTCAGCTCAGCATTCTCATAGCTTGTCATTAAGCGATCAACTTTTATCAGCCACATTTTACGTCGCTTGTGCCAACGCAAGCAATTACATTGAAATTGAAATCATGTTAATCATGACATGTCTAAAAATGCAATCGTGCATTAAAATGCCATGAACTTTAATTAAACAGGTTGGAACTGCAAAAATAACGCGGTTTGGATATTTGGACGATCGTTCCGTTCATATTGGTTATGACCTCGTAATCAAACCCAACTTACGAAGCTATAAATAAATAAATAACAACTAAATGAACTGGAGTGATTGAATAATTTTCAACATTTAATGGTATTGCGTGAGCTTCCATTAAAGGTGCGACACGTCGTCAACTTAAAACTAAATAAATAATTGAAGCAGACTAACATACGTGGCAATTATTTCCTTTCTTTGCAAATCTTCGTAAAGTTAAATTAGTGTTAATTTAGTATTAAGTTCAATGATAAAATTTATGCATTGATTTTGTTTAGTTATTCCAGCACATAATATAGTAAGATGCAAACCTCTCATCTATCACCAATCTCAGCCCTTCTCCTCTCATATGAACTCATCGGCAAGATATACTAGACGTTGCGTATCAAATCTATGTTTTAAAGATTTTGTATATGCCAGCTCAGCATTCTCATAGCTTGTCAATAAGCGATCAACTTTTGTCAGCGACATTTTACGTCGCTTGTGCCAACGCAAGCAATTACATTCAAATTGAAATCATGTTAATCATGACATGTCTAAAAATGCAATCGTGCATTAAAGTGCCATGAACTTTAATTAAACAGGTTGGAACTGCAAAAATAACGCGGTTTGGATATTTGGACGATCGTTCCGTTCATATTGGTTATGACCTCGTAATCAAATCCAACTTACGAAGCTATAAATAAATAAATAACAACTAAATGAACTGGAGTGATTGAATAATTTTCAACATTTAATGGTATTGCGTGAGCTTCCATTAAAGGTGCGACACGTCGTCAACTTAAAACTAAATAAATAATTGAAGCAGACTCACATACGTGGCAATTATTTCCTTTCTTTGCAAATCTTCGTAAAGTTAAATTAGTGTTAATTTAGTATTAAGTTCAATGATAAAATTGATGCATTGATTTTGTTTAGTTATTCCAGAACATAATATAGTAAGATGCAAACCTCTCATCTATCACCAATCTCAGCCCTTCTCCTCTCATATGAACTCATCGGCAAGATATACTAGACGTTGCGTATCAATTCTATGTTTTAAAGATTCTGTATATGTCAGCTCAGCATTCTCATAGCTTGTCATTAAGCTATCAACTTTTATCAGCCACATTTTACGTCGCTTGTGCCAACGCAAGCAATTACATTCAAATTGAAATCATGTTAATCATGACATGTCTAAAAATGCAATCGTGCATTAAAATGCCATGAACTTTAATTAAACAGGTTGGAACTGCAAAAATAACGCGGTTTGGATATTTGGACGATCGTTCCGTTCATATTGGTTATGACCTCGTAATCAAACCCAACTTACGAAGCTATAAATAAATAAATAACAACTAAATGAACTGGAGTGATTGAATAATTTTCAACATTTAATGGTATTGCGTGAGCTTCCATTAAAGGTGCGAGACATCGTCAACTTAAAACTAAATAAATAATTGAATCAGACTCACATACTTGGCAATTATTTCCTTTCTTTGCAAATCTTCGTAAAATTAAATTAGTGTTAATTTAGTATTAAGTTCAATGATAAAATTGATGCATTGATTTTGTTTAGTTATTCCAGCACATAATATAGTAAGATGCAAACCTCTCATCTATCACCAATCTCAGCCCTTCTCCTCTCATATGAACTCATCGGCAAGATATACTAGACGTTGCGTATCAAATCTATGTTTTAATGATTTTGTATATGTCAGCTCAGCATTCTCATAGCTTGTCATTAAGCGATCAACTTTTATCAGCCACATTTTACGTCGTTTGTGCCAACGCAAGCTATTACACTCAAATTGAAATCATGTTAATCATGACATGTGTAAAAATGCAATCGTGCATTAAAATGCCATGAACTTTAATTAAACAGGTTGGAACTGCAAAAATAACGCGGTTTGGATATTTTGACGATCGTTCCGTTCATATTGGTTATGACCTCGTAATGAAACCCAACTTACGAAGCTATAAATAAATAAATAACAACTAAATGAACTGGAGTGATTGAATAATTTTCAACATTTAATGGTATTGCGTGAGCTTCCATTAAAGGTGCGACACGTCGTCAACTTAAAACTAAATAAATAATTGAAGCAGACTCACATACGTGGCAATTATTTCCTTTCTTTGCAAATCTTCGTAAAGTTAAATTAGTGTTAATTTAGTATTAAGTTCAATGATAAAATTTATGCATTGATTTTGTTTAGTTATTCCAGCACATAATATAGTAAGATGCAAACCTCTCATCTATCACCAATCTCAGCCCTTCTCCTCTCATATGAACTCATCGGCAAGATATACTAGACGTTGCGTATCAAATCTATGTTTTAAAGATTTTGTATATGTCAGCTCAGCATTCTCATAGCTTGTCATTAAGCGATCAACTTTTATCAGCCACATTTTACGTCGCTTGTGCCAACGCAAGCAATTACATTTAAATTGAAATCATGTTAATCATGACATGTCTAAACATGCAATCGTGCATTAAAATGCCATGAACTTTAATTAAACAGGTTGGAACTGCAAAAATAACGCGGTTTGGATATTTGGACGATCGTTCCGTTCATATTGGTTATGACCTCGTAATCAAACCCAACTTACGAAGCTATAAATAAATAAATAACAACTAAATGAACTGGAGTGATTGAATAATTTTCAACATTTAATGGTATTGCGTGAGCTTCCATTAAAGGTGCGACACGTCGTCAACTCGGTAAATCATCAAAGACTAACAACTTTACTGCCTGGTAATTTCTAAATCCTCAATAAACTAATAACTGCGAATATTCTCGTCGCAGCTTTTATTATATTTAATTATTAATAGCGTAGTTTTTAGTTATAAAAGCCACATTAAATGAAATTTCCAGCGCACCTGCCTCGTAAGATTTTACGGCGCAGTCAAAATGTGCCTTTCTTTACAATTTAAAAGTTTGCAGAAGACACCGATAATGCGACATGTTAATGGAAGTCGTAAAGAAGCCACCTATCATTGGCATATATTTCAATTAGAGCACCCTCTTAATTAGTGTAAAAATGCGATGATAGCGCCTTGCACTCGGCGCAAATGGATTAGCCATGTTTCTCTGCGGTTTTACATAGATTAAGACGTGAAAGAAACGACCAACGAACTATCCTTCTCGCCACTTCAATTCTAGTTTTATGTGCGAGTGTGCATACGCAAGCTGATAAATAATCGACACGATATATCGTAGGTGACACTGGACAATTAGAAATTATTAGGTTACACAATCGTTATTTTAATTAATGTCAAAGATAAAGGGGTCGTTTGAATAAATTTGTATATCTTTATATATATATATATATATATATATATATATATATATATTGTGACATAAATAATTAAATTATAATATTACGTAGTAACAAAAAGTATTTGCGACGATCATTTTTTATGAACTTAACGTATCACAAAAATGTCGTTAATTTAAAACAAGAAAGTTAACCAAGAAGTGCAAATTTTGTGGACTAACTAGAGGTTAAGTGTAATCACAGACAGCAAGAAGGCATTTTAACTACAATTTAAATACATTGACGTTAGACTTTATTAAATATTATGTAATCAATATTTATCACCAATTCTTATATATATATATATATATATATATATATATATATATATATATATATATATATATATATATATTAAGAGATAAATTAAATGGTCATATTTAAATAATGCGCCAAGTAGGCATTACTCAATGGCACAAAATAAAGTCTAATCTAAACATAGCTACACAATTATTTCAAAATATTCAAACGGTTGCATTTATTCATCAAATATGATGTCAAATATAATATTTAAAATTAAGTCAGACACGTGATATAAGAAATGGTTGCGTTTAATCTTCAAATCTTCAGAAATAACATTTTATTTACAAAAAATGCGCCAGCAGGTCGGCAACCCATTGCGCAGATTGGCACGAAATAAAGTCTAATCGATAGCGAACTATACAAGGCCAAACTATTCAATCGGTTTTTTTATGAAATTTGATATAAAAAATAGCTAAATTTGACGTTTGTGCGAACAAGGTTGAAATTTGTTGTGGCTCCGACTGGACACACAAATTAAAATTTGAATGAATGCAATTTATTAATTTATTTTTATTTCGAATTAGTTGTAAATCTATTGTTTTAAATTTTCCAGGATTTTTTATTTTTGCATCTTGATTCCGCCATGTTCATGTAATTTATTTTAATTTCTTTCAGTTTCATTTTGTTCGTTATCGTTTTTTTTTTTTAATTTTCTTTTATTCGTATTATCTTTTAGTTTCGTTTATTTTATTTTGAATAATTTTATTAATTAGTGCATTTTTCACAACTTTTCAGCATGGTGTCAAAATGGCTCTAATACCTCCATTACATTTTGTTTATCAATGTATTGTCCACAGAACTGGTGATCTTTTGATGAAAAAATCACAAGTTATGAAATTTCTTTTGATTTCCGAGTGTATTCAAACATTATTTTCAATTATAGTGCAATTCAGCTTGGTTGGTTTAAATATTATTGCATTTCCTGTAGCCCACAAAATCTATTTATGTAAAATTCCTTCTACCTTAATGTAACGTATCCGAGATTTTATAATAATTTCGACTTATGCAACCAGTAAAAAAAACCTTTATTGGCATATTCACATTCATCAAATTTTATCTACATCTCATTTAATTAATTTAGCTCCCTTACTCCTTCCGCCCCATTCTCTTTACATCCTGTTGTTCCTTTTCCTGCTCTTCTCCTTCTTCCCCTTCCCATAATTCTTCTCCAATCTTTTCCATCCTTCCTTTCGTATTCTTTCAGTATTACTTCCTTGCATTCTCCTACCCAATGTTCCCATTCATCTCCATTCTCCACAGAAATTACATCTGCACTTCTCGTCCATCCAAAACTTGTTGGATTTCTCTTCGCTTCCACACCTGCACTTTGCTATTGTTTTTTCATCTTCTATACCCATAAATATCTCCCTCCCCATAAATATCTTGGTATCGTCCCCTCCACTTTTATCCTTTTGTATTTGGCGTTGTACATATATACCTCGCATTCATATTTTTACTTTCTTATACATTATGTATAAGTAAGTATAGGAATCATGAAAATTTTCGAACTCGAGATTTCAACGGATATACACGTGTGAGGTCCCCTGAATCGTTTCTGGCTATTTTCGGCATGACGTCTCTCTCTCTCTCTCTCTCTGTGTGTGTGTGTGTGTGTGTGTGTGTGTGTCAGTGTGTGTGTCTGTGCGCACTCTAGCGTCCAAACGATTATAGCTAGAGCTGTGAAACTTTAAACTTAAGATTTGCATATAGCTGAAAAGAAAACGTCCTATTTTGAGAACAATTGCTCAACCGGAAGTGAAGGTTTACTCTTATCACCTTTTTCCGTATCTCGAAAACGGTATGATTTATCAAAAAAATTATTCTTATATAAGTTAAAGATATTGAAATTTTAAACAACTTTTATTTGATAAAAATTTTTCGAAAAATGTAGTATAACTGAGTATAAGAAAGTTCAGTGAGAACCATTATTGCGATCGGGCGGCTAAAAATACGTGTGGCTGTGCGCGCTCCAGCGCCTAACTATTGAAGGTCACACTATGACTCTTTAAGCTTAGAATTAGTATATAGCGTGGAAAAAACGTCACATTTTGAAAGCAATATCTCAAACTGATGGTTTAATCAAATCAACGTTTTCTAATCTCGAAAACGGTTCGCGTTATAGCAAAAATTGTTCGTATAAAGGTTATATACTGGAATAAAAAAAAACATTTGTTTGAAAAGTTTTTTCAGAAATAAAGTATAAGAAAGTTTCGTGCGGACCACCGCGGATTTTTTGGTATGCAACCAGTATTACAATAACTGTATCTAACTTAATTTTCGAATCTAATGCGCAAATTATCGATTAGAGGTATCTAGTAATACTAGGACAAGTGTGCTGACGTTTTGTAAAATTCATTTTATTGTACAGTACGTCGGTTTTGAGCTGATAATTTATCTAACATTCTATGATCCGAGTTTTCAACGGAGTTGTTTTGCAATGAACGATGTCCCCCCCAACCGAACCCAACCCAAAAACGAAAAAGATACAGGGCGTTCCATGCAAAATACGAAAATTGATGAAAATAATTTATAAATAAAAAATCTATAAATTTAACGAACCCAATCAAGTGTGGTAGGGTTTGCTAAATTAATAGATTTTTATTTACAAATTATTTTCATATTTAAAAGACACAGTCTCCGTCAATTTTTTTATCGGTAACGAAAATTGGGTTTTTTCCGGGTTTGACATAATTTTCGTATTTCGCATGGAACAGGGTTTGTATTGGGTGGGTCGAGTTGGGATGGGTTGGATTGGGTTGCGTTGGGGTGGGTTTGGTTCGGTTTGGATGGGTTGGGTTAACATAGTTACCGACAGTACCGAAACCTAAACAAATTGTAATTAATTTTTCATATTGTTTGGTTTGTTTTTTTTTTGTTGTATGTATTTTTACTCAGTTTTAAATTCGAACTTTTTTGATATTTGTAAAATTTTACAACAAATTCTAAATTAATATAATGGGACTCATGTTTCATATTGTATTGTTTTTTTTTTTTTATTCATTTTCCATGCACGAGTTTTGTCGGTATCTTAACTTAGTTTTAAATTTCCCTTTTTGACTTCTGTAAAATTTTACTCAGTTTTATCGCCACCGGAATCGCACCGCGTTTTTATTTCAATAATTCACCACAGATTAGACTTCGTTTCGTTCGCTGTGATTAATGGGTTGCGGCGTTCGCAGGAATATGTATTTTTAAAAGTCGTTCGTTCAATTGCAAATCACAACGAATTTAGTCGTTTAATCGATTAATAAAAAAAATAAAACCTTGTATTAATAAATTATTTATTTAAGTAATAATGAAACATCTATTTGGAATAAAATTTGTTTATAATTCCATGGTAAAAAATTATTTTGAGTGGTGCAAATATGATTTATCTACACTACGTAAAAAGTTTAAACGGATTTAAAAGTGACGACCACCTGGCTGATAGGGTGGCTCTCTGTATGCATATCTGCGATCACTTTCGGTATAAATTCGTCTTTCTGGATTCTTCTTAATCTCCCTGACATTCAAGTCCGTCGAAACTTTTAATGGATATGGGGTTTTTCCGTGCAAATTTTCATCGTACCTGGATTTAGGTGGCTTCCTATGCATATAAGGGTCGCCGACTGAGCCATCGCGAGGACCCGTGTAGCTATCGTAAGGTCCCCTGTAAGTATACATGTCCCGTAAATCAACATTAGGCGGCGTGCGAACAACTTCGGGTAAAGTAGCGTAATAAATGATGCGTTTCTGCTTGTTGTAAATCGGACGTTCCGGCTGGCGATATTTATAATCGGGTTCATAAAACGGGCGATCTCTCCGATAATCATCTTGATAGTAATTCTGGGGGTAAAACGGCTGCGAATACGTTTTATAATACCTTGGAACGCGCGAATAATATTTCCTCTCATCCCGCGGATACTCATCTCTAAATATTTCCCGATCCATTTCTCGCCCACGTTCGTCATAATTTCGATAAACCGGCGGCGGAGCAGACTCGGATCTTCTCTGAGTGACGAAATTAACCCTTGGCGCGCGTGAGGAATCAGACGACACAGTATTATCGTAAGAATCAAAACCACTCCTAACCGGATAAGGCTGCTTAACCCATTGCTCTTTAGACTTGGTCTCCTTCGCGCCTTGCACTTCATCCTTTTCGCGCTTTGTCCGCGACTTATCATCGTCTAAATCCGTATCATTTTCTTTACCCAACAAATCCCGCTTAAACCGTATAAAATCGTTGATTTTTAACACGTCATGGTTCGCATTGGATTTCACGTCATTATCTTCCTTAAATTGCGACGTCGCCTCAGTCCCATTTTCCAAATCTAATATCCGTATTTCCAGCGGCTTGGCTTCGTTTTCAATCGATCTCCTATTCCTCGGAATTCCGCGATTCATTTCGTAGTAATTTCGAAAATAGCCGTTATTTGGTACGTCGAATTCTTCCATCGTGTCGATCATCTCGACGTTTTTGTAATCTTCCTCGAACGACCGGATTTGCCGGAAGAAGTGGTTCTTGGCTTCGCCGATTTCTTGCGAGAAATTCGGATCCATGACTTGCGAGTATTCCATTTCATCGTCGAATGTGTTCCTGTTGAATTCGTCGTTGACGGTGCTCATCGCATTGATCGAGCACGTCAATAGGACGCAAAGAATTTTCGAATCCATGGTCTGAAAATAAATAATATTTAAGCGAAGTTGTGTTTTGGAAATGAAGTGAACGACGACGTAACTGCGGAAACAATGACCTACACGGTATTGTCGTTCCGGAAATAATTGAAAAAGCCGGATGGGCATTGTTTGAAATATGTTCGAAATAAACGTTGCGATTTATAATTATTAAATTTATTAAAAATTTAATCGCAAATACCCATTTATAATTAAATAGTTTAAATGTTGAAAATATAAAGCTACGTTAAAATCAGACACTCACCTGTATCACGAAACTAAGGTAGTTATTTATGAAATGGTGTGTTTGTACTGAAACCGAAATGGATTAATTCCGCGGATGAATGCTGTGACAAAACACACGCATGGTGGGGTATATATGATTTTTGCCCGGTGTGGGGAATTGACCGGACTGTGTCTAAAATGTGTGACAAATTTCGTTACGCTTGCATGTGTTCATTGTTACGATTTTTATTAATAAAATTTATAGTAAACCTTCGAACGTGTGGGAGTATTTCATTTCAAAAAAGAAAATCTAGGTACTTCTATTGAAATAGTTGTGAATACAATTGTATTGTTAAATTTATGACGTTATTGTTCAATCTCGCCCAAAAATAATTTTAAAAATATTTATCAAAAATTATTTTTTGGTTTGTCCCTTAATTTTATTTGTTTGATTTTCATATTATTTCTTCTGTTCAATTTATTTTGTTTATTTGCGTCATTCGTATGAAAATGTTTTTTTTATATATAAGGGTAACTTGGATCATGAAGATCTCTTCGCAATGTGCCCACACAAAATTGCTAGTTCAATTTTTTCTGGGGACATGAATATATAAAGAAATAATAATAAAAATAATAATGAAAGTGTAATTTCTGAGCAATTTAAAAGCGCGGGGGGGGGGGGGCAACTGTAGATTTGAACATAGTGTCATATTGTTTTTGTTTTCAGAATGTCAAGCAATATTTAACCATTTGAAAGGGACCAAAAATCACGATATTAATATTTAATTTTCGAGGACATCAACTTGAAAAATTATAAAAAAAAAATGAATGCAAGATCTTACGGAGCTTGCCGACTATTTCGAATATTCAGGCCCAATGAGTAGTTTTTGGTAGGCACTTCTTGCCAGCAGATCTGATTTCAAATTATGATGCGTGGGATTCACATCAAATTAATTTTGTTGTGCATCGCCAGTTCGTTCAATTTTTTGTAACACTAACGCATCGAACACAGTTAGGTTGTTTGACTGTCGTGTAAATGCATATGGTCTTGCCCAAAGCAGAGTTTTATAGTTTGCTACTTACACATGTTGAAATGTCTTTGATCTCGGCTTGGAATGTGGTGTTTTGGTTTACATTTGTAAATTTATTTCTTTGTTTTATATTATATTGGAAAGAAACCCTAGACCTTCATTGACTGCATCCATCCATCTTCTTTTGGGCCTCTATTTCTTTAGTATCCCTAATGTTGCGTCAAATGTTCTTGATGATCGAGCCATCTAACTTTCTTTGCTAGAATGCTAATTTTACCTCTTCTCAATGTCTCAATACCATCAGAAATTTTGTTAGGGTCCACGTCTTACTAATGCATCTAAGTCATATTTTTGTTTATTTCGTTACGTCTTGCTTTAAGTAGTCTCGTCATCGCCCATACATCCTTTATTCATTTTGACATTCTATTCTGTTTTTGGTAAATATGTTATCTAGTCTGCTGAATCCAACAATGATCTGCATTTCCCTCCATTACGTACAGTTTACAGTTACGTACAACGAACTAAACAATATTTCTTATAATTAAACAAACAATTTCTTCATGAAATGTACTGAACATTCCATATTTATTCATTTTGCACATGAAACATTTTCTTCTTCTCGTTGATTCTTCTCCGTTTGAGCAGTTTGACAGTAGTCAGATAGCACATCGACGCATCATCTTCCTTGGTACCGTCCCTCTATACCACCGACATCTTGGTGAAATCTCTACCTACTCTCCACTGAAAGCTTCTAAGTTTTCGGGAAAGTAGTCAAAAAGATGAACTATTCAGCTCATCCTACATCAATGACTTTGTAGTCTTTGTAGTCTTTAGTATTACCCAAAGACTTGTGCACTACATCTTTGAACGAGTCCCAAGATTGTTTTCCTTTTTCTCTGATTGTTTTTGAACAGAGGCGATCGAATAACAGTCGGAGTCAGTAAAAACTCCCTTTTTCAATTTGGCTTCACATAGTTTCTGGAACTTGGAACACGGATCTCTGAAAAATCTTTTGGATGTGATTTAACAAACTACTTCATAAGCCTCAATTTAATAAGAAGATGAGGTAGTAAAACTTTTTCAAAATGAACCAAGGTACAATTAATGAACATTAAGGTGTGGCCAATTAGTTTTTGTCAAATGGAAATCTCTGGCTCGACTGCCCCACAAGCAAAGGAAGCAGTGATATTTTATATAAGCTGGAGGAGGTGGAGCCGGCTGAAACTCGGCCAAAACATGCAACGTCTTTCCGACATCTGCTTTGAACTACAAACACGAGTTTTGTAAAAAAAAAATCGGGACGAGATGGAATTTTTCTAATATTTTCTCGATTCTCTATAAGAAATTGTAGTAAAAAAAACGGCGCAGTCCTTTGGTTGCAGATCTGTGTAATTAAACCAAAATTTCTTGCTGCCTATAAATTTATACGTTTTGTTTTTGTTTATGGTTTTGGATTTGATTTCGTGCTATCTTTCAACGTTATATTGGATATTTCCTATTATGTTTCTATCTCATGTTATCTTTAATTTGTTGTTTGTCTTCAATTGTGATTTTGTAATTTTTTTGATTTGATTTACTCTCTTTGACTTTTTTATTATCGTATTCAATATGATTTTTTTTTTATTTAATTATATCCACCTTGTTAGTCCTTTAGTCCTTTAGTCCTTTATTCCTTTTATTTTCATTTTACTTTGTTTTAAATTTTGTATCGATTTTAAATTCCTGTTTATTCTTGCAGTGTGTTTGAGTCTTAGCCATCTGCGAAATTGTTTACTGTATTTTTGAGTTCATTTGTCTTTTATCTTAATCTTTTATTTGTTATTTGGTCATTGGGTTCGTGTGTAATCTTATTATATTACCTTCCTGATTATCATTAATTGCTTTATCTGTTCCAGGTTTTGCTGTATATTTAACCAAATGGATCAATTGAAACATTCAACAGCTGCAATTAAGGTAAGTTAATCAATAAATATGTGTGCTTTATATTGTAATGGATTGACTTGTGTGGGTTTCGATATAACAATTAAACTCGGTCTTATCGCAACGAGGAGTGCTTGCATCGACAAGGCTGTCGATGACTCTGCTCATACTTCTGTCGGTGTCGTACTTTTTTCGGTTTTGTTACATTAATATTTAATATAATTTATTTCTACATACTTACGACGACCTCACCATCGCTTAACACTACACATTTTGAAAGAAGCAATCGAACTGATGTATCGCTACATATAACAACGGCATACTGACAAATGTGCTAAAACGTAAAGATCAAAGTAATTAATTCATTTAAATAACTTGTAAAATTAAATCGGCTTATTTATGACAAAATATATAATATATCAAAATCGCTGTAGCGATGTTGATCATGTATAAAATGCTAGGAACATTAACGAAAGAGGTTTCATTTTGGAGATAGAACAATTAGGATATTGGGGCGATCATTTCGTCCTCATTCTGACGCGCTCCGCCAAAATTCGATACGTTTGCTAAACTAGCTTAAGTTACTGAACAAATTTTTGTGCATTTATCGGATAAAGTGGGCAAACTTACAGTTAATCCGTAAGTTACCACAACAGGAGAAATTTCATTTTTTTTTCTAATTATTTTTTTTCTAATTTTGTGTCAAGTTTGTTGCGCATTTTTCTTTCTAATTTGCTCTTCTTGTTTCCGTTTCATTTTAAGATTATTTCGGTTTATTTTCTTTAATGCCTTGTTTAATTCGTGCCTTGTATTCCTTGAATTATTATTATGTGGTGCCTTGTTGTTATTTTGCTTTAATTTCTCTTTCAATTTTTTCACATGGTCCAAGTTACTGATTTTTTTTTAATTAATTTAGCTAATCCTTGGCTGTAAAGCCGCAATTATGTATAATGTATAATGAGTTACAATATCGATGTTAATCATGCATAAAATGACAGGACGTTAATTATAAATATGTGCAAATAGACACAATTGGGATTCTCGGACGATCGTTACGCCCTTATTCAGAGCTCATTTGCGAGAAACTACAAAGATTTGCGCCACAAGCGTAACGATGTTAATCATGCATAAAATGCTGAGGACATTAATGAAACAGGTTTGATTTGGAAATAGAAGTTAGGATATTGGGGCGATCATTTCGCCCTTATTCTGAGGACCTCGGCCTGAATTCCCAACGGTTGCTAAAGTAGCCTAAATTACTTAATAACTCTTTGTGCGTTTGTAGGATAAAATCAAGAAACTCACGATGTGCACAGCTTGTCGGTAACCGACCACTTAATACTCGTCATTTAAATAGAAGAAAACTATTAGATTTTATATTTTTAATATTTTTGCAAGTAATTTTTAATTTCCAGTTTGTTCCAACCCTTTATCTTGAAATCTAATTACCCATTATTTTTATTAGCTTCTGACATGATTTCTAATATATTTTGTGATTATTTTACTGTTTTTTTTTTTCGTTATTTTTTAGTCATTAGTAATTTGTGTAATTATTCTATTATATTTTTTAATTTATCTTTTTTCTATAAAAAATTAATGTGGGGGATATACATCTAGATGTATATTTGCTACTATTGACTTTATTATTCCAATATCTTACATTTAAACGTCCTTATTCTATAAATATATTTATGTATTGTACAAAAAACGTTGCTGCGCAATAAAATGATTTCACAAATCGTCGTGGATTTTATCGAAATGAAATGATCAAAACGGGGTCAAAATTGTTGTCAAATTGTCGTTAAATTAAATCGATCGAATGATTTATTCGATTTTAGTGATTTTTTAATATAATAGTTTATTTAATATGACGTTACTCGTCGATTATTTATTAGAATAGTGTGCATATAGTAAACTGTAACATACTAGATTAACAAATAAACTCATTAATGCATATTAAATTACTAATGAATTATATTATGTTATCGCTACGTTGAATGGAGTCTGGACTGGAAAATATATCACAAATTATCATTTATTTCCTGGTGTTGTATCGCCGCATCACGCGACTGGTCCCCAAACAATTCCACACGAATAAGTTAACGTAAAAATGAATAATAAGTATTTAAAAGTAATTTTATAACGACGACGTATATAAAAATATTGATTACTTGCCATAAAAATAAATTTAATTGGTGCGTATTAGTACGCACTTTAAGTTTCGTGTTTAAACATATTTGCATTATAATGTGCGCAGTCGTGATCGTATAACGGAAATTAGCTGCGTTATTAAACCGATTTGAATGCGCTGGAATTTAAAAAGCTTTCCTAATATAACATCCGACACATCTCAAGGGATGAAACAGTATATACTTGATTATTTTTGTGCTAGGCTATGGTTGACACAAGAATAATAACAATTTAGTTGAAATTAACAAATCCCCTTGTGTATTCCACACGCGCATGTTCGTAACTATACACTATAAAGTTAGAATATCGTAAATGATGCACCAGATGAGAAAATATCTGACTTGCATATATCATAACAAATAGTGCAGTGAGTACAAACTTACAGTTTGGTTTAGTGATTGTGCCGATGGATTAACATAAATTATAAGGTATGTCGATCGATATTAATACATATTAGTAATGTGATGTGTGGTTATGCCTCCAGGAACAATTGTGCAAAATCCGCACCATGCAAGACAATTGTGTCGTACCTGTCGATTCCATAATCGATAAATTCGCAACATGTGACGATTTCTCTCTACTTACGAGCATGTGTTTCGACGAGCAAGAAACTTTCAGTGATTACTTAAAATTACCAATTGATTCCAACGATAAATTTAGTGAAGTAATTTCCATGAAAGATCCAATAGAAACGTTAATAAATCACGAGGAACATGAAACGTGTTTGAGTCAATTATACTTAGACGACAACGACACAAATTTAAATTTAACTTACTTGGACGACGATTTCAATATTATTTTTAATAGCGATTGCAGTTTATCTAACAACACCGAAACGTCGTTGTACGACGAAAGTCTAGACACCGAAAAAACTTTATCGATATTAGGAGTCGACTTGGATTTATACAACGACAACATAGACTTGGAAAAATTTTTGGAGCAAGATTTCGATAACATCTTCAACATCGAATCGTACTCGACCGAAAACAACGAATTGAAAGATTTTACCGAGTTTTTGAAATTCGACAACAGCTGCGAACTCAACACTCAACCAGTATTAGAGCCAACGGACCAGTTAGAAATAATGAATCTCTTCCCTCACATCCAGGATGAAAAAAACAGGCGGCGCAGGTCGTTGCTTTATGAAAATAATTGTCGGAGTAGGTGCAAGGATGAGAATAAATTGAACGTGCGGGTTTATCGAAAGCCAGACCCTTTGTTAAATCACGATTATTCGCAGAAGAAATCGGACGATGAGAAATTTTTCCCGTGTCCTATAACTAGTTGTGAGAAAGTGTACGCGAAGTCGTCGCATTTGAAAGCGCATTTGAGGAGGCATTCGGGGGAGAAACCGTTCGCTTGCAATTGGCAGAACTGCAGTTGGAAGTTTTCGCGATCTGATGAACTGGCGAGGCACAAGAGGTCCCACTCCGGGATTAAACCCTACAAATGTGATTTGTGCGAAAAAGCCTTTGCCAGGTCGGACCATTTGGCGAAACACATTAAAGTACATCGGAAGAAAATGGCCGAATATGGGAACTATTATATCAAGAAGCGAGTTCGACTTACGAGTTAATATCCCAGTCGTATACATTTATGTTATTTTGATTCCATAATATATCTACCATTTAATTATAATTTCATAATCAAATAATATCACGTCCAGAAATAATTACAATTACAAAAAATAATAAACTGTTATAAATTAAACAAAAAAATACGTCACATACAACATACAAGGTGAGTCGTATATTATATTATTTTAAAAATAAATAATTAGCAATGCAATTTTTTTAAAAAATGCCCCAGGTACGATTTCTTGGACTCACCCTGTATATATACATATATATTTGGACAAATTAAATTATGCCATTTCTTTTTAAATTTGAATTTTTCTAAATGATAAAACGTGGTTCCTAATATTTAATTACGTGCCATTAAGTGGCTTCGATAAGAAAAATCGTTTTGTGTTAAATAATAAAAAATATTTTATATCAACTACCAGGTAGCCACTAACACTAAGTTCTATTTTATTTTTTATGTTTATTGTTCATCTTAAACTGTTTTATTTTAATAAATAGATTCGTTTTGTTTGGTACGTTTTATTTTCATTTTGGGTTTCGTTCATTTCATTCAAGTTGACTGAAAAAAAAACATAAACTATTTTATTGTAAACATGTATGAAATGTATGTTACACAATTTCAAGGGAATACAATTTGAACAGTATTGGGTATATAAAAATTTTATGATAAAAACTTATTATTTTATTTGCGAATCATTTGTTGATATTATTTTTCTGGGCCCAACCCAACCCAACTCAAACCAAACCAAATCAAACCAAACCAATCCAACGCAAACCAAACCAAACCAAACCAAACTAAACCAAAATCAACTCAACTCAACCCAATCGTCCAGTTGTGTCCAGTTCATCTTCTCCAAATGTTCTTGGAAAAAATGTTCAACCCCCAACTTTCCATTGCCATCGTCGACCTTTACTCCACGTATTACAATATTTTTGCTCTATTTCGGTCTTTAATTTTCTCTTCTAATTTTTGTACCTCAGCAAGTAGTTCCTTCTTCTCCTTGTTTGTTTTCTCTTTGCCTGATTTCATCCATTTTCCTCGGTATTCCTTTTTAAGTTTACTGTGAGTGCATCTATTGTTTTTCTGAAGGCTCCCTCTCCTTCTTTTGTTATCCTAATGCTTCGTATATTTTCCCTTAAGGCTCCTATCACCGCTGATCCATGCTACTCCTTTCTCAGTTTGAAACTCGATAATTTGTTACTCTATGCAAATACTGCGCTTTCCCTCTCGAAAGTATCATCTCCCTCTCTTATCCATAATCTATACCACCGCCCCAACTGAGAAGTGTCTTTGGTTGCCTACCCATAACTGTTGCCGCTATTAATGTTTTTATTATGATTATGTACCCTTTACTGAGTAATAGGTACATCCTTGATTTCTTTTTTTTGGTTATTATGTAGTTTATTATCGACTTCTCATTAGAGCTTATAAATTCTCTAGATATACAGTGGTTTTGTTTTCCCTGTGTTACCAGGATATGTTTAGTATTATCTCTACGGAATAGGAGCAAGTCCTAAAGTCCTAAACACAATTAGTAGTATTATATGGATATATTATGACAATTATCTAAATATCCTTTAAGAACGTTTAAGGTGCGATTAAAAAACTTATGCACAATGGGTGACCAATTTATTAGGGATGCTTATATTTCGCATGCAATTTCATCTAAAAAAGTATGTAATTCCCCATTCTTCGACCTGCCAAGGAAAAGCTAGTCATACTAGAAATATGGATAAATGTAATTCCACTGTTTTAAACCCTCGCATATAATTTTTGCCATTGATCCACATTTTATTAAAACGTATCTTATCTTCAGTTCGCTTGGTTCTTGCCGTGGCCGCCCTTTCTGTCAATATTATTGAACCTCTTGCTAACTTTCGTTAAATCGCTGGTTCTTCAATTTCTTCTTGTTTCCTATTACCTGCATTTTCATTTCAAGGATTTTACTACACCTCAATCCTTGATCCTTTCACAATTCATCTTTTTCTGAATATTCTAATTCTGTTTTTCTAATTCTATTTTGAGTAAGATTATTTAATACTATACTAATAATCATACAATGAAAATAATATATTTGTTAATAGCTGATTGTAACATTGTTTATGGATTTGTCTCGTATATTTTATTGTCATTGCTTAAACACCAAAGTACTAAAAATTGAACATAATCACTGCCAAGTATGTTGATCATTGTACAATCTGCTTCCCAGTTTACAGCGATGTAATTTCAAGAAGTAAAAAAAGAATTAAACAACCCTTAAAATTTATTTTCAGTCATCGTGCGGACTATTTACATTTTAGACACTAAGAACGACAAATTACTTATTACCCTTGAATTTACCTATCCAAAAATAGATAACATAATTACATAATGTACAATTTATACATAACTATAGTGATATTACTTTTAAGTGCATTAATGGGCAATTTGAGTAAAATCTAATTTTATCCACACCCACCAATCATTGAGCAATCTGAATAAAATCTAACATTTGCTTTTATTCACACCACCCATCATTGTTCATAAAAACTGAAACAAAATTCAGTAAAAGCTTAAATGAAATACGCAAAGCATTGTCTCACAAAAAAAGTCAATAATTTTATAAATAAAATAAAATGAAAAGTACTTGAGAATTCAACCAGATCATTTATTGGCTCATTAAAAAAGAAATATGTAACAAATGACATATATATATCGAGTATTTAAACAACCGCTTTGGTGTGTTTGGCAGATTTATCAGTGGTGACCTTTTTACCCTTCTTTAACGGTTCTGGGGCAGTTTCACGTTCTGTTAACCATAGTTCGACGTGACACGGCGACGACATGTATGGATTGATTCGGCCATGTGCACGATATGTACGGCGCCTCAAACATGCTGCTCGATTGACCTACAAATTAGTAATTATGGTATTAGTTATATAAATCGTTCTTCTTGGGGCATTTTCACTGAACATGAACCCCAATTACGTTGTAAACAAAACAATTAATTTTTTAAAAACTCATTAGACTAAGCTATTAATGCTGGCGTCAAGATAGAACCACGTCAGAGGTTGCATTTTATAAAAACATGAATTTAACCCATGCTCACATACATAATTACGACAACTCAAAATTTACCTGTATATGTTCAATAAGAAGTTGATCAACGTCCAGTCCACTATAATCGGCATTACTTTCCGCATTTTTAAGTAAATGCAATAAAAACTCTGCCGATTTCTTTGGCCAACGTCCTTGTGTAGTTCCAAATTGTTTGGCTTGAGCACATCGACCAACACCGCCGTTGAAGTGGCGAAATGGTACGCATTCTTTACGTTGAATGACATTTTTTAGATACGCAAGCGCCCTTTTCAACGGCAACTTTCTTATTGCGTTCGCCGTTTCGCACGTATTCTAAAAACGTTATCAGGTTATGTTAGAAATTAATCTTAACGTACCTACCTTAAAGTGGACTCGCAGATTCGAGCCCCTTGTTTTACAACATTTTGCTGGTGTATCAGGTTCCCGTGCATAGCGACCCATTTTATTTACCTATACAAAAATTAACTAATTTTAACACGACCTGTCACTAGTGACAACAATAACCATTAATAATTAACAGTGGTGCCAGCCCCAAGAAATTGGCGATCTATTTGAAAGTATTTTTACGACGCGCTTGTAAAATTTTAAACGCGCAACTTTGTGTTTCGATATTACGATGATTAACATTGAAACGGGGAATGGGATATTAACATGAAGGTAAGAATATTGATACGGAACCTCGTTGGATATTAACTTATAGCGGTTGGCACCTATTCACCGAACGTTGAGTTCGGATCCGTTCGATCGTAATCGCCGCTTCTTCGCCATATTCAAAATTTGTATCATTGCCGGTCGGCGTCATGTCAAAAGTTTTGTTCGAAAATTTGAATTAAATCAATCGTGTAAATTTAACGGGAGTGCTTTCTTTGTGAATTGACTTTGTGTCGGCGTAAGATTTTTCGTACCTATCCAAGTTTTCGGAACTTTTTAGTGAAGTTATGTGTTTCATCGCCCTTTGTTTACGTCAGATTGTATACATCGGTAAGTATTTTACTTATTATACATTATACATTGCAATGATTTTACAATAATTTATATACATTTTACGATACTGAATAGCGAATACGGACGAATGTTACTGGGCAATGTATTGTTCGTTTACATAACGCGACAGCCTTAACCTTTTTTGCTACTAGCAAAAAGTTGCGTCATTGACTTACGTTTTTATTTTCAAAAATTGATATCAGACGGCAGTACATTTGTCTTATCTCGTGATGGTATAAGTTTTTATGCACGATTTGTTGAATCAACGTAGTTATTAACTAGTTTTAATATAAATTATAAAATAAATCGTAACCCTTAAAGCTAGTACTTATAAAGGCGGATTTACCTCAACAAGTTTAACAAATCGGAAACTTTTTCTTAAGCAAATACTCTAGTCCAAGTTTAGTGTTAGTTTTTAGTCGTTTCCATGAAGAAACAGAAATATTTAACTAAATTGTGTATGACGCACAAAAATTTAGTTTGGGCGGTAATTAACGTCATCATCGGAGAAAACGAAAATAGTTGTAAAAGCGGATTTCAATCGAACGGGTGAAACTGTGTTTTTATTTGCTTGCATAAGTGGAAATAGTAACAAGTCTATAATTTTGGAAATAAAAACAAAACTTTATTTCCACCAAACGCCGAAAAAATCTGTTTACAGAAACAGAAATTTTCTGTTGTAAAAAAAAACCGGTTGGTTGACTTTTAGATGCCCCACTTACTTAAAAAAAACTGGTCAACATTAATTAACATACATAGTTGTTGGAAATCTATTAGTTTTTATGGTAAATTGTAGCGAGCAAACGATCTGTTGTAAATCTGGAGATTCAATAAAAGTTACATCCTCAACATATTGACAAAAAACTAAGCCACATATATTTTACTTCATATTCCTTCTTCACAGATGTTCAACTATGGAGCATATCATAAAGTCCTCTCTAATCCACTTTGTTTCCAATCACCCAATAAATTGTTGAAAAAATCATCATCGGGTTCCTCTTGCAATTGAATTTCCTTTCCATCGTTTTCACTCATTACTTTCAGCTTCTTTAGAATCTTCTATTGTTTAGTTTTGTAGCCGATTCGTTTGGTTTTTGGGGAAATCGCGACATTTTTAATATTCAATAACAACTAATTTTGTTGATATCTGCTTGTAGTTTTTTTAATATTGCTTTGCTTCCTTGCCCATTGGCTAAATAGCTATTTTGAAATCTATTGAAATTGATTTATACGTTTTCTTCAACAGAGCCAAGATATGTTACATTCAACAGTTTCGACTGCTTTACTACCCGTTTTGAACATTTCTATCCCAACCCAACCCAACCCAAAATGGAACAAAATTACGATTAACGTCGTTGGCAGTTTGTGTGTTCTGGGATCTAGAAATCCCACCAGTAAATTCCATTAAAATATCACGCGCGTCTGTGGTGGTAGGCTTCACGATTTTGTTCACCTGGCGCAGTACAAATAGCCAACTTAAGCCTTTTTTAAAGCGCTAACTGTAGTGCTTTAGAAAATAGTTCGTGTAATATGAGTCGCGACGGAGCGCAATCTCAAAAGTCGCACACATGAAATCGGGAATTAACATTTATCTCTCGAAATTGAAATACCTGCAACCAAGTTTACGGCTACGTGGTGAGAGTAGCGTAGCATTGATTCTTTTTGAAACATCCGGAACCAGCTTTTTATCGACAAAAGTAGCAAGAATATAGAATAGTAAATTGGAGACTGTGGTTGGCAAATAAATTGAAACAAACTTACCACACAGTATACTGTGTGGTAAGAGTAAGTTTGTTTAAAGAATATAGAAATTGATAATTTGGGCTCTTTAGGCAACCCCCGATCCACCGCATCCTGGATTGCGCCGTGCCCTATATGACTTTGTTTTGAATATCAGAGATTCTGAAGGTTGTTATGTCACTCTATTTAATGTTACGAAAGTATTGTCAACACCGCTGATAAACTGATAAATGTGATATACAGAAGTTACCTTTGTACCGTGTACTAGTAACATGCTATCTCTTAATTAACTTATCAGTATTGCGCTATTTTATTTCACACACAACAAGCATTTTCTTATATTTCATACATATACAAGAAACATACATTTTATTTATAAAAATCTCAACGTTTTTATTTATAACGCGTACGTGAAAATTGAAATTATAACCATAACTAGTTCTGAGGGCGAAATTCAGTTTCATAAATGAAAGTGCATGAGACAATATTTAATATTTCCTTACATTGTCCATTATTCATTTTAATTTTAACAATTCCATTCAAATATTTGCTTCTTAAAAGTTTTGTTCTGAAGTTGTTGCCATAACCATATGCTAACGACAAGGGTAGGGGGAAACAAAATGTTATAATTTATACCGCATTGTACTGATTCTTAATTATATTACTTGTAATGCTTTCTTATTTTCCTAAACATACGCAATTTTAAAGATGTAGCGATTTATATTGAAATGAGCGCGTTTTGCTGCATTATTTTTTTTTTTATAAAGTTTGCCATTTAACCGTTGCGAAGTTGCAGCGAATAAAGGTAAACACCATTACTTGTTTCTGTTTTGTGCGGTTTACGGAGTTTTTGCAAAGGTTATATCGAATCAGTGTGTGTGTGTGATCAAGTGATTTATTGTGTTCATCGTTTGTGCTGCAATAACAGTCACCATTATAATTAATTGCTACCAACCATTCGATTATTCGAAAGTGTTGGGCGGCGCAATTTCTTACTGGTGACGTCACTAATTCCACGCTGGCTGTCGCGGCGTTCACATCAGTAAGAGGGTCGACATATTGCTACCGAAAATTGATAAAACAGACCATTTTTTTTAGTACAAAGTATTCACAGTGTGCAATAATTAGATACGCGATGTTGAATAATGGTTTATATCGACATAATTGAGGGGAAAAGATTCCAGTAGTATGTCACACCTTGCAACTTACATTATGCATCCTGAAGGAAATATGGACATCAGTTCTTTCATGAAGTTCGATGACGACATGAAGAACTATGACATTCCTGTTACAACGGCGGAGCTAATGGTTAGTCTTTAATATATTTACGTTCACAGCGATGTATTAATCGTATTTTTCAGTCATCGGAATTCTTCGATGTCGTGCTATCGATGGAAAAAGAAACTTCAAATAATCTATTAAACGACGACTATCTCAATCCTGTGCATATGGAAGCTTTCCCAGACCCCACGTTGCCGACACCCATTGATGCTATCGATAGTGACTCGTACGTATTAACAATAATGTTATTACTAAATTTATAAGATGGATTTTTTTTTTAGAAGCGCTGAAAAAGAAGTTGTGATGTTTGAACCAGCGAATGATAAAATAAAAATTTGCAATTCGCCCACAAAAGTACTAAAGGAACCAACGAAAAGGATTATTGTTAATAAGCCTGTTGTAAATAAAGTTATGATAAACAAACCCGCCGTCAACAAGCCTGTCATAAGCAAGCCTATCGTAAGCAAGCCTATCGCAAACAAGCCTATCATAAGCAAGCCTATCGTAAACAAGCCTATCGTACCAAAATCTATTTTAAATACAGGTAAGAAATCAATTGTTAATTATGTATTGTGTCGTTGCATGAGCCCCACATTATATTTTGCATGCGATCCATGACCATTAGTTAAATAGACAAAAATATCCCGTATGGGCTTAAAGTTCAAAGTCCTGGAATTTTGTTTGTTTTGTTGATTCATTTTGTGTTGATGAGTACCTGCTTGCGTTGCCCTTTAAATGTTTGTATATTTTCTGACTATGTTTTAATGATTTTTGCTTTGTAAATCATCAAAATTTGTTGATGTATTAAGTTTGATTAAATGATCTTCGAGGACGATGAAGAAACAATTAATTTTGTTGTGGTATATCATTTTCTAAAGCTATTATGTTTTGTAATTTCAGAACGGTTTAGTTGATACTATTCACTTGATACATGAAACTTGATACAATGTTAGTTGTGTTTCTCATTGATATTCGTTGTTTCTCCAGTCCGTTTATTATAAAAATTTCTTGTATTGGGTTTATTTTTTTTTTAAGTGCGAATTTCATTTTCGCTTTACCTTTTTATTGTTTATGTCAGAATATTTGAGAGATGTTTGTGTGAAAACAAAGAAAGTTGACGTGGTATTGTTATGTGGGTGAGGATGAATTTTTGGGTGTGTAACGAGGAAATAAATTGATGCAAGCTGAATTTGTTAAGTTACCAATGGAGAAAGAACGAGTGGATGTAATTAAAGTCTGCTGGATTTTTTTATAATAGCTTTCTCAATTGAAATTATATTGCATTGAATATTTCAGGTGGGAAGAAAATTTGTAAGAACAAACAGCCACCAATCAGAGTTCAGCCGATCACCGCAAATGGACGGTAAGCAACTGTGTTACACAAAATTCTTACGTTTCATTATTTATAATTTTTAGTTCCCTTCTACTTAAACAATACAAGGTACTAGATGCAGGAAGCTTAACAAATAGTCCATCTGCAACATACACCGCATTGTTTAAAAGGGCAGCTATGGAAAAAGGTTCCCCATCTTCATCAGAATCAGTTGATGGTAAATATAATTTTTTTTTTTATCTAAAACTTCAATGTATTGTGGAAAGCTTTGTCTAAAGTTTGGAGACCAGAATTCATTAATGAAACTCATATTTGTTAACTGTTTTAAAAAAATAAATTTGAAATGTATTTAAATTTCATTTATTATGTTAATGTTCATGGTCTCTGAAATGTTACATTCTATTTTTAAACAATCCTATTTGATTAGATTTTAGGATTTGTTTAAATCAATTAATATTTCAATAACTGTGAATCTTTGCGAATCATCTAAAGTGAAATAACTCCAAGGCACATATTTTATTAGAATCTAAATTCTTTAAGAAAACTCATATTTTCGACTTTCAGTCATTTTTATTGAATATTTCAGTAACTTTGAATCTCTGGTAAAATGTTAAAATTTGTATTTCTTTTAATTATGTTAAGGCTCAAAGTCTTTACTTTCACTTTATATTCTAAAAATTTAAAGTCATATTTCACTTATTTCTGACAATTGTAGAAGAAATTGAAGTGGAATACGAAGTTGAAAACGGACACAGTGGGAACAGTCGTTACCCACCACTTCTCTTGAATTCAGAAGAAAAACGCTTGCTACAAAAAGAAGGCATTACGCTCCCATCCCATTACCCATTAACCAAAAACGAAGAGAAAGAACTGAAGCGCATTCGTAGAAAAATTCGTAACAAAATATCGGCGCAAGACTCGAGGAAGCGTAAGAAGGAGTACGTCGATAAACTGGAAGAAAAGTGAGTTAATTTACTATTTCTGAGTAACTCACGAACTGATTTTCCAAAATTATTTATTTATTAACGTATTTTATTACCAATTTTAATTTATTAAATTTAAAAATTTGACATTTGAATTTTAGGGCCAAACGAACATCCGATGAGAACGAATATTTGAAGAGACGCATAAAAGTATTGAGGAAACAAAACAGCAGGCTCATGGAGCAAATGCAGAAGTTGCAACGTTTGCTGTTTAGTACAACATCGTCCAAGGCCACACCGACCACTTGCCTAATGATTGTTTTGTTTTCCACATTGCTTGTTTGCCTTCCAAACCTGAATCTTTTAGAGAATAAAGATGTGGGCGAACAACAACTTTTCGCAGCTAGAAGAGCACTTCTATATAACAAACAATGTGAGTTATCTATATTTGTTTTATTTATGGGTGATATTTAATTAATACAACGAAACTATCAGTAGAATTTCAATTATTGTTTTTATCTTAAAAATGTTACATAGATTTCAATTAATACATTATTAATTGATGCATGAAATTATTTAAAATTAGTCATAGTTATTATAAAATTAATGCATTAAATTCGTTTTTGGTTACAATTAAAAATATAATAATTTAAAACATATTTATATTTACAGCTGGTGAAGAAGATGGTCTCAATATGGAGGAATTTGTGACCTTCAATAAAGATGAAGAGACCGAACTAGAAAACATCGCCGAACCAGAATCAGAGGTTCCCATGCGTCAGTTTTCAAAAATGCTAAGCGAGATTTCTCAGATTTACAGCCACCCTGTCGAGAAAAACCGTTCAGAAGAAAGCGGTGCATCGGAGCAACTCGATCGAGAGAACGACGATGACAATATGATCGACATACTCGGCCTGGTGAATGAATGCATGGAGGTTGATAAGAAGAAGAAGAAATTCATTGAGCCGGACATATCTGACGACGAGGGACCCCCGATAAATCCACGAAAGAGACCATACTTGGATGGAAACGCGGCTGTGGAGGAGCCGCCATCGAAAGTAATCATCCACGAAAATATCCCCATTGATTTCGAGTATTTAAACCAATTAAATACCGTTCATTCGCCGAATATATCTGGGGAAGATGAACTGTTCACTGCGATCGAGTCCACTCAGTTCATGGCACAGGAATGATTCAAATAGTTTCCTATATTTTATTTATGTTAAATAGTAAAATAATAGTTCATATATGTGCATATGTGGTGTGTATACACACATGTCGCCACGAACACGTGTTTTATAGATAAACTCGGTACTTTAAGTATTTTTAAATATAAATAGTATATACTTTCCGTTACTACTGGCCGTGAAACTCGAAGAAATTGCTACTATTCAAAGGTACATTGTCTTGCACTTATAACTTCGAATATAATTTCTTCAATAGTAGCAATTTGTTTTGATATCGGAATCAACGATGGCCTTTTCCAGTTACTGTATATACATAGATGGAATTTTAATGAATCGTACTTTATTTTTGTAGTCTACTTCGTCTGTTATGAGTTTTTTTAAGTTTCTATTTTAGAACATTGCTTTTAAAGTGTGATTGTTTGAGATTTTAGTTTAAATTTAAAATGGGTTAATATATTTTGATATGTTTACAGAATAACTCGTCTTATTCTACTCGAGCAATTGTATAAAAATTGCACCCCAAGATATTTCTAAGAAAATTTGTGCATTATTAAACTTTATAAATAAAATTTCTTTTAAAATATTGTTTGTTTTACACTTTTATTTTTTTTGCTGTGCTATTGTCTATGTTAGAATTTGGATGATATTTTAGATTTAAGTTTCACACAAGAAAGGCATAACTTATTTGATGGTCGATTGTTTTATAAAAATTTTCATTGGCTGAATATGACATAAATTTAATTTGGTAAGACTCGGGTAAAATATTTTCTATATTACAATTTGATGATGAGATTTTTATACACAATATAACTGATGATATGTTTTAGGTTTAAGTTTCACACAAGAAAGCAATAAATTCCTTGATGGTGGATTGTTTATAGAAATTTTCGACGAGTGCACCAATTTTCAAAACTACTATATTATCTAGATCTTGACCGTGCCTCATCTTTTGTTCAAAGCTCATTTGGGTGAAGTAAATATCCAAATTGTTTTTGAATATTTAGAGAACATATTGAAAAATTCGCTATTGGTTTCGTATTTTCTATCCTTATATATTCTTATAATACATTCTTCTAGGAATTAGGAAAATTAAAATAAATTAGTTTTGGGTCTAAAGAAAATGAGTAAAGGTGCTACCCTTGTATATATATACTATAGTAAGACGACGCTTATGGGACGATTGGAAACCGGCTTGTTGTGACGGTTGCATAGTTTGTAGGGTTTATATTAAGCATTTTCGCATTGGCCCTCTATCTTTTATTAGATTAATATTCAGTATTTGATAACATTTTAAATTAGCAAGGAACTCGACAATATTTTGTCATTGTAGCCCAGTATATGTCCAGTATACATATACAAGGTGGCAGATCGACGTGGGAACCTAATAAGCGTACGAAATATAAAGTGTAATGTAACGATTCATTGATCATTACCATTTTAACGTATTTTAAATCAAATATAATTATAAACGGCAGATTCGTGATACATATTTAATATTAAAACCTATCATGATGGTAGGCTGATTATGGCTTTGACGATATATGAATTAAAAAGCGTTCCGTACTGAAGATGAATACAAAAAAACATTGACGAAAAATGTATTCGATCGGCCGGCTATCCTCAAGGTCACATTATGAACTATTAGACGAATTCGTTGCGGTGAAATTAGGGTTTTATGATAATACGCAAATATGTAGGTAACTGAGATTGCGAAATAAGCTGTGTGTAGTTTGAAAACTTTGTGAATGTTTATTTACTCGCTCTAATGTAATTAATCACGGACTAGATCTATGCAATTGGCGCATGGAGTACAAGAAATTAATACAAATATATTAAGACAAACGAGCACAACTGCACTCGTTTCTACATACCTATATTTTTATGATTTAAAGGAACCATAATAATTTTAAATGCAATTGAAAATCGGGTATTTTATACATCTGTAAGTCTTAATTGTTTAAAGTAATGTTTTTAAATCTTTTACGTTCGAATGTTTAATTCATATACATTGAATACTTTAATTCAACAAATATTTCTTACAATCGATGTGGTATTATAACGCATTTGTTTTGTTCATTCTTATATTACAAGTAATGTATTTTATATTATCTTGCATTAATACACTTTCTGAACAAGCTGAAGCTCTTCTAGGTCTCGCTGACTTAGAAGAACTTCCTGAAGATGGCAGATGGGACTCTGCCGAAACGTCGAAGCGACCCTTCGGGGAACATTTCTACAACGCGGTTCACAACCCGAGAACCAAGAAGCACACATATATATATATATATATATATATATATATATATATATATATCTTGTCAAATCTGACAGCAAATATATATATATATATATATATATATATATGTGTGTGTGTTGGTGCGTACGTTCTGGCGGCTCGATTCGATTCCATTGGTAAATTCGTTCTCGACAACTTTGTTTATATATTTTTTTCACACGAACGACAGTTTTCGCTGCATGTCGAGTTTTGTCGCGCCGGGCGTCCATTGCAATTGTAAGGTAAATCGTTTCCCTAAAATATATCTCAAAATAAGACAAATAAAATATAATTAAATTTATATCACAGATGCAGTTGATAATGTAATCGGATCGTTAATCTAAAATGTCGGACAAAATGTTTTTTCTTAAATTTTTATTTTATTTATTACATTCATATTCATATTTTATTAAAATCAAAAAAAAATATATTGCTTTATATACATAAATCGTTCATAAATCTAAAACGCCGAAATTTCCATTCATAATCTAATATCGTCCAGAATACAGTCGTTTTCCTGCGAAGGTCGTCGAATTTCTCGGAAGAAACAAAAAACTAAGGTCGTCCACTAGAAACAAATTCGTACTTGACTCGGTCGAGGTCGTCTAATTTCTAGGAAGCTATAAAACAATTCCACGAAAATCGTATTTGTTTCTTTCATACCGTAATTGCGATCGCGCCCGCTGTGGCGCTTTTTTGTTGGTGTGCAGATGGCGCTTCTCAAAAGCGGGGTCGGGCGCATTTGTTAACGTCGATTCCCGCCACCGACTCGCACATTAATCGGTATTTACGTTCGTATTTAATTTCTTTGATTGGTAGGCTGATTATGGCTTTGACGATATATGAATTAAAAAGCGTTCCGTACTGAAAGTGAATACAAAAAAAAACACTGACGAAAAATGTATTCGATCGGCCGGCTATCCTCAAGGTCACATTATGAACTATTAGACGAATTCGTTGCGGTGAAATTAGGGTTTTATGATAATACGTAAATAAGTAGGTAACTGAGATTGCGAAATAAGCTGTGTGTAGTTTGAAAACTTTGTGAATGTTTATTTAGTCGCTCTAATGTAATTAATCACGGACTAGATCTATGCAATATTGGCGCATGGAGTACAAGAAATTAATACAAATATATTAAGACAAACGAGCACAACTGCACTCGTTTCTACATACCTATATTTTTATGATTTAAAGGAACCATAATAATTTTAAATGCAATTGAAAATCGGGTATTTTATACATCTGTAAGTCTTAATTGTTTAAAGTAATCTTTTTAAATCTTTTACGTTCGAATGTTTAATTCATATACATTGAATACTTTAATTCAACAAATATTTCTTACAATCGATGTGGTATTATAACGCATTTGTTTTGTTCATTCTTATATTACAAGTAATGTATTTTATATTATCTTGCATTAATACACTTTCTGAACAAGCTGAAGCTCTTCTAGGTCTCGCTGACTTAGAAGAACTGACTTCTAAGTCAGCGAGACCTAGAAGAGCTTCCTGAAGATGGCAGATGGGACTCTGCCGAAACGTCGAAGCGACCCTTCGGGGAACATTTCTACAACGCGGTTCACAACCCGAGAACCAAGAAGCACATATATATATATATATATATATATATATATATATATATATATATATATATATATTAAATTGACATTTTGGTTGTGGCTAAAGTAACTTTAAACACCAATTGAATTTCAGAGCACTCCTAAATTAAGATTTTTCTTGAACGCACGTTATATACAAGGATTTTATTATCGTTTGCCGTGCTTTTGCATCGATATAATAATTTACTATCGGTCCCAAAGTAATAAGCGGCTGCGTTTGAAGGTCTATATCAAAGAAACGAATTAACGAAAAAAAATGTTACGATCAGCAATTATTTCTTCGTAACATATTGTAAGTTTTTCCTGTCTATGGTTTAAAAGGAATAATTAAAGAAGTGCAATAAAGTACCGATTTTAGCGATTTGTAGCCGACGTCGTTTTTACAATTTTTTTCTCCTACACCGTTCACAAAAAGTGTGAATCATATCGAGCACCGACGGATATTTTTATTTTTTAAATAACCTATACTTTTTTTTAATCATAAGTTTTGTATACTCTGTTATTTTAGTAATTAGATGTCGTACCTACGAAAGCGAAGATGGGCGCATTTCTTTCAATGGAATTCTCAAATTACGTTTATCTCGACCAATATATAAAATTAAATTTTACAAAGTATTTTAATTTTTTTAATATATCATTTTTTTTACACAAATAACGAAATAAACGTCGAAATCGCGTAAACGTAAACGCACCTCATGAATAAAATAGGTGCAATGACCAGCCTATAAATATCCCGCAGTGAAGAAAGTCGGAGATGTCAATCAAAATAAAAGCGTTGCTTCCCAAACTTTTACGACCAGCGCACCGCTTTTACACCGGCGTTAAATTTTGAAATACATGAACATGTAACGTAATCTATTAACATAAAAAGATTAAATAATCAAAGAAATTAAATACGTACGTAAATACCGATTAATGTGCGAGTCGGCGGCGGGAATCGACGTTAACAAATGCGCCCGACCCCGCTTTTGAGAAGCGCCATCTGCACACCAACAAAAAAGCGCCACAGCGGGCGCGATCGCAATTACGGTATGAACGAAACAAATACGATTTTCGTGGAATTGTTTTATAGCTTCCTAGAAATTAGACGACCTCGACCGAGTCAAGTACGAATTTGTTTCTAGTGGACGACCTTAGTTTTTTGTTTCTTCCGAGAAATTCGACGACCTTCGCAGGAAAACGACTGTATTCTGGACGATATTAGATTATGAATGGAAATTTCGGTGTTTTAGATTTATGAACGATTTATGTATATAAAGCAATATATTTTTTTTTGATTTTAATAAAATATGAATATGAATGTAATAAATAAAATAAAAATTTAAGAAAAAACATTTTGTCCGACATTTTAGATTAACGATCTGATTACATTATCAACTGCATCTGTGATATAAATTTAATTATATTTTATTTGTCTTATTTTGAGATATATTTTAGGGAAACGATTTACCTTACAATTGCAATGGACGCCCGGCGCGACAAAACTCGACATGCAGCGAAAAATGGAAACAAATTCGTATACATATACAAGGGTATGGCGATCCATGTCCAATATAATACAATCCCAACTCTTAGATGGCGCTGACGTATCTGATGTTATTTTAAAAACTTACCTTCGTATATTTTCTCCAGCAAAAAAAAACGTGTATAAGTATAAATAAATTTATTAAAAATTTGTTCTATTACTGTTTACGTATATATTTTGTGTTTATGACCTTATTTTCAGTTTGAGTATTTATAATTATGACCCAGTTACGTTTTAAAACGTAAAGAAAATTATTTTAAAATATAATGTATAAAATTTCAATTACATGAAAAGTTTCGTTTGTTCCTAGCAAAAATAGCGATAGATAATCTTGAGGAAAACATAAAATCAAAATCGTTGTAATCGACACTTGAAGTGTATTTTGAATCCATTTTTTAAATTGAAACAAACTTACCCTTACCACACAGTACCATGTGGTAAGGGTAAGTTGGTTTCAATTTATTTGCCAACCAGTCTCCAATTACTATTACTCACTTTTTAAATTTTGATGAATAGTTCTGATGAATTAGTACAATAATTAGGCCACAGTTTTCTGTTTAATTGTGTGGGTACGTTGACGAATTTTAATCTGCGCGTCGCGAAAATAACTCTGATGGATGAATTCACTCGCGTCCCCCAAAATCGCTGCTTCCATTGTTTCAACTATAGATTTTAGTAATTTACATTGTGTACAATTTTGAATGTTACTTTAAATGGTCGTTATTTATACCTTAATATTCAGATCAAACTAATCATGTTATTAAAATTTTATATGCAATGGCCCTCTTTTAACAATTTATACTTTATAAATAACTAACCACAGATATCAAATCAATTAAAACTAAAATAAAATTTCCTATCTAATTTATTCATCACTATCACTGTATACGGCAGTCTTAACGGATCGTTCCATTTCTCTGATTTTTTTCAGTTCCTTCACTTTCATGAATTCGTATTTTCTATTTGTTCGTCGTTTTCTTTGTTTCATTACAGCAAATGCTAAAGCTAACACTATAAGTAACAAAATGACGCACAAAATGAGAAATAACCTAAAGTACCATTTTTCGTCTTGGATGTTATCAGTTATAGATAAAGGGTAACAGTAGGACTCTAAATAGGTTAGATTAACTAAAAGGGCGTCTGGGTAACAAGCTGAGCATTGGTAGTCATTGGAACCTACGCATGCTTTGCATGTATAATGGCACCTTAAGCAAACGCGTTTAACGTCTTCGAGTTTTTCCGCATTTGCTTTCGCGGCAGTATCGCGAAAACTTGGGTAATGCCTATCGGGACATTTTTCAACGCATTGCCCTTTATATTCCAGCAAATCTTCGGAACATTCTGCAAACAAAGAAATAACCTAGTACTCCTTGAAGAATAAATAATAAATTACCCAATAATTACTCATAAATTAATTACATTTTCTAATAAGATTCAAAGATTTAAACTTTAAAAAGAATAAAATAATTTGACTTATTTAATGTATTAAGAAAATTATAATTTAGTGGATATTGTAATTAGTTTTTATATGCGTGATTTTTTATATACGAAAACCACAAGTAATATAAAAATCAGGAACTTTAATGTGTAAAAATATAGTTTGGATCTGAACACGATTTATAACGTCACCACCGCAAAGTTATATAAAAGTCAGGGACTCACTTAAAATGCATAAATGGAATTGTTTGGATCTGAAGACGATTTATGACGTCATCACTGCAAGTAATCCAAAAATCAATGACTCATTTAAAATGTATAAAAATTTTTTGGATCTAAATATGATGTATGACGTCATAACTGCAAAGTAATATACGAACAAAATTAGGCACTTACTCACTTAAAATGTATAACAAAATTGTTTGGATCTGACCACGATTATGACGTAATCACTACAAATTAATACAAAAACCAGGGACTCGCTTAAAATGTACAAGAAATTTGTTTGTATCTGAACGATTTATGACGTCATTACCGCAAGTAATATCAAAATGAGGGACTTCTAACGTGGGGCCTAAAAGGTTCTTGGTGACCCAAAGCCTTTTCCGTTTTGCCAAAAGTCTTGTTTCAGTTTTCTGAGGCCCAAACATTATTTTATGATGACCCACATATTTCAAAATGTAGTTTTGAAATATAATTAGAATTTAAATTGCAATTCAAAAATTTCACTGTCAAACCAATTCCACGTCGCTGTGTTTATGTTCTTTAGAACAGATTGTCTTGACAGAAATTTTTTAACGCTTTTATGCTTTAGCAAAATTCTATCGTTACAAGCTTTTAAAAACTCCGGGTTTAATACATCAAACGGTGTCTTAATTATTTCTTAACGATTCACCACCTCCCCTCCCTCAATACGTCTATAAAGATATTTCTAGTATAGCATCTATTCAAAAGACTTGATATTCAGAAATTTCTTAAAAATTAAGCATCGTACGTCAACCGGCCTGGTGTGAAATTTTCGCTCGACATACTTTTCAAAATTGTTAATAAATATTTTATTTAAACTTGATATTCAAAATTTACAATAAATTTGATTATGTGGACCGATTAAGCTGAAATTTATGTGTATTGATTAAGTAGGAATTTTTTACCTATGAGTCAATAAATAAATAATTCTACATATTGCAGAAATACCCAAAAACATTTTTTTAAATTTTATTGGCTCGGGGTCATGTTTATTATTTTATTAAAAATATTGAATACATAATTTAGTTCATTATGTTCACCAAAATATTTGTATTAATATTTTGAAAAAATTCTCAATAAAAACGTATGTGCTGGAATGATTTCTTGGTGTAGTTTCACGATAGTTATTATCGTTTTTTATTGAAATAAGTAAAATTTGTTACTTGTTTGTTGCAGATTCGATCCTCAATTACCATGGAACCAATGTGAGAGCACCTAATGAACATCGTCCTCTTCGGTGAGTTAATTTCCTATAACTCGTTCATTCCTTGCGTTTTTACCGAATGAAATCATCACCCGGTGTAGTAAATAAAGTATTTGGATATAATTGTTATGGAGTACCCTTATACGTTTATATAGAAAGTGAAGGGAAAAATAAAATATGAGTAATTATTGGATAATACCAGAAACCCGATAATTAGTACATAAATATAAACAATAGCTACGAGCTTCAAAAAAAAAAAATAAATCCCAACATAAAACAAAATATTCGATACGGAAAAAAATAACAATCACACCACAAAATTAAAAAGAAAATAAGTAAACAAAAAGAAAAATCTGACAACAATTTTAATCACATAAAAAACAGATGGTCATGCAGGAGTGTTGTAATAACTTACCTGTTGGTGTTATTTCAAAGACCACCATGTCCACGAATCGTTTTGAGAAAGGGTAAAGTCAATAGTACCAATTTGCCGACGTACAGGAATGAAAAACAAATATAATAATTTTCAAATAGTAGACACGATTTATTTTATCTTATTTTTTCTTGTAGGTATATGTGTTTGTATATATATTTCTATACACACACATTTACAAACGGCTTACAATCATAACAACAAATTTTAGTTATTAGCACATCTGTTGGGAAAGAAAACTTTAAGTACAATTTCTCAAGTGTTATGTATTATTTCGTTTAAGTTTATTGCAAATTTATTGCATTGGTTTGAGTTTTATGAATTGGGTTTGATATTTTTGTTTCTCAACAGACCCACTAAGACTGGTAATATAGCCTGTAGGACTAAGTTCTGTGTCAAAATTACCTAAGCTATACGTTACTTAAATACATTCACTACACATTGAAGTTGTTCACTCACACTATTGAGCTATTTTATTCATTCAATTCCAATTCTTACAACGAAATATACGGTCAAAGTAAACATCCTACCTTTAGTTAAAGTTACAGAAAACACGATTTTTGAATTTCGTTTGAGAATAAACAGGTAAGGTATACATAGGAACTACATTCACTAACTTAAAAATTATATATAAAGTATTGAGTATATTACCCTATGAATATATACATATACACAATAAATAAATCACAGCTGAATATTATTCCTTACTTTCCATATATAAAATAAACCACTTCAATCTACAGAGAAATGGTTTCTTTCACATACACCAAATATACATAAAAAACTAACTATCGCTTATAATGTTAGTTACGACCTTTTACAATATGTATTGGTACATTTTAAGAGTTAAGTAATTGCACTTATGACAATCAATCTCAATACCAAACTTACACAGTTTGGTTCACACGTTTCATAAAATTAAGTAACATCTACAATACAAATGTAACAAAATTTGGCACAAATATCGGGACATCTCGACCAAATTAGGCCTTTATTGCGTAACACAGGAAACTGACTGGGGTCTTGTAGCGAAAGCATTTTAATACCGTGATAAATAAAAATTATCGTGTACAGTTTGTTCCACAGCCCAGATTAAATTATTATACATTTGTGTCAACTAAAGTATTTCTTCCAGGGCACTTGACTTCTACTGATCTCTACAAATACAAGTTTACAAAAACACCCTCATCTGGATCCATAAAGATTACGGGGCGTTTCTACGGTGCTTTATAACAAAATAAACTGCAATTGTTTTCCATCACTTCATAATAAATCCTTTCCTTTTTTGCTTTGGTTTTCGTCGATCTTAACTATAATTGTTTGGTTGCTGTACTCCCGGCGCCGCGACGCGGCGCTACTCCGTCGTTTCAACCTTTTTCTTATTTCTTAATTAAATGTCTAGACTGTTTACTTTAACTTCAGATTCAGATTTCGTCGTCGTACGTGTGCCACACTGACACAAGGGATAAGTTTTTGAAGTGTCGTAAACTCCAATTTCGCAATTTTAAAACAAGAGTAAATCTTACATTTTGATATCTAGTTATAAAATCGGTTATAAAACGAAAAAATTGCATTCAATGATTATGTAAATGCAAAATACTTAGTTCGAGGATTTGTTGATTTATGTGTAGGAGGCAATACATATTTTTGTGTGACAATTGCAACAAATTAGGACAAATCGTCAAAAAGCAGAAAAATTAGGCGTCCTCAATAATATATGGAATTTTTAGTTAAGTGTTGAATATGCTATTGCAATGCTTAGTTGATAATTCCATTAATCATGGGCTTAGAAATTGTAGTATTCGAGTACTTATACCATTCAGTTTTTGTATATGGAGCTATTCCTGCATAAATCCAGATAAGGGTTTTAATAGGCTATTGCAATGTATCCTTGGATTATGATCTTGTCTATTAACACATTTAACAACAAGAAGAAGCAACATTGAACAATAAATAAAAAAATCACTAAATGACAACATTTGAATTATTTGAGCGACTTGGAATTATTGCGAGATTAATCAAGTACCCAAAGTATTATATGTAAATATCGTATAACATAACCCGTAATGTAAAAATTAGAAACATAACACTGCTTAAAAACAATCTCATATACTTGTTTCCATTTTGTTTAATCGTCGTATGAATACAAATACATTATGAGGCCTGATTCTAATTATATATTCGAATGGCACTTGACCAAAAGTAATATTTCACTAACTAGTACTTTCATTCATAAAAAATTCAAAATAATACTAATAATTCCGGATGATGCCATGACTAAAGTGTTATGTTCCTAAATTGATTCTGCAATTTGAAACGTCGAGTAAATCGAGTTATTGACAAGTTCGCTTTCATATCGGGCATATCACAACATGCAAGTGTTTCGAGTAGTTTCCTTATTTTAAAAATGTTACAAACACAACTACATACAAATGATAAAATGCACTTTTTCGACACGAAAACCATGGCTGCTAGCAAAGGAATAAACTGTCTGTGGATCTCAAAAGTGCAATATCTATATTTACACAAATAAAAATTGTTGTCAGAATTTTTACTTTTCGAGTAAATATTTAATTTATTTCTTCTGAAGATTCGCGATATTTCCGGTTTGACTTCGATACTATTATATACTAACAGGCATATTTTGGAAAAGAGTTTCCACGTCACCACTACGATAAAACCAAATTTCGTGGCGTAAAATGTTAGGAAAGACATCTCAAAGTTTGAGCAGAATAATGTAATGGCAATAAATAACAAACCTATGCACAAAGTGCCGTTAGTTTTCTCGCAACCGGATATGCTATTTACTTGTGGTATATCTTCCTCAACGGTCGAAGTGTCTTTTCGTATCTGAAAAGAATCACATTCAATAATTTCCATTTCTATTTCTGATGTCCATACCTCTGCATCGCCTTTCCAACTTTTTGAGCGTTCGTCCGTATCAATTGAATTATTTTGGAAATATTCATCGACCGATTCGTTCGGGAATTGCGATGTTTCACTCTGCATGTGCAACGTTTCAAAAGGCGGGGGTGTCGCTGTTCCGTGCAAAATAAGATCCCACGCATTTATTTGCGCTAAAAAGTGAAGACAGTGCTATAAAAGTTTCGTCTTTTTAATTAATAAATGCAAAAATATAACGCAACATAAATTTAATGAGGTAATTAAATACATTATATGAACAAATTGTAAGATAACATGTCAAACAAAATGCAGAATATTTAACTACTCAGCTTATCATAAAAATGCACCAAACAATTCAAATTAATGACTAAGAAACATTAAGTGCCACGAGTACTCATTTATTTAACTTTCTTTACAAAATAGATTTTCAATACTGTTAATTTTGTGAGACATTTAAAGCCTTGACCGACCACATGACCTCAATACACCGATTCTCCACCAACTTTCTCTTCCATCCCAAGAACGCACGAAAGAATAAATTTAACAAAATGCCCAACCCAATCCAACGTACCCGATTTTAATCTTCAAATTAAACAAGCGTCCAGTTTCACCATAAATAAAAAATGACGCCAAAAAGAACTTGCATTTATTTAAGTAAAACTCAGCGAGCTTTAATTTTTTAATATTTTCATTAATATTGAAGCATCAAGAAATAAATTTAACAAAATCACAACTTTTAAATTTGGTACAATTAAAAAAAAAATGTGTTCCACCGTAAATTGAAAAAAAAAAATGTTTATAAATGACTCCAAAACAAACTTATCGAGCTTTATTTTCTTGTAATATTTACGTTAATTTTGAACGCATCAAAAAATAAATTAAAAAAATCCAAACCCAATACAACGTGTCCATTTGAAATTATAATTAAATTAAACTCCACGTTGCTTTCTGCCCCAAATTTATCAAGAAATACAAAAAAATTAAATTAATTCAACTAAAACTCAATGAATTTAATAATCTAAGCAACCATTACTTCGTAAATTTATCAAAATTACCTTCCGAAGCCAATACGTTAATGAGAATTTTATTTCGGAAGCAACGCGCGATGTGCAGCCCGCAAAATTATTTAAATTGCTAACACATTTGGTCTCAAATGGCTGTATCACAATCGTGGCTTACAAAAAAATGGAAAGATACCCTAGGAACTGCGCCTAGGGCTATCCAGAAATTCCATTAGTAATCGACGATTTAAATCAAAGAGTCACGGAGGCATTATCCAAATAATCTTACGTTAATCGCAATTGACAATTGATTATCATTTTATGATTTAGATAGGAATGGCCGATGGCGTGCCTTTGCTCGAGTGAAGTGAATTAAGCAGAGGAAACAACAAATTAACGAATTATAAAAGATGATTACTGGACTACTGGTATAGATGACTATGCGGTAATACTATGGTTCAAACCCAATAGTGGTCATTGAAATTATTTCACAGTTAAATAAAATTTTTGATGGTTACGACTGAGAATTGGATCCATTAATTTACAATAAAGAATTTAAAAAAAAATTAAGCCTCACTAACGTGCTCCATGCTTATTAGTAACAGAGATGTCCGCTTATAAGGGGTGTCACAAAATTAACGAATGCATGTGGCACATATTTAACAATATATTTTTAATTCGTTATTAAAATGTTGAACAATTAATACCCATGGTCTATATATTACGTTTGTAATTTTTATGATAGGCGATGTATTAAGATGTATATGTACATTTTCTTACATCTATAGCAATATTTAATAAAAACAAATCAGCATAATAGCAACAAGCATATAAACGAAAAATAACTTTGAAGCATAACTTCATGCGTAATATCATGCAAGTACATAATATTATCATTATCAACAACAAGTTTCTACTGTACTTAATTACCAGTAGTTTTATCCCATGGCTTTGAAGTATACATTTCAATGATGGCGGTAATAGTCGATGGTCTAGTAGTAAATAATTTAGAATTATGATTAGAATTGAGATCTCTACTTTTTTCTTTCTGCTTTTGCATTTTTCTAAAGGAATCACGTGACTTGACATTTTCCATTGCCGGTATCATAACGGGATACGTAATTGTAATATTTTTGACAAATTTCAAATACTCTTTAACGCTCTCCCCGGCATTTCGGAATTTCGAGTTATTGACCGAATAAAAAAACGACCCTTCGGTCGGCTTGAGGAGTTTCTTTTTGTTAATTTGCGGATAGAGATTGATCGGAGTGAAGTACTTCGGAGTACTGACGAAAGTTTTGTTTTTCAATTTGTTTTGGACTTTTTGCATTTTAGACGAAACGTTTGGTGATTTGGTCGTGGCGTTTTTGAGATTCTTTTGTTTCTTATTGCTTTTCTTTTTATTTGGCGTTAGTTTAATTTTGCTTTGCTTAAACGACTCAGAACTATCAATGGGGTTAAATTGCTTGGTCCCGTATAACACGAGCGACCAATTTTGAAGCGTTGCTCTGCCTGAAACGTCAATTAATCGGGTTAACATAAACCATGTTAGCACATGAAAATACGGCGAGTTAGAATGTTAGCCACGCAGCGCAGCTTTTCTTGTACGAAATATCCAATTAACGCTTACCTAACAAACGGCCGTCGTTATGAATTTCAAGTTGCCAGACCCCAAACGGCGATTCTCCCCAAGAATGGACGGACATAAATGGCCAGTGATTGAAACCTGCTCGCGAAACATCGTGTGGCCTAAAACATATTCAATGAAACGTACTATTTGTGGAACATAATTTATTTAGAACCTGTGCGCCAACAAAGTTACTCTTGTACCCATGGGCGAAGTTAATTGGATGTTTAAGTCACCTCGTCTATGTGAAAAAATTGTTAATTTAGCCTGCACGTGTTCTAAAATTTGGACTCCTTCACACTCTGTAACGGGCAACTGAAGTACGACGACACTTTTTGCTGGTATTGTCCTGAAATTTTTACAATTTCACAAATTAGATCAATATAAAAAACAACGTTTATTGTACCTTTCTACTTGTGGCGCGACCTTTTCACATTTGTGTTGCTCCGGTACCCCCACCCATTTCCTAGCAAGTTGCACCATGGCATAGGCATCCATCAAACCATAACCAAAACTATGAGATACATTTCGACCGACGCCGTTCGTTTGCCAATCAGGTGCTATCAAATGTTGTGGACGCGCCGTCCTAACGACAATATGTTGCATATCTCTCCACGTCAAATTTGGATTTGCTTCAAGAGCAAGGGCGCAAATTCCCGCAGCTAAAGGAGCAGACGCACTCGTGCCCGTATGGCTGCTAGTGCACGAGTGATGTAGATCAGTGGTTACGACTTGCCGTTCGCCAACAGCACCGCTACTGTACGTCGAAGCCAACGTCGAACTACAAGCCTCACTATACCAAGGAACATGGCCTTGTTCAGTTGCGCTCGATATCGATAAACTGTATATGGAATTGGTGTATCCGTCACAATTGCAGTTGTCGTGGTCTCTACCACCGTTCCCAGAAGCCCAAATAAAAATAGAACCTTTTCCGTTACGTCCCTGAAAATACATCACGTTAATATATGACTATGATTATAATTATTAATACTAATCTAAAGTAATTATTAGAAAAAGTAACTTACTTTTGTGACACCTTCCATGAAAGCTCTAGTGGCTAATTCACCGGGACCATCAACGGTCTTGCCATCATCATCAGGGCCCCAAGACGCGCTGTAAATATCTATGTGCTGCGGATTTAAACTAAGGGAGCGCGCTTCGACGGCATCGGTAACATCCCCGTCTAACATTCTAACACCGCCGACTTGGGCACCGTGGGCCACTCCCAAAGCACACACCGAATTATTACTCGTGGCTGCAACTTCTCCAGCGCATCTTGTCCCATGACGATTTGAGTCAATCATATCGTATCGTGGACTGGGATCCGTGTCCTGACTGTTAACGTCATACGAGGCCATAGGATCCTAAAATAGAACGATTCAGAGCTGCATAAACAATAAAATATTGACGGGCCCATTTCAATGCGTTACATTTCGGTATCGATATTAATCGTGCCATAATTATATAAAATACTTTCGATGCGGTTGCCAAGCGCAAAGTGAATTACGTTACGATTTTTTCGCTGTCGTCAAGTAGTTCGCAAATAAAGTTGGAAACAATTTCGCGATTTGTTTTTGTATTTATGCAACACCAAGACTTTATGTTGTCTCAAGTGCATAGCCTTTAAACGTAAAGAACTTACTGGAGACAAATAAAATAAAACGGTTGTTTTAAAGAGAAAAATTACTCGCAAATCTAGCACAATTGCCGATCCATATAAATACTTGATGTGTTCTTTTACGTTACAAAATATGTCATTTATAATTTACGTAAGGATTGGCACAGAAGTTAGTTATTAATATATTTCCTGTAATTACTAATTAATGTCCTTTCCTTCTATTTTGGATTTTGTAATCGCTTTGTGATAACTATATCATAGTTGTCAAGGACATATTATAATAATGAAATAAATATAATATAATGAAATTAATGTAAAACGAAAAAGTACTGTTCTGCAGAAAGTTATATGAATTTCTTATTAAAAATAAAATTAAAATTAAAGTTGCTAATAATCATCGACTCTGTAATTGAAATATAATTTTATGAATAAAAATTCCAAGGATTCAGGTGGCCATAGGTGGGCATTTATTTTGGAATCTTCCACGATGAAGCAGGGCCCCATCTTGCTGATCATGTTGTGTCGAGTGTTCAAAAAGTTATAGTACCTCTCTGCTTTACATTTTCATTAAATACATTTGTAAGTAATGTGTTGTTAAATAAGCCACTAAATCGCTGCTGGAAAAATTCAAAATTTACTGTACAAGAATGTAATAGCTATTGAACATCTCCGTGATTCATTGCTACTACCTTTTCTCAATTATGAAACGCGACATCAGCGATAGTAAGAGCTATTTAATCATAGGAAACCAATACTGTAGGGAGATGGGTACTTGTGACTGGCGACTTGTGTATGTCCGAGCGGCGAAGAGACAGGTAATGATCATACATTCGGCCTGACCATGCTCGGGCTAGCATTGTACATACGAGTAGCAAGCGCCAACAATTACCACGTATAATCAACGACCTTACACAATGCACAGGAATGAGATTATTTTAATATACGACCTCATAAACTATCTTGCCTAGACCATGCAGAAACGTATAAAATGTACGTCAACAAGATAAGTAATTCAGTTACAATTAAGTCAACGTATTAAAGAAAGAATCGGAAAAGACCTAAATGTTGAAATTAAAAGTGAAGACCAGAAAGGAGAGATAAGAAAATAGCATGGACATAAAATGTATGAAAAAATGCAAAAATGGGGAATCAGGGAAATTGAAAAGTTCTGGAATATAATTAAAGGGCCAACAGGAAACACAAAAAAAATCCTAAGGAATCTAAAGGCTAAAACAGATCTCGACATGTTCGAAACATGGAACATGGAAATAAAATGAAATATAGAATTGCTCTTTTTTGGATTGACGAAGAGTACCTATGCATTGCATTTGGTCAACTTACTTCCTCCCTACTCCTGCTCGAAGGCAGGTTGTTAGGTAGGTTATTATTAATCACCCAGTCTACATCTTCCTACCGCATGATAGGTAGGTGAGTGCCAAAGTGCGTGACAGTACATTTGTACTACAGTTGCATAGTCCTTTGGACCACTCCTCTAGCTTGACCTAACGACCACTAAAGAGTAGCTTAACGTGCCCTCCTAAGAACGGTTTTGCAAACATGGAGAGAAAACGAAAGCGAGAAAATGGATATGGAACATGAACAGAGTAGCAAGAAAATAAGTACTAGAAGTTCGGTTGGGTTGGGTTGGGTTGGGTTGATATGAGAGATATAGAATATTAACAGAGTAGCAAGAAGGTAAGTACTAGAAGAATGAATTGGGTTCGGTTAGGTTGGGTTGATAAGAGAGAGAGAGAGAAAGAGAAAGAGACAACCTGCGACTATTAGAGAGCAATATGTCTAACCTATATTTTTGGAGAATCCTAGAAGCAAATTGCCAATTTGCATTTAAACAGGCATGTTGAGGACCATAATTAGATGGAATAAAACAGGAGGTACCCCACTACTGTTTGTCTTAATATTGAACAAAATAATAACAGAATGCAAAAAGGAAACACCAAAATTATTAATGGGATAAAAATAGTCAACCAGTATACGAGGTGTATTCAAAAAGAAACTGAACTGATTGGTTATTAAGATGGAAGCGTCATACCAATTAGGGAGGAAGCCCAACGAGCGAATATTAGTAATCACTAATTAATGGACGGCTACGAAGAAGAAGATACGAGTCAAGAATAAATCAACAATGACGATAAAGCGATAAAGAAAACGATTTTCGTTTAGAAAAAACTAAGAATAAAGAGCGTGTGAGAACTGAAAGGGCATTAAATAAAGTAAGGCCAAGCGATAGATAAAATTTTAAATCATGTTTTTTTTTTAACGTAGCTGGGTTAAAAAATTAAAAATATGGGGCGATGTGAAGCTCAATGGAAAAACAAGTTCTTCAAGGCAATAATTACAGGCTTTCGACAAACATAAAAAGTCTAAAGGACACGTGAAAGAAAATGGATGATAGTAAACATCAAACAATAATAGGAGAAAATTTCAATTCGCGGATCAAGAAAGAAGTAGAGAGGAGAGGACGAGAACGGAGATGGACATAATGGAGAATAACGACGATGAGAAGCATACATACTGTAGTGCTCTTAAAAAAACTTCCAACATAAAACGAAGATGAATAAACAACCAGAGCAACAAATTAAAGATAAGTACGAGTATATATGAATTTCTTTGTGAAACACCTAAGTATAATAGAATAATTTAATAACAAGGATGTCGACATTAGCCGAGCAGATTAGCATCCATCTACTGGTATTTTAAACGTTGATGTCATCCTCGAAATCGTCACACATCTGAGCAATGGTGTTCCAAAGTGTGGAGGTCAAATGACAATTTTTGTCGGTGACAAACAGACCCGATTTTAAATCAGCCAGGAACTGTTAGTCATGGTTTGTTCTGTACCCAGAAAAAGGTCTGTAATTGTGATTTCAAAAATGGAAGAAACGTTGCAAACGGTGTATTGCCAATAGAGGGAGCTACTTTGAGGGGGACAGTGCTTACATAGTTGTACAATGAGCAATAAAGAAGCAAAAGTTCAGTTTCTTTTTGAACACACCTCGTATGTGCAATGGTTATACAATTAATTTAATTTTAATAACAAAGTCAGTAGAGAAACTACAAAAATCAATAGATTAGATACGGACACAGGAAATAAAGAGCACGAAGATGAAGGAAATGAGGATCAATGAAAGAGTTGAGAAATCGCAGAAACAATCGAAATCAATTGAATATATGCAGGAAGTAAAAACACAAATATTTACGATCAATAATAAACAACGAACGGACCAGGATATTCTAAATACGATCAAAAAAAAGACAACATGAACGTACTATCAAATAAGTAACAAAATGGAGAAAAGTGAAATCACTGAAAATATACAATACGGTGATAGTGCATATGTTACGTATCGCGGAAACACGTGGGCCAAAAACTCTAAACACGAACAGATGGATCTTCTCCGTTTAAACCCTCTAAATATATTAACTGTTACTGATAGCTATCATTATTAACCTCTAAATGTATTAATGCTATTGATAGCCGTCATCGTGGTTTAATAAATTTCAGGTATTTGATTCTGCAAAATGAGTTCAAAAGATTCAAATACTACGTTCCTATATTCTTAATAAATTATGATTTAGACTAATGTTAAGAACAGTTTTAAACAACAGTTATTACAAGGTCAAATCAATGTTTTCAAATATTTTATATATATAAACTATTAAATAGCAATCAATTATGAATAAAAAAAGTACTAAAATTAACAATTAACATTCTATTAACAAAATATTAATTTTAATGCTTAATATTAGAAAAATAATTAATACTTGGTGCAATACAATATCTAAGAAGGATTATTACTTGAGCACTGCGTGTGATTTATAATCAATTGGGGTATGTGGTTAAAAGATGACTTGCCCTATTATATACATTCTTGAAATTTTCCATAATTACGGTAATTTTAGTAAGTACATTGCGTGTACTTGTAATTTTCCCCCCACCCTTTGTTGTTATTTCATTTTAACGAACTTTTAAAACGAACCTTTCATTTAAATAAATTAATCAATCAAAACCATTTTGGAATCAATATATTTATTAGTGCCACGATTTGAGTATAAATAAGTAGGTAGTATAGTTATGAATGGTTGATAAAGAGTCAGGTGGACATGTTCGGAAATTAAATAGTTGTAAAGAAACAAGGAAAAGTACTGAAGCACCAATTCAAATATTTAAGGTAAAAGTTGGTGTGCATCAACAATGTAACGAAGTCTCTTAATAAAATTATTTATTTATTTAAGCAAAGGGGCTTTTATTACCTTGTCTAACTAGTTATTATCCTGCCAAACTAGTTATAAATACATAATTTATAATGGTGCTTAAAAATAATATCGTTTTTCTTTATTTAATTCTTTAATTTAGAAACAGCGCGTTGTATACATAATTGACATTTAAAGTATATTTTTTTTTCTAAATTATTTCATCTAATTTTGATTAGTCTTTTACTCAATGTTTCAATCGAAATTTTTATAAATAAATTATTATTATATATTTAACCCGTGTCATGCAAGTCAATAAAAAAACGAAAGTAGGCGCACTTCGTGGAAATAAATTTCGAAATTGGATCATTTTGCGATAAATAAAGTTCTATAATTATACTAACTTTTGACCTATTGATAATCCATGAAATGTATTTTTTACGGTTTTTACTCGAGATTTGTGGTCTTTTTTAATTTCAACGAAGAGAAAGTGTTGCTAAATACACATTAAATTTCTCATTATTAATTTTCAGTTTTGTATTTCCCGATGATTTGATTGTTTATTGTATTAAACCGATTATATCTTGAGTTGAATATCAATGCAAATTGATGTCAAATTAATTCATACTAAAAGTATCAACATTTGATTAATATACTTAGTGTCCCATTTTAAAATATGTAGGTTTGTTGGCACATCCTTGATTATAAAAGTATTTTCAGATTATAGAGTCGATGATCTACAATTGTAATCATGTAGTTTTTGCTTCAGTAATAGGCTTTATAAAAATCATGAAAATATAGAAAAATAATTACATGGAAAAGACACTAAAATGAAATACGAAAAACTACTGAAAAACGTAAAATTTAGTTTGTACCTGTATATTTACATTTTGACATGCATTTATTTATTTTTTAAGTGTATCTACAAATATAGGTGGGGCACTCAAGTCGATTGACAAGTTTTTATTTGAATTAATCTTATCGTGAATTCGGTGCGTTTAAGTTTAATCTCTAACTGATAACCACGGTTATTACAAACGATCTTCCTTTAAAGGGATCGCAATTTATATTTTACCCGTGTAACCACCGCTTTGCGTATGAAACAAATTGCTTGTATTGATTTTAATTACCAAACAAAAACGTCCAATCAACTTTGAAGTAACGTTATATCTAATTAAACCTTTTACGTCCGGAATTAATTAACGCGCAGCAAAAGGATTTTGCGGATTTTTATCCGCAAAAATATCATTTCATGTTGGCAACCTGATATGCTGCTACGAAATACAAAGTGTAATTTTCAAGAATACTTCAAAGAGACGTCGTGAAAGTCTCGAGAATGCGCGATATGGATTTTTCGGCGCTCATTAATGACTGCACTGTTCTGATAGGTGTGACAACTCTTTCTAAAGATCGCGCGGAAAAATCGCGTACGCGAGTCGCAAAGATATGTAAGCTTAATTTTACTTACGTAATTTTGTATAAGATCTGGATGGTCCTTTTCTAATCCATCATCTAATATTGTAACAACAGCACCCTTTCCAGTTACTCCTTCTAACCAAGCTGGAATGACGTTCATATCCAAACCATTTCCACGATTCTGCAATTAATGTTATTATTTTTATTTAAATCTAAAACGTGGATAATTTATTTACAAGTTTTTGTTTAGTTAAAATAATGACAGTTTTGATTAACGTGTTTCTTTCTATGCAACATCTTTAGTGATTCCAGTGAAATTGTCTTGCGAAATAGCTTCACTTATTATTTTAAAGAATCGTGTGTGGCTCATCCGGTAAAAAGTTTGGCAACGTCTGATCTAAAGCAATTTAAACGTGCAATATCTAGAGAGTAGTGAACGTTTCAATTTGTTCAAATCCATCTTTTTAGAATACAACGGTTTAAATAATGGGAAACGTTTAGATGTAAACGAAATAAATTTCGATCTAAAATATATCTCCACAATTTCCCTGGAGCACGATTTCGAACTAAACCATGATAAATCAGCGATTCTACGAACTTTGTAATTCAAATCGGGAAATATTACAACATAAATATAAATAATCTCATTGCAGCAAATTTAATTTTATTTCAGTTAAAAATAAAATAATTAAAAAATATATAGAATCTAGAATATAATAGAATTTAATTAAGGAAGAAATATATGAAAATCTTTGTGTAAGAAATTATTAATGACGAAAGCTCAGGTGGTGGAAAATCCAATAATAAATGTTTGGCGCAGAATAAAATCATTTGCAGCAATAACTCGTAGCTTCAGGATGTACAACCCGGCGAAAATAAGGTAACAAAGCAGCTTCCGTCGCTTTCATTAAATGAAAAAGCACATAGGAACTAAATTTTAATTGGAAATAACAATTTGTCGAAGGAAATGATTTCTTGGAATTCCGTTTATTTGGACGAATAGCAAAATCGCATTTTCGCCGGGAACGCCCCTGGCGTGAATCAAATGCGTAATAATTTTGTGTCGCGAAGCAAAAAGTTAAATTCCGAAAAAACTATAGCAAGTTAGTCGATATTTACGTAAAACCGTAACAGTGGTCGAATTTGTTTCAGCATTGAATCTCTATTTATTTTTATATGTAGAATTTTGTCTATGAAATTGGCTCTCGGGTCCCATAGTTTAGAAAATCTATACCCACGAACACTTACAAGGTGGCTACGAAAATTGGAGTAAAATTGGAGTCACTTTTCTTCAAATTGCCAAGAGATGTTGGTGTTTTTACAACAAATTTGCAGTTCTAAAAAATATATTTGATTAAATGTCAACATGGAATTAAATATTTCGTGTAACTGTCAACAATTGTCAATATTTGTCCATAATGAATTTCAATATTGAGCAGCGAATAAACATCGTAAAATGGTATTATCTTGCTAAAGAAGGTCGCTCTGATAGAACTGTAGCATTAAGACTGCAGGATCGTTGGCGTATAACATATCATATCAGTTACAACCAACGCTTGGTGGGATTATCAAAATCATTAAAAAGTTTGAACTGGTTGGGGATGTTACAAATCAGCATAAGAACAGGAGCGGTAGATCTAAATATGTTATGACTGTTGAAAATGCAGCTGAAGTCCACAACCATTTGCTGGACGAACCTTCAACATCCCAGTGGCAACTTTCAAGAGAGTTTGGGTTTTGCAGACGATCGATTCAGAAAATTATTCGTCAGATTGGATTAAAATGATATCGACCAAGGTTTGAGCATGCTTTGAACGAAGATGATCCCGATCGAAGATTGGAATTTTGCGAGAAATTTCAGAGTTTGCTGGTCGATGGAGTTGATCCAAATTTTTAGCTTGATCGTATTTTGTGGTGTGATGAAGCTAAATTTCATTTGTGTGGTCGAATTAATCGCCACAATTACGTTTATTATTCTGACGAAAATAACCATGTAATCATTGAAAAAGATTTTAAATCGCCTGGAATAAACGTTTGGGCTGGAATTTGGAGTGGAGGAGTTATTGACCCATTTTTTATTGACGATAATATTACTGGAGATGTTCATTTAGCTCTACTCGTAGAAAAAATAATGAAAGCTTTTTGTTACACTGTCCTCCGGATGTAATTCTGCAACAAGACGGCGCTCCACCTCATTATGCTGTACAAGTTCGAGAGTTTTTAGATGATCATTTTCACCAGTCTTGGATTGGTCGAAGAGGTCCGATAGAATGGCCTGCGAGGTCATGTGATTTAACACCAATGGACTTCAATGTTTTGGGAATTGTGCGTGATTTGGTATACCTTCATAATGCTTTTGAGGACGTGGAAACTTTGAAGGTGATCATTCAAGAAGCATTTCAAACGTTCACTCCTGAATTATGCAATAAAATTTGTAGATCTTTTCAAAGGAGGCTAGAATTATGTACAGAGAATCGTAGTCATCAAGTTGAGCACCGTTAATATAAGTAGATATTTTTTTTGCTGTATCCTTTTTCATTTTATTTACGTTATTTGTTTTTGAAACTGTTGGTTATTACTAATTTTTAAATAAAATATTTCGAAAGTTTTGAAGACGCGATATTTTTTAAAGCATGGTTACGTAAAAAAAGCAACGTTGCCAGCAATTTCATTTAATTTTTTCTTGTAGTTCCATCTTTTGGGCAAAAGTGGAAAAGTGATTCCAATTTTCGTAACCACCTTGTATACTTATACTTTTTTATTTTTTCTTAATTTTTGTATCCGTTTCTATTTCTCTTTTCTAGTACGATTTGTAATCACATGTCGAACGGAAATCATTTCTTTGAATTTCAAACATGTCGACGAATAGCAAAATTCAATTTTCGAAGGGAAAGTGAAGTTAAATAAAGTAACATGTAAAATTATTCAAAAACGGTATCAATCAAGGCCATCGTGTAATATAATCATGTCCTGAAACAAAACGATAAATTCCGTTCTTCGAAATGATGGAAAAATTACACGTGGCCATTTAATGAAAAATGTCGGGCGTTAAAGTCTCAAAATTGTAACAGTGGCCGAATTTGTTGTCACATTTCGCCTCTATTTATTTTTATTTGTAAGATTTTGTCCAACAATAACAAAGTTGATATTTTCCGGACCCTGGTGTCATTTTCAGCGTAAATTTAATAATATACAAAATCTAAAATTTGAATCAAGAAAATAAATCGCATATTTTTTTTTAACGCGTTTCTATTTTTTTAATTTTTATTTGCTTATAGTTTTGTCGCTGTTTTAACTTTTTATTGTATTGTTTCTTAGAATTTTGCAGAAATCAAAGCCAGCGCGTAATATTTTGCGCCGTTAATCAAAAAGTTAAATCCGAAACCGCCGTTCGTTGTTATTTCCGGCGTAACCTCACACACACACGTTAAAACGTGGAAAAATCTCGCTCTTCGACAGAAAAAACTTCACAGGGCAATTAAAAAAAAAAAAACAACGCAACGAAAATACTCCACGAGGCAATTTTAAAAAGCAAGTCAGTATTGTTTCCAGTAAACGCGATATTAATTTTTGTATATAACAATAACGACGTCAACGTCGTTTTTCGCAATTTTCGGAACGAACATTTTAATTAAGTTGATAAATTATCGCATAATTTTATTTTTTACTCGCTTGCATTTTTATTATTTTTCATTTAACTTTTATTGTTCTTTCTGGTTGTTATAACATGCGTGGGTAAAAACTTGATGTTTTAATATTTGATTTATATATTTGTTGTGGTATACAAATTCATCAAGGTGTTAAAATTATCCCCGAATTGATTTGCATACGTAAATATATTTGCTTAACACCTAAAGCGAAGTAGATGAAACTTTTAGGTCGATGTTTCCATAAATCCAATATAGTTTGTAAACACCAGCTTGTCTTACCCCGTTAGGGATTTTATCGCACACATTGCCGAATTAGTTTTACATAACTTAAATCGTTAACGTGAAACCACAACGTGATTATCCGCAAGCAATTATAAATTATTTACTTCTAAAATTCTAAAAACTTTTAAGAAAAAGTATTGTTATTATTTTAACTATATTTTATTAGAAACTCGGTGATTTTTTCAAATATACGAGTGTAGTATATAATTTAGTACGTAAGTGTGCAAAAAGAACTCACCAAATACCACATGATTGGCCACTTTGGGTCGGAGTCTTGTAAACGGAGATCCCTTTTCGTTCTCCTCTTTGCTTCTTGTTGTTGCGACCATCGCACACGTGTATCTGCTGCTAGAAGGACCCTTTTACCTTTGTGAGGACTCGACGATCTCTTTACAAGTTTCCGATGTTGAAAATGATAATAGTCTTCAAATATCTGCAAAAAAACACAGCGTTTAAAAACTTCCAATCGATTCGATTAAGTGCTTTAAAATATATTATTATTATCGTCTAACTCAAAACATCAAAACACTTAAAACTGTCTGGATTGCAAACAATTTGCACAAATAAACAAATCACTTATCGTCAATTATAAATTTCACGTAAGCGACGTAATATTTATTGAAACCATTAGCAAATCCAATTACGAACAATCATAGGAAAACATTTGCCATTAAAACAAAATCGCCGCGTGTTAGCAATAAATTAACACTTTTTTCTCATAATAAACATGGATTCCCATATTTCTGCCAGAATCGGACTTGAGAGCGAGCGAGCGAGCATTCTCGACGTTCCGGAAGTCGAGAACGAGACGCATGCCGCTTGTTTTTGTTAGGTCGCTTCAAAAGTTTTGACACGTGAGTTTGAAAGCCAATATCTCAAAACCTGTTCAATAAAATGAAATGAAGCGCTTATAAATTATCTTTCTTTACTTTACGTTTTTGTCGCAAAATAAAATCAATTGAAGCAAACACAATTTTATATACATCGTACTAACGAAACGTAAAAATTGTTTCAAATTAAATATAAAGAATAAGACATCGAAATCGAATAAATTAAAAGCGATAAAAATTCAAACAAGATTTTTTTTGTAGAGACGATTTATAAAATAAATATGTGTAGTTAAACACGTTTGTAAATTCGATTTCGCACACGTTCAGCCAAGGAAATCTATAGAAAGGTCGATTAATGTACTAGCCTAGTACAAGGTTAATTGTTATTTTGTTCAGACTCAACCAATACAATTAAATCGGTTTTGTTTTTATTAAATCCGAACAACAACATAACCGGATAGTACTAGAACAAGTTTATTATAATTATTAATAACGTCAAGTTTGAAAGCAATTTTCTGTGATTATAATAAAATTATTTTTTTCTTACGATGCAATATTTAATTAACGATTAAAATAATGGCGATTTCAAAATGCAACGCATGATAATTTGAAACTAATGTTGGCTAAACTAAAATGAAATAATCTAAAAAGTGCCTCGCATTTAAAAGTTAGTACAGCTGGCAGAATAGAACTACATAGATAACCTAAGGCCATCGGTTCACATCCTCGCGTAGTTGATTAACGATTTTTGAAATGGTACTTGGGGTGGTGGGAGAGGCAGCTTTATTTATTTATATAAAAATATGTACATTTAAGCATGTTGTTTTGCAATTCAACTTAATATGTTATAATAGAGACATAAACGTAAAATAGATTGCTTAATATAGATTTTTATACCGAGCCTGAATTAATTGTAATGAAAATGTACCCCTCGCTAAATTAATACTGCCGCGGTAAAGGTTTTGAAACAAATGAGATTATTCATAATAAAATTAAGTTTCAAGTTTCTTCTTTACCACGGAAATGATATTACCAATTCCCAGCCAGGCGACCACCGCCGTCCAATTAACGGCATCTAAGTAATTTTAAAGAAAATTAAAATGCAAATTGGGTTTAAAATGGTCCATAATTTTTCGCCGTCCAGGAAATGTTTATTAAAATACTACGTACGAAATTATCGGAATTAATCATTTCATTAGTATTTCTTTTGGTAAATACTTTTAGTATTTTTACGACAATTACTAATGAAATGGAATTTTTCCATCGTGGTTTTGTAACACTGACGTCATCGACGATGTATTACACTACACATTTATCGTAAATTGATATTCGAACTATCTTTGCATTTTCTACGTATTTTTATACTTTAATATAAATTTTAATAGAAAATATACCAAGGAAAAACATTTAGATTTAGACGGAATACAATACTAAAAAAATCCATTGAACAGCTGTCAAGATTTAGATTAAATTGACATTAATCCTGAAACTGAATTTCACGAAAAATGTGAACATGCTAATTAACACATTAGATTGTTGATGAAATATGTTATTGATAAAATCACTGAAGAACTAAATATGTGCGGAGTAAATTTACGGTGTGCCATTGTGTACTTATTTACCATTGTCCTTCTTATTTACAATTGTGTGGGAGCATCGTCGGCGGAATAGTTAATTCAAAACATTATATTTAATTGCAAATATTCGTTATATTGTTCCATAAACTCTATATATGTATTGAATTTTATTAGTAAAATTTTAGCGCAAAATCATGCCACTCAATTTTTATTTCTTCACTTACACGCCATATTATAAAAACAATTTATATTTATAATACGAACAGAATATAATGCATTGTATTGGTACTTTTTAATGGGCGATTGCTTTTCTAATAATGCTCACAGATGGTAAGCCATTCACTCAATTTATATGTAAATGTATTATGGCGAATCCCCGCCTTAAGTGTTAGTGGAACTATTTGAAGTTAAATTTCTCAATTTCTCTGTACGATATGTAATAAAATAGATTGCGAATTTTAGTTCAATATTCGGGGTTAATTATTGCTGAGCATTTTTACTTTCTTATACTTTATGTATAAGTATAGGAATCATGAAAAACTCGAGATTTCAACGGATATACACGTTTTGAGGTTCCCTGAATCGATCCTGACTATGTTTGGAATGACGTATGTGTGATTCAAACTTTAAACTTAACATTCGTATGTACCTAGGAGGAAAACGTCCTATTTTGAACGTAATATCTAAACCGAAAGTGATGGTTTACTCTTTTTTCCATATTTCGAAAACGGTGGATGTTATGGAAAACAATATCCTTACAAAAGTTATTGATATTGATATTTTAAGCAACTTTCATTTGAAAACTTTTTTCGAAAAATGTATAACTAAGTATAACTAAGTTCAGTGCGGGCCACTGCAGATTTTTACTTTCTTATACATTATGTATAAGTAAGTGTAGGAATCATGAAAATTTTTGAACTCGAGATTTCAACGGATATACACGTTTTGAGGTCCCCTGAATCGATCCTGGCTATTTTTGGAATGTCTGTGTGTCTGTGCCTGTGTGTCAACTTTCATTTGAAAAGTTTTTTTCGAAAAATGTAGTATAACAGAGTATAACTTCAGTGCGGACTTTATACTATTGCGATCGGGCGGCTAAAAGTATGTGTCTCTGCGCGGTCTAGCGCTCAAACTATTGACGCTTGATTTATGAGACTTTAGATGCGAATATAGAAAGGAAGAGAACGTCATAATTCGAAAGCAATATCTAAACCAGAAATAATGGTTTACTCAAATCACATTTTTCATATTTTGAAAACGGTATGAGTTATTGAAAAAAATGTTCCCATAATAGTTAAAGATATTTCAATTTTAAATAACTTCTATTTGAAAACCTTTTTCGAAAAATGGAGTGTAACCGAGTATAAGGAAGTTCAGTGCGGACCACCGCAGATTTTTACTTACTTATACTTTATGTATAAGTAAGTATAGGAATCATGAAAAATTTCGTCCTCGAGATTTTAACGGATATACGCGTTTTGAGGTCCCCTGAATCGTTTCTGACTATTTTCGGAATGACGTCTGTGTGTGTGTCTGTGTGTATGTGTGTGTGTGTGTGCCTGTGCGCGCTCTAGCGTCCAAACGATTACAGCTAGAGCTCTGAAACTTTAAACTTAACATTTGTATGTAGCAAGGAGGAAAACTTCATATTTTGAACGCAATCTCTCAACCGGAAGTGATGGTTTACTCTTATCACCTTTTTCCATATCTCGAAAATTATACTTAACTTAAAACAAGAAAATTGTTAAAAATTGACAAAATTGATTGTAAAATCATAGAACATTGAAAAAACGGCGAAAATAAATTAATTGGATTTAAACATTCTAAACAACGAAAAATCACTATAATTCGCAAACGAAAACTAAAAAAAAATTGTAAAAAACTCCATCGTTAAAAATTGAAAAAAAAATCAAAACAGAAAATATTAAAAATTGTGAAATATTGTAAAAATCATTACAAAATAAATCGAAATTATCGCTATAAATTGTAAAAAAAGGAAAAGTCGAAAATTAATGCCATGAAAAAATTTTACAAATCGTGTAAAATAAAAAAAAACTGTTGACATCGTGAAAAATTGCACACATTGCAGATCGTTAAAAATCGAAAATGTCGTAGAAAATCAAAAATATAAGAAATTGTTAAAAATCGCAAAAAAAATGTAAAAATTGATACAAATCGTTGAAAAGATGATAAAAAATGGAAACTTCGAAATAAAACTTAGAAAATCCTTAAAAATCATTCAACATCGTTAGAAATCAAACAAATGGAATTCGTATAAAAGCAAAACAAAAAAAATTGTTAAAAATTCTGAAAAATCATAGCAAGTCGAGGCATAAAAAATTGTTAAAAATCGTAAAAAATTGTGAAAATTGTTAAAATTCTTTAACAATGTAATTCGTAAAAGAGCTAAACAACACAATGTTGAAAATCATGAAAATTTATTAAAAGCATAGCAAATCATTAAAAATCGAAAAATCGTTATAAACGGTAAGGAAATACAAAAAGCCGAAATAAATTGTGAAAAAATCGTTAAAAATAGTAACAATCAAAACATAAATAAATGTTAAAAATCATAAGGAAATCGGAAGCGACAATATCGTTATAAATTGTAAAAATAAAAACAAAAATGTCGATAATAAATCAAGGGGCCTCCCCTGGTGTGGCGATCTTTGTCTTATCTCGACCTCCTCAACTTCAGTAATAAAATAGTAAACACTCCCAAAGTTGAAATGATTGAGTACGCACTTACTGAAATACTTTTAAGCAATAATTAAACTCATGATCGGTCGCTTATACCGGTCACCTTCGGCAGATTTTGCTTACATTTTACAAAATACGAATTCATTGTTAGGATATAAGTACACATATCCACCATATCAACTTTAATGTAAATTTCGGTGATAACAGCACGGGAGATGGCCATGGGAATCAACCATATAACATGTACTTGTCGTATGGTCCAAAGAAGACAATTAGTCAGTTTACTCAAATTCAAAATCAGTCGAGTTCTATAATATTAATGTAAACTCCTCAAAGCCCGAAATTATCTCTTGTGATATTTCGGATCATATTACGCAAAAATGCTTGTAATCATGTGTATAAACGCTTTTTTAATTCCGTTTCAAATTTGTTGAATGATTTTATTTATTTGCTCTATTTACAGAGCTGGGACCACCACCTCAAAGGCGCCTCGATATTCATGACGGAACTTGTTTACTGAGTTAGGGATTCTGTACCATCGTTGTATATCCTTAACTCTGTATCTCATCTAAAGTCAGTCACATTTTGTGAATTACAGAAGTGAAATAAAAAATTATTCACTGAGACCAAACTACAATATAGCTATCCCTGAGCATACTCTGTCATGCTCTGCAAAATGACTATGGTCATGCCAATTAAATTATATAATAAACTTCCAGTTCCAGTAAAGGAGTTGTCAGGTTTCGGCCAATTTAGAAGTAGAATCAAATCATTCATGTTGAGGAAGAGTGTCCGGAATATTTAAACTGCACTGGTGCAGTCGAGTGATATTTTTTATTATTCTAACCTGGCATTTCTCGTATTGCTATAAATTGTTTTTATACTTTTTTTATTTTATACCTTTTAATATGTATTTTATAATGACTATACTATATAGTGTATTTTTGTGATTATTGTACCCACTGATGTACAATTTGTCTATTGACGATTTTTACTTGCTTATACCGTGCCTTCAATTAAATTCCTCACTAAGGTGAGCTATGATGTCATTGGTTTTAATCCTAAGATTTGTAGTACTGATAGCTGTTCAATTATTTTTTCGAAAAACGGAGTATAACTGAGTATAAGGAAGTTCAGTGCGGACCACTGCAGATTTTTTATATTGACATCGCGCCGCTAACAGTATAAAAGTGTCTGTGAGCGCTCTAGCGCCCAAACTATTCAACTTAAATTTATGAGATTTTACCCTTAAGATTTTTACACAGCAAGGAAGAAATCGTCCTATTTTGAAAGCAATATCTCAACCGGAAGTGATGGTACGAGGTGTCGAAAAAATGTTCTTGTAGAAGTTAGAGGTATTAAAATTATAAACAACCTTTATTACAACGTTTTTTTGAAAAGTAGAATATATCTAAGTATAAGAAAGTTCCGTGCGGACCACCGCAGATTTTATACTATTGTATAAGTTATCGAAAAAAATTGTTCCTATAAAAGTTAAAGATATTGCAATTTTAAATAATTTCTATTTGAAAACCTTTTTCTAAAAATGGAGCATAAGCAAGTATAAGACAGTTCGGTGCGGACCACCGCATTTTTATATTTGAGAACAATTCAAACATTTTTTACTATACACACGAAGTTTTTTGACAACTAATAGTTATATATAGTTTTTTTCCTTTCAATCATTAATTATTCGAGCACATGTTTTCTTTTTTAATAAAATAACGTGGTTACAAACTCTGTAGTAAAAATTGAAGAAAATTATGTGAAACGTAATGAGACTACATGAAGCCTCAACGACCAGTAACAAACATAATTTATTTAATACAAATTATATCGTCACTTTGCATAAAATGCAAAAATGATAAATTTAATCGGTATTATAACATCTTACGGTTTCCATCCCTATTTTTAACAAAGACTTTCTATTTCATCGTTGGATTAAATAAACGTATACATGTTTCTGTCATGGTTTCGTGCCGGTGATGAAAAATACACATCGCAAACTTGATATTTGAATCCGTCAGTAACATCTTCATATTGCAAAATGTGAATGTTTTTCTTCGGTTACTTATCATTTATCACATAACACAGTGAACTGTAAATGACTCGATGCATGGCTAGGATCGAAGGTTGTTAACCTGCATAACGAAAAATTTTAAATTCGTGTACATATCGGTTTGCATGCATGCTAATTCAGTATTGTAATCAATGTGGCTGATTAATTACTGTTTTACTTTATATATTTAAGTTTTGTTCGTTAGAACGTGTGTTGTTGTTAATAAAATATAAATTGTAATGTTTTGGGACGAATTTATACGACGGTTAATACTTCTAATTGAAAATCGCGTTTTAGAATAATTATGTAACATGTTTTGTTTTCGTTGTATTAATTAGCGAAAACTACCGTGAATAAAAATTTTAATTAAAACTGATAAACAACGTTTGCAATTTTCAAGTACGTAGAAATCTCTCGCTGGAAAATCAGGAATCGCGCAGATATAAATTTTAATTAATATGACATAAAGCAATAGTTGCAAAACAAGCAATAACACATGCGTCGATGAAAACGCGGTCGAAGGCCATATTTTATCTTACAATATTTGAAATTAAATGTAGCAACGTTCTTTGTGCTTAACAATAAAAAAAAAACTAACTGATAGTATTGTTTATTCACGTACACAAATATACGATATTGAGCGATTTTAAAATATTTGTACGTAAGCAAAGACGGCGTTACACACAATCTAGCACTAATTAAATATTTACATCATTATATCTATTGAAATTTAATACGTCTTAATTTTATCGTGGTCGCATATCTGAGCGTTGTGAATAAGCACTCAACGTACAGGGTTATAAGGGAGCGTTTCGAGCCAAAGTGCATTACTTGTTAATGGTTTAAGTTACACATGTGGAATTTGATATGACAATAGTTTGGATAAACAGCGATTATTATTTAGTAAACATGATTACCGCACATTCTTTGCAAATAATTATTTTAATAGTCTAAATGCAATCAATCTAAATATTTTCGAAGTAAATTTGTAATAAATTGTTTAGCAATCAATGTGTGTAAACGTATTACAAATATTTGCTAGGTATAAAATTATGGTGGTGCAGATGTCATAATCTATAGTGTAATAGAAAATTCAAGGTTAAACGTAAAAATATAAGAATTACGAAAAAGGCTTTATAAACGTTGCAAAGTATGTAATTAAATAAAATATGTGATGCAAATAACTAGGTCGTTGGGCTTAAACGAAAATATTTGTATATTTGTATTTGGTGTTGATGCCTTTTGATATAAATTAAACAAGAATTTGTATGAAATGTATTTTGGGCATATTGAGTATATTTATATATGGAAATTGTTTTCAAAGCTTTGCCAAATTAAACGTTAAAATTTGACAGTTGTGTCGTTATGTGAACATGCAGTAACGGTGTGTATTTTTGTCCTTTATGTAATTAAATTTTTAGTTTCACTATAAAGTCCAAATCAGTGGTTTTAACTAACTTATTACTTTATTATCAAATATGTATTATCAAGTAGATGGATTTCCTCGATAACATGTCACTCTCTCTCTCTCTCACTCTCAACCCAACCCAACTGCGTCCATTTTAAATTTCTCCACCAAGGGACGAAGTTTTTAGTACTTGGTGTCGCTGTCTAACTTGTTCTTTTTTGCACAACTCCACCGTTGGATGCCATATGTACAGGTATATTGATTAGTTCATGCAAAAGTATTTTTTTTATATATTGACAGGGTGGGACTATGTCGAATTAGCTAATACATTTTTCTGATTTTTTCCTTCTTTTTTCTTTTTGACGTATGTTCTCCAACGTAGGTTACCGTCGACGCTAATACCCAAATATACTCAGTGACATATAAACTGCACCACCTAGAAGGGGTGGGAATTTGTGGACCAAATTTGGCAGAAACATTGGACTAGTCTAAGGTAACAATTGATTAAAATTTGATAAAGAAAACACTTCATCTTTTTGATTTTTCTTTGATAATGTGTTGGTCCGCCCCTATTTCTGATACACTCATTGACCCGCCATGGCATTGATTCCAGCAGGTGATCAATGTCTTCTTGGGGTATGGCATCCCAAGCAGCCTGTACTTCATGCCGTAGAGCTTCTATTGTCAACGGTGAGTTCGGTAGATTCCTCAATCTTCTACCCATCATGTCCTACACGTGCTCAATGAGCGACAAATCGTGAGATCTTGGCGGCCAAAGCAAAAGATTAACATTGGACTCTTCAAATAAGTCAAGAGAAACCCTTGCTACGTGAGGTCGTGCATTATCTTGCTGGAAAAGTGGGTCTTCCAGCCCTCGAAGATATGGAAGAACATGTGGTTCTACCACTTCGTCAATGTAGCGTCGGGCGGTCATACTGCCCCGAATGAAGAGCAAGGGTGACCTACTGCCGTAAGCAATAGCACCCCACACCATCAATCCCACAGTTCGGTGAACATGCCTCGCAATCGAAAAATCAAGATTGCGCCTTTCTCCATGTCTTCGTCTAACAGTCATCCGACCATCATGCATTCCTAAACAAAATCGCGATTCGTCACTAAAGACAACTCGATGCCACTCCAAGTTCCATTAAAGTCTTTCCGTGCACCAGGCCAAACGTTCCTGGCGATGTTGAGCAGTGAGGGGTAGCACAAGATGTGGGCGGTAAGACAGCAAGCCAAAGGTTCTTATTCGACGATAAACTGTTGGCAAGCCTATCGGACGACCTTGTTCACCTAACCATTGATCAGCTATTGATCTAGTTGTAGAGAATCGGTCTCTCAAGGCCATTAGTCTTAAGCGGCGATCTTGACGTTTATTGGTTCGTCTTTGAGCCCCAGTGCCTCTTCTCCGACGTTCAATCCCATGTTCAGACCACGCTTGATAAACACGCATATTGTTGAGTGGTGCCGTCCCAAACGGTTGCCGATTTCTCTAAACGAAAAACCTGCTTCTCGTAAACCAACAATCCGCCCTCGGTCAAAGTCACTCAACTGCTGGTAAACTTGAGGTCTCCTTCCTCTAGGCATCATTAAACACTTGAAACACTTTAAACTAAAGAACGGGATCCGAAAAAGTGGAATAAATTCAAAAAATGACTCGATAATTGCTTGTCTATCACCACCTTTAAAAAATGACACAAACGTCAAAAATCCAATGACTACTTGATGATTGGGTTTCAAAAATTTTAATCACTATTTCCCTGGACTAGTCCACTATTCCTGCCAAATTTAGTCCAAAAATTCCCACCCGTTTTAGGTGGTGCAGTTTATATGTCACTGAGTATATTTTACTCCGTCAGCATATGGGTTTGGGTATTATTTATAGTAACCGGGGTGTATTTGTTTCTTTTGTACGTGTAGTTAACTTAATAGATTTAGTTTCGTTTAATTTAATTCTCGTAGAAGAAGATTTCTTGCTGCTTCTTCGCGATCTTTACTTTCAGTCAATATTGCTATGTCATCAACGATGGTTGCGATCGTCTCACATGCTAATTCAAGGATCTCACTGGCGTAATAAGCAAAGGACTGCCTCCTAGTACATCGTCGTTGATTTATTTTAGTCAGTACAAACATCGTATGAAATCTGACACTGCAGAAAGATTTCTTAATTTATACTTTATCGAAAGTCTGTGCCACCCACATCAATGATCTTCTAACGATCTTTCAAATTTTGTTCGTTATTCTTTGAACGTGGCTTATTGTTGGTTCATAATTCTATTTAGCCAAACTGAACGTTTTTTAATAATTGGTTTGGACGTTTTGAAAAGTAATTTTTCAAACAATTTTAACATCACGAAGCTTATAAGAAGACACTTCATAAAACATTCATGAGATAGGTTTGCTTAATTAATCCTTTGCGACGAAGTTGCTAAGGATTTTCCCAGTAATCAAATAATACGTTGGAGCTTTCTTCGGGTTGACATTTTCCATAATTTCAGTAGCCACTGCTGTTGGAGTAGAGAGTATTGAAGAAAATATTTCGAATTTTGGTTCTAACGCGCCTTGGTTTCATTTAGAGATGCAATCAATGTTAAAAAAACGAAACGGGTCTTGTTAACTTCATTTGAAGTTTCAAGAGTTTCTAGGTTAACTTAACTTGATGTTTAACTTGGTTTTTAGATTATGAATTCATGAGAGGAACTGACGTCAACACTTTACTCTCCAAAAATTTACTGAACGCTATAACCATAAACCTCGATGATGATTACGGTTTTATTAATCAACCAGCCAACATTATTTCTGTAGGCAATCGATAGTCTTTGATAAAATGATATTGGACAATTATGCATTTCCAAATCAGTTTCAAGCAACTTTGACTGTTTTGTAAGATTGTAGTTGTAGTCGGCAGTTGTTGCCACAACCAATACACTTGTTTTCAGCACGCCCAACTTAAATACACCTGTAGAATAAATATGTAATCAGTGTTAGATTTTCTATCTGGTTTATTGTCTCTATTGTCATATATAGAACGATAACGTCTTTCTGTGTTCGAAAAGTACAGATGACCATTTGATTGGTCGAGGCGCGATCTGAACACGAACGAACGGGATTTCCTCGCTACGCAGCGCAAACGCTGCGAGATACGACAAAATTGAACATAAACCGAAATTGTAGGAAATTTACTAATGAAATCGCATCGACGGTATATGTCCATCTGTTTTAGTTTAGAAAGGGGACGAGTTCAAAGTCACAAACCCGCGTTTCGCAAAATAGTTAGACTTTGGACGTCTCATGCATCGAAAGCATTGCAGATAGATGTGTGCTGTCCATGCGATTGCGTTAGCAAATTTAATTGTGTACAAGACTGTTTATATACTTTTAGTGCAATACTTTTGCATCTGATACAACTTCACGTTAAAATTTATTGAAGCAATATTAAATCATCATATCATACGTGCAGTATTGGGCGTTGTCGTGCTGTAAAAGACGACAGTACGCAGAGATCCGCCCCGTTTGGTTCTTCAGGAGTTCTGAGTATGTGGCACTAGTATCAGTAACCCAATTTAAAAGTAGTCCTCTAAAATTACCCCTCTTACATCCTAAAAAATGGTTAGCATAACCTTTCTTGCCAAGAGCTTCGTGGGAATTTTTTTAGGCTTTGACGAAGAGGTGTAACTCCACGCTTTGCCTGCTTGCTTGATTTAGGGATGATAATAATGCACTAAGAACTCGTCCTAGTTACAATCATTGTCATCAAGACATTCTTTTCTGCTTCATGGCATTGCAAAAGTCCTTCACAAGCACAAACACGTCGCTATTTCAATTCTTGAATCAATTGCTTTGGCACCCACCTTGATCATACTTTATAGAACTGGACGATGTCATGCATAATGTGATGTACAGAACCATGGCTCATGTTCAAAACTTCAGCGATGTCATCAACGATTTTCTTTAATGTGAGACTTTAACTACCGCAATCGATTGGGGACAATCAACTAGGGAAATTGAATTTGTTGCATTCATCACGACTTATAACAACCTTTCGAGAGATTGGGTCAAACCATCTGAATGCTTTTCTCAATGTGTCGTCATAACCAACAAATACCATCGGTGCTGCTGTACTATGAAGCTTTTGCTGTTACCCTTGTGGTATGTGAACATACCATCTGTTTTATACCTGGCTTTTTATTATTCCATTTCTCACATGGTGTCGTGTCAACTGCTCTGGATACCTATTGGTTCTATAAATAATTTGCAGTACTTACTGCTACTGTACAAAAACAGGTTTGCATCCAATAGTGTATATCATGCCATTTCTCCACCAGCCACACCATTTTGCTGTGGTGTGTATAGTGCTGTGTACAGTTTTTAATGTATCCTCCTCCTCCTCCTCGATATCGGTCTCTAAATAATCATCATTTCTATATACTTTCTAATTTTCAACTTCTGATTACGTCTTGTTAACTTCATTTGTGTTAATTTTTTAATGCTATCCATGTTGCTTGTGCTGTTGCTTAGGTTTCTATGGTATAATTGACTGTCATTCACTGATAAACCAATCCAGACTCTTGCATAATCATCTGATCATCAAAATGCTGTAGTATATAGATAGTCTATGACATCACTCGAAGATTTATTTAATCTCATTAATATCTAAAAACATCTTATCGCAAAAAGGTGTCGCAAGAAACTTAAAAATATTGTTGAAAGTATTTTATTTCACGATATAAAATAATTAATTAGTGTAATTTCGTAAATGACATCGAATAATAAAATCGAATTCAATTTACAAAACTATATCTATCATTACATTTATCGACAAGTTCAGAAAAAAATATATTGATCCAGATTTTTGACTTTAAAAAGACGTCTAGTAACGCCATCTTAATACGATTCAACAAATAAAATAATAACCCCAAAATGAGCGATTTTTAATGGAGGTTACTTTGAATATAAACTGAATAACTCGCGCTATTCGGTTACGGTTCATCTTAAGAAATAGCGTCGACTATCTGCTACATAGAATAACAACACCATAAACTTGTTAATCCCGCAGCGGGTGCCGAGCTGTCAATAAAACCGGGCCATATTATTTGAGCGGTTCCTTTTCTAAAATTTATTAAGGTGGGGTATATAAAAAAAATCGTTTGATGGTATTTTTTATATGCAAGCAAGTTTTATATTAAACGAGTGCAACTGTGTTGTACACATGATGCTTGGACGTAACCAAATCTTTCGTGCAATAAAATACCATTGCAACAAGATTTTTTAAATTAAAATAAAGAAGGATAATCAAGGGAAAAATACGGTTAGAATTAATCACGGGAAAATACGTAAAAATGACTTATGAACGATGCAAGTATGTAAACAAACACTGGATATCTTGACGTTTTCTGATGACGTCACACACGCGGAATACGTACTTTTGCATTGAATTACGACTTCTCATGTGATGTTATATACGAATTCCGAAAGGGAAAACTATGCATCTATTCATACACATTGTACACAGCTCACTTAAGGATACGTACAGACAACTGTTTGTCCTCAGTAGAACTGGTTCACTGCCATCTTTATCTTATTTTTTCTATAAGCTTTTCCTGATAGGGATGATATTCTCAGTTTCGTTGATAAGTTAGTTACAGTGCTTACCGATTACTCAGTCGGTTGGTCTGTCTAGAAGGTTGTCGTTTAGTAATTTGCTTTGGTTATTAAGACATTGAATGGTTTGATAACAGGTTATCAATTTATTCAATGCTAACGTACCTTCATGATGTTTTTTGACAAATAAATCATTCAAAACGGGGATCTTATTTTTGTCAGATAGATAGGCAGGCAGGCAGATAGATAGGCAGACGAAACAGAAAGACAGGTTGGCTTTACAATTTAAATTTTGGCAAACTTTGATTAAATTGTCTCATCGTAGTGTTTGGCGTTTTCTTTTATTATGACAGCTGGACCACCTGAACAATCATAAACCCAGATAAAAATACGAATTAAATCAATGAAATCAAAAATAATAGAAATGAAAACGCAACAATGAAAATGTAAATAAAAAAATAAACATTAACTCCGTTATGAAATTAAAAATAAACTCGAACTAAATTGAAAAACAACAATCGTGACTTGCAAGAAAATAACAACAAACACAGCAAGTGGTTCGCAAAAGCTGCTGGATGTTATTAACTTCTATACAATATACACCGTATTTCGTATTTTACTTCGATTCGTTTGCTTCACTTTCGGCATTGGGGTGAATTTTCCCCTATTTTCTAATAATTTGTCAGATCTCGTGGGCTATTGATTTCTTGCGCCTTTCTTGTCGATTTGCTTAATACACAAGTACGATCTGCGAGTAATAGATTTCGTTTCCCATATTTTGGTTATCTCCATTGACATCTGTACCAACTTGATTCCCATTTCAGTTCATTATTATCGTAATGTATTTATGATATTAACGCAAATTTGGCGCCCAACGTGGGGCGCCAAGTTTAGTGGGTAAAATGTTATTAACAAAGTAAACAAGCCGCTTCATAAACAAATTCGCTAATAATTTGGCGTTCATTATTCGTTAATTAATTTTACAAATTAAGCAAATCAATACTATATACGCACTCACCACAGTCTTTGACGTAAACAAGTTTATTGTGATTACGTGCACTTGTTCTAAAGAATGCTGCTATTATTAGAATAAATACGTTCCCATCCTATGAATAAAATTTGTTCATAAACCTTGAAGCGTGATAGGTGTGCGATGACATTAAATGCCACTCCAACAACTAACGTGTAATTGAAAAGTCTTTGTTCTCATAGGACGTGTTGCCTGGCTTAATTATAAATTTAGTATAATGCATTTTTCAGCGTATGCTAAACTAAGTTTACTTAAGCGTTTAAATTACAGTTTCTCTAATTATTTCAACAGTCCAATTACAAGGCAAATGTACACTGGAACAAAAAATAAAAAATGACTTATTTTTGTACCTCGACTATTGCTACATCATGTTTGGTACGTTTTTATTGACTGTAATCAAATATTTTTATATGTTATTAAATTATATTCGGCGATCTTATCGCTTCTTAGATCATATATCGATATTATAATAAAAATAAAACAATAGGTTCGAGTACGATAACGTTTTATTTCTATTATTGTTCGATTTTTTTTATATACAAGGAAACTATTTTTCGGGGTTATATTTGTTGCTATATACGTTTTTGCACTTATTGTTTCATTTCTTTGTTTTGTTTCTATTTTATTTCAATAATTTGTTTTCTATGATTTTTTACGGCATGTACCAAAATCGAGAACACAAAGATATAAAAAACAAGATGATAAACATGGCAAACAAGACATTAAAATAATAAAAGAAACTAGAAATGTGAAAGATAATGGAAAATAAAAATCTCAAAAACAAAACGAACAAGCTCGAAAAATACAAAAAAAAGAACTTTTGTATAACGATGTCTAACTTATTTATTTCCCGTTTATTATTATTTTTATGTACAATACATAGACCTCATATTTGTTTTTTTTTTTTGAAATTTATTTTGTTTTAAATTACTCTTTCTTCAATTCGATTTCGATTTGTTTTCGCCCATAATTTTTAAATAATCGCTGCTTCTATTTAATTAATAAACAATAATCTTGTCAGAAATAAATACCACCGGAGGTCCATGACTTGCAGTTTGAGAACCGCTGGTTTAAACAACATGATTCATTCTTTTAAAAAAATAACCAGCATCGTTAGTCACATCAAAGAACTGCAGTTGATTAAATTTGTTGATGTTTACGCGTGCCGATGATATAATCAAGAACATTGGTTATCCAAACTTAAATTTGATAAAAATATCTTTTGTGTCTGTTTGTGTTGAAGTTGTTTAGGTTCGTTAATAAACGGATAAGGAGATCAAAAAACCTGGGTTGTTTATTTTTAAATTACTAGTAAGTAGGCGACAGATTTCCACTGCGTAAGCACGATAATAATTGTAGCAATTTCACTGGAAGAAGATTACGTTGTAAACAACTGCATATTATATGTATGCAGTTAAACTGACAATATCTGATTTAATATTCCTGGCACGGCCAATATTATAAATTTCTCACTGCGATGTATAATATATCGAGTTTTCCATTCGAACATCGGACGTGAAATGTTTGACTTTTAATTTGAAATCCACAATATTTTATTTGAAATCAAATATTGTAAATTTCGTTCTATAATACAGTCGATATTTAATAAAGCTCATAAACAAATATTTGCATCAGCGAAATTTCTGTCATTAATGTCAACTCAGATTTTGGTAAATATTTGATAATTAAACTTTTTTTAAAGGAAATATTACATTTACAAATTATTGTTGTAATCAGAATTACAAAAGAAGGCACAAAATTGTAAGCAAGTTGACACGTTTAATGATAAAACAGTTCAACTTTCTATTTCGCAAGATAGTTAAAGCAAATCAATGCCACGACACTACTAGAAATTCTGACGATATCATAGGTCACAGAGCCGTTGATTTTTTACAATCACAAGGAAATGTGCGCCTTAATGTTGTTAGTGATTATTAATACATTTGTAATGCTATGTTTATTCTGGTTTACAACAACTTATTTGTACTGCACGTTAAACAGCGATGCCAAATCTAATTATTATCTTTATAGCTCGGCTAACATCTAATTTAATACTTGATGGATCCTTGTAATCCTATTTAAATTAATGACATCATACACATAATTAAGTAACGAACGACGTAGCCTCAGGGTAAATATTTGTTCTTTTAGTAAACGATAAACGCATTTTAAAAGTAATTTACCCGATAACAATTACTTTCTATATACGTGGACGCATTAACATTGTAAATACGTCACTATATGTTCTAAGGAGTGGCAAACCATGTCAGTGTACAGCTCATATCACAATGTTGTCATACCATGACACATATCACATCATTACACATGATTTATGACACATTTTCGCGGCCTGTTAAAAAAAAAACTGTTCGGGATATCCAATACGTTAAAAGTTAATGGTCTTCAACGCAGTCAGGATGTCTTTGATACGTGATTGAAAATGTATCCACAAAAAATAACCCATGAAACTGTAGAAATAAATTCCACGCATATGCCATGATTATTCTATTTTGTTAATTATTATGTTATACTTTTTATTTATTTATATTTCTTTAGTTCGTTGCAACTTCTGATAGTAAATATAAAAAGGGGGTTCGATTGGAGCTGGAGCTGTGGACATTTTCAGATTTCCTGGCCAATATTACCAAATAAAGTCGTTCGTTGGACTGAATAAAATTTATATCTTGACATGGTGCAATAAAAAAAATTATCATTGGTGTAGATCACGTTTAAATTGTTCGCCTAGATTCTCAGATCAATATGCAATTAGATACGAATTAAAATGATTAATGATTAATCTTGCGTTAATTAATAATTTTCCAGATTTTTTTCAAGTAACCTTTTTATTTCATGTTTAGTAATTGAAATTAATTAAAGATTAAATGATTTTAATTGCATCTAAGGCTCGACTCATTAAAATCACCAAGAATTAGTAAAGCAACGTAGATAAAATAGTATATTACACTCGTTCTATTGGGGTACTCCTCGTGACAATCCGTTGCCTTACTAAACTTGTATAATAATATACTATTGTGTTTAAAAAATATTGCTTTGAGGGTTGTTATCGTTTGATTAAATAACGCTTCAAATCGATACGTTACGGTATAACGTTATTTACATTGTTACTCCGTTAACGTTATGTAAATTGTAATTGTAATTTGTTGTTTTTTACCCTCTCTAATAACCACTGTGTTGTAGTTTAGTAAAGAAAACGTGTGACACTTTTATGTCATTTAGTTTACGTACAGCAATTACTTACATAGATAGCATCTTCTATATAAACGTTCGGAGGCAACTCCTAATATTTTTTATATTGAAATTAAACTATATTTGTAAAAAAATAGATATCTGTGGCCTTGAATGCACATTGGAATTTACAAAATTTAATTCTGGGGGACAGTAACAACAGAACTAGAAGGCTAGGCTTCTGATTTGGTCGAATGTGGATTTCTTTACGTCTGTATATCATCAAAGCAATTTAATTAGTTTCGACACTTAGCCAGGGGCGTCCGCAGTAAATTTCCGGGAGGGGGGTAAACGAAATAATTTATTAAAAACAACTAATTAATCAACCTGAAAAATTGGAATTAAATTATTTAACAACTACCAACTGAAATTTATTTAATTTACTTGATTATTGTTACAAATGATCTTTTTAATTTAATGGGTTTGAGCTTCCAGTGCGGCAAAAAAAATATAAATATTGTATTAAAATTGTTTTATTAAATCATCGCCACAGAGAATTACGTATGCCTTGCGCAAATCTACGGTGCACTGAGAAACGCATTCGCTGTACAAAGTCCTTGGAAACACGGACGCGATCTACGACTTGATGCCTTAAATATTATATAGTTTCCTTTTGTGCGTTATAAGACACCTGGGTTTGGATGGGTTGGGTTGGGTTGGATTCAGTTCGGTTGGGTTGGGATGGATTGGATTCCCCGTATTGATTACGGATCAAGAAAATCCGATCGAATTAACATCGAAGTTTAGTGAATTGAGTCGTTTTAATCCGTTGTGTTCGGTTGGATTGGATTCCCCGTATTGATTACGGATCAAGGAAATCCGATCGAATTAACATCGAAGTTTAGTGAATTGATTCGTTTTAATCCGTGTGCCATCTTGACGATATCTTGCAACAACAACAACAAAAAAGTTTAGTCTTTGGTAGGTACGTAAATGTTGTTACAAGCTACGCACAACTTTGAACGACTCGACTCAATGCTAGTGCTTTCTCCAAACAGTAAAAAAATATCCCATTATTTCTGAATTTCTGTACTAATTATAGTTAGTTTCCCCTTGCTTCGGTGACACACTACTGTCAAATTTTATGTATTGTTAACAAGATACAGATCACTCTCCGATTGTGGAGTCGTCTGGCTTCTGATGACAAGTTCGAACACCGGTGAGTACAGTACGAAGCCTATTTTTAAAGAAAGTGAGAATTTGGCATTGCACGGAAATAGAGAAACTAAACAAAGGGAGTAAGGACATACTGATATTAAATTAAATAACTGATGGTCAAAAAGTCTTTAGAAAAGGGTAACATCTGAAAAAAAATTATTATAGAAACCTAGCTGCGAACACATCCGAAACATTAAACAAACAATGGAAGAATTTGCAATCAATGGCCCATGAAATAGCAAACATAACCGATAAGGATATATTACACTTTAAACAATACAGCACGCGAAAAGACTACATATAACCAAAATTGGGTAATTCAGGAAAAAGTTGAATAAAAAACGAGAAATGACGAAATAAGAATTATGAAGATGATAAAACTGGTTTGTACACAATCGAGCAGAGAAGACAACGTAGGCATGGATGCAACAAATAGAAGAAGTGGAAAGAAGGAAAGGCAAAATACGTTAAGGGATTAGGACATTGCTGGGAACAGAACAATATGGAAATGTTCGGCAGAGGAGGATGATACACACGCAACTCAAATCCGTCGCTCCCAAGGGAATATAAAAGTGCCGTATACATAAGTCCCTACAGCCAGGAACGTCGATGTCGCTGGGCCCTGGGGAAACATTTGCATGGGCCCCAACTAAGTCCTATGGTTAATTAGCGCGAACAAACAAAATATGGGATAATGTACGGTCCCCATCACTCCTGCGTAAAGTAATCCAATGTTTAATGAAATAAAATTAATCTTGTCCATTTATAATTGTTATTGTAAATGTGTGACTATTTTACAATTATGTAATTCCTTACGTAATAAACGTATTTATTATGAACTATATAACTTATGAATTATATGGTTTCGGATTTCTGTCAAATACCTATAATAAAATATGCACATACATCACCATCCCTTTTTAATGGGGAATAGAAATAGCCTTTCTTATTTACCAATTTTAGATCTCCAGATATCTATTATGTACCATAAATTCTATGTAAATGTTTAATTTGTTTGAGTAGTGAAAGTACAACTAAATTTTCGTGTCAAATGTTGGCCCAGAAACATGTTACTTTTTTTTGTTTATACGTCACATTATAAAAGTAATTTATAGTTGTATTACTAGTTTTTATTCCGCGATTCATTTTTTACGTCCGCAGATGGTAATTCGTCGCACAGTATTTCGTGAATCCTCACCTTAAGGGGGGTTCCTGCTTTAGGAGGCCTTAAAATAGCGTTTTTGGGGGAATTTTTTTAGAGCAGAAAAAAATGAGCAAGTCAAGTGAACATTTTAGAGCATTTTATTGCATATTTGGGCATTAAAAAAAAATATGTCGAGAGAAAAATATTTAAACGGAACCGATTTTTATAATAACACCTTTCAATTGCAATTTACAATCGGTGGGAAAGATGTAGCCCGTAATTTTTGTCTGAAACAAAAAAAACCAAAGAAAATGGTAATTCTCATATATTTTCTTTTATGTGAACAAAAAAAAACCCCAAAAATTTTGAAATTCAAGATTTTTCTCATGTTTGAAAATAAATGTGCTCTTTGCAGGAAGAGAAAATCATTTCAACTTGCTAAAAAAGTTGTTTAGAATTTTTTTTTTCATTAATCGTTTTCGTTCAAATAGAATACAATGCTACTAAAGCCAACAAAAGTTTTGTTTCGTTTTGATTGCTTGTCTAGTTTTCTCGCAATCACGCCCACCAGTTTAGAAAAATCGTAAAAACGAAAATTCGAGAAAACGCGCTCTAAAGTTTACGATCAGGAAAAATTTTAATTTTCGATTACTTACGGAATATCTCGTTATAATCCTACTATAGCTCTTACGAACTCAAAATATTATTGTTTCGAACGACCGATTGAACTTTTTTCAGTACATAGTTCGGTGTTATGTTACTGCGGGGAGGGGCGCGCGTTTCGTTTGTCCGAGCGTTCATGCGTTCGTATATTTTTTGCTCGACACCTCACTGTGTTTAGTGCTGTATCTTTCAAAATATTGCGAATTAGCCGCTATAACTTTTTATACATATTCTTAGATATATTAGGCGTAGATTTGAGCAATAAAAAACAAATCGATTTTTTGAGCCTTCTAAAGCAGGATGGAAATACTCTGGAATCTAATTCATTTCGTATTAGATACCATATTTAACCATATAAGCAAAGCAAATTGCTACTATAAAAAATAAACTAAATGCACATAATAATAAAATAATAATCGTAAAGTGTCTTCGAAATTAACAGTAACGATAACATTTTGGCTAGTGTCCATATCAAAATACACACGCTATAGTACAGATGCTTAAGTATAAAAACTACTAAAGTGGTTGCCAAACAATCATGCAATATTTCAGCTTAGTTTAAACACAAGCGAACTAACTACCAGTTTATGTGTAACACACATAACTGTAAACTCTTACGTCTAATGGCTTTCGTACTGAATATATTGACAGTTACTAATAAATAAATAGTAAACATAGCACCTTCGTGATAATTCCTGGACGTAACATCTTTAAATGTTGCATCACATTAGTTTTATTTCACGTAGCTGCGCTTAAAATGCCTTGTTCGTCGTTTCAAAAATAGAACGCCAATTATTGATAGTCATGGATTAAATCTGTGAGCGCCGGCAAATCAAAAACTACCTTTACGTTGTTATCTAAGGCTTCACACGTAAAGTGGGTCACGTTGCATAAGTTTCTTATTGTTAAGTGACCTCTTATAAATCCGGAAATGATCCTCTGCATTATCTCCGCTAATTATCATATTGTACAATAATTGTGTAATTAACATTTCAGATGTTGTGAATTTAATTATAAAGCATTGATTATTATAAAATATAATTTTATTTTACTTTCATTTTCAATAGCGTTTCCTTTTTTATTAATATATATATATATATATATATATATATATATATATATATATATATATATATACTCAGTGACATATAAACTGCACCACCTAGAAGGGGTGGGAATTTTTGGACCAAATTTGGCAGGAATAGTAGACTAGTCCAGGGAAATAGTAGATTAAAATTTGAAACCCAATCATCAAGTAAGTAGTCGTGGGATTTTTGACGTTTGGGTCATTTTTTAGAGGTGGTGATAGACAAGCAATTATCGAGTCATTTTTTGAATTTATTCCACTTTTTCGGATCCCGTTCTTTAGTTTAAAGTGTTTCAAGTGTTTAGTGATGCCTAGAGGAAGGAGACCTCAAGTTTAGTACCAGTTGAGTGACTTTGACCGAGGGCGGATTGTTGGTTTACGAGAAGCAGGTTTTTCGTTTAGAGAAATCGGCAACCGTTTGGGACGGCACCACTCAACAATAATGCGTGGTCTGAACATGGGGTTGAACGTCGGAGAAGAAGCACTAGGGCTCAAAGACGAACCAATAAACGTCAAGATCGCCGCTTAAGACTAATGGCCTTGAGAGACCGATTCTCTACAACTAGATTAATAGCTGATCAATGGTTAGGTGAACAAGGTCGTCCGATAGACTTGCGAACAGTTTATCGTCGAATAAAAACCTTTGGCTTGCTGTCTTACCGCCCACATCTTGTGCTACCCCTCACTGCTCAACATCGCCAGGAACGTTTGGCCTTGTGCACGGAAAGACTTCAATGGAACTTGGAGTGGCATCGAGTTGTCTTTAGTGACGAATCGCGATTTTGTTTAGGAATGCATGATGGTCGGATGACTGTTAGACGAAGACGTGGAGAAAGGCGCAATCCTGATTTTTCGATTGCGAGGTATGTTCGCCAAACTGTGGGGTTGATGGTGTGGGGTGCTATTGCTTACGGCAGTAGGTCACCCTTGCTCTTCATTCGGGGCAGTATGACCGCCCGACGCTACATTGAAGAAGTGGTAGAACCACATGTTCTTCCATATCTTCGAGGGCTGGAAGACCCACTTTTCCAGCAAGATAATGCACGACCTCACGTAGCAAGGGTTTCTCTTGACTTCTTTGAAGAGGCCAATGTTAATCTTTTGCCTTGGCTGCCAAGATCTCCCGATTTGTCGCACATTGAACACGTGTGGGACATGGTGGGTAGAAGATTGAGGAATCTATCGAACCCACCGTTAACAATAGAAGCTCTACGGCATGAAGTACAGGCTGCTTGGGATACCATACCCCCAAGAAGACATTGATCACCTGCTGGAATCAATGCCAAGGCTGGTCAATGAGTGTATCGGAAATAGGGGCGGACCAACACATTATTAAAGAAAAATCAAAAATATGAAGTGTTTTCTTTATCAAATTTTAATCAATTGTTACCTTAGACTAGTCCAATGTTTCTGCCAAATTTGGTCCAAAAATGCACACCCCTTCTAGGTGGTGCAGTTTATATGTCACTGAGTATATATACATCACTTATTTTTTGGTTATTTATCAATTTCGTAGTCTATGACTTACATTTTAGTTTTTAATTTCTTAATTTTTAATTCATAAGTTTTAATAAGTTTGGTCATACAATGTGAAATACCCAGGCTATAAAACTTGTTACATTTTTTCATATAAAAAAGCGTCTAAACAATCTTTATTACCAATATTTAGGTTACATTTCCTCATTTATTCTATGTAAATGCTAGGCAATTATTTATGAGTAGTTCTAAGCTTATATGAATATTGGTTGGGTTGAGTTGCATCGGGTCGGGTCGTGTCACCTTTGAGTTGGTTTATTCACAGAAATTCATGTATTCGAGGCCATGAATTTTATTTAACTACATTACATATTTTCTTACGACAAAATTACTAAAATAAACTTAAATTATTCATAATTGAAGTTTCGTTCCATAAATTACACTTCCTCAAAATACAGCAACCCGCAAGATAACCTTTCGTGCAGCTCAGTAATCTAATTTAAACGCTACGTAAAAGAGACCTTGTAGCAGCAAATCTGCAAATTTGTCGTTGTCAGTCTGCTTGATTATTACGATAAACTTTTATCTCACGATCTCAGTGCATACGTCATCATCACGGTACGTTCTAGAGAAAAAAAAAACTAAGATTTTAGAAAGCTAAATTCGTACGAAAACGAATGTAAATTTCGTGCGGTGGTGGGGCCACAGTTAAAATGTTTTAAGGCACCTAATCTGCATGGCGAGCAGCCAAAATATGTTGAATAACAGAATTGTTAAGTGACCCTATTATTTAATTCACGGCTACAAATTTGTTTAATTTATTATTGAATTAAGTTACAATATGATCACTAGTTACGACACATTACAATTGTGGGCTTTTTGTATTAATTTATTTTTTGTCCACTTCTTATATTTAATATAATAATCATAAAAAATTTCGAACTCGGTATATTAACGGAAATACACGTTTTTACCTTCCCTAAGCCTATTTTTTTGGTATTTTCAGAATGACGTATGTGTGTGTTTCTCTAGCGCACAAACCATTAAAGCTAACACTATGAGACTTGTAACTTAAGATTTGTATATAGCGCTTAAGAAGCGTCATATTTTTAAATATCTCAATCAAGTTCACAATCACATTTTTTCATATCTCGAAAATGGTACGAGTTATCGCAAAATTTGTTCTTACGAAAGTTAAAGATATTGAAATTTTAAACATAAGAAGAAATATAAGAAAGTTCAGTGCGGACCATTCCAAATTTTTTTTTAGTAAAACTGTTCGTGAATATGTGATGTTTGGTCTCAAATGAAAGGTCTCTCCAAGTAGAACTCAAATATGTATTTTTTTATTTTTTTTTAATTAGTAAACCCGGTTGTAGAATACGACGTTGTGTCTCGAATCAAACGTCAAAAATGAATGAAATATCCCGAAAGTTTTTTCGAAAAATGCACTGGAAATTTGAGATAAGAAAGTCCATTTTTTTAAATTTGGATATCAAGGAACGGTCAACAAGATAAATGTAAGTAAAATCAATAATAAGGTCAAGTTTTTAATAAACATGATTCAAAAGGAAATTAAAAAAATCTATTGAATCTTTCTACTTTAGTGTTATTTTTTTAAATAAATAGAAGTCAATAACCCGGATATATTTATTTATCCAGATAATGTCCAAGTAATCATGGGCTCGAAGTTAAACAATGCGTTGGGTGTTTAAATAAAGAAGTTATTATATCATACGTGCATATTTTGATGGCTATCTCCGTCTGGTAATTAACTAGCTCGCTATCTGGCAATTAATCGATCGACACGATAAAACATTTTTTGAAACGTTCTCTATTTTGTTCGTAACTAACCACCTTTTTTCCCAGGTAAAGCTTTTCGTCCGACAATGGATTATAATGAAAAACAACGGAATGAAATATAAGCCAATTACGTAGCGCACGTTATTTCTTTGTTGTGAAATATCGGCGTAATATTTTTAATGCAGTGAGTTTGCTATTAAAACTTGGCTACCAGATATAATCAAAATTGTATTGAGTAGTAATTTATAAAAATTGAACAATCGTCGACCTGAAATACGCCACTGGTTGTAAATACTGAAAATCGCACATCTATAAAAAAAATATACGAACTGTTATGAACATTCCGTTGCTTCGCAAACGAGAATAACAACTCGGTTCAGTAATTCACAACGAATTAATTATAGTTTGTATGGCAAGCATAATTGTAGCATAACTCCGTTTTGTGCACGACAACTATAATAGATCGCTTTGTAGTTAGCAAAACTTAAATTAAAAATCCCGAATAAATACGAACGGAAGTTCGCAAAAGAAATAATCGAACTAATCTTCGGCTATTAACTTCAAACAGAAGTTTATTTCCCTTTGTGCCTCGAGTTCCTGTTGTGGAAAAGTTTTTCCGAGTAGATTTCTTTATTAAATAGTTCTTGAAAGTGCAGTTTATTTGCTTAATAAAAATAATTAATTTGACGTAATTTGAAAACTTTTAACGTAGTTTAACGACAATTATGATTCATAATTCTTCGTAAATTATTTTACCAATGTGAAAAATATGAATGGAAATGTTATTAACTTCATTTTAGATTAAAATAAGACACAAGATAAAAAACAACAAAAATACAATTGTGTTTAAATCTTATTGCGGTTGCGATGTTTTTTTTTGTTTTAGTCAGTGACGGGTTAAGTCTTTATCGAATGACTCACTCGACTCTTATATTTATATTTATTATTTGGCTGAAAAATGTCTTTGTTCAAAAATTACGATTGGGGGATTGACGTCAAGCAGACTTACCTTGGAAAAATTCCGGAAAGAGTGTGATTTGACCATTAAAACAGAACTAAACGCAGCTGTCGAAAAGTTGACGACAACCATTTCGAAAGTCACCTTACACCTTTTGGTTGGGTTCCCCGGAAATAAAAGCTCTGGACCAGAAGAGAAACAAAACGATTGCGGAGATAACACTTTACTCTGTTCACCCATCCGATAGGGAGCAAGCCAACGCTATAAACCGCGATATCAGAAGATCCCTGGAGAGTTTCACAGCAACGGGTGGAATGATCGACTCGCTGCGGAAGATGGTCAATAAACTAAGATGAAACGTCTCATCAGGAAACGTTTTAAAAGCACCTGTCAAAAATGGTAGTAAGTGCGATCACTCACTACACAGGTGCCGTTCTCATGATGGCATATTTTCCAGCCATATGGAAACTCTCAAACGTGGTCATGAGAAACTCGAGAAAGTTCCCGCAAAATTATAAAACTCTCCGGTATGACAAAGGTTGCGGACGGGGTCATCCTGACGAGATTACGTGAAGAATTTGTCGAATATACAGAGTGAACAGTACGGCTTTACATTCGACTGAACTACAAGTCTTAGGACTAACAAAGGCAATTCTGGAAACGGTTTCTGTAACAAAGAAGTCACATGGGCAGTATTCTTCGATATCAGGAGGGCATTTGATGGAGTGTGGCCCGACGGCCTACTAAGAAAAATAATGGGTGCAGGCATAACGATAAAAATGAACAACACATGAAACACACTTAAGTGTACGAATGGAAAAAACTGGCAGCTAGACTGGCAAAAGCAAGAGTACTGAATCCTTTATAATATATAGGGCCGACTTGCCCAAAAGGCAAGGAACCGAGCAGGCAATCTTTGCAGACGACACCGCGATATGTACCTCCTCCAGAAACGACAATCAAATAACATAAACATAAACTCTAGAGTGCAATGAGGACAAACGCATCGTTGCCAGATTCACCAAACATAAACTCCAGAGTGTAATGAGGACAAATGAATCGTTGCCAGATTCACCAAGAAAACAGGCCTACCAGCAGAGTACATCTGAGTTGGTAATCGAAGGCGGCACTGAAGCACTGAGTCAAAAAATGTTCTTATAAAAGTTAGACATTGAAATTAAAAAAAAAAACTTTTTCGATTTAGTAAAACTGCTCACAGACATGCGATGTTTAGCCTCAAATGAAAGGTCTCTCTCCAAGTAAAAATCAAAATTTTTCCGACATCTTAGACTTTTAACTTTTTTAAACTTTTTGGTTTGGTAAAACTTGTTGCACATAACGATCTTGGGTCTCAAATGAAACGTATCTGAATATAGAAGTCAAAAATGGGTTGAGTTTCATTTGAAATTTTTTTTCGGAAAATGTACAGTCGAATGCAAAAAAAAGTAGACACGAAATTTTCGGCTACTTGAACAAACTTGATATTAGCAATGTCATGTAAACGTCATTATTGTCATTTCAGTGATATTTTAATGAACTGGTGAGCTATAAGCGTAGGTACCCCGAACTAGAGCCCCAAACCACCGTTACTGAATAAATAAGTCAAATATCACGTGGATTAAAAAAACTTACTCAGAAAAGCCACATTTATACAACAACAATTTGAGGAAAATCAATTACAGGAAACTGTTTTTGTCTACTTTTTTTGCATTCAACTGTGCTTGTCATCACGACTGCGACTTGCTGAAAATTTTAGGGTAACGAAGTTCAGTGTGAACCATTGCAAATTTTTTTATTTGGATTTTTATGAAGAAAATAAATATAAATAAAAACCATAATAAAGTCGAGTTTTTAATAACTGTGATTTAAACGTAAACTCTATATTTTTATACTGAACATCTTTATAAAATATCTGCTCGTAGATATATGCTGTTTAGTTTCAAATGAAAGGTCCGTGCACGTGAAATTAAAACATTTCCTGGAATTTAAAATTTTTTAAACTTTTTTTATTTAGTGAATCTAGTCGTAGATATGAGATGTTGGGCCTCAAATCGAACGTCTCTGAATATAGAAGTCAAAATGATTGAAATCTAAGGAAAAATTCGACTTTGTTTGGGTTGGGCTGGATTGGATTAGGTTTTATTTGAAGTTTTTTCGGAAAATGTACGGAAGTTCAGTGTGGACCATTGCAGATTTTTTAATTTGGATTTTTAGGAAGAAAATAAATATAAATAAGTTTGTAAATTTATATTGAAAATCTGCTGTAAAAGTCAATAATTTCCAGAAATTTTCAACTTTTTAACTTATTTGGTTTAGTACAACTAGTCGTAGATATGCGATGTTGGGTCTCAAATGAAACGTATCTGAATACAGTCTTTTGACTAAAATGTCGACGTTGTTTGGGTTGGGTTGGATTGGATTGGGTTTTTCGAAAAATGTACTTGCGGATCACTGCAGATTTTTGAATATCCACTGGATATCGTATCCAGGAAAAACCTCAACAATTTCATCAAATATCATGCGCCTAAAAAGTAAGAGGGAATCCGAGAGAAAAGAAGGTGAAAGAGCGGAAGCTCGATCTTAGATAAAGATAAGGCTGACGTCACATTCCAGACAGTTTCAATTTAGTCGATCCTTTTATCTAACAGGTTGGGAATCACTGAGCTATAATAATTAATATAATGAATTAACAATGATTTTTTTAAGAAAATAAAATAATACATATAATATAATAAAATTATAAAGATGTTGTAAATTGTTAATTTTGTAACAAAATTATTAAGATCGACTATTAAACGACCAATAATTACAAATTAAAAGCAACAGTTAACATCCTGGTTGAACTTCATATTAAATTTCTGTACCAGTGGCTTTATTCTTTGGTTATATATTTCTCCTATAACTACAAACAACGATTTAAAATTTATTTATATATATTTACGAACTGCATTTTTCTCTTTCGCTAGGTTTTACATTACATCAAGATTAATGCTTAAAACCGCGATTATATAAAGTTTCCACATGCGATGGTAAATTGTGCGTGTTTCAGCACAATAAATTGTTTCGATACTAAACCACGGGTTTCGAATTTCAGTACATTGTCCGTACTGGAATATTACAACGTGTGTACATTTTCGGTTCAGTTGCAGTTTGAAATCAATAACGATTTATTTAGTGCAATTCGTTTGAAAAATAACTGCAAGTTATTACTTAATAATTAAAGCGTCATCAATTGTGTAATTGTTGCATCGAGTTGGCAAAGAGGTAAATTGTGCGAAATTCGCGAATTTAACGCTTAGTGCTGTTAAATCGCATCGCGGCTAAATGGGAAACAAAAATAAAAAGACAGCGTCGTCGATTAATGATTAATTTATATTGATAGATTAAAATTACATGTCATTAAAAATTTGCATTCGACCGGTTGAATTGGACCAAACCGATGCGATGTGGCCAATAAAATATAATACAATATGTATTAAAATGAAAATTGATGTAACATCCAATGCGTAATTAAATTAGCATAGTTCAAGTGTCAGTCGTTTCCACATATAATTTAATTAACTATTACAGTATGTTGCAATGACGTGTAGGTTTTTATTGGGGAATCATTGCAATTGAATGTTGCTCTGATATCTAAAAAAAAAAAACATTTGCACCAAACTGAATTTCCAGATATGCCGTATATTCAATTAGGAATGAATTAAATACAAACTGAATTAATGTATTTGGCAAATCAATTGGAATAATTAATTCGGAAGGTGCTTTTTGGCAAATATTAAATGTAAATTAACCTCCAATGACACTAATTAAATTTATTAACAGTTTATTCGGTTGTATTTCTTTCATTTTAATTTGGTTTTATACATTTCGATTTTATTCGTCAATATAAAATATATTAAACGACAGTCTACGTTTGTCGACAAAGTTAAAAGAAAACTAACGTATATATAAACGTGTATTTATACGATATTGTGGGGCTTGCTATTCACGAATGAGCAAATACCTCGTTTGATAAAAACAAAATAAATAACGTCATCAAAAGAAGCTATTTTGTACGCAGATTCCTTTGTTATAATAAAAAGAAACAAAAACGACAATGTAAGTCGGAGCGAACGCGTCGCGCCACTGATATCTTCTTTTATGGAATAATTTAAACAGGAAATAATTGTCGGCAGCCAACGAGGAAACGATCACCGGAATGTATATACAAATGTTTGAGGAATAGGCCGATGCTAAGCAACGCATGTTTATTTTTATAACATAACATAAATATAAAATGTATTACATATCCTCGCCCGAATAACCCGTACAATGAATGAACGTTAATAAAAAGAATATCAATGGGTACCTAAATAGTTCAATTCGTTGTTCGTGTCGAGTCACCACTACCTGCTGGTAATTTATTGGTTCGAAAATTTACGAAATACTTCTTGGAATTCATGCTCGTTACTAATCTCCTTGTAATAATACACTTTAGACGTAAATTTTACCTGATTCCTTACAAGGACGAGTACCGTTTATTTTATTTCAAATGCCATCGAATTTGGACGTTGCACAATGACGAAAATGCGGCCAAAATTTTACACACTATGAATGAAACTTTACACAAACAAGGTTCGTTTTTAATAACCTTAATAAGTTACTTTTTACAAACAATGTTGGATCGTGTTTTATTTTAAATTAGACGAAAAATATAAACAAAGATATGAATAAAAATATATTTAAGAATGAAAAAATAATAAAAAACGGATAGCCCCCCCCCATTTTAACTTCCTTATACTTTATGTATAGTAATCATGAAAAATTTTTACCTCGAGATTTTAACGGATATACACGTTTTGTCCCCTGAATCGAACCTGACTATTTTTGGAATGACGTCTGTGTGTGTGTGTGCACGTGCTCTAGCGTCCATTGAAGCCAGCACTATGAAACTTTAAAATTTAAAACTTAAGATTTGTATATAGTAGGAAAGAAAACGACATATTTTGAAAGCAATAGCTCAACCCGAAGTGATCTTTACTCTTATAACCTTTTTCGGTATCTCGAAAACGGTATAAGTTATCGAAAAAAATGTAAAAAAGATATTGTAATTTTAAACAACTTTCATTTGAAAAGTTTTTTCGAAAAATGGAGTATAACTGACTATAAGGAAGTTCAGTGCGGACCACTGCAGATTTTTATTTTAATCACCGTCCATAAATAAATATACTCAGTGACATATAAACTGCACCGCCTAGAAAGGGTGGACATTTTCATGGGATTTTTGACGTTTGTGTCATTTTTTAGAGGTGGTGATAGACAAGCAATTATCGAGTCATTTTTTGAATTTGTTCCACTTTTTCGGATCCCGTTCTTTACTTTAAAGTGTTTCAAGTGTTTAATGATGCCTAGAGGAAGGAGACCTCAAGTTTACCAACAGTTGAGTGACGTTGACGAGGGCGGATTGTTGGTTTACGAGAAGCAGGTTTTTCGTTTAGAGAAATGGGCAACCGTTAGGAACGGCACCACTCAACAATAATGCGTGTTTATCAAGCGTGGTCTGAACATGGGGTGGAACGTCGGAGAAGAGGCACTGGGACTCAAAGACGAACCAATGAACGTCAACATCGCCGCTTAAGACTAATGGCCTTGAGATACCGATTCTCTACAACTAGATCAATAGCTGATCAATGATTAGGTGAACAAGGTCGTTCGATAGGCTTGCGAACAGTTTATCGTCGAATAAGAACCTTTGGCTTGCTGTCTTACCGCCCACATCTTGTGCTACCCCTCACTGCTCAACATCGCCAGGAACGTTTGGCCTGGTGCAGGGAAAGACTTTAATGGAACTTGGAGTGGCATCGAGTTGTCTTTAGTGACGAATCGCGATTTTGTTTAGGAATGCATGATGGTCGGATGACTGTTAACGAAGACGTGGAGAAAGGCGCAATCCTGATTCTTCGATTGCGAGACATGTTCACCGAACTGTGGGGTTGATGGTGTGGGGTGCTATTGCTTACGGCAGTAGGTCACCCTTGCTCTTCATTCGGGGCAGTATGACCGCCCGACGCTACATTGACGAAGTGGTAGAACTATATGTTCTTCCATATCTTCGAGGGCTGGAAGACCCACTTTTCCAGCAAGATAATGCACGACCTCACGTAGCAAGGGTTTCTCTTGACTTCTTTGAAGAGGTCAATGTTAATCATTTGCTTTGGCCGCGAAGATCTCCCGATTTGTCGCCCATTGAGCACGTGTGAGACATGATGGGTAGAAGATTGAGGAATCTACCGAACCCACCGTTGACAATAGAAGCTCTACGGCATGAAGTACAGGCTGCTTGGGATGTCATACCACAAGAAGACATTGATCACCTGCTGGAATCAATGCCAAGGCGGGTCAATGAGTATCAGAAATAGATGCGGACCAACACATTATTAAAGAAAAATCAAAAAGATGAAGTGTTTTCTTTATAAAATTTTAATCAATTGTTACCTTAGACTAGTCCAATGTTTCTGACAAATTTGGTCGAAAAATTCCCACCCCTTCTAGGTGGTGCAGTTTATATGTCACTGAGTATAATTCAATAAAAGTGAAATTTATGCCATGTTTTTATAAATTTTAGAACTTCATTGTTATATTGCCATTTACAAGTTAATTATTTTTTTATATGCGCTAACGACTGAAAAAAAAATCATAAGAGATAGAGCCGCATAGAATTCCAGCTGCATTTTTTATGTGTGAAAAAGTACATTATCTTATGATCGTATGAATTGTATGTAAATTAAAGTGGAATTCTGAAGTAAAAATCTTTATTTAAATTTAAACATAAAATTAATGCTGAGAACGAGTCATTAAATAACAAGATTAATTACATCTCAAAAAGTGCGAAATTTTCGTACTTGCATAGAGAATTATTTAAAAATACTGATAATAATAGGCCATTAAACGTTAACTCGCATACGTGCACTAATCGGATTAACCTGAATTTATACGTTGACTAAGTACTGGTGCCAGAAAAATACATGAAATTATCATACAGCTGCGTTTTAGACACACCTTAGTTTACCGTTATGTTATATAGCTCAATAGCACAAATAAGAACTTTCCTAGTGTATACATTTCCAGTGAAGTCGATAATGGATACAGTTTATAAAATGAGAAAAAACGTAATCTAACGTTTAGACGTAAATACCCACATACTTTTACCGCTACATAATTGCAGAGGGTATGTGTGGTGGTCTGATGAGCCAATTATTTTAGAATATGTGTATCGGGGCGTCAGATACATGGGTTATTGCAGGGTAGATCGGAGTGAAGTTTTAACGCGAGGAGGGCGAATTCGGCCAAACAAATCGCACTTTTGCGTTTCGAATGTGCCGCAGCTTATTCTTCACGTACGGTCGTGCCACATGACGTTACAAGGCACGATGATGATGGATTAACTAAATATTAACAACTGATTCGCTCTATCTGAGCTCGTCAGACCACCATACATCCGCTGAAGGTGTATCAAGCCATACGTGACAAAGAAGTTTGCGTGTGAGTATTAGCGCCAACTAAACGTCAATGCGCTCTCATTTTTGCTGCTACGTAATTGCAGTCGTCTTTATCGATCGACCAAGTCGGTACTCTTCAGACTTTCAACTACTTCGCAGTCATCAGCATTAAAGACAGCTTTGTTGAAAAGAACTTTCAGCGAATGTATTAAGGTGATGGCAATTGCTTCGCTCTCTCTGAGCACGTCGGACCACCATGCATACATCCGTTGAAGGTGCATTACAAGTCATGTAAGCATGAGTGACAAAGAGTTTGTGTATGAGTATTAGCGCACTATAGAGGTCAGTAGCTGTCCCTCTTGCTGCTACATGATTACAGTGGTCTTTGTCGACCGACTAAATCGCTACTCATGGATTGACATTTTGTTCACTTCAGTCCTACTTACAAAGATCATTTTCTCTCCCAGCGCACTACATTTATATTCTTCGATTCTGATTGGATGTGGATTTAAAAAATGACCAAACATAATGACACGTCAAATTTGTCAGTTTGCGTGCCTCACTGCCTCCCTCTCCCCCTTCTTCCTCTAAAGAACATTACTTTTCTTTGCAAATGGCAAATATAATTATTAATGTGTGCGGGGTTCGTACCTTTACTACCTACAAAACCTGTGATAGTTGAAATCGAAGATAAAAAAATAAAGATTTTTGTAATGTTCAGCTATGAGATTAAAACATTTCAAATTAATTGTAGTTTCAAATTGTTAACTTGTTTGTAAACAAATGAGGTCTTCATTTATATTTCTTTCACTGTATTTGTCATTGTTGGTTTCGTAGAAATCGATCGTTTGAATGAACTACTTTCTTCTTAGGTTGTACATATTCAGATTATTTATACGCAGTAAATGAACCGTATTAAAAAGGAGGATTAAGGAACGCGCCACATAGTTTCTTCAAGATCACTGCTGTGGCCACCCACGCCGATTTCGGACGAAGCTCCGGTTAAATACATTAGACTGATAGATTTTTAGTCCCTCGGTTGGCTTGAAATCCATATTCGTTAATATTTTTATGTGATTTGTCACGTTTACAATTATGTTTGCAGCAGTTTTATAGGTTCCATATACCAAATTTTGTAGATTTGATTTATTCTTGCCATTGTTAACTCATCTAGAGAAAATATATGAACCCAATATTTTTTTCTGTCGTTTTATAAGACTTGAAAATAACCTATTCGAAATATTTTACTTTCAATCCCATCTGCCCAATTAATTTGATTCTTCAAATAATTTTGTCTTGTCTTCCTCATTACTTGTGAAAGTGAAAGTGTTTTTGACTATTTTTATATACGCCCCTTCCTTTCTAAGTTTGAACTTCCACTGTCATCCAAGTTTCATTATTTCATAATTGACGTTTTAGTTTTCTTGATTTCGTCTTGCAGGAATTGGTGCTATTGCATTTTTTTTTGGTAATGTACATTAAAGAATGGTTGTGGATATTTATGCCATATTCTGAGTTTGTTTGTGTATTTTGTTATTATATTAATCCCCCCTCCTTATAATCTTTGACTTCATCGCACACAACCTAATCCAACACAACCCCAGCACATTCAGCTTTGTTGCCTAGTTCTTTGCTTTGTGTTTGTTTTTTTTTTATTTCTTGCCCTTCATCTATTTGTTTCTAATCCCATCATTTATGTTCAGATTTATCCATGATTTTTAAATTATTCATCACGTCCTCTTCGTTCTAAATCAGAGAACTTCTAAGGATGAATATGACGTTACTTCGTTTCAGTTATTTTTTCATGAAACCAACCAACAATTATCTTTAATAATGAAAGCTAATATCTGGCATTATAAGGGCTGCGACCTATTGTTATAATATTGATTGAACACGAAAAAATTCAGGACAATCAGATTAGATTCCCTGGAGACTTGATTACGAAAACAAATTAATTGATAAGAATTTTATTTAAAAGCGTTGCATTTGATTAAGAAACCATTTCCTGCGATAAACAAATAAATATTTGTTGTTATTAGCAGACGTTGCAATTGATTTTGTTGCTTTTAGTCCTTTGTTTTCAGACTCTTGCGGTTTCAATTCCACGTAGGTACTCGCTCTTACCTGCGCCGCCTACTAATGACCCATCACTGTTATTTTTTACCATATGATTTTAAGTTATAACCAAGGAATAAAACGTCTACGTATTGCAAATTTCGATTAATTCCATTGTGCTTGATGCTCGTATTTATATTGCAAATGAAAATAATTTGTAGTAAATTAATAAATTTTAATTTAAATAATGGAAACGTCATTATACGTAAAATATATCCGATGTGTGACCTCATAAATTAAATATTTTGAAAAATTGTGTAGTACGTGAATGATGGAAATTATCCCCCGAGCCGGCACGGCTCACAAATCAAAAAACATTGTGGTAAATGAGCTCCCATTAATATTTATTGATGGGTTGGAAAATGCATGATATATTTCTTCCTAAACAAAGCCCGTTTTCTGCGCAGTTTATTTACTTAAAATTTATTTATGGATGTTCTGTATTAATTTTTATATGAACGATGCACGACGACGGTTAGCGGAGAAAAAATATGCTGACGACAGCCCGTTGCCGAAATTATTTTGTGACCACGTACTAACATTTTTACTTTCTTATGCTTTATGTATAAGTAAGTATAGGAATCATGAAAATTTTCGAACTCGGGATTTTAACGTTTTGAGGTCCCCTGAATCGATTGTGACTATTTTTGGAATGACGTCTGTGTGGCTGTGTATCTTTCTGCGCTCTACCGTCCAAACGGCTAAAGCTAGAGCTATGAAAATTCAAACATTTGAATACAGCAAGGAGGAAAACGTCATATTTTGAAAGCAATGTCTCAACCGGAAGTGATGGTTTACTCTCATCGCCTTTTTCCATATCTCGAAAACGGTACGAGTTATCGAAAAAAATATTCTCACAAAAATTAAAGATATTGATATTTTAAACAACTTTTATTTGAAAAGATTTTTCGAAAAATGTAGTATAACTAAGTATAAGAAAGTTAGTTAGTTAGTTAGTTTAATAAGAGAAACCATTCGTGTATTTAAATTTTGTTTTTATTTATAATTTCAATATAGAGTTTATCATGTATTATTCAAGCCCCACACCCCCCACCCCACCCCACCCCACATCGCAATATTCCTCTAATCGGTGTATTTAAATTATTAAATAAATATTCCTGCGAGATTTCCTGACGCCTTCAAACAACATTATTTTTAATAATTCGCAGATATCGTTTATTGATAACAAAATATCCTTCACATACGTAAATTAATGCCACAACACAAATATGATACGTTATCTAATAATATAGGATTAAACCGAACGCACGTGGATTAGTCGGTTACCTTTCCTGTTTGTACAGTAATTAAATCCCGTACTGCGCCAGATCTCCAACCTATAGCATACAATTAACATTGCCCCATTATTGATAAAGCACACAAACAAATTGGGCACCTAAATAACTGATAATTACCACACTGTCGTGTTCCATAGGGCGCACAGTACACTCCGATGGTACAATCAAAACCTTCGCTAATGATAATTTCGCGATTTTAACATTACAAAGGTTACTTGATAATGTAAATCACGAATTGTTAAAATATTTAAACGCTGACCCAGATTCTTGCAAATTACTAGTTTTAGTGTGGGAGATCTCATCGCGTGCAAATTACCGAATGTAGACTGAGTACTCTTTAATATTCCTAGGAAACGCATCAGGAACTTAATTTAGTAATATTTTAAATTTATTACTTTTTAACAGCTTTTAATAGTTGAAAGCATCGGATGGATTCGCTACATAGAATCCTAATACATTAAATATATTGGCAAATGTTCATAGATTAAATATATTGGCAAATGTTCATTACGAAACTTTTTACGTTTAAGGGGGGATCCTGCTTTAGAAGGCTCAAAAAATCGATTTGTTTTTTATTGCTCAAATCTATGCCTAATATATCTAAGAATATGTATAAAAAGTTATAGCGGCTAATTCGCAATATTTTGAAAGATACAGCACTAAACACAGTGAGGTGTCGAGCAAAAAATATACGAACGCATGAACGCTCGGACAAACGAAACGCGCGCCCCTCCCCGCAGTAACATAACACCGAACTATGTACTGAAAAAAGTTCAATCGGTCGTTCGAAACAATAATATTTTGAGTTCGTAAGAGCTATAGTAGGATTATAACGAGATATTCCGTAAGTAATCGAAAATTAACATTTTTCCTGATCGTAAACTTTAGAGCGCGTTTTCTCGAGTTTTCGTTTTTACGATTTTTCTAAACTGGTGGGCGTGATTGCGAGAAAACTAGACAAGCAATCAAAACGAAACAAAACTTTTCTTGGCTTCAGTAGCATTCTATTCTATTTGAACTAAAAAGATTAATGAAAAAAAAATTCTAAACAACTTTTTTAGCAAGTTGGAATGATTTTCTCTTCCTGCAAAGAGCACATTTATTTTCAAACCTGACAAAAATCTTGAATTTCAAAATTTTTGGTTTTTTTTTATTTCAAATAGAAGAAAATATATGAGAATTACCATTTTCTTTGGTTTTTTTTTGTTCCAGACAAAAATTACGGGCTACATCTTTCCCACCGATTGTAAATTGTAATTGAAATGTGTTGCACAAATGTGCATAAAAATCGGTTCCGTTTAAATATTTTTCTCTCGACATATTTTTTTTAATGCTCAAATATGCAATAAAATGCTGTAAAAAGTTCACTAGACTTGCTCATTTTTTTCTGCCCTAAAAAAAATCACCCAAAAACGCTATTTTAAGGCCTCCTAAAGCAGGATCCCCCCTTAAAGCGATGGTGAACAAATACATTGTGCTTGGAAACACTGAAACAAAATTGATTTTTTTGTTTTTACTTTTACTTTTCGTTGTTTGTTTCTTTTTAATTTTTTCCTTGATACGTTTTTTTCTAATATACACTTTAATTTGAAATATGCACAATTAATTTTTATGGCAATTTGTGTCAAAATATTATTTCGTTTCTTTCTGATTTTTTTACATTGTTTGTGTAGTTGTTTGGTTATATGTTTCTTATGTATGCATGTAAACTTTTTTATTTTGATTTTAAACTTTAATTCCTTTTTGGCTAGGTCTATCTTCAAATGATTTTTTTCTTGATTCTAAACGCATGTGTGTGTGTGTGTGCGTTTTTGTGTGTATCAGTTGTTTTTTTTTTATTTATTGGTGGAATACAATGCATGAATGTAATGCAATAAAAATTGTCGTAAAATAAATCAATATAAGAATGTAACTACAAGATTGACAAATTATTCAAATTATTTAGTCCTTAGGCAGGATATTATAAATTTACAATAACATTCTATAATCATCAATTTTTATTTTAAAAAAAAATATATTATTATTATATTATGATGAGTGACGAAACGATTTACGGAACTTTATGAATTTTGGAAAGACTGTGTGTAATTCAAAATTACTTACAGTTTTCTATGTAGTGCAGGCCTTCAAACTGGAATAACATTAAGTAAGCCAGATTTCTAAACATTTTGATACTTGATTTTTAAAACAGGTATCAACTAGTTTCGTACTATCGAACCCGAATCTTGTTTGATTAATTACTACTTCTTACTAATTTTATAAACATTAGCATTTCCAACTCAAATGAAACACTGAATTTTTAAGAATTTTTAAAAATTAATTATAATCCAACTGAAACACCGAATTTTTAACATTAATTATATCCTAACCCAGTCCAACTCAAATGAAACACCGTTTTTTTACAAAATTGTTAACATTAATTGGGTTACATTGACCTGTAAAGCTCAATGATATTAAAGCACCATGTAAGGCATACATTATACATCGACATATAAAGCCGAAAATCATCAATTTTTTTCCCGATTTACCTTTAAAGTTTTTTGCCGTCGCTATACGAACCTTTTTTTTGAATCACGGCACAATTCAACTGAAACACCAAATTTTTAACATTAATTATAACATAACCCAACCCAACCCAACCCAACTCAACCCAACTCAAATGAAACACCATTTTTTTACAAATTTGTTAACATTAATTGGGTTACATTGACCTGTAAAGCTCAATGATATTAAAGCACTATGTAAGGCATACATTATATATCGACATATAAAGCCGAAAATCATCATTTTTTTCCCAATTTACCTTTAGAGTCTTTTGCCGTCGCTATACGAACATTTTGTATTGAATCACGGCAAAATTTTTACCAAATTTTCAACATTAATTATAACCCAACCCAACCCAACCCAACTCAAATGAAACAAAATTTTTAACATTCATTATACGACGTTAAGTTACTTTAACTTAGAAAGCATCGACATATGACACGCAAAAATCATCAATATTTTCCCCGATTTACCTTTTAAATCATTTGCCGTCGCTATACGTAGTTTTATTAAATTACAACAGTTTACTTACTAGGAATTTTTACCAAATTTTTAACATTAATTATAACCCAAGCCAACCCAACCTAACTCAAATGAAAAAAATATTAATTATAGTCCAACCCAACCTAACCCAAATGGAAAAATATTAATTATAACCCAACCCAACCCAACTTAAATGAAACACCGATTTTGTACAAATTTTGATTTCGAAAGCATCGACACATGATGCTGAAAATTCATCAACATTTTCCCCGATTTACCTTTAAAATTATTTGCCGTGGACATATGAACGATTTTTATTTAATCACGGTAAAGTTTGCTTTCAAAATACTGCATCAGAGTTACCACATATTATAATTTTTATTTGGTTTCATTTGGTTTTAACCCTTGTGTTGCCACCTGGGTATCCGGGTACCCATCGGCGTATATACGAACCACTTGCTGGTTAGAAAATCGTTCTTCTATCATTAGCATGGATAGTCAATGTACATAATTTAATTGTTATATTCAGATACGAATGCCTTCCTAGAATATGAATAATTAAATATTAATCGCATGCATACAATTATTCTAGTTACAAAGGGCTTTTATCAAGAATTTCGTGGGCGGGGAACCCCAGGTACCCGGGTGGCAGATGCTGTGAGTTTTTTGGGTGGCAACGCAAGGGTTAAACATAATTATTAACACTCCCCGCTTCTTTCTTAATCTATATTTCGTTTCTACTCGGAGCTATTGTATTTTACCCAGGTGAAAGTGTTTTGCTTCACGCTGTTTTAAGAGGTTATGTTAGATTGCTCGTTTCATTTCACAATCATTAGAACTTGGTTCAATATAATCATTTTTTCTCTAGATTGCAATTTATTTGGATATTTCATATACATTTTCTGCACATTATACACATTTTATTTAACCTACACACGTACTTTAATATCACCATATTTTGTAAAATGCAACGTTCAAATTTGACAGTGGACAATTTTGGTCAATCAGAGTCGAGAATTATAGCCAAATGAGACATTAAAGAAGGCTGTCGATTTGGGTTTCGAGGGGAATGCATGTCTTTTTGTGTCCGGAGTGAATAAATCATAATGGTGGCAGTTCGAAAACAAACATAACCATCGAGGCACAAACGTCAAAATCATAGAATAGTATTGGTACACTGATGTTCTGAAACATCGCATACACCTATTTTTTTTTTGTTTCAATTAGTGTATCACAAGCCAGAACTAAATCATAAAACAATCCGTTTCTTTCTTGTTGCGTCATTTTCTGCGCAGTATCTTATTCTTCTTGACCCGTTTGAAGAAGGACCAGAACAATTAAAAGAAAACAATCTAACTGATTAAATCATAAATACCATAAATAATATAGTGACTGCAGGTTGCATCTTACCCCACCAGTTGGGCAAGACGTCTCAATTGGTACTTTTCTAACCCAAATGAAATAAACGTAATAAAACGGCAATAAAAGATAATAAACGACAATAAACAACGGTACGTGATAGTAACTGCTACTTCGATGTTGAAAATAAACCGTTCATATAGTCATGAGTTACTTATTACAAAAAAATGCATTTTCATCAATTACTTTTTTGTGATGGGTACATTTTAAGTAAATATTTCATGCATTATTGAGGGTGTGCCATTAAAAAAAGTTGAATTTTCTTTATTTTAATTTCCATTAGATACATTAATTTCTCGTTGGGATCATGGAGCGAAACGTAAATTCATAATTTTTTTAATAAATAATTTATGATTTATTTGTATTCGTTTCCAAATAATGCCGTAAATAACATTTGTGGTCCGTAACTATTGAATATTATACTTGCCTCTCCCAAGTTGACAAATCCATGGTCTCTAGCAACTGCATCGGCAACATCTCGACCCCCAGTAACATGAAGAACCCATTGTTGAGTGTAATAACTCTCCGACAGCTGAAGAAGCATGGAAGAGACAAACAAGACCAAAAGATGGAACATCTTTCACTCCCCGCCGAAAACTATTACCACTATGTATTAAACCCGATTGTGTCATTAAAACTCATTAAAACTGATCAAGAGTCCATCAAAGTCTTTGGAATACGACGTCAACAAAAACAATGAGCCCCTGAGGAATAAAACTTTGAACAAATGCTCGTGTCGAAGCACCACTTGTTTTTCCAAACGAAACACCCACGGAGATTTAATTTTAATTTTCACATGTTCGAAATTTGAGATTTCGAAATTCGCAGGAAAGACAAGGTGTGCAATATATAACGCGTTCAATGCCTACAACGTGCAAACTAAATATTTATTAAATGACAACATTGATCACATGACATTCACAAGGTGTTTTATTTTTAAATTATTGTATTGGGGCAAAGTTTTCAGTTGGAAACGAATTGTGTGACCCAGAACTTTGACAGCTCTAATTTAATTATTACATGTAAAAGTTAATTAATTTAATTCGGGATGCGTGATAACTACGGCGACAATGTTCGCGGAAATCTATGACAATTGGATGGATATTAGAAAATACGGTTCTGACACGGACACGGCGCTAGATTTGGGTAGTTCAACGTAAACGAGCAATATCAGCATCTTTATCTCGCATGAAAGTGAGCAGAAATCAAAGCGGTACTTCAACAGGGCATCGTACTTTTAAAACAACCGGGTAATTGATTCATACGTTTTCCTGTTATACATATTGAACACTTATCACTAAAATAACGGTAACATGGCTACACGCATACACGTCCACATAGTTACGATCACTGTAGAATTACGGCACACAGCCACTCACGACTGTCTCCCACCAACTAACGACGACTTGCTCGCTGCCACAAACCTCGATCTTTCACACTGCTACTGTACGGGACAACCAGAGATCAGCAGCGCATGTGTCCAGAATCCGATTCAATAAGTTGCGCGCGCTGAATCGCTCGGTTTACTCAAATTTCGAAATCTTTCGATAAGTCACGGAATAGCTGATAAAATTATGACACACAACGTATCGGAAAATTGTCGAAGGAGTTTCGTAGAACACCGCAATTTAATAAACTATATCGGAAACGGTAATTCCCACAATACAGACCGCAATATACTTTTCAAAATAACACGAAATAAACCTTTTTATCTTTTACCACTATTCATATCCACGCCTACAAAATAATATATATTGTTGACGCCATAACATTTTTTTAACGTTTTTTTTTTCTTTTTTTATATAAAACTCATTTTCATATTCACGTGGATGCAAAGTACCCATCATTGTACCATTGCGTCTATTTTTTTATAATTCTTAGCCACACGGCCACAACCACTCTAATAAAACAATGTGTACGAAGTTGGATTTTTCCTTCGAATTCATTTAAAAAATATTTATTATAATTACTGTAATAATTAATGATTTTTCTGCACATATTTTGGCAACATACCGAATAAATACATATTCAATTTATAAAAATAACAACTTTCGTTTCATTGTCTTTACATTTACATTTTCTTCCATTTTTTGTTCGATTTATTTTTACGTTGTTTAAGTTGTATTTTAATTAATTCGGTTTTATTTTTTTGTTTCTGGTTGTGTGTTGTTACTTATTGTGACTTCATTACTGTGTTCTCCTCTTTTATTGTATTTTACCGTCGTTTCGGTTACCCATTCGGTTTTCACTAGTTTTTCTTTTTTTATGTATGTTGCACTTATTTACCTTCAATTTGAGGTTTTTTGTTGTGATATAAATTTTTTTTCAGCGAAACGATTTATTATTTTATTATTATTATAGATGCACTTGCTCCTGGACCCAAGAAAAAAATTGACGTTTGTTATATCAATTTATAATTTTTTTGCTTTATTTTTTCGTTAATTCTATTTTATTTATTTATACGTTTAATTAATTTGAATTAATTTTATTTTTGATTTGGGTCGTTCTATTTCTTTTAACTTTTCTTTCTTTACTTTACTTTACGTTTTTATTGATTTTTCATTTCTCGTTCTTCTAAGGCGAAACGTTCGTCCGAGAATCGCAATTGCTTTTTTGTTCACCCAACGTGTCCAAACACGTTGGGTTCTAATAATTGTGTGTCCAGTGCGAAAATACATCGCAACGCCTCTTCCATTAACTACGTTAAGTACATTAAAAATTGTTCTTTTTGTAGGTTTTATATTTGAACGCATGCGTAACATCAATTTAGCAATAATTATGTAAATGCATTTTATATGCATGAATAACACCGTTAAAGTAGTTTTTGTTTTGATTGACCTAGCGGTATATCAATTTATGCATTTAATGTCACCTTATCGAGCTGTAAACAAGTCTAATTATAAACAAAAGAAAAAAATCGCAGTTTTCATTATCAGAAATGTTCATCGAACTCGAAATGAAAATTTTAGTTTAGATAATTAATTATTATACTACGCACTTTAACTAGTGCACGTAAATAAATCATGGAAATTTTAAATTAAAATATTTCAAAATACAAAACAGAAATATATATATTTTTTAACGCATGTTGATTTTAAAGCCTCATTCAGTAAACAGAGCGACTTTTTTAATGGGCGTGAAATCTGTGTAGTACGATTGCGTCGTGAAGCTAAACTATGAACTTAACATAAACTAAAATTACCAATATCAACGGTGATGAAGGGACATAAGCATAAAAAAAATCGTCGTTGCCAAATATCGGTGACCAGCGATTTGTCTGATTTTATTTTACTCGAACACATACCATTTTGTTTTTAATTGAAACAAATTAGAACTAAAAATAAATCATGACGAAACTATCAATTTGTTTTGAACATATAATTTAGATTAATTACATAATTTTAAAAAAACAGCGTTTTATTTTATATTAAGTAAGCGCGAATAGTCCCTTAAAGCCTCGTTCCCATCTCAAGTGTAAGTTTAATAGAAAAAGCACCGCAAAACAAAAATCAATTTTGAAACACATTCGTGTGGGTTGACAATAAATTGATGGCTGTGTGATTTCGGAATTCTTCATTTCCCCCCTCGCTTAATACCGGCATTGTTTTTGCATGAAATCCTCTATAAATAATTTAATCCTTTAATAATAATATTTTTAATAAATTTTTCAATTATTTTGGACGCAAAAATTTGGCTCCCCTGGTTTGTAGTGAAAAATGGTATTCTTATATTTTTTATAAAAAATAAAAAACATAAAAAAAACTTTCGAGCGAATGGCGAATTTTGCTCAAAGTCTGCATTCAGAAAACTTTGGAAAATTGATTATGCAAAATTTTAAACATTTGGCGATACAGCAAACATTACCAACGTGATTTTCGTAGCTCCATTAAAATTACATCCTCGTAAGGTGAAGTGAAGATTGATGCTAGGGTACAGGTACTTAAGACTTCGCTAAAGCAGTCGACCTGATTAATTATGCGATTATACGGCACAAGGTAAAATCCGTTGTTGTTATGAGTTGATATGTTTCAATATTTTAAACATTTGGCGATACAGCAAACATTACCAACGTGATTTTCGTAGCTCCATTAAAATTACATCCTCGTAAGGTGAAGTGGAGATTGATGCTAGGGTACAGGTACTTAAGACTTCGCTAAAGCAGTCGACCTGATTAATTATGCGATTATACGGCACAAGGTAAAATCCGTTGTTGTTATGAGTTGATATGTTTCAATATTTTAAACATTTGGCGATACAGCAAATATTACCAACGTGATTTTCGTAGCTCCATTAAAATTACATCCTCGTAAGGTGAAGTGAAGATTGATGCTAGGGTACAGGTACTTAAGACTTCGCTAAAGCAGTCGACCTGATTAATTATGCGATTATACGGCGCAAGGTAAAATCCGTTGTTGTGATGAGTTGATATGTTTCAATATTTTTCTTCGATGCATATTCCCCATATTTTTTCCTCAAGTCACCAACTTAGGACCGATGATCTTTAATATTTTTTTTTAAGATTTAATCGACGCCATTATCTTAGAAAATATGTATATTAATTAGACTTTCCTAATTTCATTTCCCCATTTATTATGGCCTTTATTTTTTATTCTTATTGGTCATCGACTTTTTATATTTTCCTTCTTTCCATTCCCATTCATTCTCATGTTAAAAGGATCATTTGTTTTACTATTAAATTCAAATATTGTAAAAGAATACAGATTTAAACATGGACCTTCAAGAAAATTGGGTTGAAACGGCATCACATTACTCCCTTTGAATTACACAAATCGTGAAAATACACCTTTACTTCATTTACTTAATGCAAAATGGGTTTAAAATAATTTCGATAGTCAACGTTTTGACTGAATAATAAAGTCATTAGTTGCTATTTCGGACGAGGCCAATTGTTCCCAGATTTTTATACAGTGGGTCAGGTTGGGTTGGCTTGAGTCAGGTTGGGTTGGGTTGAGTTGAGTTGAGTTGAGTTGTGTTGTGTTGGGTTGGGTTAGGTTGGGTTGGGTATCTTCCAGTCATAATTGACACGATTTTATTTCACAATTTATATTAAATGTGAACTTAATTGTTTTGATCTTTCGACCTTGATTTACTATAGTACGGTCTTATATGTAACAATGCATCAGATCGGTTTCTTTTCATTTCGCGAAAAGAAAGTGTATGATCATGCAATGACAAACTGTGTAAATGGCGATGTCTCTGACTAACTTATAAATACATAAAAAATCGTTTAATAACGTTAGGCAGTTGTGTCAACATAGGGTGGGCATTTCTTGCCAATGAGCTCAAAATAAAATCTGATTCAAACTATTTAAAGTTTCAATTGCACGCTCAACACCAGTATAGTAATTTTTATAAGTTATATCTATAATTGGTACGAAATATTGGAAACTGCAATAACAAAAATAAGTATAACAGTTAATAAATAATTACACAACTTAAATTCCCAATTATAAACAAAAGCAACAAATGCCCTTAAAATATTGCCTGCAACTAGATCCGGCCCTGAACGCATTAATACGAGTATTACTGCCTCTATAATCTTGAAGACTGCACTATTGCAGCTGTGTCTCGCATTTAAGTATGACTGAGATACGACATTAATAATATTCTCATTCGAATTAATGAGAATTTGTGGAAACAATTAAACGTATTATTTCAAATAATACCCATAAGTTATTGTAAACTAAGTGGGTAAATAGGAATTATTTACGGAGCCATAAAATAAAGTAAGTACGTTGATATGTTCTTCGTGACAACTGTGCGATTAAAATTATAAAATTGTCTTTAATCAGTCCTCTTACTTTTATTAACGCATGTTGTTCTGTGCATCTATTCGCTTTATTACCGCATTACATGCCCTCTCGTGGTTTCTGCAACATTTAATTTATCTCTTTACGGAGAATGCATTATGTGTAAATCCGTAAATGAGTGAACTCGTGGGGCGGGTTAAAATAATTTCATTTGCATGATGCGGAAATTGAAATTATTTCGCGGTGATCCAAAACCGTGATTGATATTAACAAACCATTACATACAAATGCAATACGACACATCTAATCATTTAACTGTCACGCAACGAAATTTCGAATTCAATAAATTCATTAAAACCGCACGGTTTCGATTGCATCATATTTAACGGCATTTCCAGTAATCGATAGTTCTCGTTACGGCACAGAAAATTGCGAATGCGAAAACAAAATTGCGTGGGATTTTGTGCTTTTGTGCTTAAGAATTTTGGAGAATTTACCCCCCTAGATCAGTTTTTCAATTAATGCGTTGCAACTCTCCGGAGGGTTCCCGACTATTTCGGAGGGTTGCGAGATTGCTGCCATAAAAAATACAAAATAGCTATTAGTTTTATTTAATTACGCCCGGAGTTGTCGTTTATTGATATTTTAGGCAGGGACGTGCCGTCGAATTTTTATTTTCAATGACGCAAAATTTGTTACGATAAAAAAAAATAATCAACAATCAACTGTCAGTCTTAACCAATTTAAAAACACCACTGATTAAATTAATAGCAACAATTGAAAACCGCAGCCGTCGTCTTTGTGGTAGAGCAATTAAAATCAAACGCACAATGCTATTAAATTAAAAATAGTAAAAGTCGATGAATTGAAAATTGCCGACGTGTCATAATTTAAATTTAAAAAAAATAGATTTTGATATCTGGCCTTAAACGAGAAATCGGTGTTTTAAGTTCTACTATGAAAACGAACGCAAATGTAGATTTGCGTAAATGCATATTTATCTCCCGGGTTTTAATATCTCGGCGATGTTTGTTCACAATCCGACGGCAGCTGAACGTTCAAACAGCAAATCGTCTGAATTAGCATTTTTAAAATGTGCATCTTTTTATGCAACATCTTAACATAATTAGAAATAATTAAAAATGTAGTTCAAAATGCTTTAGCCTCGTTCGTAGACCCGTCATTAAACCCCGGGTCGATATTTATGTAATACTAGATATAAGAAACCGTGTTTTGCGGAAAAAGTTGCTAGAATATACATCAGTGTCAAAAATAACAGACTCTAAATATAAAGATAAGATTGATGAAGAAAAACTTCCTTACTAAAATAACCGAAATAACTTTTATTTTAAATATAATAATAACATAAATAAACAGAAGAATCTTCGTACACATTTATATTTTTCTTTAATATAGAAAAATGTACATAATTTTTATTATTATTATTATTAATAATATTTTCGAATTATCAAATCAAAATTTACTTCGTTTATGTGTTAAATAGAAATAAATATTTAAACACATCTCCGCCAGAAAATTTCTAGTGTACGGTGCATGCATATTTCAACTCCTCCCTTTTTAGGGTGAAGCCTAAACTGGTAAAAAGGTGAATGAATTATTGATATTTTACTACGGTTAAATATACGCACATTTCTCTATCGAAACATCGTTTTGGCAAAATTGTGAGATTAAAATTACATATATTTTACTGTAATAATAATAATAATAATAATAATAATAATAATAATAATAATAATAATTCGTTAAAAAATATAATTTAATTTAAACTTGAATTCGTTCAAGGATTAAAATAGTGGTGGTGAAATAGATTTATTTTTTACTCGCATTCTAATCGTGATTTGCAATCACCGAAAGGGGTAAACTTGTATTAGGATAAAATTATTTTAATTGAATGCCAAGAAGGCAACAATGCGTTATAAAAAGGTAAATTAACGTAACGTTTAGAAGCTTGGAAAGTTGGAGTAAAAGTAAGTCGAAACAAAAGGCATCGAGTGCTGGAAAGACTGAACATTTTAGCGAAGGTGACAATAGAAGGTGTGGAGGCCTGTTAAACATGACAACTCGTGATAAAATAAGTTTTTAGTTTTACGTCGAGTTTCAATATTTTTTTTTTTGCAAAGCGGATGTTAATTATGATTTGAAATGCAACGAACATTTATTTAACAGGTTGTGTTCGGTATCTTTTGCCGAGGAGTTCATAGTAATAATAGCGAAACTGAAGCGAATAATAAACCTCGTAAAATTATAACTTGCCTCTTATAAAATTACTAATTCTGTATTATTAACTTCCCATATTATTTCGTTTTGTTTTATTTCCACAATGCAGCCGCGCAATGGCTCAATGTTAATTACACGATGCATAAATCTGATTGTGGTAATGGCTTAGTTGCATTTGTTAGTTTGCTCCAGAGTTTACTGGATTAAGGAAACATGGAAATGCAATCTGGTTGGGACATATAAATGCAAGGCCGAGGTATGTTAATAAAATACACTGATATTTTAATTAATTGTTAAAATATATATACTCGGAATTTGTAATTGCCTTGCATTACTTTACTCGGGTGACTAAATTACGGCGACAAATTATTAGTAAAATTTTACAATTGTTTAACTTAAGTCCTGCAAAATCGTCGTAATTTTTTCCTCGACCACCATCAAAAAAAAATTATTATTTTAATACATTTTTTTAAATATTAAAGCATTCTTAGTCAACGTCATTTTTTCTATTATATTAAATTTCTAAAATATGTATATATAACATCATGGGTTCAAATCTCAGTTGGGTGTTCGATTTTTATTTAATCGAAGTTCATTATAATCATGACTTTCAACTGGATCACACTTTTATAATTACTTTACTGTAATTACCCATTTATGCCACCACCACCACCACTGCCAGTAAAAGGAACCAGCGGAGCTTCCATAGTTTTTGTACGTAAAAATGAGTTCGGTGAAAATGATGACAGCTCTAATCATAACCCAGAAACTGGTAAAGGAGATGGCGTTCAGAGACCATGACGACCATAGCCTCGTACATACATAAGAAGCTTTGCCGCCCAGATTCACTACGAACTTTACTTTCATTATCAGACAAACTCAAAAGGCTTTGCCCTTTTGATCATATGGTCTAGATCTTATTCACTTGTCTAGATGTTGAAGTAAGTTAGTTATATACGTAGGTACATCTCGTGACGCCTTTTTAAATTTCTTCCTTGAATGTTCGCACATCTTTATTCCAAAGATACAAAGAAGCATTTACTATATTCCTCGGCGCTCGGAATTAGAACTTTGAAGGCAATCATAGTTACTCTCTTTAGAGAACCACACAGCCGGCAGTTTATTCCTTATGTTGTAGCCATTTTGTATTTCTTTCAGGTTCATCTTTTCGTCCAAGCTCAAGTATTTGGTTCTCTTGCATTAAATTGTATTGATGTTGAATTGACACCTCCATGCCCATGTTGTTTATTCGCGTTGGTAATCGTTACGTTATAAATTTAAAATGAATATAATTTGATCGCAGAAATGCTTGGTTAGGCAACTGAACGTTCCACTCGAGGCACTTCAATGCGCGAGGCGCACGCATGTAACGCTATGACACAATCCAACTGGGAATTCACTAGCGATCTTGATATATAACGCATCGTATTGATGATCTGCGTTCTTTGAACTGTGGAGTTAGCATTTGAAACCCAGGATACAGGAGAGCTTCAGTAATTTGATATTTGTTTGTGAAATATTTAAGTATTACATCAATATTACGTCGCCATTGTAATTATGTGTTTGCTAGGTGGGTAACTTGGGTTTTATTGTGGCCAAATTCGTATTGACAAGATCCCTTTTAACATCAAAATAATGTTTGCGATGTGACTTTATATCGTTGCGTCATCTTGGAAAATTGCGTCGAATTTATTTAATGTTTACTAGGGGTATGATTTAACTACCTTGGATCGCCCTTTCCCTTCTCGTCAAGCTGATCGACGTGAAATTCAAAGCTCGATCCAACGCAGTTTGCCAAGTCGTGTACTTGTGTACGCACGTAGGACTGACTGAAGGAATTCGGTGATGTATTTCTGACCTTGATTGTGATACCGTTTTATGTATTTATGTAGTACATGCGATGCCAATTGGTTTAATTTTTCACTTTTGCAAGTTGACACGCGTCTTCATTTGACTTTGACTTTGGTGGAAATACATGTATTTATCGAATATTTTGGGAGTAAATAGAGCAATAAGTATTCTACGTTTGGGAAAAAAATTACTAAAATTGGACTAAAAATAAAAAAGATATGATTGTGTTACACCCTTAAGTGAAACACACTGTATATTTTGAAAATGTGTCTTGTCAAATATAATAGAAAAATGTAAAATTTACATGAAAGATGGACGAATTTTACACTTCAATGGTGTAGTGAACATTAATTAATACAGGTCCATGAAGACTAACTGCTGGATCGCTAGACAATATTGTTTCTGGGTTATTACCCTTCGTCAGTAGCGAGTACCAAGAACCTTAGTTGTTAAAATACCTTTACAAAACTTCTTGGCGCGAGTGATTGGCTCGTAAGTGTAAATTTTCAACAGGATTTAAGAATCAGGGAACAGGCGTTAGCCCACCCGTACGCAACTACGACTTTTTTATTTTGATAAAAATTTTCGAACTCGAGATTTTAACGGATATACACGTTTTGAGATCTCCTGAAACAATTCTGACTATTTTCCGAATGACGTATGTGTGTGATATTGACATTTTAAGCAACTTTCATTTGAAACGTTGCAGATTTTCGTAGAGCACTTTGAATTGTCTAATTCAATTAATTTTTTTTATTTTCGACATGATATAAGAATGACATTTGCGTGCCCGACATCTATGTTGTGATGGTTGACTCCATCCATTTTTAAATGTTACTGAGATGTTAAAGAAACGTTTTGGGGATCAAAGTTTCAGCTGCTTCAAGTCAAGCTTCTAAGCTCAAAAGTTGCCCTTTCTCTCTCTCTCTCCTTCACCATGAATAACATTCCCTAGTGGTTACTGCTAAAATAGTGCTGCGAGAATAGTGAACTCATCTTGTGGTAAAATCAAAACAAAAGATAGATCATTCGGATTCATTGTGAAATTGTTTCTGAGAAAAATAGTTATTATAAATCAGTTCTTTGATACAACCAGAACTAGACTAATATTTGATTATTTTATTATTTAAACCTTACATGTAATGAATATAGGAAATATGTGATTACTCATGCGGATAAACAAATACAACTTAGCTAGAAACATAAATATATTAAACATCAAAACATCATTACATTTATCAAACACAACAATAATAATATCTATGTTCCTAGTGCAATCGCAGTTCTTGGCTTGACTTATTGTCAAATATAATTCGTCGCTTTCCTTATTTGAAATTCTCCTCGATTTCAAAATCATTTAGCTTTTTACAAGCTCCTGTCATATCAACCAGTGTGTTTCTTTTAGCTCCTTAGATTCAATCTCCATTCTCGAAAGTGCATCTGCCATTGAATTATTTCTGCACTTATTTTGAAATCGTATTCTTCCAATATTCATTTCAAAATCAGTGGGCGGTGGTCGGAATAGGTTTGAAACTTCTACTACTAATCTAAAGTACTCGGCTAGTAGTTCTTTGCGAATTGTGTTATATCTTGCGGTGCGCTTGGGTCAATACTCTATGTGATCCGTTTGTTGTCTGATTGCATATCCAGAACCGTCGAAGCAACAAATTTTGATATTGAAGTACTAATAATCTGATGGGAGCTTGTTGCAATGTTAGAAAATGATTTTTTACAAAAGTCGTCCCAATGAAATTGAACCTCTTATGGCATTATAAACAAATTGACTTCGTAAAATATGGCTAGTACTTGTTTGCAAATTGTGTCATATCTTGCGGTCCGCTTTCTTCAATACTTGACTGGCATATGCGATCGGTTTGTTATCTAATCCAATTGCATATCCAGAAGCGTCGAAGATACAAATTTTTGATATTGAAGGACTGGTAATCTGATGGGAGCTTGTTGCAATGTTAAAAAATGATTTTTTACAAAAGTCGTCCCAATGAAATGGAACCTCTTATGGCATTATAAACAAATTGACTTCGTAAAATATGGCTAGTACTTGTTTGCGAATTGTGTCATATCTTGCGGTCCGCTTTCTTCAATACTTGACTGGCATATGTGATCGGTTTGTTATCTAATCCAATTGCATATCCAGAAGCGTCGAAGATACAAATTTTGATATTGAAGGACTGGTAATCTGATGGGAGCTTGTTGCAATGTTAGAAAATGATTTTTTACAAAAGTCGTCCCAATGAAATGGAACCTCTTATGGCATTATAAACAAATTGACTTCGTAAAATATGGCTAGTACTTGTTTGCGAATTGTGTCATATCTTGCGGTCCGCTTTCTTCAATACTTGACTGGCATATGCGATCGGTTTGTTATCTAATCCAATTGCATATCCAGAAGCGTCGAAGATACAAATTTTTGATATTGAAGGACTGGTAATCTGATGGGAGCTTGTTGCAATGTTAAAAAATGATTTTTTACAAAAGTCGTCCCAATGAAATGGAACCTCTTATGGCATTATAAACAAATTGACTTCGTAAAATATGGCTAGTACTTGTTTGCGAATTGTGTCATATCTTGCGGCCCGCTTTCTTCAATGCTTGACTTGCATATGTGATCGGTTTGTTATCTAATCCAATTGCATATCCAGAAGCGTCGAAGATACAAATTTTTGATATTGAAGGACTGGTAATCTGATGGGAGCTTGTTGCAATGTTAAAAAATGATTTTTTACAAAAGTCGTCCCAATGAAATGGAACCTCTTATGGCATTATAAACAAATTGACTTCGTAAAATATGGCTAGTACTTGTTTGCGAATTGTGTCATATCTTGCGGCCCGCTTTCTTCAATGCTTGACTTGCATATGTGATCGGTTTGTTATCTAATCCAATTGCATATCCAGAAGCGTCGAAGATACAAATTTTTGATATTGAAGGACTGGTAATCTGATGGGAGCTTGTTGCAATGTTAAAAAATGATTTTTTACAAAAGTCGTCCCAATGAAATGGAACCTCTTATGGCATTATAAACAAATTGACTTCGTAAAATATGGCTAGTACTTGTTTGCGAATTGTGTCATATCTTGCGGTCCGCTTTCTTCAATACTTGACTGGCATATGTGATCGGTTTGTTATCTAATCCAATTGCATATCCAGAAGCGTCGAAGATACAAATTTTTGATATTGAAGGACTGGTAATCTGATGGGAGCTTGTTGCAATGTTAAAAAATGATTTTTTACAAAAGTCGTCCCAATGAAATGGAACCTCTTATGGCATTATAAACAAATTGACTTCGTAAAATATGGCTAGTACTTGTTTGCGAATTGTGTCATATCTTGCGGTCCGCTTTCTTCAATACTTGACTGGCATATGCGATCGGTTTGTTATCTAATCCAATTGCATATCCAGAAGCGTCGAAGATACAAATTTTTGATATTGAAGGACTGGTAATCTGATGGGAGCTTGTTGCAATGTTAAAAAATGATTTTTTACAAAAGTCGTCCCAATGAAATGGAACCTCTTATGGCATTATAAACAAATTGACTTCGTAAAATATGGCTAGTACTTGTTTGCGAATTGTGTCATATCTTGCGGCCCGCTTTCTTCAATGCTTGACTTGCATATGTGATCGGTTTGTTATCTAATCCAATTGCATATCCAGAAGCGTCGAAGATACAAATTTTTGATATTGAAGGACTGGTAATCTGATGGGAGCTTGTTGCAATGTTAAAAAATGATTTTTTACAAAAGTCGTCCCAATGAAATGGAACCTCTTATGGCATTATAAACAAATTGACTTCGTAAAATATGGCTAGTACTTGTTTGCGAATTGTGTCATATCTTGCGGCCCGCTTTCTTCAATGCTTGACTTGCATATGTGATCGGTTTGTTATCTAATCCAATTGCATATCCAGAAGCGTCGAAGATACAAATTTTTGATATTGAAGGACTGGTAATCTGATGGGAGCTTGTTGCAATGTTAAAAAATGATTTTTTACAAAAGTCGTCCCAATGAAATGGAACCTCTTATGGCATTATAAACAAATTGACTTCGTAAAATATGGCTAGTACTTGTTTGCGAATTGTGTCATATCTTGCGGTCCGCTTTCTTCAATACTTGACTGGCAAATGTGATCGGTTTGTTATCTAATCCAATTGCATATCCAGAAGCGTCGAAGATACAAATTTTGATATTGAAGGACTGGTAATCTGATGGGAGCTTGTTGCAATGTTAAAAAATGATTTTTTACAAAAGTCGTCCCAATGAAATAGAACCTCTTATGGCATTATAAACAAATTGACTTCGAAAAATATGGCTAGTACTTGTTTGCGAATTGTGTCATATCTTGCGGTCCGCTTTCTTCAATACTTGACTGGCATATGCGATCGGTTTGTTATCTAATCCAATTGCATATCCAGAAGCGTCGAAGATACAAATTTTTGATATTGAAGGACTGGTAATCTGATGGGAGCTTGTTGCAATGTTAAAAAATGATTTTTTACAAAAGTCGTCCCAATGAAATGGAACCTCTTATGGCATTATAAACAAATTGACTTCGTAAAATATGGCTAGTACTTGTTTGGGTTGGGTTGGGTTGGGTTGGAACCTCTTATGGAATTATAAACAAATTGACTTCGTAAAATATGGCTAGTACTTATTTGCGAATTGTGTCATATGTTGCGGTCCGCTTTCTTCAATAGTTGACTGGCATATGCGATCGGTTTGTTATCTAATCCAATTGCATACCCAGAAACGTTGAAGCAACAAATTTTGATATTGAAGTACTGGTAATCTGATGGGAGCTTGTTGCAATGTTTCAAATGATTTTTTACAATAGTCGTCCCAATGAAATGGACTCGTTTATGGCACTATAAACAAATTGACTTCGTACAATATGCTGCATATTTCTTCTTGCAGTGTTTCAAGGTCGCTCTTCTAGGTCGTGATCCTTTGACAAATTGAAGTTTCGCCACAATTCTCCGAAACATTTGTCATTCTGAGATGTGATTCAGAGTTCAGCCTCTTCTCTACGTCGTGAAACTTGAAATAAACAACAATTTATTAGTTCGTCGTACGCGTGTGAATTTGTTGTACTTACTACCGTACAAGCTTTAGCCCAGAGAATTCCTCTTTGTTGTGGCGCTATTTTGTCAACTGGACTCTCTATTATACCATGATTATCGACCATCTCCTTTAAATTGTTCAATCCCCAATCCGACGACTAACGCGATAAGTACAGCACTTTTCCCGAATCCATTTCGACCGCTTTATAAAATTAACGTTCTTGTCGAACTTGACTTGCAACATACATGCCAAGCTTGCCAACCGCTGGCTGATGTCAACCGTTGCGACGAAAAATCCCAAGGGTCAAATACTTTTAGTTTTATGTTTTTTATCTCAAATGTTTATATTTTATTAAAATCAAATTAAAAACATTTTGCTTTACTTATAAATCGCCAACACCCCAACTTCCATTCATAAATCTAATATATATTCGTCTAGAATAAACGCGTCCTCGAGTGAAGGCCGTCGGGCTTCTCGGAAACCATAAAAATATTCCCCGTAAATTGTACTTGTTTCATTCGTGTGGTAATTGACAACGGCACTTCTTCAGAGTTCAGTGCTTCTCAAACGCGGGGGCGGCGCACTTGGCGCCGCCCCCGCGCGTTTTTATTAAGTGAGTGTGAGTGTGAGTGTGAGTGTGAGTGTGAGTGCGAGTGCGAGTGCGAGTGTGAGTGGAGTGTGAGTGTGTGCGTGGGCGCGCGCAAAATTTTACAGTACTCCGCACTGAACTTTCTAAGTATAGTAATTATAAAAATTTTAGAATTCGAGATGTAACAGATATATACGTTTTCACTAAGTTTATTCTGACGATTTTCGGAATGACGTCTGTGTAGCCGTGCGCCCCTAGCGCCCAATCGATTAAAGCTAAAGCTATGAATCTTTAAACTTGTATAATGCAAGGAAGAAAACGTCCTATTTTGAATCCAATATTTTAACGGGAAGTGATAGTTTACCCTCATCGCATTTTTTTCATATCTTAAAAAAAGGGACATGTTAAGCTTTTTAAGGTGACACTGTCGCGCTTTAAACTTAGGACTTGTATACAGCTTGGAAGAAAACATATTTATATTTATCTCAAAATGAAGTGATGGTTTACTCTTATCATCGTTTTCCATATTTCGAAAGCGGTACGCGTTTATTGCAAAAAAATGTTCTTATAAAATTTTAAGATCTTGAAATTTTAAACAACTTTGATTTGAAAAGTTCTTTCGAAAAATGGAGTATAACAAAGTATAAGAAAGTATAATGCGGACCACTGCAGATTTTTACTATTGACATCGCGCGGCTAAAAATACGTGTGGCTGTGCGCGCTCCAGCGCCTAACTATTGAAGGTAACACTATGACACTTTAAGCTTTAAGATTAGTACATAGCGTGGAAGAAAACGTCATATTTTGAAAGCAATATCTCAAAACTGATGGTTTATTCAAGTCAACGTTTTCAACATCTGAAATTAAAAAAAAACATATTTGAGCAGTTCTTTCGAAAATGGAATATAAGTAAGTATAAGAATGTAGAGTTCGTTGCAAGGTCGCGTTTCGCAAACACGTTTTTCGACTCCAGCTTCGAAACGGTGGACATAGATACACCTCGATTGGGTTGTGTTGGGTTGGGTTGGGTTGGATTAAATTTATTACTGGTATTGTTTCAGTAATGAATTTGTTGTTTATATTTCGCTTATTTTGTTGCTTTCCTTGCTAAATTAAAATAACATTCTATCAAATACTAAACGTTAATCTTCTAAACGATAGATGGCAAACAGGAAAATGCTTAAAACATATCCTATAAGCTATGCAACTGTCATTACACTCGTCCCATAAGCATTGTCTTATTAGAGTACATATACTAGGATTATAGGATTACAGTCACTCAATTACAACTCAACCTACGATAACGTGATTATAATTATAAATAGTAATTTATTTGTTTATTTATTTGATTTGCGACCCTACCCAATGAGAAGCAAAACCTAAAAATATGTATTTTATATCGACAATGCTCTTTCTAATAATATTTACTTTCAAATTAATTTTGGGGAACCTAAAAATATGTTGATTGGAAGATGCAGGAAATTCGAAACGATTATATTTGTAATGAGTGCATTTGAATTTAAGTTCCATTTCACGTTGGCAACATGTATGTTGGTGACACTAGTGATTCAATAGGCAGTTATTCGCATGATAATTTTTTGGGTGGTGTTTGTAAAAATCGTTTCTGAGAAACAATTCTAGTTTTAGTGGATGTCTAGTGCATACTATCAAAATGGATTTAAATCTTTCAGTTTTCCAAGAACCTAGAGGTGTTATGCGTGTTTTTCATTTCGTGAGTATGACGCTTGTAGAAATATAAAACCTAAGTTTATATTTACAGGTGTTTTCAATATGTGCATTCGCAACGACCGTTGATTTTGTGGGTCACATTGTTTTTAGTTGCAAAGTTGCGTTCGCGTATCCCTTCAGTTACCCTTTTCTGATAAACGTCAATCACCTGTTACAAATCGACGACACACAGAACAACACCGCATCGACTTACGGAAACTTTGGATCGGACGCAAGATTTTTCGTCTGCACCGGTGTTTTAGCTATGCTTTATTCCCTAGCCATCTTAATAGTTTACACCAAGTTTGATAAGTTGTACAAAACGAACGACAAACTACCTGTGATTGTAAGTAGCACAACTTGCGCATTTTAACCAAATTTACTTTGTGTCTATTTTTAGGATTTTGTGTTATCTGTAGTGCTTACAATTTTGTGGTTGTCGAGCAGCGCAGCTTGGGCCAACGGACTCACAGGACTCAAACACGTTACTGATCCTTCAAATATTAAATGGGACGATCCTTCGGATGCGAAGTGTCCGACTGCAACGAGCGGTTTTGGAGCGCTGAACATATCTGTGGTAAAATACGTTCATGTTTTAAAGAGTACAATACCGCTTTTTCTTTTCTAGGTTTTCGGCTTTTTGAATTTCTTTTTATGGGCTGCTAATTTGTGGTTCCTGTACAAGGAGACCAAATGGTTTCAAAAACCCATCGCTAACCCGGAAGTATAAACTAAACGCTTTTGTAGCTGTTCTGCACAATCTCTCCTAGTCATGTCACTATGCTACAAATTACGAGATTTTAGGGAGATGTAGAATATTAAAATATTTTATTTTAATATTTCATGGTTGCATATTTTTTTTTTATTTAGTTAGTGGCGAAGCATTTTCGTTTGTATCAGATGTTCGATTATCTCAAATGCAATCTTTCGAGATAATCAAATAATTGAAAGTATTATTTTGTTTTTAATTTAAATGCATTCACAAGATACTTACATAGATTTATAGTTACATGTTAAAAGACTATAATTATTAAATAGGATGTATTGATACATAGGACCTGTAATAAGCATAGAAATTCTATGAGCCTATGATATAATTTAAAAAAATTAAAGTAACAACTATTTTGTACCTGATTTTTAATAAACTGGTTAATTCTGTTGCGTGTACGTATTTGCATGAGCATCTGCATGTGGTACAACCCCACCCTTTGGGAAATGTTAATATTTGTAAGAAAGGTAGTACAAATGACTCATTAGGAAGTCACTCGTTATCTAAAAAATACCAGCACATTCAAGAATGTTACAGCTGTCCATGTATATATGTACACATATTTTGTTTCGTCACTCTTAATTTGATTTATTCATATCAGTAGTACTAATATATACACATGTATTTAAGTTTTCTAAGTTATTAGAAATAAATCGTTTTTAATATTTTTGTATTATTGTGTAAAACACACTGTCTGTAATATCATAACGATAAACAATGAATCTAACATTGAAGTCAATTTTAAACCAGTTAGTATGTGGGTGTTAGTTAGTTAGTTAGTTAGTTATAATGAATGGGGCGGTTAATCGCCTCTCCACTGCGACCGCAAGGATCTATTGTGGCTCACAACTATTTATAGTTCACCCTCAATTCCCATTCTCTTTGAATAAAGTAGGATTTTAGAGTGTGAGATTTTGTCAACTTCGCCCAGCTTCAGTTTTGTCTCTGAGAACCTGATTTTGTCCCTGGTTTGGCAGGTACACATGTCGTGCTCTGCTGTCTCCTTAGTTTCAAGGCATAGTCTGCACTCGGTGGCCTCAGCCACTCCCAGCCTATGTATGTGATGCCTTAGTCGGCTATGACCAGTAGCCAGGGCTGTTAGAGTGCGCAGGTCTTTCCTGCCCAAACCCAACAGTGTTCTGGTACGTTCAGTACCCTTTAGTACCACCTTGGAATGTCTCATTCCCTGGCACAAGCACTTTGTGCCCATCCAGCTCTTAGTTGAGCTTCTGGCCAGGGCTCTTGTGATTTCAAGAGCCGCTTCTGGACCAAGAAATACAGGGAGATGCATAAAAAAGGGGCATAGCCATAGCTTCATTGTTTATAATTCGAATTTAATAAGTTATGCTACAAATTAAATGGCTCGAAATAAACTATTAACTGATGATAGAAGCTACATATTTAAAAACAAATCACGTACGATAGTCAACTTTTTTAAATAGCAATATTTATTTTTGTTTCGTGATATTCCCTAAGCCTATGCTTGCTATTGACCTAGGTGTCTCTGCGCGCTCTACCGCCTAAACTATTAAAGCTAAAGTTACGAAACATTTTTGTTATAGCGAGGAAGAAAACCTATTTCGAAATCAATTGAAATAAATCGTCAGTGATGATTTATTATCACCTTGTTCCATATCTCGAAAACGGTACGTGTTATCGGAATATTATCTTGTAAAAGATATTGAAATTTTAAACAATTTTATTTGAAAACTTCTTTCGTAAAATGTATTGGACAAGGCGACTGCGCCAATTTGCTGAATTAAAAAAAATATATTTAAGTTCAGTCCGGGCCACGTAAATGATTGAAATGTAAATCAACTTCGAACTTGAATTTGAAGTATTTCCAACGAAGAATTTAATTTAAAAATTCTTTTTACGTGACGAAGATGTGACAACAACACCCCTAGCGCCATCTATTCGTGATCACATCGATGTTTTGTATTAAAATGAAAATACAACAGATGTCTCTTATTATCTTATCTTAGTAATCTGTATATATTTTGTTAGTAACCAGTTACTAGTGATATAAGAGAGTTCTCCGTGTTCATGTTTTATTATAGTGATTTGGTGCAGTTTAATGTACACATTTTCATTAGTAAAGGAAATCATATTGATTCGTATTGAAACGAAAATAACTGCTGTAATCCCGGTATGTTGCTATATTAAAATACTTTAATATATTAATTTTTTAACCTGTCTGGTTCGTCGATGTTTTGTTTATCCACTCCCCTAAACACATTTTGATTAATAAAGTTAACAGCCACTTATATTCAACAACGATAAGTACTCGAAAGTGTATACACTGTTTTTTAATAAGTGGGTAATGCTCTTTTTCTCGTTTTAAAACATTTGTTGACAAGATGTTCAACATCTTACAGGATCCATTAATGATCTTATACGAGTTAATGATAATTTAACATCGAATACCTACGTATACGTTACGTTTGCAACATTGACAATTGTAATTGCATATTAACGGTGAAAGTTGTTTCGTGATATAATCCCATTTAAATAGCAAGCAAATAGATAACACGATAACATTTAGTATTGGTCTCCCACTGATTTATAAATTTATATATATATATATATTTAAACCCAGTCCACAGTGTGTTATTAACAGCCATGGTTAACGAGTAACATTACGAATAAACATTGCAATATTCTTCACACAAGCAAAAAAGAAAGAAAGCTCTATATTATCTGAAGACATAGAACTGCCGATAAAGGGTTGTAAGGTTTAATAAACAAATGAGATAACCTTTAACTTCTTTTTTATTGCTATTACTATTATAGGGAATTTGAAACGAATTTTAATGAATGTATTAAGTTGATTGACACCTTGGCGTTTTCACAACTAACGCAAAATAATTTTGGGCTGATTGGCCTGGTTCCTGTAATGGGAAGCGAAAATCATGTGACTAATTGTACGTTCTAATTGGATATGTTATTCAAATTTACGAGGCGGTACTTTTCATTTATTAATATCTGTGTTAATTGGTGTTTGATTTTTCGTATATTTCAAGTGTTCATTGTTGATCATCGAATTCAATTAACGAAAACACTATTATAGGTTACAAGAATAAACTAATAGTAAATTCAAACGACAAATCGACAAAAATGACAAAGTGTCAAAAATCGAAGAAAACAAACGAAGTTTAAAAAAAAATAAAATAAAGAACAAAAAAATCAACAAGTAAATGAAAAATAGAGAGATTACTTCATTATTGATTCTTTAGATTTTAACGGTTTTTTTTTAGTTGGTTTTATGTCAGAACGCGCCCCACCCCTAAATGCAAAGTCGTACGCAAATGAATTGCTCATATGAAAATTTGAAGTTGGGGGGCTTTTCAATCAGTTTATTTGGTGTTTTGGGTCAAATTAGGATAAATGAATTTGTAGATGAAGGCATCCAGCTTACTGATTTAAATATGTAGATAAGATTTTTTTGCGAACCAACCCAACCCAACAACGTTTACACTAAAAATTACAATAATCAAAATATATAAAAATGGTAAAAATTATTGAACAAGTCGCGACAGTACCGAATTATTCCGTCAAAGCAGAGCTCATACCTTCACGATTACACTAGATTATCGTTACGGCGAACAAACACACTACCTGCCCTAAAATTTCTTGAAATCTTGGTACAAACGAACATTAAGTTCTAGGATGTAAATTTCTATGTTAGGATTTTGTGGGGACCATCCAAGTCTTTCATTCGTCTTCGAATGCCTAAGTTTTGTTTCGGCTTCGAATTTCTAGATTTGAATTAATTGGACTTAGGTTTCGTTAGGTTGGGTTTGATTAACTGAAAAATTTAAACAATTATTGATGGGTTTGGGTTTGTGTTTGCATTTGGTTTAGATTAGTGATTGTTTTTCGGCTTTCTTGATTTTGATTTCGCTGGGGATTAAGCTTATCAAAAGTTTTTTGATTTGGATTTAAAACGTTCTAGGTTAGGTTGGGTTGGGTTGACCAGTTGATCAACCTAATCTAGCGTTTTTTGGGCTTCAATTTTTTTAAATTTGGATATAGGACACAAAAAAAATTAAAATGCTCTAGGTTAGGTTGGGTTAATTTGATTAACTAACCTTTAAGGTATAAATAGAGTATAAATAGAAATATAGGATAAGCAATAACAAGCATAAAACTACTAAAACTAAAATATATTTATAGGAAACTGGAATAAACAAAAGTAAATCCAGAAATAAAAAAATATCAAAGCGTTTAGAATCAAACAAAACCACGGAGTTAAGTTAAAACGTTTTAAAAAACGAATTAACAATAAAGACGAAATGCAAAAAAAACGAAAATGAAATTAATTAAAAATTGATGGAAAAAATAGAAAAGATTGAGAGGTAAAAAAGGAAGGATAAGCAACGACGAAGCATGAAATCCAAGAAAACCACGAAGTCAAATTAAAACATGAAACAAAAATGTATTAAAAGTGAACAATGTTGTTCAATGTTGTTCACTTTTAATAAATTTTAGTCAAGTAAAGTAAGGGAAAATGTAGAGCTACAAAATCAATGAGGTAACGATTTAAAAATAAGAAATTAAAATAATTAAATTAAATTAAAACATTAGGCAACGTAATCAAATAAAAACGATTAAAGAAAATTGGGTATATTTTTGCAAGAAATTTTCCGCTATTAAAGATAAATCTGTTGGTACATTTTCAAATTCAATGAAACAATTTTAATATATTTTTATCGCCGGTTTTATAGCTTTGCAGTTCGTAGCGTTTATATATTCGTATCTAATAAATGCATACAAAGGTAGGTAATGTGAGAGTGTGATAGATAAATTGCCCATTCAAAGCAATTTAGATAATTTCTTGCAATTCAACTTAAATTACTTATTCAATGACACCGACTCGTTTAGGAATTTTCTGAATTGAAATACTGTTGTGTAATAAATCCAAAGCAAAACCAAATTAATTGTGACGACGTCTTCAGCCCTACATCGTCATGTTCGTTTAAAATTGCTTTCACTCTTGAACCTAATTTTTTTTACTCAGGACTTCTTTATATTTGCTGCGAACATCAAACACCCACGCTGTGAAAACTTTTTTAATGGTGAGGATTGGGGGAAGATTTCGCAATTAAATATAACGTGGGATCAGAATTCAATGAAATTTAGTTCAATAGGACCGAACGAGCTCTCCACGTATGTCTTTTGAGCTCGTCCTAAATGGTTCCTGGGCGTCGTCATTTAAAACGTAAAACATTGAATAAAAATTAAAGTAGAATAGAATAACTACTATTTTTTGTTTTGTTTCTATATCTATTATTTTGTTGGTTTCAATTTTATTTTTTCAAAAAGTAACAAAAAATGGAAAAAAATGTAAATTTTGCTCCATTTCAGTTGAAATGAAACGTAAAAGGTACCAGACCTGTAATTAAATTAACGCTTTATATACAAGAACAGTAATTTATTTCAATGCAGTTTTTGCGAGATTCCTTAAATACGACGTTATTGATTTCTTTTCAAATTGTTTAACTGGTTGTTTATTAGGGATATTTAGAAGTAATTTTTTAATTCATTAATTATTTTTTATTATTGATTTTAGTCGACAATATAATAAGGGTTTTAAGTTGTATATTCATTTCATTACACGACGAAGCTACTTTTTGTAAAGTGGGCGCGTAGGAAGTCGTCTCGTTTAAAAAGCGTACGGAAAGCAACATGATAAAACATAGATAAATATATAAACTCGTTTCGAAATAATTTTATTTAAATTCTTTATTAAATTTAATTATCTTGTCTGTTTTAATTAAATAATTTTTATGTTACAGAAGAATTTTATGATTTGTTATCGGAATTTTTATTATATCGTTAATTTGTAATTAATCTCAACAATATTCTCTGTTTATTTTTCACCTACCATCAATTTATTTCTAATGCGATTATAAAGTTTCAATGTGTCGTTGAATTATGTGCTTGATTAGATGGACTTTGTATCTGGCTGCCATAATCCGTAGTCCTGTTTTGTAAATAGATATTACAACGCCTTGATTAACATAGTACGCGATTCGTGCAATGCGAATAATATTTTACGTGTTCTCGTCTAAGCGACCATTAAAACTTTCGCATTGATGCATCGTCGAATCTGTCTTGCAAATTGTCATGCTGCTCGTTTAAAATAACGATGCACGTTCATACGAAATGTTTTTGGATCAGGATTTGTCGAAGATAACGAAACGTATTCATAAATAGATTTAAACGACAAACGAAATTAATAAGAAAATAAACAATTTTGGTTGATCGTGTTCAGATAATGCACAGATAAAAGACTGCTGAACTGTAATCTATGTTATTAATAAAATTTTAAAATCAAGATAACGTGATTTTGCACGGAAACTATGAGTTTCTTTAATTTAATAATTTAATTTAAATTAATTGAAAACGATTAATGAACACAGAACGAAAATGGGCTACATAACAAATTTCACCAAATAGCAGAATAATGAGTTATTTCAAAATGTTTTATCGATGTTTTTCCCAGTCCACATTTACAATCACGATTTATATCAACATATCGATAAAAAAATACTGTATTGTTAGTGAGATAAAAAAAAACATTAAGAAACAAAAATCAACTACAACGTGAAAGAAGCAAATGATACATAAATGAAAAGATAAAACTGAAGTAAAGCGCTACATAGGTTAAACATTTAAAAAATAAAGATATACGAAAATATAGAAAAATTGCTACAAAAAGAAATTAAAAAAAATCAAATATAGCATCGAAATAATAATAAACACTTAAATACAAATATCAATGAAATTGTGTGTTATTTACTTCAATAAAAATTAAACTGAAATTAAAAAAGCGAATGATATTAAACGAAAATGTATAAGAAAGCAAAATCTCATCAATCACAAAATATGGTTTAATTATTGTTGTTGGGAAATTGATTAATGATAACATTTTTAATCAACGTAATTGTACACACTTTTACATTAATCGTGGGTGGCTGTTGGAAAATAATTTATTCGTGATTGCATTGGTATGATTTTTCCCAAATTTTCAATTTCAAATTCCCGCTACGCTAACTCACCACCACGGATGGAGTGGGTGGTTGGAAGTATCGATAAGTGCGCGGTGGCTCTGCGCATTGACAATTCAATGTTAGTCGATAGCATTTTCGCGAAATTCTCATTCTTAACTTTGCCGAATATTGTAAACCAGTGCAGAGAAGTTTTTATTGCGGTTGTATCAGTAGTGCGTATTTTTTTAAATTAACTGTAAGTCTTCTGCATGTCTCGACGATCGCATTCAGCGCTTAAAATATTGGTGTTGGCCACGATTTTCATTGATAAAATAATAAATGATTCTATGCAAGTTTTAAATCTGTAATGTATTTCGTTCGTTGAAAATTGGGCGAAAGGGCTTTAACTGATGTGCATAATTGGAAAAATTCATTTGGGACCAAAACGTTGCATTTTTTATATGTGGTTTTATCAAAGGTTTAATTTAATTCATTTAAATATATGTGATTTTGTGGGATGTTTTGAACCGTCAATGACAACGGTGGAAATTGGTTAAAAATAGGTCACTTTTGATTTCAAGTAAAAGCACCAATAATTAAAGGTGACACAACTGAATGTTATATATAACAAACTAAATATTATTATTATTATTATTATTAAACAATCAAAATATTGCAACCAAATAAATTCAAGTGCTTGACCTATTTTTTCGCCAATAATAACGAAGAATGGTTCATGTTTCAAAATATTTCCCAAAAATTTTCATCATTCCGCTCATAAAAAATTAACAATTATTTTTAGGAAATTAAATAATTGTGTTATCTTTAGTTTTAGATATATAAGACAACATGGCGTTCGCGGGATTGAAGAAACAGATAAACAAGTGTAATCAAGTAAGTATTAAAAAAAAGTAGGGTAGTTTTACGTCTAGTGAATCCGTGCTTAAGTATTAATCGCAAGGATCAAAAATAGATCATAGTCCTCTTTGTGAATTGCCGTAGAATTTATTATTTATAATTAGATGTTAAAGTTGATGTAATAGTTCTAATTTAGACCAAAAGAGCGCACGCCCTAATTTCTTTCATAAAACACTCACAGAGAATTCGTTATCAAGAGACTGTAGTTAAAGTCCGATTAATAAAAAAAAATTTAATAAATTTTCGTGACCTCACGCAACTTCATTAGTAGTAACACATATTTTTAATTACGAATTAATTTTCATGGTTCGAAAACTCTAACAAAGAATTGCCATCTTTATGTTAAGTTTAAATAAACGTAATCGTAACAGTAATAATAATATACATTAGTTTCTAAAACTGTTGATAGTGAAGATTATATGAATTTAATTACAAGAAAAATAATCAAGATAAGTGGATGTTGGTTTGTATCTCGTATTTACATCAAAAGTGTAATTATCGATTTTGACTTTCCGCCAAAATGATACAATTATTACTTTCTTATACTTTATATATAAGTAAGCATAGGAATCATGAAAATTTTCGACCTCGAGATTTTAACGGATATACGCGTTTTGAGGTCCCCTGAATCGATCCTGACTATTTTTGGAATGACGTCTGTCATAGGAGTCATGAAAAATTTCGATCTTGAGATTTTAACGGATATACGCGTTTTGAGGTCTCCTTTTATTTCATTGAGATTTAATTATTTCATCTTTGTTCTTATAGATTTGTCCCTTCTTCCTCCTGGCTTCGATCCACTTCCTCATTTACTTCTGTGCTTTCTTCATTCTGGTTGAGTAATTAGTTCAAAAGCTGGATTCTCTCCAACCTCAAGTATTTCTTCCCTTGTTAAGAAACTATTTTGAAACTACGAGTACATTAGCTTTACTTCGTGTTCTCAGTTTTTTCAAGTTCGTTCACTATCAACAACAAATTTTTCAATGAGAATCTTGCTGCGTGTCCACTGAAATATTTTTGTGGTGGTTTATGAGAAAACATATTTTCATACGCCTTGAATCCAAAGTGAAAATGTTAATAATTTGTTTTGATGAACTACCATAAATTTTCATTGAATGGAGAAAGTTTATCGGTGAATACCCAGTTCCAAAATAACGCATTCAAAATACTTTTATGTGACGAAAGTAACTTTATTATTTCGTGTTCGCGGAATTTTTCTTTTTTATTTGCAATCGATTATAATTTAAACTTATTAGTTGATAAATATGAAACAAACACGTAATGGTCTATTTAAGTTGGTCTACACTTTGTTCTGCTTTGGCACTTGATATGATAAGAAACTGATATCTTTTATTAAGCTAATATTTTTGCCTACCTTTCAAATTTTAAATCTTTAAACATAAACTTTTATTTTTACCAATTTGGATTTCAAGGTTAGATTAATATAGCTCCTTGTTTTGCATGTTTTAATTAATTTTTTCTTTAGTATGTCACGGAAAAAATGGGAGGTGCTGAAGGAACAAAACTGGACTTGGATTTTATGGATATGGAACGAGTAAGTTTATTTTTATTTTGTGTTTTTATTTAATTTCTAAAATTTATATTTCTTCGGTTATAATTATTATTTCATCGTTGCTTTTTTATTATAGAAAACTGACGTGACCTGTGAATTAGTAGAAGAATTACAAATGAAAACGAAAGAATTCTTACAACCAAACCCAACGGCCAGAGCAAAAATGGCCGCCGTTAAAGGCATAAGTAAGTTAAGCGGGCAAGCCAAGTCCAACACGTATCCACAACCTGAAGGTGTACTTGGGGACTGTATGCTGACTTACGGCCGTAAACTAGGCGATGACAGTATGTTCGGCAACGCGTTGGTTGAAATGGGCGAGTCTTTGAAACAAATGGCGGATGTCAAATACTCTCTTGATGACAACATCAAACAGAATTTCTTGGAGCCTCTCCATCACCTCCAGACAAAAGACCTTAAAGAAGTTATGGTAATTGGGATCTCGATTCCGATTCTTTCGACTGATACCTAATTTTATTTGCAGCACCATCGTAAAAAATTGCAGGGACGCCGGCTAGATTTTGATTGTAAAAGAAGACGCCAAGCAAAGGGTATGTTTTATTTTGTTTTTAAATTAATCGATTGTAGAACAATACATTTTTTTATTTTTGATGTGTAATTCATTTTTTGTACATTGATGTTAATGTTGCATGGATTTGTAGTGCCCAGGGGCTCTAGCCCCTATTCCAGTCCTATTAAGAAGCAGATTCCTTCATCTGGTATGTTGTTATGAACATTGTTTGTGGTGGAAAACTCCATCTTTTATTTAGGTGCTAGATAATGCACATGTTGCATATTAATTTAAAGCAATATACCAGTATATTAGTATATTTAATCCCATGTAACATATGGGTGTATTATTTATTATTATTATTATTATTATTTTAAGAGCCTACCTATGTACAAAACGGAAACGATTTGACAATGTGTGACTGCGTTTACTTTTAAAATCAAATAAATTAAATTGATTTATGTTTCATCTGAAAAGCTAAAGAATTGAAATAGATTATAATAATTATATTAACTCGTTATATATAAAAATACGTAAAACTACAAAAAAATAACACCACCATATAGGATTTTCAAACGAAATCCATACAATTGAGCTTTCGTATTTTTTTGTTTTTTTGTTGGTTTCCTTTTCGTTCCTCATTTCTTTTTTTTTGTTTTCTTTTCTTGTTCTTCCTTTATATTTCGTTCCATCGTTTGTTTTAATTAGATTTTCTTGATCTTCGTTTCCATGTAATTTGTTGTTTTTCTATTGTCTTCAAATTTATTTTCTTTGTCATTCGTTTCATTATTGTTTCTTAAAAATGTTGTCTCCATTTCTTGTTTTCAATTGTTTGTTTTTACTCGCCTATTTTTTCTTTCCCTTTATCCTGATTTATAAACGAAATTGGACAAAAAAAATAGAGTAATTAAAGGTTCCAACATTGTTCAAGTTGTTCTTTCTTTTCATTTAGCTTTCGTTTTTCTTACGTTTTTGCTCGCGATTGTTATCTATTCAACCGTTTATTTATTACAAATTTATTTGCAGTCGTCATTAATTTGCTTTTTAAATAAATATTAGAAATATAACATTTCTAACCTTGACCCTCTTAAAAATATAATATATTTGAAACAAAAAAAATGATGTAATTGACCTCGATGTACATATGATCCACGGATCAAAAATGTATTAAGCTATCGTACCAACTGAGCTATTGTAATTGTCATTATTGATTATTGCTCAAATCCCAAATACTTAGTAGTGTTTGAAGTCATTTTGAGGAGGAAAAATCGCATAAGTCGTTATTGCATTCAGAGCTAATAAAGTTGCCTATTGTATTATAAATGTGTCATTTAAAGTCTGCGATCGAGTTCAGGACATCTGTTGTGAAATCCATGGCGTCCTTTGACATGAATTAAAACAAAGTCCAAATCTCGGCTGGGTACTTTTTCGAAAAATAATAATCAATTAATCGTTTTGCCTTTTAAATATAAGTAGGCTCTACGACGTTCCATTTTATTAATTTGAAATTTGAAGCCCATGAAACGTAATTAGGAAGGAAATACAATTTCCTTAGCTTTTTATTTTTAGTTACCGACTAGTGTATAGATTTAGTTCTGGAACTAGGAACCGTTTTGCACGACATTTTAAGATTTAGACATTTTTTAAAAGTCGACTTGTTAGAATTGACCAAATTTCAAAATGGATCCAAGCAAATCTCGAAATTCGTCAATTTATTTGCTCAAAATGCCCAAAAGTCACCGACGTGCCGTTTGGATCTATTTTCAAATCAGTCAGTTCGCATGCTCGGAATTTTTTGTTGGTACGCGTTTTAGAAACTCCAGTTCCAAGGTTTATTATTTTGTATAAGCTTTTTTATATTTTTTGCGTTCTAGTAAAATGCATGTGAACTTTTATTGTTATGACAGGTTCACATATTACAGATGATGAGATTAGAACTGCTGAAGATAAGTTTGCTGAATCGCTCCATCTTGCTCAAATGGGAATGTTCAACTTATTAGAGAACGACGTAAGTTAGACATTGAAACATTTACCATCATTTAAACGATTTTTAAAAAAATTGCATTAAACTGCTTTACAGTAGAATTTTATATTTCTTATTATATTATATTATTACAACTTTTTTTCCGCTCAAGTATTACTTTCTTGTACTTTAAATATAAGTAATCATGAAAATGTTCGAACTCGAGATTTTAACGGATATACACGTTTTGGCCTTCCCTAAGCCTATTCTGACTAATTTAGGAATGACGTTTAAACTAATACAGCAAAATGTATGAAATTTTAAATTTAAGATTTGTACATAGCGAGGATGAAAATGTCATATTTTGAAAGGAATATCTCGACCGGAAGTGATGATTTACTCTCTCTCATCACCTTGTCCATATCTCGAAATTGGCACGAATTACCGAAAAAATGGTTCTTGTAAAAGTTGCAATTTTGAACAACTTTTATTTAAAAAGTTTTTTCGAAAAATGTATAGTATAACTAAGTATAAGAAAGTCCAGTGCGGACCACTGCAGATTTTTTTTTCGCATCCTATTTATATGAGGTAGTAAGGAAACTAAAATAATGCAATTGTGTAAAAGTTATCAACATCTATTATTGTCCCTACTTCTAGTTATAATCGTATCCATATTTATTTATTACACAAGAACTAATTTAAAATTACACACTTTTCTATTATTTTCTATATTATAAACTGATAGGTTTCCTTGGCCCGTCAATAGGTCAAGCCGCCCTTGAATTCGCACAAATCGCAGTAAAACATAAGTGCAATCGATCCATCACTTCTCTCAAAGGTTGAATAACTAAAACTCCTTTCAGCGTTTAATTCGAAAAAAACCAATACTATCGGAATAATTTTTTACGACTGCATCTAAAGGCTTTAAGTAAACCTTTTCATTGCATTATTGAAAATAAAAACATGCGTTTGTTCAACTAGTGCTAATATGACGTCAGTGATTTTAATCTACTGTTAATAAATACTAATAAAAGTTTTATTATCAGGTGGAACAAATATCTCAATTGGCTACTTTCGCCGAAGGACTTCTAGATTACCACAACCAATGTACCGAAATTCTTAAAACTTTAACGGAGACTCTTCTTGAAAAGTAAGTACATTCTTGAACGTGTCTGTAGAAGTATGTGTTGATGAATTTACCAAATCAATTCTGTAATTATTAAGTAAACAAAGAGAATTAATTTTACTAACGGAATCAAAAGACGACGCCTATCTATCTTCGACGGTTTTGCTTTTACGACCCGATGGTTGAATTAAAAATTAAATTAATTAATTCATATTTCTTTACAGGAAAGATGAGGCTGCCAATCGTCCCAAGGTGGAATTTGTTCCTAAAACTTTAACAGATCTCAACATAGAGGGTGTCGACGGCATGAATGGTACGAATTTTATCATTCCCGCTATAAGTACTCGCCCTACGCCTGTTTTTAGGTCCACACCCAAAACACCTACCTATAAACCCGACCCTTTTGATAGTTGGACCATCAATACAGGTATCAGTTATTATTATTTTTTTTTATTATTATTAAACTCCACTCCCTTCCAAATTTCATTCTTATAATTTAGTTATTATGATTTTGGCAACAAACGTAGTTAAGTGTAAGTGTAAATACAATGCAATGTGTTATTGTGATTATTAATTATGCAGGTGCATTCACCACAGGTTTTTTCAATTGACTAAAATACATCTGGATGCAAGCCAGTTTTATTTAAAGATTTCTAAACTGAAAATAGAGGCGTTTGTGATAATGTACGCATTTGCGATTCTTTATTGTTAATTGAATCGAATCTTGCGCATTTATTGTCATTTCAAAATGGCTTTATGCACTTCATTTCAAGAATATTTTAAGTGTTGTGGTCACTCGTCTAATCGAGATGTGTTGGCAGGTTCTCCACAATTATCTTCGCCACAGCACAAACCTTATCATTTAGAATTGCTTCCGGGACAACAGTCTGCTAATGGTGAGTTTTTTTTTACTGTAAACCTCGCGTTTTATTTACGATATCGTTTTAGCGTCGCCTTTACCGTCCCCAATGAAGTCTCCTGCCAGAACACCAATGACCAAGGCACCATGTTGCATTGCCTTATATGATTTTGAACCGGAGAATCCAGGAGAACTCGGTTTTAAGGTAAATTTTATATGTATTCAATTACATTTCATTGAATTCACAAATTTCAATTAGTTTATTCATTAGCATAAATTGTAATCAATTTTAACTCCATTATAATTATTTTTGATCAATTTATTATTACGTTTAATATAAAATATATTCGTACTAAAACAAATCAAAATTAAACAATGACATCTAAACAAATTAAATTTCAATCAATTATAATACTTTAATATTTGTTTATTAAATATTGTTTTGACAATTAATTTTAGAAATGTGCCTTAAAATATTTTATACGGAAATAATTTAAAAAAATTAATTAAAAAAGTGATGGGTTGGAAAGAAATAAAGGAAAGCACAATAAATAAATAAGAACGAAATTGAAACAAAAATCAAATCAAGTTATGCCAAACGATACTAAAATGAAAGTAAAAAATGTAAATTATGGATTAAAATAAAAGAAAATAAATAAAAGTAAAAATGTGAACAACAATTTTCAAACGAATCCAATTTAATTTCTTTTTTAGAAGAGCTGAAAGTTTTAGAAAATCATATTTTCGCGTGATTATAACAGTGGCTCATATTGGCTAAATACGAAAATTCCTCCATACTTAATAATATCAAAAGGGTACATGTTTACATTATAAGGAACGATTATATTATGACTTTTTGTCTGGTTTTTTTCTTATGTTTAAAACGTAGTTAGTATAATTCATTAATTGTGTTTATTGTTGTAGGAAAATGATGTGATAACACTGATAAATAAAATTGATGAAAATTGGTTCGAAGGTAGTATTAATGGTCGTACTGGATACTTTCCTGTGACATATGTGAAGGTGGACATTCCGTTGCCATGAGTCACCGGCTGAACATTGAAAATACTCGTTTATATATTTTTGATTTTCGAATTACGTCTTGTTACTACTAATTTTGAATATTCCATCACATTGATTTAAAAACGCTGAATTGTGAACTAAAATTGATTTTATTCTTTCGGAAACGTTTGTTATGCAAACCGCTTGAATAATCTTGCCTTCTTTATAATAACATTGCAAATAGATGACTCAATTAAACGATGATAGTTATATATTACATGTTACGGATATGTACAAATGTGATGCGGTTATGATATAAAGTCGTATATGAGAATGTTACTTGATTTATTTTTAGTGCTGTTCCACTATTGAACATATATATTACTACGCTATATAATATGTATATACGATATATACCGGTTAGTCAAAAAAAATTATTCTCTCTTTGTAATCTCGTGAACCACTATAAAAACGAATCAGTGGTGTAAATGTAACGTTTTTATTGTTATAATAATCGTTTAGTTTCAATTTAAAACCACACATCAGAAGTGCCAAGTCAGGTCCCTAAATAAGAACTTCATTGATGTTGTATTACTCGAACAGAAACATTTTAATGCAATTGCAAAGTTAATCAGTTGGAGAGAAATACGATCAAATGGTGCGAGATACGACAAAATTACACATAAATGAAATTGTAGATAATTACATTTGCTAAGGGAATCTTTTTTGGTTTAGAAGCGGGACAAGTTCATGTTTGATTTTGAACGCCTTCAACTTCAAAACCCTTGAAGATAGGTATAAGCCATCGTTTTATTTCATTTAGCAAATTTAATTCTCTACAACTTTGTTTATATAATTTTTGTCACATACTCATCGGTTTTCGCTGCGTATTGAGTTTTGTGAACCAGCGCGCCCGGTAGGATGTTGCAACGCAAACTGGGAGAGGATCCGTCAAACTAATCCTTTGAAACTCGCACTTTTGCACATCGAATGACGTGCGGCACGCTCTACGCGTTATTTGCCGGTTCGTAGTTCACAAGACTTAATAAGTTTGTGAATTATTTACACAATGAGGGTACACGGATAGTTCTGGTTTTGTTAAAATTAAGCAAAGTAAAGACTAAATGAATAATTTCACCGCTGATAGTTTTGGTTTTGTTATGAGAATGTTTATTTTTGGCTACCTGTTAAATATATATAAATGTCAAAGTTCTGAATTAATAACGTTAAATTTTTTATCATATTAATTAATTTATAGAAGGACGTGTGTACAATGTATCGATGCAGTTGTCATATTTGAGGCAATTTCCTAAATTATGTACATCGTGTACAAAGAGGTGTTTATGTTTATTATCTGTACTTCCATTCTGGCATTGCAAATATTGTACTTGCATCCCAATAGACGATATATTGTATGTTATGTTGTCAGATAATTTTGTGATATTAATAAGTTTAACTTTTTAAAAATCATAATGTACATATGTGTGTCCGTGCATCCATGAACGTCAGTTCTTTGTTCCGCAGTGTGTAAGAATTATTTTATGGTAAAATAAAGATATGGAAATAAATCAACTCGTTCATTAAATGCATGCACATGCATCTTGCATTAACATTTTCATGTGACAAAATCACGAGTAAAAACAATTATAAATTTCCTTATAAAATTCTGTTTGATGAAACTATTCATGGCGTTTCTCTGTAATTAATTAACTGCATGAATTCGAAGTTGTTTCTGATAAATGTTTCAAGTAAAACTAATTAATGAATTTTTGTTCCTCAATGTGTACTGACATTTTTCGACCCGATAATTCATACACTCTTGGGTCTAAGTAAAAATGTTAAAAAAAGATCGTTTAACGTTGTCATATGACCTTAGGATTGCTGTAGATGTATTTATCATGTTTGTGTGAATAAAATGCCAGATACATTTAATAATTGTATTTCTCACGCTTGCTTAACGTAAGCATCGGTGAGAATGTTGTAAAAATTGTATCTATCTAAAAGAAGTACTTATCTGGTTCTTGACAATACATAGGTTTAAAATTAATAAGTATTTATTAAGGCTATTGTTACGAAACGTATTTTTATGTTCATTCAGAAATTCTTGTACTTTAGATAACATTTTATTTTGACGACTTACCGTATTTACTAGTCAAAACGTAAGTTTTCACTGTCATTATGTCTCGATTTTGGAGCAATAATATACATCTGGCGTTATATTAAAGTTACAAAACGAAATGCCATAGTGAGAGGAAATATTTAGCTTTAAAAGTTAATTATGTCGCGTGTTTTGTATATAAATGAATTATTTCAATAATTTGTGTTAAGTGAAAACTTGGTACCACTTCCAAACGCATTACTTTGACGGACAATTTGTAGATTTGCAGTATAATAATTTGAGGTGTGTAAGTAAAGTTGATGGGCAGTTGCCTCATTTTTAATTTTCAGATGTAGATGTTACCAAACTTGTTATTATATATGTATACAAATTAAATGTTACCGTATTTGTGCATTAATAAAAAATTGTCGCTAGTTGGTTATTTTACTTATATACACCTTGGCAAACATAGAAAGAATTACTTAAATATAACCAACATAATAATAACTCTCATTGTTGATATGACGGCTGCCTTTTAAGTTTTGCATACAGGGACATAGTAAGCGGCGCTAATCAAATGTCACTACTAAAACTTAACCTCCATTTTTGCTTAAACTAAATCCAAAGTTTCAGTGTGACACGTATAGTGTTGTAGATTCAGTGAAGTTGACAAGTTATTCAAACAATGGAACTGAATCGAGAAAATTTTTAAAACAATTATTTCAACAAGAATGCGTCGCCCAGTTGGTTCCTGTTTTTGGAAAAGAATCAGTCGACAATTTATTATTGGTACGGAGAATTCAAACGTGGACAGATGAGTCTTAGCGACGATCCACCAAAAACGGCAATCGCCCACGAAAATTGATGTGCGCAAGCATCAAGGAAGATCGACAAGTGACATATCACGAGATTGAGGCTTCATTGGGTTGGGTTGGGATCAATTTAAAAAAATTCCATGAAGAATTGGTGGTAAAAAATTAGTGTCCCATTGGATACTTCATCACAGAAAGAAGCTAGGGTCAATTGGTCAAACAACTCTAAACCGCTTCAACGCAGGAAACTCTAAAAACATGTACAGCATCATCAGTGGTGATGAATCGTGGATTTACTCATCGTCGTCTGTTTGGGTGTTCCAAGGTGAAGAAATACCAACAAAAGTCATCTATTTTCGAAGGGTGTCCAAAAAGACGGTCGCGATATTTGGCTCAAAAACAGGTCATGTAGCAACAATTCCTCTGCAAGATCAAAGAACTGTTACCGATTGGTACCCAACAAATTGTTTGCCTGAAGTCATAGCTGAGCTTCGAAAAATCAACCCCGAACAACGATCATCCTCCACCAAGGCAATGCATGTTCGCACACAGCTCGCAAGACAATTGCATTTTTAACGCAACAAAACGTCGAATTGTTAAACCATCCTACATACAGTCCCAACGATTTCTTTACCTTTCCCAAAATCAAGAACAAACTGCGTGGTCAAAGGTTTCAGTCGCCAGAAGAAGCAGTCGACGCCTTCAAAAACGTCATTTTAACTGCATGAAGAAACGATACAGAACTGCTTCCACAATTGGTTCGAGCGCATGCGAAAGCGCAGGGTTCTTCGTGGAGAATATTTCGAAAAACAATGAAGTCTTTAAAAGCTATCTACTGTTTTATTCCAGCTCTATATACAACACTTAAAAGACAGCCCTCGTATGGTAATATAGTCTCATTAAATTATGTTCATAATAATTTATTATAGAAAAGTAGTTTCAAAGTGTTTCGTTTAAAATTAATGAATCATCATAGTGATTTATAAGATAAGATTCAGTCTCAGCAAATGTGGATACAAAAGACATTTGTTGTGCTATGTAGAAAATTTTTAATTTAGGTACGTTTATTATTAAACCCAAAAATTATATTATTTTATTAGAAAGAGACAACTAATTCTTTGACAAATATTATTATGAATCATTTACCATCTATTTTTAACTTCAAGTTTCCTTGTCACATTATCCTTCATGGGTTGGGTTGGGTTGGGTTGGGTTGGGTTGGGTTGGGTTGGGTTGGGTTGGGTTGGGTTGGGTTGGGTTGGGTTGGGTTGGGTTGGGTTGGGTTGGGTTGGGTTGGGTTGGGTTGGGTTGGGTTGGGATGGGATGGGATGGGTTGGGTTGGGTTGGGTTGGGTTGTACTTGTATATCTTGTATAATTTTTCTTCTTCAGACCAACCCAACCCAAGCCGATCAAAACAGATGTATTAATAAATCACCAGTTCCCAAATCTTTCTTTCTTGTTCCCTTTCTGTAATGGCGAACAATGAATACATTTTCTAATCTATCACTTCAATTATTTCCATTGCCTTTCCTTTTAATCCCCTATCATTCCATATCAGCGGCACTCTGCAGCACTCTTCCTTTCCCTGTTTTTTCTTTGTTGTGTTCCAATCTCATATTATTTGCCTAGTTCCACGTTCAGGCCATCTATAAGTTTTTTTAGATTCGTGTCTATTCCCAGATTTTCTGCGGCAATTACGTATATTGCATCATTAATGAAAATATTAAAAGTATCAGAGTTGGAACCTTGCAGCACACCGGAGTTGCGCACAAATTTTTGGTAGAAAATATTAATATATACCAACAACAGCTTGCTACAATCAAAAGATTTTAGCTTGTGTCATAATTCATCAGGTCGCTTTAGCAAAGTGTTAAATACCACATCAAAATGTCGAGAATTACAAAATTGTAGTTTTTGATGGAACTTATTGTAATGTATTGCAGTCTGTAATTGTTCATAATACAATATAATAAATTGAGATTTTTCAGTTTTTTTTTAATAATATAATTAGCGCCGACCCTGTGCAAACTACATATTTGTAACTCAATCAATTTTCATAAATATAACAATTTCCGCATAATTTAAATAGTTGGTATCCAATAGTTTTGTTGTTCTTTCCTTGTAACTGTGGAATATCAATTTACATTGCATGGCTTCATAACGCATGATTGGTTTCCCTATCATATTACCATACTTCGTACTAAGAAGTAGGTACGATTTTCTCAGTTGCATGGTGATGTTGAATTGTTTATTTCCGATACAATGCGAACTGAAACAACTGGCTTAATTTCTGGCAACACCAGCCCAAAGTATGCGTTTGAAGGCAGTGTTAACAGACGGAGGAAACAGGTTAGACAGTTCCAGTGCTGCATTTGTACAATTATTGGGTAAGTATCAAAAGTCTAATGTTACCAGATCATTTTTTAAATATATTTTTAGTTTCATAATAATAACAATTGTCGTCGTGTTGACGTCGTACAGTATGAAACATCTACCAAACAACAGTTCTGCAATAAACGAAGACTTCCCTACTACTAATTTATACTCATTACCAGGAATACTGTATATAGACGACGCTAAGCCCGAGTACCAAGATCCGTATATTTTTCAAAAATCAATCGACGCAGTTAAAAATGATATGTGCACACGTATTGAACTTGATAAAATGACACCAAAGTTGGATACTAATTCACCGAGTTTTAAACACCAAATGGTTACCGCTACATCAAGTAAAGGTTTGCTTTTGTCACAATATGCCCAGGTTGAAGAATTTGCAACACGTAAATATTTCGGGTATGTAAAAAAACAAAAACATAATTTGGCACCAAGCGTCCTGCACATACGATAACATATTTTTCAGGCAATTCGATCAAAAACAAACTTTTTGTAATTTTTCCTAATTTTTAAAGAATATAAATTTTATCCATTTTTATCACAATACGAATATCATTTTTTAGTGTATTATAATATATATATACAACCCAACGAGCAATAAATTATGTATTCTGTTAGTACTCACACACAGGCATACCTATTGGTCATAAATTATTATGCGTCGCATAATTTATGTAAGAATTTATTTCTGTCTTTTATACTGTCGCGCAATTTTAATAATATATTTCCAAATTTATTTATTTATCTCGCAATTATTTGTATTGCAATATCGTTACAAATGTTAACGTGTCGAATTATTTGATAAAAATTAAAACATAGAGATCGAGGATCGTTAATTTTAAAATGTTGATGACACAATTAATTGATCGATATAGATTGACAAGTAACTTTTAAATGGTTATTTGCAATGCAATTATGATCTTGATTTTTCAGTAAAGCAAACGCCCAATTGCCAACAATTTGCCTCAATTTGACCATACCTGGAAACACCTGTCAAATATTCCCTAACGTTACTTGTAACTTTCAAAGTAAATATCGATCGTTCGATGGCAGTTGCAACAATTTCTTGAAACCGACCACATATGGGGTGGCATATACGCCTTTTAGAAGAATTTTGCAACCGGATTATGCAGATGGTAAATATTTTAATGGTTATTGTTTAAAATTGCGCAATTTTCATTAAAGGTATTAGTCAGCCACGAGTTTCTAAAGATAAAAGCCCATTACCATCAGCTAGAACGATCAGTTTGACAGTTCATCGCCCATATTTCCGAGATGACCCAAAGTTTACGGTAATGTTAGCTGTTTGGGGGCAATTTTTAGATCATGACGTAACCGCAACGGCACTTAGTCGTCTTGAAGATGGTAGTTCGATATCTTGCTGTCGCGATGCATCAGTTGAGCATCCAGAATGTTTCCCTGTTCTGTTGTCACCTAACGACAATTATGGTTATAACACCACTTGCATGGAGTTTGTACGATCCGCTCCAGCCCCCACTTGTTGCATGGGTCCTCGTCAACAATTAAATCAAGTATCTGCTTTTATAGATGGATCGGTTATCTATGGTTCAGATACAAATGTTGCTACTAATTTAAGATTGCTGAAGAATGGGTTTTTGAAAATGTACGTTACCCCTGATAACAGAACGCTCTTACCTATATCAAATGATCTTAACGATGGCTGCAATCGTGAGGAGCAAAACAAGCGTGGAAGATATTGTTTTATGACTGGTAGGTTTTCATAAATAAGGTTAATCAACAATTGATGGAACGATTTTTAGGGGACGCCCGAGCAAATGAAAATTTACACCTTACAAGCATGCATTTAATTTGGGCCAGACACCATAATAACTTAGCATCAAATTTATCTAAATTAAACCCTCATTGGAACGATGAAAGGATATATCAAGAATCCAGAAGGATACTAATTGCTCAAATGCAGCATATCACCTACAATGAATTCTTGCACATCGTCATAGGTTGTGTATTTTTCCGTAATTTGGCTGCAATCTTAATACAAACTTTTAGGAGATAATTTGATGGAGAAATACGATTTGCGGCCCCAGACAAATGGATATTACGACGGCTACGATGATCAATTGGATGCGTCCATTGCTAATAATTTTGCTAGTGCGACATTTAGATTTGCACATTCGCTGATTCCAACGTTATACCAATTCATAGGAAATGATTCATCGGATTATATGAAATTACATGAAATACTGTTCGATCCTTTTCTACTTTATGAGCCTGGAGGACTTGATAAAGTGTTAAGAGGTGCTGTACGCACTAAAATTCAAGCTAATGATCCATTCTTCACTCCAGAAGTAGGTTTATCATCTCATGCAATATTTTTCATTTATTGATACGAAACATCAAAAAGTCTAAATATTCGCAAATACTCACAAAATTAAATTAAATTATATTCCACGACAGTTCAGTTTTAATCGAATTAAGCCTGTGGTTCATTCAACTCAAATCACGATTATATAATCAACCATGAAAAAAAAATATTTGTCGTTTTTTTATTTTTCATAGGTATTTTTCCAACATGTTTTGCTATCTAATCTTTAAACAAAATTTATATGAAGATTTTATCGATTTTGCGTTTTTTCAATCTGGAATTTGTAAATAAATTTTGATGCGTTTGCAGTGCCAAGAAATGTGATATTTTTAAAAGGTAAAACAGTGCGTTTGTAATTAAAAAAAATCTTTTCGTTCATATTTGATATCGTAAAATATTACGTGAATATGTTTCTTCAATTTTAAGTGATTCCAATAGAAGTGGTATAATAAAACGTATTTTTAGTTGAAACATCTGATTACAATTGGAGTCGCGTAATAAAATGTTATATTTTTAGTTGAAACAACATCTATTTGAACGCGAAGATGCAAACTCAAACAGAACTAAATTCTGTGGGCTTGACCTGGTATCTCTTAACATCCAGCGAGGTCGTGACCATGGCCTACCGGGATACGTCAGATGGCGGGAACTTTGCGGTTTGAAGAAATCTAGCACCTTTGACGATTTAGCTGGAGATATCGATATCGAATCGTTGAATTACATCCGAAGTGTATACAGGTAAACAAAAACGATAAATTCATTCGGTTATATATAAAAAAAAAACATAAACGAGTTTGTTTTGGTGCAGATTTATTAAAGTCCTCGCTCTATTAATAAATACCGACACAGTGACCCATATACACGTAGAAAGAATTAATAAAAAAAAAGATTTTGCTCAAAAATCGTTAGCTGTATATTTTTAGACGTTGATATATGATTTAGGTAGGATTTAAATACAACACTGTACCACACATGTCTTTAAATACATTTTGTGCAACGGTAGCTATATATTCTTAATTTTCCAGGTCCGTGGAAGACGTTGATCTTTATACGGGGCTTTTGAGCGAGAAACCAATCGGCGGTAGTTTACTGGGCCCAACGTTGAATTGTTTAATATTAGATCAATTTATACGACTAAAAAAGGGCGATAGGTTTTGGTACGAAAATTCTAAGCACACGCACGGCTTTTCGATAAAACAACTCGATGAAATTCGCAAGACGACACTTGCCGGTGTTTTGTGTGAAAATTCTGATAACGTTGAATACATTCAACGCCGTGCAATGGAACGAATGTGGAAAGAAAATGACAAGGAATCGTGTGTGCGATTAAAAGAGATCAATTTGCAGCCGTGGAAAGAAGGATATGTTTCTATTGGGTCCGGAGATATGGCCGTACGGCGTCATGTTGCTGGAACGCACGACATTGTTCGGGATGGTTAGCAAACATCAAAATCGGCTTTTGGGGGAAACGCGTATATGGTCAACGTGAGGTCGATATAGTAACAAGGTAGTCATGTCTCCATATCTCGATGTCCATGAATGTACAAACGTAATTCGTTAGTTCATCTAATTTTTTTTACATTAAATACTAGTTATATTAAAACGATTGTTTTTTTACGATGTATTAAGTGCGTAAACATACAGATATATTAACACACGGGTCTTTAACTTATTAAAATCACGAATTGTTTTTATTTTCTTTTGAGCGAATCCGAGTGTACTTGCGTTGGCGACGAACTAATGCACATGACGTCAGCACTCACTTCTGGCGCTCTATTTTAGGAGCGCTACAAAAGCTGGCATTGGAGAAACTATGGTTAGAAAGATCTACGTATTCGTGCGTTTTCGACTTTTTACAACATTTTTGATATATAGCAACGAGGAGAGTAAACGAAAATCTATTTAATCTTTAAAGTATTTTATTCGAAAATTCAATAATACAGTTAACCTATAAATAAAATTATAATTTAGAAAAATATGCAATACCCTCTGTTTTAACAACAAATTAAATAACTTAAATAGTAAATATACAACATGTACATAATCTCTAATTAAATACATTAATTTCATACATGTATACAAAATTGTCAAATTATTAAAACATTATATCATATTACTCTTAATTTAAAGGCTGTACATTAAATTCTTTGATAAGTATTTTCTTAAATCGTACACCTGCACAAATATACAGTTCTGTCCCCACATATATTTCAAACACACAACCGTAATATACACTATCAAAACCCAGTGTTTTAAATAATTATATTGTAACACTGAGGCTTTGCTAATTTTTTTTGTACTAAAACGTACAGATTTAGTCATACATACACAATATAATTTAAAGTTTCTATGTTAGTTAGGAAGAGTATCAAACAGTATGTCTCTGGCAGATTCTGACAGATGTTCAGGAAACCGTATATCAAAGTTAACGATTAAGTCACCTCTACGAGACGGTTCTTTAGGTAGCGGCAAACCATGACTTTGTATACGTTTAATAGTATTTGGAGTCACTACCAGGTTTGTAAACTGCAGCGGCAAAGTTGTATCAGTCGACATGGTCGGAACACGAACAGTACATCCGCACAAAGCCTGTAACAAAATACATAACATAAAACCCCGAAAAGATGCGAACACAAATACCGTACCTCTTTAAGTGACAACTTCGCCGTGTAACGAATGTCACTTCCTTCGCGTTTGAAATAAGGATGCGGTTTATCTCTTATTATGAACACAATATCAGCAGGAATTTTATTCCTTCCTTGGTCACCCTCGCGTTGGAATGTGATCTTCGTACCAGCCTTCCATCCAGGTTTGACGTTTATAGTCAGCACTTTGTCTTCTTTCTTTGTTGTCCCATCTGCTTGTAACACTTTCCTACTTATTTTCATCTTTTTAGTGCAGCCTTTCATGATATCCTCCAACGACACGTAAAGATCATGCTCGATGGGCGGATCTTGCAGTTTATCCTTTCCCCGACTGGGGCTGTTATGAAAGTTGAACGAGTGGCTCCTAAATGCACCGCCTGGTCCCCCCGGCCTTGTATGCCCCACATTTCCTATACCGAATGGGTCATCGACATCCATACTGTCATCGTTGAAACCAAACATTCGGTTGCCACCACCTCCAAGATCGAAGAAAGCTTGGAATGGACTAGCGTTTCCAAAAAATTGTGCAAACGTCGCTCTTGGATCTCCGTGGAACTTATAAGTGAAGTTGGGGTTACCGCCTGGGCCAGCACCACCCGGAATGCCACTTTTAAGACCTTCCTCACCGTGTTGATCATATATGTCACGCTTTTTCTTGTCTGAGAGCACTTCGTACGCCTCCGCGACTTCTTTAAACCTTTCTTCGGCACCAGGTGATTTGTTCTTGTCAGGATGATACTTCAAAGCTAATTTACGGTACGCCTTTTTAATGTCCTCATCGCTGGCACCCTTTACTATACCCAAAATTTTATAATAATCCTTTCCCATATTACACACGTATATAAACACACGGATTTATCACTTTATACGAAATATTTCAGCACTAAACACAAATAGTTTTAACTTTCACCAGCAACACCTCAAACTGGAATGAACGGGTAGGAAACGCACGCCCCCCATATAAGTAGTACAGCAACAATCTAGAATCATATGGAATAGAATGTGCCAGAAAGAAATTCAACCATTGCCGTCACAAGATTTTAGCAGACAAAAAAATTAAACTACCACGTTTCAACCATACAATTCAAACGAAATAAATACGCGTAATTTGCATATTACACAATTCAATGTGTCTGAACTAAATATAGAGTAAATACCGGTAATGTTATTTTATAATAAACGATGCATTAGCACCACCACTGATTATATCGACTTAATTGTATAACAGAATCCTGTACGTATTGGTTCGAAATTTCAATATTACACTTTATGAGGAACGTTTTCATAAATTCTTCGGTATTGTGCAACTAGTTGAGTTTATCAGATGACTGGTTAGACAAATGATAATTTAAATTATTTTTAACCATATTTTACTGTTCCACTAACGGCGCTAGTGAGCATGAAAACGTTTGGTGGGGATGTTCAAACGAGTCTCGTAAATGAATGAACGAGGAAACCTGCGAATAAAACACTAACAAGTGTTCAAACACAATTATTTTTGTTGTTATTCCGGTGTGAAAAGTCACGTGATACATCCTATTCTGCTAATAGTCGATTACCTCAACCCATATAAGTATTATCGAAACACAACGCGACAAAAGTAACATGCATTTATTAAAAACGTAATTTAGATGCATCTTCGAAGGGTATACGCAATATAATTATTTAAAAATCTATAATTTGACAACGATTTTTTTTCTTGTTTATCCTTATGTGAGATTCACAAACAGTTTAATGAAATAAGATATATATATATACATATATACATACATATATATTTTTTCGGGTAATGAACCGCGTTGTAGAATTGTCCCTGTAAGGGTTATTCCGACGTTTCGGCAGTGTCACAATTGCCATCTTCAAGTTGGTCTTCTTGGTCTAATCGATCTAGAAGAACTGACGTTTGAAGTTACTGCTCCGTCACAGGGCACAACATAGATTTTGAGAACACGAAAACCATAGCTAACACTTCACGACACATATAATACGGGAAGCTATTGAAATAGAAAGCAGCCGCAAAATATGAACAAACGGGATGATGCTCAAAGACTTCAAAGAACATGGAGACCAGCACTTGCTGGCCGGACAAATAGCAAGCCTGCGATACACAAAAAGAAAATATCACCACCCACTGAGCTACAAGAACGACACGGCCCACTGACCCGAAGCCAGATCAGAAACCAAGCATACACATCGACCCGGAACGAAACCACAGGATATAAAGACGGAGCAGTAACTTCAAACGTCAGTTCTTCTAGATCGCTTAGACCGAGAAGACCAACCTGAAGATGGCAATTGTGACATTGTCGGAACAACCCTTACAGGGACAATTCTACAACGCGGTTCATTACCCGAGAAAAAAGAAGAACATATATCAATCCACTCGGACAAGACATCATAACAAAAGTTATTTGTATCGTTGAAATGTTCATAAAACAATATCAACAAGTACATACATAACAAGAAAACGTATTCAAAAACATTACTATTATATACTACAGTGGTTCTATTGAAATTTCTAATAACTTTTGTTTGAAAAGTTTTTTCGAAAAATAAGTCTTTAAGCCGGTCCTGGCTACATCAAATATTATTGAGAGACTTTAAACCCCGCGCGCATGATAATAAGTGACTTTTACCAAATTTACAAATTTTATGGCTTCTGACATTGCTATCATGTGCATGTGTGCAATTAGACAAATACGTATATTTCAAATTATTTAAAAATCGAGGAAGGATCAATCTGATAAAATTATTTCAAACCGCTTTGGCACAAGAAACCGCGAAAATTTCTTTATATCAAACACAATCAGTTGATCTTTAACGACCGACGACTAACGACTTATTAACATATATTTGTAATTGGCGATTAGCTACACGTAAACAAGGAAAATTTGTAGCGTAGCTGTTATCTGGTATTATTGAAACAGATTGTTGATTTTACAATATAAGTGAGGTTATATACCTTTACCGAAATTTATAAAGCGCGATCTATGTTTAAATCGATATAAAATTACAATAAACAAACAAATGTGTACGTACCGAGAACAACTTCGTCGAGTGGGCTATCGTACGAGGTATTTGGTTCCTTGTTGCACAAATCACAATTTTCCCAAGTTCTAAACAATACACCGACAGATACTTCACAATAGTTAATTTTTAAATTAACAATTTGAAATTAAAACATGCATTAACACTTCCCTTGTTCCCTTGTCAAATGCTTAACCGGTAAGTATGACACACATACGATAATCGAAATTGCATATCGAAGGTGACTAAACATCCACAAAAAACAAAATCGTTACGAAATAGTACTTAATGGCGTGTGGACGCTGTCGGTGTTATTTGCGTTTATTTGTATTTTAATTGTAATTATGACAATATATGTGCGCGCAAAGTGTGGAAGATAGCCAGACGATGAAATGCAATATTTTGGCGTTCATGGAATAAATAAGGTAGGAACGCTTATTTCATTTTTTTAAATTGAATGAACGGTTTTCTCTCGAACTTGATATCTGCAGTTTTTATATATGGACCTACGCTTAACAATATTTTTAAGCCCAAGAAAAATACTCACATGGGCGTGCATTCGCGTAACCAAATAATACAGCAAGGAACATGAAAGACAAACAGTAATTAGTGATCATCTATACCGGCCGTAATTAGTATTAACATACCGGGTGCTCCAGCACCCTTCATTGAGAACTTTCGGATCGTGCCTACACCTTCTTTGTCCGTCCCTCCAATTCTCCTCCATTCGTGATCTTCGCAAACACCGAAACGTCAGTTCGTAGTGTCAAAGAGAATAGTTAATGGACATAATCAACCAGATAGTCAAGTCACGTACGATGCACTTGCGTGCCCGCGCCCATTACCTAACCAGAACAGATAAATGGACCACTGGACTCACCTGCCCAGGTTAAACGATCACGCCGCTACCTGCGTATTGCAATATCGCTAGATTGGTTGCATTTGCATGCCTGCACACACAAATCGTCAGCAGACAGCTCGCGTAGCAACAATTCATGTACCCCAGTGCGATCCCACCTGGCAACGTTGACACCTCCGCATTCCATGATATAGGTATATAGCTAGCTATGTCGATAACCTTTACACTGGGAACCCAGTTGCATCTAGCTAGAAAAACAACTGCAACAGCATCAACAGCAACACCACTGTTGTCATCAAAGCAGTTGTCATTTACTGTGTTCTTTTTACTTGAGACTCAGATCATATCAAATCACACATGAGTTGAGTATATCAGATCAGTTCCAACTTGTAAATAAAACAGCATCTTTCCTATCAAATTCTAGATTTCAAATATTACGTTTATATGAAGAAGAAAAAGAATCACGGAATTTATTTTCATTATATTTTGTGAGGATTTATATCATATACTATAACCATGAGTGACTCTGATATAGAAGATATTATTTTGGTAACCCGCGAACATAAAATTTGCGATATGCGCATGTCAATTACTTCTGCGTTAACGTTTAGGGATGTGGCGAACCCGCACGCCACTGTGAGAGCACGACTAATACTGTTAGTGGACCGACCATGAATATATTCTTTCCCCAAACAACCCCACCGCTAGGGCTATTGTGGTATGGGGGAAAGCAATAAACCCCTATGACATTTTCATAAATATTCACTGATCCCTAATATAAGTAAATGCGCATAAAATATGTAATCTTTGATATAGAATAATATACCTAAATGTTTTAAATAATACACAATCGCAACACTATGTTGCATGATTTTATTCAACTAGAAAACTACGTGTATTTCAAATTATTTCAAAATTTATTTCATACGGCTTAGGCATAAGAAACCATGGGAATTTGTTTATATCATACAAAATCAGTTGATCTTTAACGACTAAGGGTGCAATAAATAAAACGCACCTATTTTTGCTTCAATTAAGTATTTTTCTTCACCGACCGCAACTATATCTGTAATTGTTGAGTATATATATGTAAATAAGAAAAAAATGCAGCTTGCCAGTTTTCTGGTTCTTTGTTTTGATTTGTAGTTAGTTATTTTCTTTAATGTTTAGTTATTAACTCATTGCTTTTTTAATTAGCACTTTTTTCCAGTTTCTTAATTTTTAATTTTTTTATCATGGAACGTTGAGAAAGCTCTTATCAGTTTATTTAAAATTGGCCAACATATGCTTTGCATTTACTATAATTTTATGCAGGTATGTATGAGGAAGTAAAATGAAACATAACATTCTTGGAATACATGTTTTAATAGAGTAAAAAAATATCACTAAACAATACACTTTATATAAAAAGCTTTAATTCACGATCACATACCAAAAATATATAAAAAAAATGGAGCAAAATAAGCTATAAAAATTGTAAAAAATAAGGCGGAATAAATTAAACAAATACATATATATTGGATATTGAACGGGGTTGATTAATCTCTATGCAAAGTATATTACCTAAAACATTCAAAATAAAAAAAAAAAATAAGTAATGAGACACAAACGATGTTTCAAACACTTTTGATCTTGTAAAAAGACAAAAACAAATCTATGATGTTTTATTAATTTATAGTAAAATTTCTCTATTTATAAAGATTTGAGGTAGTAAAGGAAGAATAACTCTATTTAATTTTCGGAATCCTTTCAAGTCAATAACCTCTGGCAAAAAATGATATTGTAGACAAATATACGAGTGAAAATCTACGATTTTATCGATAACGTGTTTATATAAATTTTCTGATATATCACTATATATATATATATAATATATAAAGGTGTCTTTTTAGGATCAAAATTTTTGAATATAAAAAAAGATTCACTTTTTAAAAATGTACGTGTAAAAACCGATACATTTAGTATTACGAATTAAAAACCATCGATATTTACAACTACGAATCGAGAAATTAAATTAATTTACTAACAATAAAATATGATTTTCTTACGCCTAACACAATACTAATAAAAAATAAATGTATGCTCAACACTTTGATAAATCCGTTATAATAATCTATATGCACAATTCATATATTTACAAAAAAATATCCAAGTTACAAATATGCATTATATTTTAGGTAAAATAATTAAAAGTAATAGTAACGTATAAATCACTGGACGTGAAGACGATTCGACATAAATGCAGTTTCCGGCACAGTAAAAACCAGACTATATTTGACCAATAATAAAATCTCAACATTCGCTTGAACTAAAATAATAAATAATTAAAAATTTTATTTTTAGTCCATTTACAAACATTTGGCAAATTGCATCGTCAGAATAATTTGATTTATTATTATTATTAGTATTATTAACTATGCTTATCTGATTTCATGAACTATCATTTTTTGTCGCAAATATTTATTACATTTTTAATGAATTTTAATCTATCTAATGAAATAGAATGATCAAATAATAATTTTAAGAGGTTGAATTAGCCAAGCATTTTAAATATTTTCTGGCAAACTAGATTTTGCAGGGCTTCAGAAGAAGGTTTTATTAAAATTTCAAAATTAACACCAATAGAAAAACTACATCGATAATTTTAGTTCTGTAATGAAAACAAATGAAATGTAAATATATAGTTTCATTTTTATGTTCCGAATGTGCAGAACCCCATTTAAAAAGTTCCTTCACCAGGAAAAGCAAGCTCAAAAATATAAAAATGCAAAATGATCAGATGCAGTAAAAAAGAGGAATTAAACATTAAAGGATGTGTCAGGTTTTAATAACAATTCACTTTTTTATAAATAATAAGTATCGTAATAAATATATTTATTATTAAATATGATAGGTCAAGAAGAAGCATTATGTTAGTTATAATTTGATTTGTTTATTTTAACACCAGCAATATAATTGTAGATGTAATGAAAAATATATAATAATGAATGAAAGCAATTTACTAATACTGTTAGAACCAATAAAAAGTAATTAAAGCTAAACCACAATTAATTAATTATCAGCCAAATACACCTGGAATAGGTTCTGTTAACTTCTATATTAAAAAACTAAGCTAACCGGACCGAACAAAAGTGCGCTATATAGGTGCGCCACTGCGCGTATACACTGTCCAAGAGTCACGTCCCTTCAGCGTAGCGAGGCACTCAGGAAGGAAACTAGCAGCCACTGGAGGGTAAGTACGCGTCCAATCACAGTCACCTGATCGTGCGCCATATCACAGTTAACACGCTCACGAACACCCACATGCCTTCGCTGGCAACACACATCCTAAACGCAAAAACTATGGTAAAAATTCTCCAGAGAACAGGAACTGTTCTAAGCATGTGAGTGTGCCATGCGCATGGAATCAGGGCGCGAAGGTTCGGGGCAGCAGGGGATCAGGTGACTGACGAGGTCAGCAAGCTGAAGTTTCTTCTCCTCCTAACGTATATGCCACATTTTCTAACTTATGTGCTAAATGCGATCGACGGCAGTTCATATCATTCTTCAACGTATCTATTACCTGAATAACAAAACAAAATATAAATTAATAACGATCGACAATATTTTTGTCATTAAGTAAGATTTATAACACGTCTCAAGTCCAAAGATTTTTATTACCACATTACCAATAACGTGATTAGTAATTAATTAAGATGTATCAGAGAAATTGTTAAATATTACTTAAAAAAATAATAAAAAGTAATATACTCACCGGTTCCCTATATTTAGTAACATAAATGTAGAGTTCTTTTAGAGCCGCAACTGTGTCAAACTCGTCTGCTTGTTGGGCAGAAAGTAATTGCATTGCCGAACCCATTTCTTGATCTGTTATTGTTGGCAGTAATGCCACTTCACTATAAAATTTTGAAACCATATCTCTATATCGAGGAATGTCCTATAATAAACAAAAATATATTAAATATATATTATATACAATTATATAGGGGTCATCACATACAAAAAATTAAATTTTCAAAAAAAAAAAATGACCCAAGCAACCAGTGATGGATCCTATCTCTTAAATACTAACTTACTTTTGCGAACAGTAATTTATTCGAAGGGGAATCTTTTCCTAGCCGATGTTCGGTAGTTGAGCATGAATCCATAAAAGTTTGCGCAATAACAGACAAACAAGAATCCAGAGTTGTCGTCTTATTAATATCGAATATAAAATCCGGGTTTTTAATGAAGTTAACCCAGAACCTAAGAGGAAGACTATTTGATTTCCAAGCGTGTACCACTTCCGGGTCTTGTATTCCGTGTTTCCTTGCAGCTTCGTCCAATAAATCAAATAACCATTTAACGGCTGGTGGCAGTGTTTCGTTTACGGTCAAAATTGTTAGAAAGAAATCATCGACGAATTTCTGTATCGTTCCTTTCGTCGATAAAAGCCTAGTTAAAAATATCTCCGGGATGGCTTTGTGTGTTCTTTCTATTGATTTGCTATTAGGAAAATGTTGGTCGTCCACCGGTTTGATCAAGTGGTAGATTCGTAAATTTTGTCCAGTTTCTATGTCTCCGTTTGTTGCTATTATCGGCGATTGTGTGTTATTAAAATACATCCCCGATACACCTAAAAATTTAATTTTAGTTATTGTTTATATGTAAAATTAAACATTTACAATTATGACACGGTTGTTTGCAATTATTGAAGCTGTCGTTTTGCCTGGAAATTAATGACATGACTGCACTCTCTTTAACGCCATAATGAGCCAACGTGTTTAATTTTTTCCACCCGTTTATTGGTTTCGTTGTTAAATCTTCGTCTTGTAAGGTTAAATGGCCACCTCTTCCATGTCTCCATTCTAAAAAAAAAAAAAATATTGCATTTAATTATTCACAGTTACAAAAATTTTAATTATTACCCAAGTCAACTTCATGTATTGATGGCCGCAAAGAAAACGGAGTATTTTTAAAGAGAGCATCCAGGATCTTCGATTTGACTTGGCTGATGGTATCACAATCGAGCACTTTACATTGTATTTTCTCATCCAGGTCATCCTGGACGATGTGGAGCGTCTGAAAACAAAGTATATCCTATTTTTCATTTATTCTGGTTCATACAAAACTTAAAATATAATCATTTAGATTAGTTATTGACAAAAGAAAAATTTGCACTCACCACAACGTTGTGTTCAATTTGTTCTCGAAGTAATCGCTCTTCAGACAACGAATATCTGGCGTCATGAGTTATAGCATCAACCAATCCTTTTTCTATTTGATGTTTGATGGCTTTAAATAGCAAAAATAACGATGAACCCGCGTATTCTTTCAAATATGAATACATGCACAGAGCCATCCAGTTCGTCAACATTTTTTCAACTACGCTTTCGGTCCTGCGCAGCATCAGCTGTGGGTGTTTCGTATTCACGGATTTGTCGATTAACCGCAGTAATAGACATTTAAGAATATCGGTTGCATACTCCATCTTACCCATTAATACTACCATTAATAGAGACGCGACGTTTACTCTGAAAATGCAAATATAAGTATGTCAATTAAACATAACAACGCCATTTATAACTTACTTGTCACGAATGTTAAAAGACTTTTGAGACTCTAAGACTTCTATGAACGTCAATATGAAATGTTTATTGTTTATAAGTTGTTCGAATTGTAGCATCGCTGTGTCGTAGTTTGTTCGTGGACCATTTATTCTAACCTATAAACATTAAATTATAGTCAAGTTTTTAACATAATTTTCGTTTCGTTATTTTTATTATAATTATTATTTCTGATTTTTAGCTTAGCTTTTATATTTCTCGTTAGTTTCTTTTTGGTTTTGATTTCTATTTTATGAAATGGTGTATATTTGATTGTTTACAATTTTCTAGTTTTCTCGCCACGAATATCTTAATTTAAAATCACATACCTTCGGTGCATTCAAAATAGGATGGTCGCTGACGCCAGGAAAGAAAACCTTCATAATATAACTCGTGTGATCCAACGTTGGTATTCCCGAATTTTCCAAATCCGCCGTGAGGTCCGTCATATCCGTTTGCAATTCTGCAAACGCTGTGGACATAAAAACTTACAATCTTGACAGAAGACGAATTCTATGCATTACCCAATTTGCACTCGAACCGAACATTGCTTTCCAGTGTGTCCATCTGAATTTGTATTCTCTTGTATTCCCGCTCAGCCTGCGTAGATTTTCTTCGGTATGCAATCAAGATACCAAGAAAGAACAATACGAACATTACTATGCCGACGGCAATCATAGTAATTGCTTCGGGAGGCAAAGTAAACGGTTTTAGAACATCGTAACGTAAATATCCTATTGGAAATCTTAAACTCTTTCCAACTCTTACAACAACCAGTGGTAAGTTCGTATCAGTCTAAAAAAAATACAAAGCGATTAAAATGTGGTTTTACGTCGATCGTTTTAAAATATAAAAAAAGTGAAAAGTTTCAAGAAGAGATGCATGTGTTGCAGTTGCCTGTTCTGACAATCTAATACAGACATTTGTTTTCATTTGGAGTATTATGATTTATATGCAAAACTTTGTATATTTTAATAAAATTTGAAAACAATGCAGGTTAAATGTATATTATAGTCTCATGATATGAAATTATCACTGTCTTTTTTATAATTACTACAGTAACTATTAAAACTAAGATCAAATTATGAGTAAGCGAAAAGATATTTGTTTTGATAATGTGATTTATATCTAATATTTACAAATATTTAATTTAAGCAAATAACTGCTTACCTTAAGCCCATTTTCGTCCGTGTTCGGGGGTTGTTGCTCGGGTGGGGAGCAAACTAATTGTGTCATAGCCAGACTTGTAACGTTACAAGCTTTAGATCCAATTGTAACAACGACGTCGGTCTCATCACTAGCCATATTTAAATTTTCACCCTCTATAACCAAAGTATCGCCTTTATAAAGTTTTATTTGATTGGGAAATTCGAAAAATTTCGGATCATCAACGTACAACAGCTGAGTTCTTATATTAGAAAAATGTTTCTCAAGATCTCGAACAGCAACAACGTGATCCATGATAAATCCTATTCTTAATAACAATTGAGATTCGGGCAACTGAAAAATAAATAATGACGCATTATGTGTAATAAATACGAACCAGTTAAATCTAATAGATTGTTTTTGAAATATTAAATTAATAAGACATTTATTTAATTAAGGATTTGGAGTAGGCGTATACGCTAAGATAGATTTATCTGGCTTTATATGTTCGGTCTTTACCTTTACAGCGGCATGTTTGCGTAATGATCGCGCCATTCTTAAGCTAGCTATAAAAAAATGTCGATTGACAGCAGGACTAGGGCATTCCATTTGAGTTGCACTTAAAACAGTACAAACTGTGCGGTTCAATGCGACAGGGTCACTGTTAGAATAAACCTCCATTTCTGGCTTCTGTACACTATCCAAATTAGTTCCATGCACGAAAATCATTCTACCACCGGATGCGAAACTTTTCAAAGGTTTAATTTCCATGATGGTGGGGTCCTGTGTGTAGTTAAACGGGTTACCTTCCAAGGTGCGATTAGCACCGTCGATACTAAGCGTCAATTTTCCAATGTTGACCGGCCTGGAGGCTTTCGAAGTGATGCACGTTAATCTACTACTAGACGCTTGCGTTATATTAACTTGACATAAATACTCGTCCAAATATGCAGTTATATCCGAGCCGATGTTTAAATATTGCCCGGTTATCGCCAACTGAGTTCCACCGGATTGTGGACCCACTAGCGGAAAAACGCCCTCTAGTCGTATATCCTTGTAACTAAACTCAACTGATGACTCTGTATAACCGGCCTCGTTTCCAACTATAATCGGAGCTGTAATTTCCGCGTCAGACGGACCTGTTATACATTGAATTTTCACTGATACTTCGTAATTGACTAGTTCACAGGGCACGTTTCCTATTTTTATTTTTCCTTTCACGTCGTCGCGTTTTAATCCTAAATTACTACCTTCGATTGTTACCAATGTTCCACCTTCTATGGGTCCACTTAATGGTTTAATCTGAAAAGAAATAAAAATTAATAATTTTTAAATTGATTAAATCTTTTTGTATTGATTGGTTAAGTTAAAGGCCGCTACGTTTACGCCGTGGAAACGGTACGAGATACGACAAAATTGCACATAATATTTGTTGAGAATTAAAGTTCCTAACGAAAACCCGTTTATGTATTAATTGTAGTTTAGTTAAATATTTTTCGAATTTGGACGCCTCCCAGTTCTAAACTATAACAGATACCATCCCCGGGTTTTCGTTAGACAATTTAATTCTTTACGACTTTGTTTATTTGTTATTTTCATATTTTTCATATTTTGTTATTGCACGGGCACGATATTTTAACGTGAAATAGGCGAAACCATCCAAAGGAATCGTTCCAAATTCGCATTTTTGCGGTTTTATAATTTCATGAAAAAAAAATACTCCTTAAAACTTAATTAACGTAGTCTACCACTATTATAAATCTTTCTGCCCCGACTGAAAAAGTCCGTTTGATTGTTTCGCGCGTGTTCGACTCTGAACGCGGCAACGTCTGTCAGGTAAACGTCACCTGGTCCTACGATTCTAAAGCGAACTGCAACGTTTTGTTCGATACGCTGTACGAACGATACAAGACAAAATTGTACGTAAATAACAAAAAACATTTTTCGACTCCCACTTCTAAAACCGGTTTCTGTTACGAAATTTGATTCTCTACAACTTTGTTTATTTATTTATTTTTTTCATATGTCATATATGATGAGGGTGGCTTCACAAAACATGATAATTATTTATTAATTAGATGATTTTTAATGAATTGTAAATTGTTAATTTATTATGACTCATTACCAGATGATAAAACTTAAAAAATTAAATCATGAAAAAAATTACTACAAAAAAGGACTACTCATTAGAACTTGATCCACCTGTCTACTCCACTGCAATCCACCTAGTCTACTGCAGAATATTATAAAACGATAACGTCTTTCTCCTCACCACCTTCTTCGATACACTACGACAAAATTGCACGTAAATAAAGTTATAGACAATCAAATTTCCCAAACCGGGCGAGGTATATTTCAAAACATTCTCGATTTTGAACCCCCCGCTTCTAAACCATTATAGATGTTGTCCCGGGGATTCTGTTAGGTGATTTAATTCTCTGCAGTGTGTATTTAATTTTTTATATATCCTGCCTATTGGCGCTTATTCTTCAGGTAATCTATTCATTTTAAGCTACGATTTTGTCGCATCTGTCACCCGCGCAGCGAAATTCATTTCGTTAATATTTAGAGGCTGCGTGCATGGCGTACTTTCTTTTACTGATTAACATATAGTTTTCAAAAGAAAAAACTACAAGTCGAATACTCAGAATACCTGCTTTAAATAATGTGATTTATGGAGCGACATTGACGTCAATGAATCATTGAAAAAAGCTACCACCAACGGATTGATCATTATCTTAGTCCTTCGAGTCTATTGCATATTATGACATCGTCAAATGCCACTGCGTTTCGTTCGATACGCTGCACAAACGCTACAAAATTGCGCATCAATCATGTATAGAATTATTTAAAATAAAATCCGTGACGGCATATGTCTATGAGTAATAGTTTAGAAATGGCAAGCGTTCAAAGACTTCTGTTTCTAAGTTAGCTATCACGGCACGTGTGACATACGACGTCACAAACTATGTTAATTATGGGTTAATTACGTTATTTTTAATGAATCATACTTTCAAATTGTTAACTCAATTATAATTTTCTTTTGAATTGTTTCGTCATATTGCAATATCTGTTTAAATATATGTGGTATTTGGTGTCCGGAAAATTCGTCGTGAAAAGTTCATCGTTTTGAAAATTCATCATGTGAAACTTACAGAGTTAAAATTGTGATTGGATTGGGTTGGGTTGGGTTGAGTTGGATTGGGTTGGGTTGGGTTGGGTTGGGTTGGGTTGGGTTGGGTTGGGTTGGGTTGGGTTGGGTTGGGTTGGGTTGGATTGGGTTGGATTGGATTGGGACTGAATTGGGTTGGGTTATATTTCTTTTTTACCATTAAGTATTCCTACGATGATTTTTTTCGTAAATCGTAGTATTTTTAAGAGCCAAGCAATTCAAATATTTGAGGACGTGATTATATTTTTGTTAATAACCAACGAATTCAAATATACAAGGACGCAATTTTGCGATCACAAAGAATTATTTTTCATGATTGTGATTGTGAAAAATTATCAACTAATGTAATATTTTGCGGATAATCCTCTACTCATTAATGAAAAGAAACAAATGCATGGTAACTAGATAATTTAGGATAATTATAATTACCATATCAATCCTTGGCTTAGGACATTCAGAATGAGGTGTTAATTGACAGGATTCACTGTAAGTGCACGTACTGCCACACCACGTACATTGGTACTTGGAATTTCTGGTAACGCATAAAGAGCAATCGGCGTGTTCCCGATGTGATCCCAAAATGTCACATTTGTACAAAATAACAGTCATCGAATCAATGTGATGGTTACGATTCCACACCACCCTTACACTGGCTTTGTATTCCCCAGAGTTTTCTTCATATGAGTACTAAAAAAAAAGACACAGTATTATAAAATTTAAAAAAATAAATAAACTTACGATTCTTTTTTCGCAAACGATGTATTTGTTGGATTCGACTCGCGCGGGTACCAACATCTTCGCGTCTTCAATATTTGTAATGCATTGGAATCCTGTATGGCCAGCTTGTGGATGCGGGAGATTCTCAACTTCAAACACCATTTCTTTCGGCACGTTGTTGGGTAGTAATATGACATTTTTGCTTTTAAACCGCGGGCAAGAGTTAACCCCGTGATTTAACAGATGATCATTTGCCTGCAAATGTAAATGTAATAAATCGAGCTACCGTATAGATAATATTCCTTACATTTTCCCCACTGATAACAGTTCGTTGACAAGTCGAGGTATTGTGTGTACATTTGTTCTCATATATGCACCAATTGCAAGCCCACTGCGATTGTACACAATCCATGCAAGTCGAATGCCTCGAACAATCGTAATATGCAAAGTTTCGCGAAACAAAATCTTTATTGGTTTCCGACGACCGGACGCTAAGCGGAACTAAGTCGTGATCTATTCTTGAAGGAATCTGCGGCCTACTTGATATTTCAGGTGTTGGACACGAAAGACCATAATCTGTTACGTTGGCATCTATAGGTTCGGCGTTGCCGAAAACGCATTTGTATTTAGCACCGTAGGGAAGTTCAGGAAGCGTTCTTATAGTTAGTTGGACGGTTGTCATTTGATTTATTGGTATACGGTCCGGTAGCACTTGTTCAAAATCTATACATTGTTGGCCTGTACCCAACGATAACCAACGTGGTGAACTGTGTGAGGCTTTTTGACACGCACTTCTAATTGTACATCTGGAATTAAAAAAAAGGTATTTTCATCGTAAAGTGATTAAAACTCGGTAAAATGAGGTACATTGTGAACTTTAATAGTGATTTTTTTACAAACTTTATCAGGAACAACTTTACAAAAAAATGTTTTGAAACTGAGATAAAAAAATTACAATGAATTGTTTTCCAGGATATTTTTCTTTAAATTGATCTAATTAAAGGGTAGTAATTAACTTAAAAATATTTATCGAACGTCGAATAAACACTGATAGAAAACAATTAAACAATTACAGTGAAATAAAACAATTGTACCCGTCCCCGTCAATTTACATGTAAACGAATTGAATTTCCTTAGATGTCTAGTTCATTACAGAAACTAAATAACTAACACAGTCGTTTTTATTTTAAACTAGAGCCTGCGTTGCAAAACGTGCATTAAAAACGTAACGAACGTGAAAAAAAAATATTTTGTTTAACTTTAATTTAAGGTGCCTTTTACACGCCAGCCTGTGCGATCTTATTTCTCTCTCGGCAATTTATTAACAATTAATCAAATAAGACAATAAACAAACAAAAGGTAATAATCCAATTGTTACGCTCAAATAAATTAATGGGATTAAATTATGTTTCAATTCAACAAAAAGCTCTTAACCTCTGCCTTGCAAGCTATCTGGCGTCATGGACCGCAACTATATAGTTTAAGGTCAATTCAAACTAGAAGTGCTCACGCACTATAAACGAGAGAAATGTACCTTTTATAAATTCATGCTATTATCGAATTTTCAACGCTGATTTTTTTTTTAAATTGGTTAATCGAATATCTGGAGTTTCATTACTTAATTAAATTGCTTTGCATTGTTTCCATACAAGACGTCGATAACACAACTTGACCTCTCTAGATGCAAACATGAACACGATTATTACGAATATAAATTAATGGTAATATAAATTTAATAAACCTTACATTGCGTTATCAAGCTAGCGTTCCAGGCCTGGTAGATTGAATTATAAATCTCAATCATGTATTTATTTTAAAAACTTTGACATCGTGAACTTTTTTAATCATTTAGTATATATTTTGTTTGTTGGGATTCGATCAAAAATTATTTATACAGTACATGTTTTTTCTATCGTTATTTTTATTTGGTTTTCTATTGATTTTAATTATGGTTAAAATTATTCAAAAGTAAGCATTGTATTTAGTATTATTGGGCCCTGGTGCGAAAGAATCTCTATTATTACAAAACTTCGTTCTAAAAACATTGGGCTAGACATAAATGAAGTTCGATCCTTACAATAAAAAAATTAAACATTTTAGGCAAATTTCAATCGAATCACCCCTATAAACTTTTTAATCTTAAATAAAAAAGCACTAATTAAAAAAATAAAAATATCCAAAATAAAAACTTACTTCTTTTCCAGCGAGCACCATCCACAATACGGATCCTTCGATTCTAAACAAGCAGAACAATTGCTGTAGCTGCTGCAGTGTTCCACGTTAATTTTTGATATCTGTAAGAAATAAATATTGAATTTCTTGATATTATTATTAGATGAATGGAAGTGAAAAAAAAAACAACAGAAGCAGAAAAGTTGGTATACGGGGGGGGGGGGGGGGGGGGGGGTAACGCTTTGCAAAACTTTTAAAGTAATCGTTATGGTGAGATAAATCAGACGAAAGAAACAAAGGGTATTTCGGAGACATTAAAAAAACTATATATTCATGTACTTTAATTATAAAATACCACCCCCTAGCGGCACTTTAAATTAAATTAAGACGATGCAAATAAAAGCGCGATAAAGTACGCGCATTATTTAATTTCAGTTTCTTGGCGACTTAATCAACTTACAGAAAATAAAACCAGGCGTGATTCTGAAATAAAAACAACTAAATAAAACTAAAATAAATTAAAATTATAAAAATATTATGAAACAAGGACAATAAAGAAGAAGAAAAACGAAAATTGAAGTAAAAATAAACAAAAAAGTAAATGATATCACAAAAAGTGAAATCAACAGGCGAAAATATAGGAGCTAAAAATATCCGAAACAAATAAAACTATTAAATAATAAATTGAAAAAAAAACAAATAAATCAAAAGTAGTTTTCTTTTGATTTCGAAATTTTCGTACGTTTATGTTTAGGATTTAATTTCATTTAATTTTGCGAAAGTTTATAATCGTTTTTAATTATTCAGTCAAAAAAATAGTAACAAAATAATATAAAATCATAAAATAATAAATTGAATTCAAACGCGAAAGACTAAAGTAAAACAATCAAAAACTGAGCAAATGATAACAACGAGAACAAATGTTAATGTGCCGTATTAACGCCGTCTAGACGTTAATACGACATTCGTGCTGCGATGCAGTTACAGAGGTCTAACAGTATTTTTGAAAATTATATAATTTTATATTTTTGATAATTTTAATATTTTTCGTTTTGTTTCTGGGCACAACTTGATCCTTATAATTTTGAGTGGACATTTATTAGTATTTTAGAATATTCTAAATTGTATAAATATTCAATAATTGTCTTAATTGGTATATTGTCACAATTGCAATAAAGAATATTTTAATTTTTGCAAACGTTTTCAAGAAATGTCAATGTAAAAAGTTGCCAGTAATGTCAAAAAATGTCATAAAACCAAAAAAATCAAGAAATGTAAAAAATTGTGGAAATTGACATTTACATTAAACACCGAATAAACACAAAATAAAAAAGGCAAAGTTGTTAAAACTGTTCAGACTTGTAACTAACTTCGCAGCTGTCGGCATGAGGTCACTTTCTTTGAAAATAAATTTCGGCGAATACAATAGGTGATGACGAAGCGTTTCGCCCTTCAGGGCTCATCAGACCACCACACATACTTCGCTAAAGGTGCACCAAGCCATGCAAGTATTATTGACAGAATTGTTTGTCACTCGTGCTCGCATGACTTGATGCACTTTCAGCCAATGTAAGTTTGATGGTGTGATGAGCCATGAAGGGCGAAAGATCCGTCTTATGGTATTATGATTTTTCGACAATAACGACGTAACAAAGAAACCCAAACAAACAAATTAAATTAGAACTAGAAGTATAAGAAATAAACGTTGTTTTCCATTTGTTTCATTTCCATGGTAATTCCATTAATATATTTTCTTTGTATTGTTCCTATTTATTAAATTTTAGTTGCACTCGTCATTTTTGTTTCAACACATTTTCACTTGTTTCACGTTATTTATTTCTTTTTAGATATTTTCATAAACTGATTTTTGAGATATAACTTTCTTAAATATTTTTTTTATTCACAATCCATCTAGACGCAAATACCCACACACTTTTACTGCTACATAATTGGAGAGGTCTTCACTAAAAAAATGCTATTACTGTAATGAGGATATAGAGGACGAAATAGCTGCATAGCCTTAATACATTCGCTGAAATTTATTTTCATTTATTTATTCAGTTGTTAAGTTAATGTGATTCATGCTTCACTTTCGTAGTTGCGTTTGATTTCCATTGAATTTTGATTGGTAAAATGGTTTCATTTTCATTTCTTTTTCTGTAGTTTACGAACCTGAAGGAAGTAATGATTGGTGTGATGTTTAATTTGAAGCATTTCAAGTTTTCTTCGTTCTCATTGTTCATTTTTGTTGCTATTTTAAAAATTTAATTTGCACCTGAAACTTGGAAAATAACATTTCCGGGGATACATTCGTTCTTAGGTATTTCATTGGATCGTTTGTACTTGTTTTGCTGTAAGTACTGCCATTTGTGACTTTACGTGATGTTTCACATGTTTATTTATTCATTTGTATAGATTGTATTTGTTTTGATGTGCATTGTTTCATTTTTACGTTCATTTGCTTGCTTCATTTTCGTTTCTGCGTTCGATTTCGTAATTGTATTTTCGATTGGTAGCATAGCTTCATTTTTATTTGTTTTCCTGTAACTTACGAAGCTGAAGGAACTCGTCGATGAGATATAATTTTTTATGTGGTGTTATTAATTTGAAGCTTTTGATTCCGTTTTTTTTTCCTCATTTGTTTGATTCTTGGTCATGTTCGTTGTTACTTTATCATTTTTACTTTTTTATTGCGTACAGCTTTCAACTTTGTTGCCATTTTAGTTGTTTAACTTTCACTTTGAAACTGCGATGGTTTCAACTAGCAACAACATTCCTTCGTAGCTATTTCATTAAATACTTTCCAAAATTTGTAGGATTCATTGTTAATTATTTTTATTTATCATTTTTCTATTATGTACCTACAGCTTTCAATTTTGCCATTTGAGTTGTTTTATTTTCACTTTGACAGTGCGATGGTTTCATTTTCAGGGATATTGTTTGGGGGTTTTTCTTTGTGTCGTTTGCTACAGTTTGTTTTCAGTTGTTTGTAGGAGTAACGTAAAATAGGTTTAAGCTTATTATTACCTGTTGATTTTTCTATTTATGTTTTTATTGTTTAGTTTCCATTTGTTTTGTTATGTATTGGTATTTTGTGTAGTTGGGGTGCAAAATTAGTTCAAAAATATTAATATTATATTATATTAATTAAAATTTAAATATTTACCTTAGAAGTAGAAAGTACGTAGAGGTAATCACCGGATGGTGAAAGTGTCGTGTCCGGAAGGATCGCATTTCCAACATCAACGACAACTTCCTCGTATTCCGCAGGTGTAGCTGCTGACAAAAGCACCTTCTTTAATCTTCCATCGGTCGTCCCCAAAAATGCTAAAACGTGTCGACCGGTTGTCGCCGTCGCAAGAGCTGATAACGAAACGTTCGGGAAACTTAACGCAGCTGTCTCGACTATCGGCGAATTGCCACTAATTTTTAATCCAACTTCACAAAAATTAAGTATGTTGCCTGCGTTTCCGGCGCTGGGGCATTTTCCATCTTGTATGGGACCCGATACATATCCCATGTTACGGTACTTTTCACTGCCGTTGAAACACATGTGGATATTTTCGTTAAACTTCGCTTCGATCTCGCGTAAAGGGTACAGACAAAGTGCGGAATGTGGCAGAGGTTCGTTAGTGATACCTCGGGCTGGTCTAAACGCAGCCACCAAAATTAATTCACCGGGTGATAAACCTAACGCAATGGCTAATTCGCCGTTTGCGGTCGAAAGTTTTGCGTCTTGCACTAAATTATAATTTTGATCACCAACAAGACACTGTAACGTCACCTCTGTATAACTATCGTAATTAGCATCGTTCGTACAAGTCCTCGCCAATCTAGAAACATATCCCAGCTCTTCTTGTTCCGGGAGGTGCGATTGTTTCTGGACCAGCACGAAATACGCAAAGTCGCTTGCATTAAATCCATAAACGTATTGCACCAGGAAGTGATCTCGATATTGGACGTCGATGGTTAGCTGAGATTGCTTGCTAAATGAAAACTCGGCTAAGTCGAGCGAGTCAAGATCTCGACTCGATATTGCAGGCACGTCGTGTCGATATTCTGCATTGTTTGTGAATGTTGTGCCCACGTACATGATATCAGATCGCGCCCAAGGGTTGTAACGCCGAGGACCAATATAAGCATACGAGGAAGCAATCGGATCATTTGCTGCGATACTTATAGGTACAAACTCCGGTGTTGCGCTTATATTACTCAGCTTGTATTTGTAACAAGCTCCCTGCGAAAGTGACCCGCACGAGATTAATTCCCTAGCTTCAGGTTCGATCAGCAAAATTTTATTGTAGTTGTCCATAAGCGACGTCGGAATGTCCGAGCTTTGACAGCCGGTGGCATGGCACAAAGGACTGTCGTTTTTTGGTCCCGTTGATACTAAATGTTCAAGTCGCAGATTCGAATCTAATTGCAGAAGACGATTCTTCGCCGCGGCGAATAGGTGACCCCCCGAGTGATCCACTGCCAAATGCGAAAATAGAAGTGGCGCATCGGCGGGGCCCGGGTACTGCGCCAGGAGCACACCCCCGTAAGCGCGGCCCCATAGCCCCGCCAAAAGCAGTAACCAAAGATTGGCCACGGCTCTGGCCCAAGCCACCGCTCCAGCGTGAGCGGCCCTTACAACCATGGAGATGTTGCCCAGTGCATGCCCCAGGCGCGCACAGGCATAACCTCACACCGCATCACTAAAACAAAAGAAAATATATATTATAAACAAGATTTTATTTTAAATAATTTAATTAGTTGTTATTAATAATATACCAAAAGATTAGAAATAAAATTCCACATAAATTGAAATAGTGTAAACAGTAAAAAAAATTCCAGAGTACATTTCTGCTAACCGGTTAACGTTCGTTTGAAAATCACGACCTTTGACAGGCTGAGTCTAACTTTGGCATTATGTCGTTGCTATAACTTAATATGATAATCAAGTCACCAAGACTGACAAAATCTATGATATCGTATTTAATGGCAGAGGTGGAGGAACAGTCGAAACGATGGAGATCTCCTAGCAAATTTGCGCCGAAAAAGGGACACATTAATTCCATCAACTTGAAAGAAGTTTTCAAATAAAATATCTTTAACTTTTATGAGACCTCGTACCGTTTTCGAGATATGGAAAAAGGTGATTACCAAACCATCACTTCCTGTTGATATTGCTTTAAAAATACACAGTAAAACAACCGGATTTGTCAAAGAAAAAAGTGCGTTGTCATCTTCCATCATGACAACGCTCATAAACCATAAAAATGATGATAAAATTTGATGAATTGAGTCACCAATTGCTTCCTCATCCACAATTGTTTCCAAATTCACCCCGTTTATGAATTTAAATCTTGGCTTTAATGAGATCTTCGTTGAGAAATCGTTCTATGCCGATAGGATCAAGAAATAAAAAAAACGTATGGAGCTAAAAAGAAACTTTGTTGCCAAATAAATTCATTTTGCGGATTTTTTTTCCTCGCAAACGCTAGTTGTTTATCACTCTGCCCTCACGTGCCCCTATTTTCATATTTTCTAAAAATAATGTTGCTTTTCGCAAATTCTCCAACTGGATTGTTAGTTGTATTGATTGCAAATGCATTGTTGGCTCCCACGTTCAATATGCAGAAGAAAACTACCAGCAACCATTGTCTTGTATTTCGAGTAACGTAAGACGTAATCAACCTGTCAACTACATCAACCCCGTTCATTGTGGTGTTGTAAAACGTAATTATCTATGTTTTTTTATATTTCGTCACCGTTGGCATTGACAAACAAATATTTTTTGATTTTTTTTTTTGACATACGATGTTATCATATTTTAGTGCCTTAGTTAAGAATTGTGGGGATTCACTTATATTCGTAGTAAGAATTATTGCTTGTAGAAGCCCATGGAATATATAAGCGTCCTATAACTAAAAAAAAAAAAATAACATTATTTTTCATGAATCAGAGGAATAACCTGCGAACGTTGTATAAATAAACGAGATCTATGAACGTATTTGAAAATACACAAGTCCGCAATTGTACGGCGAGTACTTGGAATATCAAAAATTTTCGAAAAAAAACTTGTTTATTAAAGATAGGAAGGAACACAAACTAAAATACTAACAATAACTATAATTATAAAAATTTAACGAAACCTCACAAACCCCAGCCCGTCAAATTATTGATTAATTAAATACGTAAATTGCTTCTAAAAATTTCCCAGATTATTACGTGTTGCTTACATTTGTCATGATTAAATGCTCATTTATTTGCAGCGTACCCGATGGACGGGTAAAAAATTTCTTATAGGTCTTTTTTATGCAACAGCGTCCACTGGTTCGCATTGGTCGCTACGGAATCTTCATTGTTACCCATTCCGTTCACTCGATGTATCCGTGCGATGAGAACAAGCATCTACCCTTTTATACTGTAAATTAAGGCTCGTTTGGCGATTTCGCATGAATCGGTCGTATGCGCGTTGCGCTTCGATTCCCCGCAATAAAAAAATATTTAAAAATAAAATTGAACGGCGTTTTAAAATCAATGTTAATATTTCACGTTTCGTATGCAATGAGATCAAACCTTACATCATAGCTTAATCAACGCAATTAATTGCGTTGACAATATTTGAGTTGTTTTGCACAACGTAATTGCCGCAATTAGCCACGCTATTAAATAACATAAAAGCAATGCCGCAGAACTAAATGGCAAATTCGTTATTAAAACGTTTATTCAGATATTAGAATCGAAAGTCGCGAAATAATAAAACGCAACTTTTTGATTTTGAAAAATAATAATTTAATCTTTTTTTTAAGTTGAAGAAGGAAATTGCGAAGCTCTGTAATAAATATGCCTCACATAAAAGTCGTCATTTATAAAAGGTGAGGTCGTTAAAAAAAGATTACTTCCTACATCTGTCCCGAAAATATTCAAAGAATTCGAAGGTCGGACTTATTTAAGGAAAGCAAATTGGCCGTTTCCATTTATTCTGCATTTACAATAATAAATAACGAAGCAATATTTTACAATGACATGACTGCGATATATTTAATAAATTCTAAGCGAAGCCCGCACCACATTTTCAAGGTTCATGATTTTCACATACGGATGTAGAACATTGTTATTGCAATTTTTATAAATATGCCGCGAAACCGTAATCCGTTGTTATTACATTTTAAGCGACTTCGTGGTGGGTCTTTGAAATTCATTCCTGAGACAATAAAAATGTTAAAACATAATACCTTTTTTAAATAAAGCCAGAGAGCAAACCGCCGTAAAAAGTTAACGCTGCATGAAGTTTTAATAAGATAATAAAGGAATACTGCATATCATCCAATTTTAAATTTATGTATCATATGAGGCGTCTAAAAAAGATTAAGGAAAATAACAAAATAAATAAAAACCGGCATTTCCAATTAACGTATGCATTAAATTTTATAAAACACGCAATATACGTTAACAAATTATTCACTAATTAAAAATATTTGAAATTCCCACAACTAGCGATGTCAGTTTTCTACGTATTTATGTTATTTATTTATAATTTTTTATACTGAAGTGGAAAATAACTAAACTACCAAAAAGCTGCGTGCGTTAATTTTATCATGCATTAAGGATCAAAATTGAACGCTAAAATGAATCTGCGCATGATTTTGTTAATTGTATGGCCGTTCACGCGAGAAGAAAAAACAAGTCTTATAGGTAAGTTTTATTCGTTCTCTCTAGTTAAAAATAAGGCGTGAATGATTCATTAAATGATTAATATCTCAACATACTAAAGGTTATGAAATGAACGATGTGAATAAAGTCTTATTCGATGAGACTTTGGCATATGTCCGCTAGAGGCCAGCGACATGCAGTTTTAATGTAACGGTTATTAAAACGGAAGGAAATTACAATTTCCAGCATAAATTTTGAATGTTTTGAACCAATTTAAAAGCCATATAATCATTTTACGAAAAAGTATAATGAACGAAAAATGTCAACAAAATAAATTTATGATCGGGAATGAAACCCAAACGAAACTCAACCCAATTTTTTGTTTTTTAAATATAAATATAATAATAAATAATATAAATAATTAAATAATATAAATTAATAACTTGTTTTAGATGTAAACCGTACGTCCCTCGGCTTTGTATAATTTTTCGTTCAACGTACGATTTTAATATTAATAAAACAATGGTAATTTGTTACTTAATTAAAGAATAAATTAAATAATAAAATAAATAGCGCACAGTTCTAGCCAAAAATTGTGCCTCGATGTTTCTTTATATTAACATTTGTATAGCCATCGTCATTTAAATTGTAGCCAATTATATTCCGCATCAAAATTATAATCATTTATTCGAATTACTGCATCCAATTACCGTGCTGCTTTTTCTATACCCGATTTATTAAAAAAAATAATAATGGAATTAACGTCACACATGTTTGTAATATTTAATACTAAAATTATGCTTTCAGTACAATGAAAATAATTCTAAATCCCTATTATAAAATGAATAATTAATTGAAATGAAAGTCACCATTCTATTAAAACAAATGTATTTATCTTTTGTGGGATTTATATTTATATAATAGCATTGATTAATCGCCCCCGTAATTTTTAAACGTGCATACATATACTAAATACGTAAATAAATTCCGCCAACATTATTTTTATAACAAATTGGAGGTAAGTGGCTTCAAGTGCCAGTGCATATAACCTCTGTCTATAATTAATCATTTAATCAATATAAGAATATATCCTATTTTAAAACACGAAATTTAGTCAGATGACGCAAGTTACTAGAATTCACCCTAAAAGTTTTTTTTTTATGTGAACAGTTCGGTTACTGTTCCATACATTGGAATTCCATTTGGTATCCAAATTGAATCGAAGTGAGTTATTTTAAATTTTTTACCATTCCTTCTTCTCTGTTTTCGTTTCCGCGATATGAAATTTAAAACAACTTCATTTCAGATGGCCCAAGGTAGTACGCGATGAATATAAAATATAACAAACAAAACGTGTATCCGATTTTCATAATCTGAAAAGATGTGATCAATAACCTCGTGGGGAAACGATTTCCGGTGCCTTCATGTGCATAATATACTCGCTTTACTTAAACTAGCAGAAGCACATGGTGTTTCACTGAAAGAGCTTTTATTTATCTTCCCAAAAGATACATTCCAAGAATAAAGAATGTGGATATAAAATCGATTGATAACATTAGGTCCACAGGCATTTTTATTCGCAAATGAATGACGGGAGTTGAAAATATTTATTTCCGCGATAAAAGATATCCGGTAACATACAATTATCTGCGTTAACATTGACAAGTTATCAATTATCACAAACGTGTGAAATTTCCAGGCGGCTGCATATATTTTTAAGATAACAGAATCGCTGTACAAATTTGTGGTTCTTTCCAAACATTAAATATGATTGCTAAAAAATATGATCGAAAACGATCATGGATTGAAAAATACGTTGGTGTCTTCTATTATTCTAGAAAATCGATGATTTACTGTACCTATAGCGAAAAGTTATTTTAGATAACTAGCATAAACAAGGTATCTGTATAATAAAATTACGAAGTTGGCAATTTTCCCAAAGTTTGCTTAACATTTATTTCCATTAAGGAACCCTAGTCTAACCCTAATAATTATTCTGTGTGTATTGCAATTACCCGTCTATAATATTAAAGCACTTACGTGAGGGTGACGAATTTAAAATTCGACCCTAAACAAATTATTGTTTAATACCGTTATACATTAATCCCATTGGACGACAACCGGGATCCATTTCAAGACACACAAATTAAATTTGACAAGCGAACGAATTTATGGAATTTGTAAACACGTGCATATGCACAAAACGCATTTAACTGCTCGTTAATTGCGTTTATTTTCTTTCGGAGCCAAGCGTCTTTTTAATAGGAAAAAATCTACCCGCATATAGCAATAATGATTTTTGCTACCTACACTTAATAGGTTTTTTTATATGTGCCGCAAAAACCGCGATCGATTAATCTTCGTTAAAGGCAGAATTTTGTTTTAATAAAAGAACGTGGAATTAAATCAACTGTAAACTTAAGGTTACAATTTATAACCAAACAAAAACCTTTATTGATTATGTCATTCATAAATATTGACGCCAATAACGAGGGGGAAATACACAGTAATTCGCTTCGTCCAAATGGACAATATTTCAATTCAAAATAACGACACGTCTGTCAACTAAGTGTATTATTTTTTTGCCGATAAATTCTTAAATAAATAAATACTGAATGAAGCCACTTGTATTTTACAAACATATTCGTCCGTACTAATAAATCGAAACACGTGTGAAATACAAAATATTGTTTTATTTGCCGAATGTTTATTTTTATTTATTATCAGTTCTTATATAGCAAATAGAAAATTTACCTGATAAGCCACTAGTCCTATAATTCATTTCCAGTCGACTTAATTAGTAAATAATTATTGCAGATACAGGTTTTTAAAATTATTTTAATATAGGATATCCGAGTGGTAATCACATGACTCGTTAATGTACAAGGTCGAATCGATTACGTTCCACGCTAGAGAAAAACAAATATAAACAATAAAAGTGAAAATATAAAAATGAATGAACCACAAAACTTTAAACTTTGGTTCTAGGATACTTTTTGCTATATTTTTTATAAAAAAATTAATTATTATTTAATTAAGTCCTTGAAATTGAATTTCATTGGAAAGTTTGCATTTCTTGCGAAACAACTTGAACGACATCAAAACAATTGCAAGTCTACGTTAATGCAATTGTTTAACTACAATGAAAAAAACAATGGCACCTGGTAGAAGTTAACTATGTTCCATTGTTTCAAAATAAAACGAGCGTGCATGACGTTTAAAAAGACACTTCATTGTAGCTGGACAATAAGAAATGTAATACAAATTTAATTAGCTGTGTAAACTGTGCAAATATCGCACAAAAATTGAAGATAAAAGTGGACACAAAACACAGTCGACGACCGGAACAACTCATGCAATTGTTGCCAACAAAGGAAATAAAGTAAGATGATTTATAGCCACTACCAGAAAACAAATGGAAAGAAAAACACCAACAAATCAGTATTCATAATATTATTGTTTTCTGTTAAAACTATAAAAGAAATAAAATCTTTGCGTTTGTCTAACGGAGAGCTAAGGACCAGTTGCTGGTTATAAGTTCCAATCTATCCAATTAGATGAATTCCTTTAATTTGTTTCGATTTCGTTTCTTGGTATTTCTCATTATTTTCATTTCTTTGTCCTATGTCAATTCGTTCAGTTTTAGGCGGCATATGTATAGGAATGCAGAAAATATCTGTAAGTATCATTAATTAATTACATTATACAACCAAAATTGATGTTGGCTTGGTGAGGTATATATATTCCGTATGTCCCCGGATTGAGTTTACAATACATATGATTGACCAAAAATTTTCGAATTGGAATTTCATGTTTTGTGATTCCGCCCTGCTTGGCCTGAAACTTATTTTTAGTTTATTTTCGATTTTTTAAAATCAATTAGGCCTTTACAGTTGGGCAAGCACTATTTTAGTTCTAGGTAAACTACCTTTTCTTTTCCGTTCACAGTACGCCAAAGTGTAACTAAGAAAAGTTGTTCAGAATCGTCCTACTTTGATTAAATCCAGTATTGGTCAGTATTGCAATTGAAACAGCAATAATAGCATGAGATGGCTAAATAAAACCATCGATTACATGTCAAGTATTTATTGTAGTATGATATGGATCGTTATCTTTCATATCGTTAAAGTAATATCACAAAACTCATTTGTGTATGTCAGGTGAAATTGTTTAATCTTTATGGTAATTAGATTTATGAAGGTTATTTGAATTGTTTGTAATGGTTTGGAGAAAGGTTGATGGGGAAATTTTGTAGTTATAAGTATAAATAATTAATTTAAATTTAACTCTTAAATTACCTAAAATAAAATAAACCAAAATAAAATAAATCGACATAAGTTACTTCCAAAGTTCGTTCAACCAAGTTTTAATTACTAAGGCTTAAAAGGTTGTTATATATATATTGTCCAGATTGTTTGTGTCTGTTTTGTAATTTATATTTGTTTTGTGTTTATGGATCATTTCATGTATAATTCTATTTTTATATATTTTTTTCTATGTTGAGGATGTTTACATTATTGAAATCAAAATTATGTTTTTCTTGGATAGCATGTTTTGATATAGCTATGTTATCGCCTTTCCCTGTTGTTGAGTGCTTGTGTGCATAGGTTCTGTGTTTTAAGTACTGTTGTGTTTGTCTAATGTAGACACCTGGGCAATCCAATCATGAGATTTTGTATATTGTGTGTTTGTAGGGGTGGAGGTATTTTGTTTTTTAATTGTGTATAATTATTTTTTGTTAATTTATTTGGAATGTGTACATTTTTTATTCTTGTACTAATTTTGTTGTGTGTTTTGCTTGTTAATGTGTAGATTGGTATTAGTTTGTTGTGTATTGTTGATTGATTTATTTATTTTTCTATTTATTATCTTGTAAAATGTTTCGGGATAGTTGTTTTTTTTTTATGGATTTGATGTTTATTTATTTTATTATGTTTGCTTGTCTGTGTGATAGAAGTATGGCTCGGTCAGTTAGACTAGTGATGACGCTTATTTTATATGTTAGTGATATGTTGGAGTCGAAATTTGCGTATCTTTGTAAATTGGTTGGTTTTGTGAACCAATTTGTATATATTTTACCTTGATGGTGTTTTATTGTAACGTCTAGAAAGTTTATTTGTGATTTTTTCCTTCTTCTATTGTGAAATCAAGTCTGGGGTGGAATGATTTAAATTTTCGAGCATATCATTAGTTTTATCTAGTTCTTCCATTACTAAGTTGGCAATATGTGCTGCAATGGGGGAGCCCATAGCTAAGCCAAATATCTGTGAGTAGATTGTTTCTTCGTATACGAAGTATTTGGATGTTAAGCATAGTTCTATTGAATTCTTGAATTCTTTCTTATCTACTATGGTGTATTTTTTACTGTGTTCCATTTCTTTTTTTAGTATGTCTATTGCTACGTTGACTGGTATATTTGTGTAGAGTGATTTAACATCTAGTGATATTATACCGCGGGGTGTTTGTTTTATGTATTTTAGGTAGATCATATATGGATGGGGTGTGGCTGTTTAGTGTGCATAAGTGTTGTTTTGTTTTGTAATCTATGATTTCTTTTTTATACCAGTTGTTAACCATTGAGTTAATTTTGGTATGAATAGCATTTGCTGGATTTACTTTTAATATTTTATGTGTGTATGTATTTTTTAGTAGGTTTAGCATTTTGTTTTTGTAGTCTGTTTGTAACAATGATGAGTGTGGTTCTATGACAAACTATGTGCTCTAACTATAACAGGTGACACTAGATATTTTCACCAAGTTTCATCATTCTACGTTCAGTGGTTCGTGTTGGTCTATTTTATTTGAAAAGCAGTGTATATATATACCTCACCAAGCCAACATCAATTTTGGTTGTATAATGTAATTAATTAATGATACTTACAGTTATTTCCTGCATTTAATGGATATAATTTTAGATACTAGGGAAAATACATATTATCATGTTACCTTATTTAATTAAACACAATTACTATATTAATTAACTACGTTATAAAACTATTTGCTTGAATTTATGGAGCGATTTGTTTTCAATCGCATCGACAATGACAGAGCCCATTTACCTTCAATACGAGCAGCATCAACAACACATCAAATACGTATAAAGTTACATAAAATTAAAACTAATTATTATCCAGATTCGGTGTAGTCTTCAATTATTTTCAATTGCGTCAAAATGCTTTCGGGATCAAGTTTCGATAGATTCGGATATTTTAAATAGTTTTTAACATAAAACCTGTTTTTATTAATTAAACCCAACATTTTAGAGTAAATTTTCCACTTACAATAAAATAAATTTACCAAAATTAAATTTCTTGTTAAATTACTATTTATTAACAAACTTTATGAAAGGTCGTTATAGCTACTTGCAGTTTCGTATCCGTTGCACGGCTTCATTTGTAAGGGCCAATAAATACGGCGTACTTAATGTTTTGATTTTGAGAGGCTGTTATATTCGACGCAAACAAGTCATATTGGTTCGGGCACCTTTTACAACAAGAATTCAACTGTGATTCAGCTACCACAACGAACGCCACAATGAGCATCTTAATTTACAGCGCCACGTGAACTGTAAAACTACGGCTAATTTAGAAGTGAATAGCCATTTTACTCCGGTGAAACTATTCTATGCACGTTTCAGATTAGATCTTTTGAAGCACGAATAAAGAAAAACGCAGTTATGTGCATAAATTATTTTTAATTATCCTCCGATTTAGCTTCGGAAATCTTCTCTATTAAATCTAAAAAAATTAAGATTTAAGTCACGAATTGAATAAACGAGAAATGTGTGCAAAATAAATTTGAACTCAAGGAAACTAGGAAGCCATACAACTAAATGGAAACTCAACAAGTTAATAAATAACGAAAACGAGACAGAAGTAAACGTAAAATTAATTGCGGCACTACAAAAAAAAAATCCCCTCTAACCTCCACCCACCTCCTTCATCTTTTCACCTTCAATTCCTTTGTCACCTTTCTGGGTCGGTCTCGGTTCTATTTGCTCGTCATTTTTATTACGTGCCGGACCGCTTTAATCTTTGGAATTTTATTGTGGCTTCGGCATAAAGTTTTCCTTATATGTTCTGCTTTCATCGTTTTTAGCTGCCTACTCTATTAAATTTCGTTTGCATTTTACTCATTTTTCGCTTATTTTATTTCGTATGATTTTATAATCTAACGTTTTGTGAAATTTGACGCAATTATGTTTGTGAAAAGCTTATTAAATGTTGCGCTGTTTATCCAATATGCATGCGTTGCTGGACAATTCAAATTTTATAAATAGTATTTGTTTATCGTAGAGTGTTTGTGTTTCAAGTAGCGTAAACAAATTAATTGCGTTATAATTTTTATACGCGTTTATAATGATGGGATATTTTAATACTTTTCGATAAACCTTTAACACATAATTATGTACATTTATCATTTACGTTTGTTTCATTGCAAAATTCATTTGTTCGTAAATTTGCTGATCTATATCATCAGGCTATTATATTTCAACCTATTTCAAAATTATTGGTAAAATAGCGGGCTTAGAAAAACGATCAAAAATCTAATCAATATGTTCATAACTTTTTTTTGAAATTCATTTATATTTGCTAGCAATCAAAAAAATACGTTTCGACTCTTAACTCAGGAATAAGACAACTATTTCTTCATGTTGCTCGAGAACTGTAATAAATACTGTATTAAATATACTTTTTGTTTGAAGATTTCTAATCGGCATACAATTTGCCAACGTTCCTGAATTTTAAATCCGCCCTTTATGTCTTTCGTTACGCGAGAGCCCCCTGCTGTGCATACAATTTGAATCACATCACCTGTACTCACTTATATTCCAGAAATATGTTACCATTTTCGATAATAAACGTTTCTTCAAATTTGTTTTAGAACAATGTTTACGAGCTCTTTGTTTTGTTTAAATAGCAAAATAGCAACACATTCTGTATATTTCTGAAATAATTAACTGTTATGAATGCTTATTTGGAAAATTACTGTAGGAAATCATAACAATAATGGTTACGTCTGGACGTTATGCTAAAAATTCTTGAATGGTTGCCGATACAAATTTAACTAGTTTTGATTTAATTGGCGAAATATAGACGTTGAGTTGAGTCCTAGACATTCGTTTATATTGACCTTTTTTCGTGTGATAAGAATAACGCGTAATATTTAAAACAACAACAAATTACGCAAATCTAAGAAATATAATGTTAATAGCACACTAGAGAATGCCATAAACCTGGGCGTTTTACGGCGAGCAGCGTTAATTAATTTTTTTTATATGACCAAAACAAAACATAAATAATTGTAGTTATTTTCATTCTATTATCTCGAGATTTGTTACGTATTATGGACGCCAGAGTGATTTGTCGTGGCAATTAATATTCTTATAAAGTTTTCAATTCATTACTCCGAACGATGAAAAGAGAATAATAGTAAAAGATTGACAATTTCTGCTGGAGACACAAACATTTAAACATGTAACTTATATTTGGGAATAGTTGAGAAATTACAAATTTTATTATAATATTATATATAATGTTTTTACTTTCAGTTATTATTTTGTTATTCTTAAGTTATTGTTTTTCAAATTATAAAATTCTATCTGTGTGGGTTTATGTGAAGTTTATTGGTTTTAAATAAAAATGATGCAAATATTTTTATTATATCTGGTTATAAAATTAATATTCAACTATTGAAGAAAATCACATTAATTCTAAGTAAATTAAATATTCTGATGCGTTTTTGTCGTAAATTTTACGATGGAATAATTTTGTGTTTTGCTGCACATACATTCAGCGGGGAAGGCGTCGTCAATAGATGTCAGTACAGTCCTTTCATAGTTACCACTTAAAAATGGGGCGGAGACACACGCAAGTGATTGATCTACACTCTGCCCGTCACTTGAACATCAAAATAATCTTAAGGTATAGAGCAGTGGACTCTATTAATAAACCTCAGTCTATACTCCCAACACTGCAGATCATCCAAATGGAAAATCGATATACGAAAATAATACACGGGTTACTCAATGTCAGAACGTTCCGAGACAGGCGAATGAATACCGCCTTCGCTATTCACTAACTGGTAAGAATACAAGTCTTCGTTTATAATAAAGCACCCGCCGTAATTATAATTAACATCAAATAATCGCCGAACAAAAGTTCTGATTGCTAATTAGTTATCAAATTAGCAACAATAATCTTCTCGTTAAAATTCATTAAAACGTGTGCCATTTCAAAAACATTTAATTAATTTATGTGCACATATTGATTGTTATATAAGCTGATCACCAAGTTTTATAAAACAATTCAGATTAGCTTAGTGCAAATGGCTTCTTATCGTAAAGTTCGTTTTAATGCACTTTTCAGTCATCGTTCGCAATTCTAGGTAATTTAACCGCAACCACAACCATTTGTTTGATTTTTCGAGGCATAAATATTTTTTCATGGAACTCGGCGTGATGCTATTAGTATATGTTAATAATTTACATCTTCCGGGCTATCAATATAAATGACTCAACAAATGAAAACGATAAAAAAACTATCAAATGAAATTGGAAATCAAAGAAACAGAAATCTTGTAACAAAAGACATACATACCCAATCTATGGAAAATAGAAAATAAATAGAAATGAAACAATCGTACCAATTGAAACAACTAAATAAATAAAAAAAATCAACCATAACAACAGTAATTAGAATAGAATTAAAATGAACTAAAGGAAACTAATCACAAACAAATGAAATATACGAGAATACAATCCAACCCAACTCAACCCAACTCAACCCAACCCAACCCAACAAAACCAAACCCAACCTAACCCAACCCGACCCGACCCAAAAAATTGAAGTGAAAACGTAATAGGAAGTAAAATAATGTTTTTTTTCTTTATACCCCAAAATAAATGTAATAAAATAATTAATGTGGGTGCAACATAAATAAATGTAAAGTACATGAAACGAGAAAGAAGAAAATAAATGAAAATAAAACAAACAGAACGTAAATAAATTGAAATTAAACCAAAATGGAAACAAAACGACTTATATGGAAATTAAATCGTATAGTATAGAAAATGGCAATGAATCGAACGAAACGCAAATTAAACAATAAAAACAAAAGAAATCAATGAAATGGCGAAAACCGAAAGCTGATTTAATGAAAAACGATTAACAATTATATAAATGAAAACTATTAATAAACGTGATAAAAATCAAATTAAATCGAAAGAAAGCAAAAAATTAAACAAACGAAATAATTACTTTGATACAAACGGAAACGAATCGAATCAAAAGTTAAGATACCAAAAAAATCTGCAGTGATCCGCACTGAAGTTTTTTTATACTTGGATAAATTTCCAACATTTTTTGAAAAAACTTTTTAAATAAAAGTTGCTTAAAATGTCAACGTCTTCAACTTTTATAATTATTTTATTATTTTATTTCGATATATGGAAAAACTGACAATAATAAACCACTTCCGGTTGAAAGATTGCTTTCGACGTGTTTTTTCCTCGCTATATACAATCATTAATTTTAAAGTTTCAATTTTTGGTTTCTAATAGTAATGCAGAGGTTTTATTTTCATCGCAGCACATTTTGAAATTTAGATAAAATAGAGAATAGTTTATTTTTGAAAATCGCCGGTAATAAAAAAAGACACGCGCATTCCTATATAACTCAATAAAAAAAAAAAAAACACCTCTCTTAGAACAAATTATTTCCATTTCTAAAAATGTCAACTTGCAAGACAAACATTTCCGATCGCTTTTCGAGGAAAAGATATCAAATAAATCGTTTACTTTTATTCGGTGTTACAGCTTTCATTGTAGTTCCATGGTGTCGTGTCTTAAAAGAATATTTTTTTTCAACGCTCATCCGGCGCATATTTCTGTCAACAGCTCTAACGTATAAGCGGGAATGACAAAAGTATATTCTTGAAAAGTAGAGACGTGCGACAGATTTAGATTCCAATAAAAAACTTTAAATTGCTTACTCAAGCACAACTTACGACATTATAAGTTATAACGTGTTACATTTTTATGCAGATATAACAACACAATTTACAATAAAATTATTACGGTTGATAATAAAGGAAATTATTGCACACAAGGTGTTTACGTATATTTTAATTTCTTTTGCAATTGAAAATTATAAATATTTTTTTTTTAATAGAAAAAGTTTTCAAAATATAATTATCATACGCATATGCGAAATATACTAACAATGTGTCAAAAATAAGTGACTACTTTGAAGTTTTACGCGTATGTGCGAATAAACACGTATAATGGCCACATCGTTGGTTATTTTTATGAAAAGTACGTTAGAGTGGAGCTGTTTGTTAAATTATGACCCATTTCTGACGTTAACAAAAAAAATATCGTTCCGTTATAAAGGCGTCTATAAAAAAAAATGTCGACTTTTTTTTATAACGAAGCCAGCAAATTAAAGCGTAGCAATTAAATTTGCCCGTCTTTAAAAATATATGACAAAATTACAGCGGTCGCTGCCGATTTAGAGCATTTTATCAAATTATCAATTTAGTAAACCCATATCGTGCCCGATCCAACTCAATTTGCTTAACAATCCCTTTAAATAGCAAAGTTAAAACGACTTCTTTTTTAATCTAAATAAAAACCATTGGGTAATAAAATATTCATTGTTACATTAACCTACATTGGCGGATTATTCCCGCCGTAAATTCCATATTTTATTTAGAATCAAATTACTGGACAAAATCAAGGCCCTATTTAATTTTAGTTCGATTCCAGTTACATCGATAAGATACCAATATCTCTAATTAAATTTAAGCCAGATAATTACGATTTAATGAGAATTTCGTAATGAATTTGAATTAAAAAAAAAAAAACTTTGAACTTCCGACTTTAATTTCGGATAAAATCTCCAGGGTAGAATTTTATTGCAAAATAATCTTTGTTTTTTATTTCATTTTTAAATTATTTATGTTAGTGAAAAAATGTCAAATTCGCAAATGAATAAATTGTAATACAAAATGTAAACAGTAGTGTCATTGATGTAATCGTGGATTATTTTAAATATCTGTTTTGTTGTATATTTTGTTATTGTTATCATTTTTTCGATTTGTTGGACGTTTACGTTGCGTTTATTCTGCTTTTAATTTGAAAGGTGGTTTAGTTAATTCAATTTTTATTTGTGTCGATTTTTCAACTGTAATATTTTTAACAAAAATAATGAATTTCTTACATAACGAGTACGACAAACATTTCTTCACAACCTGCAATAAAAAGTTACGTTCAAAACCATTATTATTTCTTGTCATAGTTACCGTTTAATTGCGCCGGTTCCGTATTCCCGAATACCTAATAAAGCAATAGTCGAGCGTTAAGCGAACCCAATGACGTAAAGTTAAAATAACATCATTGAATTACATTTTTATGATACATAAGTCATATCGCTTCAAACTTCTCCAACATTTCCGAACTAAAAAGCTCACTATGTATTTTACAACTTTTCTTACGCGCAATAAAACCATAGTTTCTCCTGTTAAAATTTGCGATAAAGATTTATACGTCAAGTTAAAAACGCCGTAGAAAGCCCCGGTCCGTTTGCTTTCGCAATATTTCTTAATTGTGAGCCGCTCGCAGATAATCTGATTAAATTTTAATAATAAAAAAAAAATTAAAATGGAGGATCTCAGACAGTAACGACTTCATTTTAATTAAATATGGGAAAGGTACAACAGGAACTAGAATGATAATCAACAAAACCATGGGAGGAACAATTTTTTATTTAAAATTTAAATTAAATCGAATCATTTGTTCAAAAAAATATATATATGTAAATTTATAAAATAATTCGAACCCATTTTCATATTAAAACTTAAAGCCAATTCGAAACGAAATAAATCTAACATCGTACATAAAACACGCCGCCTGTATGATATCGCTATTTTACATTGGCAAGCAAACAAATATGTTCATTCATTTATGAATTTTTTAGCATTTGACTCACAACGTTCCATCGGAAAAATCTTTCATTTATGAATCAACCCAATTTATTATAACAAACATCGTTTGTTCGCTAATCAGAATAAATAAACGCAGTTACATCAACATCAAAACCAAATATTTACCATGAAAGAATATTATTAATTACTTAAGGTAGAAATCGAATACAAAATCGCTGTACTGCACGAATTATAATATGGAGCATTTAATTCATCAGAAATTAAATTTAAAAATATATGAATTGCCTACGTAAAATTTAAATATGTTTCCACGAGTTTATATATAATTTCCGATTCGTTCATGTTCTACATATTAGAGTAAATAATCAAAGGAAATATTAATCTATTAAGTCGTGGTGATTACGAAATCAATCCATCCATTTTTATTTGATGCAGTCATTGATCAATTAAGAGACTACAAAGAGTTATTTTAAACCGGTGCAAGTAAATATCTGTGTCTATATAAAAAATAAATTGATATAAAACATATGACCAAGCGGGTTATTTCATGACGAAACTTTCTATTTTAATACTGATTGCATAAAAAGAACACCACGGCTATTGAATATTTTTATGGTAAATAAAAAAAACTTCTTTTTTTTTACTTGTGTATAAGAAACAAAATAAACAAAATAAATACAAGTGCAACAAAGCATGTTGAAAATATGTAACCGTAGTAATATTTAATATTGGGGAATGGGGCTAACGACCTTCAGGGGACATATAAGTTCACTAGGATTAGAAAAGAATGACAACCCTCCCGCGGCTTACTGTATAACGATATGAGTCGTAAAACTTCAAAAATTCGCGCAAAGCTAAACTAGCGATTTTTAAGTTTTACGGGGGCTCCCATTAAGAAACAAGTACACAGACAATATATAAAGTATTAAAATAAATCACATAAATCAACGCATCTTAATATTTATATTTTATGAAATATTAGTCTTCAGGAAAATCCGGTTTGCAGAAAAAATTACTATTAATTTAATACTAATGGCTGGTGAAATTTCCCATAATGAACATGGAACATGGAACGTCATCAGGCACTTAACCTGGTATACAATGAAATTGCGTTCGATTAACGCACGATGCTTCAGAGCTTCTTAGATGCAATCACGCTCTTTGATTTCAAATCAGGTTACGACGACGTTGACTTTCCTAATAAGGTATGTTTATTGTGTCAAAATTATTCAGTTATTTGTTATGTTAAACGGATTTTGCTGTTCATGCTAATATTTTCAAAAAAAAAAAAAAACACAGTTTGAGTTATTGAACGATCGTTTCGCTTTTAGTATAAGCTCATCCTCGAGAAATTCAAATGCTTGATTTTTTTGAGTTGCCAATAAGTCTGCTGTTAAATCATTGAGTTTAACAATTTAGATTTTTTGTGAAATATTTCTCGATGAAGAGCTAATATAAAAGCGAAAAGTTCGTCCAAGCATCTAAACCGTGTTCTTTTGCAAATACAAAGATTTGTTCGTGCTATCTTAATGCACCATAACATCAAGATATATATTTTTCAAATTATATCTTCCTGTCTGTCCTTGATTGACAGACAAGATTACATTTTAGAAAAACGTAAAAACAATAGCAGACATTACACAGAAAGACAATGAGAATGAAGCAAAATAATCGAGGAAAACTGAAACTTAAACGCAACGAAAAGCCCAATCAATATGAAAAATGCAAGAAATTAAATAAGTAACAAAACTGATAAAACAAAAAATATTCATGATATGAACACGGCGGAGAAACCAATAGAGACATTGAAATTGTAAAAAGCGTTTGACCGATTTGTTTGATTGATCTCGCAATTTTGCACAAAAATATCAAATATCAAAGAGCTAATAAAAAACTGAGAAAATACAAAAGAGAGCCATCACATTTTCGTTCCACGAAGAATTACAAAGAGATATCACAACCAAAAAAAAAAGGTTAAACGATAAAACGCCTAAAAATGGAACAGATTAAACCAGTGAGAAACTATGCATCAACATATATTTTTTCTTCAAATTAAACAATAGATTTTTCTAAACGTTGCCACAGCGACTTTGGTCGATAAGATTCGGTTTATATGCAACCTGAGAATAATTACTTCCTTGTGTAATGAATAATTTTACAAATTTGCAACGAAGCCCGAGTAAATAGTGTTGGATGAAATCGCCGAGTTCGCAATAGATACATATTTGTGGAAGAAGAAGCATAATGTCAACTAGCAAAATACATAAGATAAACAATATAAAAAAACCGTTAAAATATAAAACGACAAAAAATGACAACATGATTAATTTCTTTTATAAATTTCTTATTTTAAACGTTGAACACAATACAACCTATAAGGGACAAAAAAAAATCCGAAAAAACAGATTAAACGTTAAAAGAAGCTTCGAGATTTTTTTAAATTTTGTAATATTGTCCGAACAGTAATAAAAAGCTACCAATGAAAAATCGCGCCAAATGGACATTTATCCACCAATTCTCGTACCAAATACATTTGGATTCATTTGTACGAATCCTTGGTCACAATTTAAATCCACGATACGAATATTATCTGAAGATAATCTTATGAAGCGATAAAGTAGAACTAAAGTGAGACTCTGTGTTGCAGAAATTATACAAAATCCCTAACATACTAGGTTTATGACGTCATTTCCGAGTATTCCTGACACGCTCTTTGCGCGAAAAGCAATTTTGCAATTGGAAAACAAGATATAATAAAATATTTAAACGACGTACGTGTTGAAAAAGCCAAGGATCGTGCTTTCAATTATGTCATGTTCCTTTTATAAGTGAGCGTTATTTTACACACGTGCTGCAAATGTAAAAAGGGAGAAACAAATGAGTGTTTGCATGATATTATGTGGTCCCCAACATTCCATTTAATCCACACTAATTTCCCAACACTCATCAAAACGCGACAGCGAAATAGATGTAATTGTGACATCAATTTTGTAACGCTTGGATTCATTTCTCATTTGGGGAAACATTTTTTTACGAATTATTGATAAAAGGCCTTATATTACAGTATTTATAGCGAACGACGTTACAAACTCAAATACACAACTGAAATAAATAAAAATAATAGATATAATCAACATTTTGGGGTCGTCACGTCGTGGATACATTTTCCGATTTGTATAATGGCGTTCCATTTGTAAAACTAAATATCCGAGAGAAAATAAATACGTTAATCTATTAACTCGTTAGTTGTATTTTTCATTTAAGTTTTTTCATTATATCAGACAGTTCGAAAGAATTATGATTTCTAGAAGGTCATGAACTTATGACGACTGCGACATCAAAAAGCAAACTAAATGTTTCATGTGCATTTAACGTTGTAATGGGAAATCGATTTTTATTAAATCAAAAATCATATTTCATTTTTGTGCCCAGTACAGTTCAGATTAAATAAGTAACCGGTGAAATTCTGACGCAAACACGGTTCAAATACTTGTATAATAAACGTGTGTTGATAAAAAATAAAATGAAAATAAAATAAAACATGTCGCTGGGTTACATTTATGAGGAAATAAAATGCGACCTAATATAAATACGTTAATTGGCCATTTAATTTTTTTATATCTCAATATTTATTAAATTACATTTAAAGTCACATCGAATAATTAATAATTAATAATAAATTGTAAAACTTATAAATTTTTTATTGCAAATTTATAAATTTGTATTCATAACAAAACTTAAAGGATTGACGCATTTGAGTTTTAGTAAATTTGTAAGCTTGTGGCTTTCAATTTCAGCGATTACAAAAAAATACAATTCAAACCACTTTGTACAATTTATACCCCAAATCAAAATTACTAGTTCTAGCCTTTTTATACTCGGGCTGCAGTTTCCTTCTAATTTGAAGGTTGGATTTGTTGGGAGTCTTCATCCCCAATCCGTACTAACTGCGCCAATTTTCTTATAATTGCAGGGTACATAGGTTCACATTGAAATATCGTTGTGTCCGTTATGTCCTCCATTTTTCGAATAACCTTACGGCTTGTTAATAAAATATTTAAGAGACATAGGTCACATTTTTTTAGTTCGTAAAAATCAAATGTAGTTTTAAACGAATATTTTTTTCACGATTTCCTGCAAGATTTTGGTCAAATGGACAAGTTCATTTAATTTTTTTTAATGAGCAGATAAAATGATTAAAATGGACGTAAGAGTACCGCTGGCGTCTTTAAGGGGTAAAAAAAGTCTTCTTTTTTTATCAATTTTTGTGGAAGTTGTGCACTTTTTAAGGAATTAATGCATATTTTGCTGTAAAAATGAACGATAAATTGTTCATGAAATAAAAGTTTACATCCAATCAAAAAACGTACTTCCATACACAACACTAAATTTAATTTAATCTAATTTTAAATGGATCCATGCCATAGTCCTAGTTTGGAAAAAGTAGTTCAAAGAAAAACGCGTTTAAAGTTTCATAAACACACCAGCACGCGCTCTGAGACGCTGCGGTCGATCGATAATTAAACCCTTTAACATTCTTTGTCCACTATAAATCAAATGGCATATTATTTTTATGATCCTGAAGTATCGTTAGCGCGAAGAAAAAAATCGTGTTTTTGAAAATTCTAGAGTGGTTTTACCCCTTAAGGTTTCCAAAGGTAGAACATTTCTAGTTGGTCTTTTGACCAATGAAGGCGCAGAATTGCTACGATGACATCAAGCCGTTAACAACAATTATTTCAATGGCAATGACGTTAATGAGGTTTCTAATGAGCTTTCGAGTGTTAATGTAGCCTAAAAAATTTAGAAACGTCAAAACGAAGATTACAAAATGTGTAATAATTTTCTTCCTAATCTCAAAAATTGACTACGCCACTGACATTTATACAAAACTATATAAATAATTTGAATAAAATTCATATAATATTTCTGGAAATAATGGGTTATTTTGCTGTATATAAAATATAGAAAATACATTTTTGCCATTGCCTTGAAAAATTATCCCATGAATGAATTACTTATCACATACTTTAACAAAGTTACCCACGTGAGCATTGAAATGGATCCACACTGTACATGAAATGTGCCACCATGTATATATGTATATTAAGTAATTTATTGTATTTCATACGAAAATGCAACATTGAAATCCACAGCTCTATGAATATATATTTATACAGTGTGTTTCACTTAAGGTGTAACACCATCATATCTTTTTTATTTTTAGTATTTTTAGTAATTTTTTTTTCCCAAACGTTGAATACTTATTCTATTTACTCCCAAAAAACCAATTGTCTCGCTGACTTAGAAGAACTGGTTCTTCTAAGTCAGCGAGACCTAGAAGAGCTTCCAGAAGATGGCAGATGGGACTCTGCCGAAACGTCGAAGCGACCATTCGGGGAACATTTATATATATATATATATATAAATATATTAAAATGTGAGTTAATTTTTCTTTGAATTACAAATTTCGAAATATATATAATTTCAAAGCCGCGGAATTCCATTAATTATTTAAACGCAACGAGAAATGTAGAAATCTTAATTGAATAGCGAAGTTCTTTTACAATTAATCTAACTATGCATTCCATCAACTCGTCAATCTCCGACAATTCACTAATATTGCGAAACGCTTATCAAGTAACAAACACGTTGGGTGTGCAAAAATAAATAAGGAAACTCGGCAATCTTAATGGAACTTAATTTATCTTAGTAGGTGTGCAACGAATGATAAAATTAATAACGGGGATGCATTTTAATCGCAATCATAAATGGTTTTTACTAAATTCAAATTATTTAAACGCGACGAAATTATAAATCGGTTTACTCTATGTATTTAATCAACGCATACAACTTTTGATCGTTCATTAATTTTACGAAATACTTCCTTATCAATAGCAATAAATAATGTAAGTGTAAAAATAAATACGGAAACTGGCGCAATTTTGTATTAATAAGACTTAATTATTTTAGTAAATACGATTACCGATAAAAATAAGTAATAAATCATATGTATTGCTAAAGCTTAATTTATTTGTTTCATTGCGATTAAAAGCACATTTGATTATTTTTTAATGTTACTTAATACGTAACGATAACGGTGACAATATTATTTAAAATATTTTAAAATACTTACATTTATACGAAGGAACTTTTAATTAGCAATAATAAATTCAAGTCGTAAAACGTTTGTAGTACAGCGAGACTGATCAGTTCGTTTTTAAATACAGCGCAGCTAGCGCTGTTCAATGCACATTCACACTAGACCACAAATAAAATGTAGCGACGAAGTATTGCCGACCGAGTACTGCGATGACGCAGCACAAGATCAACAATCAATTACTCGTACAAATTTTATCTACCACAATACTGTATATATTACGTTCAAGTTGCCATAAAAATCAAAATTGGAACGTGTTTATCGTTTTCCGTTATTCCCGTCGTTTTAATTCAATTGGAATAATTTATTAATGAATACGAAACCATATCCAAAATGTTCGCCACAATACAGTAGCATTCCTATTGTACGCCTTTTTACGTTACAACAAAGAAAAATCGATGACTACGAAATTACATTTCAATATTTGAACTTTGAATGGAAACGACATAAAATGATATACTGGTATTTTTAAAGATACAATAAAATTAAAGGACTTTATGAACAGAAACACTTACATTTGACAGGTTAACGTATATATTTCGATACTACTTTATCAATCTTTAAAAAAAATAGACAAATAAAAATTTATTAAACACGTTCAGGTGTGTTATTTTACAAAAAAAATATTAAAATTTTTTTTCAATAATTTATAAATTTTATATTAATGACGTTAACTTAATTCTCATTCCTTGTGTATGTGTGTTTCAAAATATATGTTCGGACAGTCTCGCGTGCACCTCCTTTAAATCAATGTATTATTTTTTAGAAATCCATAAGCAATAATGATGATTTGCAAGTCTAATACACTTAGTCTGCCTCACCCGAAGTCGGTGTTAATGGGAAGTAATGATAATAATTTTGATTAAAATAAAACATAGCAAAAGTTTGAAGTTGAAGAACTTTTTACCTATTTTACTCGTTAAAGATTATTTTAATTACAGAACATTGTAAATAATTTGAAACTATAACTAGAACAACAATTCAGGTTTGATTGCGTTGTATTCAACTATTAAATCTAATTTTATTGCTTGCATAAAATTATAAATATAATAGAAACAATGCTCTTGAAATAATAACTTTCAAACGAAACAAATTTCGTAACTTGCAATTTTTTTACAAAAATGGGGCGTAAATTAAATTAATTAAATAAAACCGTTACATATATTACGCGTTGTTTACGCTAGGAACTGAACCTGATTTCGAAACTGAACTTCGCTCCGACTATGATGTTATTGGAACTGAACCAAAGTTCATACATTTTTGGTTTTAATCCTATTATAAAAGTTGAAATTTTTTGAAATTCAAAAACGACAAAGAAATAAGTCACGTAAAAATAAAAAAATATATATGTGGAGCGAATAAAATACTTCTACATTGTAAATATAAAGCTAAACAAATAAAATTTAAGCAAGCAAAAAATTTATAACGAAAAAATGATAGTAAGGAAAAAAATCCAGGAATCTTTTTGAAAATCAGTAGAGGTGTGGACCCCTACTTATGCGAAATATCCCCCCCGCCCCTAATACACGAGTAACCTTGTAAATTCCATGAGACTGTTCGGCGATAAAATATGCAGACGGCGGATGGGTGACCATGATATCCCATAAAACGTTTCGCACATCCTCGTTACAATCGTTACATTATAGTAAACACATAATTGGAAGCTAAAACAAATCTGAGTAGATGTTAATAAAATAACTATAAAACTAACGAAAAATGACATTTAACAAATAAAAAGAATCGTTTAGAAAAAAAAAAAACAAGAGAACAGAAAATGTCGAGCGTAATAGAAATAGAAAATACCGATTTTTGTGTACGCTACTGGTACATAATATAAATTACCAATTAACTTACATGATCGTTATCCATTGAAAATAATTTTTAAATTATCTCTGAGAAATTAATTAACGTACTACTACAGTAGTTTACTTAGATATTTTTATCACTTGATACGCTCCAGATTGCCGTTACATTTACTTGCACTATATTATAATTTTATAATCACTGGTTTTAAAGTCGCGCAAAGATATCGTGTTATTTAGGTCAGTTTTCTGACCTGTTGGATAACCTTACGTTAATTAAATAAGTGAAACAATATTTCACAAAGTTCAAAGGGAATATTAAAATCATATAAGGTCGCGCGCATATTTTTTTATTACGCGTGTTGTTATTACCGTATTAAAAATTATAGGGGTCGATACTATTTCGATGACCGTAACATTATTTATGAGTGAACGAAAAATATATATATAATTTATCGGAGACATAATTTTTTCGTTAAAAGATCAATTTTACTATTAAATTTATGATATTACTTTATAGCTAATAATGTACGATGCAAGCGGAGTATCTACTAGTGTAGGGGTTAAAATGGATCAATATCTTTACCCACGTACTTTATTAATCAATTGCAACTTACGTAAAATACTTTAATTAAACCAGTTGGATTTACGATCTTTTGGGCAATCGTTTCGCACTCGTTCGAGTTCGTCGGCAACTTGCAACTGTAAAACTAAATTTTGGTAAATTAGACTAAAAACGAGTTTATCGTCGTTAAATGTTATTTGTAAGTTTTAGAAATGCATACGAGTTTTTGCGAAGTACATACAGATTAGGTTGGACTGGAATTTCAATGAAACCTGGAAGTACATAACAAATTTTACAAGAGTATAAGTAATTAATAAACATGAGTTGGAATTCATTTGGTGAAATCTATTTGTCAAGTTAATGGTGTAAATAAAACATACTTGTGACACAATTTAGCTATGTTTTATTGAAATTATTGACTGTGTAATTTCCCATTTAAAACAATTTCCTGGTGGTGGATGTAAAGAATTTAGTTTTAATTGAAACTTTAAAAAAAAATGTTTTTTAAAGAACTTTTTAATGAATTCAATTTAAAAATTCTATGAATGTTTTTGTCTGTTCGAACGTTTTTCTAACTGTGTGCGAAATTCTTTCAATCTAAGGAAACCAAGTTTCATATTTTTGACCATTCCAATTTTTGATCATTTTATAACTACATTCTTAATTTATACTCAGTGACATATAAACTCCACCATCTAGAAGGGGTGGGAATTTTTGGACCAAATTTGGCAGAAACATTGAACTAGTCTAAGGTAACAATTGATTAAAATTTGATAAAGAAAACACTTCATCTTTTTGATTTTTCTTTAATAATGTGTTGGTCCGCCCCTATTTCTGATACACTCATTGACCCGCCTTGGCATTGATTCCAGCAGGTGATCAATGTCTTCTTGGGGTATGGCATCCCAAGCAGCCTGTACTTCATGCCGTAGAGCTTCTATTGTCAACGGTGGGTTCGGTAGATTCCTCAATATTCTACCCATCATGTCCCACACGTGCTCAATGGGGGACAAATCGGGAGATCTTGGCGGCCAAGGCAAAAGATTAACACTGGCCTCTTCAAAGAAGTCAAGAGAAACCCTTGCTACATGAGGTTGTGCACTATCTTGCTGGAAAAGTGGGTCTTCCAGCCCTCGAAGATATGGAAGAATATGTGGTTCTACCACTTCGTCAATGTAGCGTCAGGCGGTCATACTGCCCCAAATGAAGAGCAAGGGTGACCTACTGCCGTAAGCAATAGCACCCCACACCATCAACCCCACAGTTCGGTGAACATGCCTCGCAATCGAAAAATCAGGATTGCGCCTTTCTCCACGTCTTCGTCTAACAGTCATCCGACCATCATGCATTCCTAAACAAAATCGCGATTCGTCACTAAAGAGAACTCGATGCCACTCCAAGTTCCATTGAAGTCTTTCCGTGCACTAGGCCAAACGTTCCTGGCGATGTTGAGCAGTGAGGGGTAGCACAAGATGTGGGCGGTAAGACAGCAAGCCAAAGGTTCTTATTCGACGATAAACTGTTCGCAAGCCTATCGGACGACCCTGTTCACCTAACCATTGATCAGCTATTGATCTAGTTGTAGAGAATCGGTCTCTCAAGGCCATTAGTCTTAGGCGGCGATCTTGACGTTCATTGGTTCGTCTTTGAGCCCCAGTGCCTCTTCTCCAACGTTCAACCCCATGTTCAGACCACGCTTGATAAACACGCATTATTGTTGAGTGGTGCCGTCCCAAACGGTTGCCGATTTCTCTAAACGAAAAACCTGCTTCTCGTAAACCAACAATCCGCCCTCGGTCAAAGTCACTCAACTGGTACTAAACTTGAGGTCTCCTTCCTCTAGGCATCACTAAACACTTGAAACACTTTAAACTAAAGAACAGGATCCGAAAAAGTGGAACAAATTCAAAAAATGACTCGCTAATTGCTTGTCTATCACCACCTCTAAAAAATGACCCAAACGTCAAAAATCCCATGACTACTTACTTGATGATTGGGTTTCACATTTTAATCAACTATTTCCCTGGACTAGTCCACTATTCCTGCCAAATTTGGTCCAAAAACTCCCACCCCTTCTAGATGGTGCAGTTTATATGTCACTGAGTATATATAAAATATTTGTTCTAATGATCTGGTTTGTGCTCAAAATAATTTTCCAGGAATTTAATACGAGAAATAATTTTTACGTTTGAAATCGGTATTAAATGTGTGCTAAAAAATGTTTAGTACGTCTTCCAATTTAAAATTAAAGCTCTTTAGGAATCCAACCGCGGTTATAAAAGTTATGGAATTATTATAGCTGCCCTCCCAATAGATTTACGTCATTTTTTTAATGAGGCGTTTGCCAGATCTGAAAACATCACAATAACGCGTTGTTATAAATATCCCAAATTGGCAGCAAGTCGAACGAACATCGACTTTCCTTTGAAACTCCGCACGAAATTGTTAAAAAGTATTATCACAACAGCAAACGTGAATCGAAAGATATCGGAGTTTACGGAAGATTATTTTGAACCTACACACACACACGCACGAATGACTGATACGAAGAAATGATGTTCGCAACTAAGGGCTTCTGGAAGGAAATATAACTTGGAACGCGGCGAATTTCTACGAAATAAAATTGCATATTACTTACTCCATACAAGTAAACAATTATTAGCTCTGTGCGTTTTTCCTCACTGCAGTTTGCCTGCGTATACACGTCGAGTACATTTACATCGTAATCAACTCTTCGCGATAGCACTCTGCGTCGCAACTTCGTTATTGCTGTAAATAAGGCAGCGACAGCATCGTAGATGGTATCAAATTATAAATAATGCACACCGTACCAAATGCATGCGCTTCCTCATACTCAAATTTAATAATAAATCGAACAAACGAATTGAATTATATTCGAAAAATTCATCATTACTTATATTCATCTTATTACTTATACTTTACGTATAAAGAAGTATATACACTGCCTTTCAAATAAAATAGACCACCCCAAACTATTGAACATTGAACAATGATGAAACTTAAAATATTTAGTGCACGTAGAAAAATAAATGATTAAGTTTTGAAGCCAATCTGTCACTTCTGACAGAAATTATTTGGTTAGCAACAGTTGCCTGTTTAGTTTGACCATAGTTTCGTTGATTTGTCGCATTTGTTAGGAGTTTCTTCTTGCTTGTTGTAACTGTTAGGACGTTTAGAATGCCACGAGTTCGAAGATGTGCAAATTTTCATCAAATTACGCCTTTTGAACGAGGACGAATTGTCGGGATGCACGAGGCTGGTTTAGCCTTCCGTGAGATAGCCAGACGTGTCAATCGGTCACACACCTTTTAGCACAGACTTGCAGATGCTGGCAGGAAGAACACCTAGAAGTTCGTCGTAGAGGTACTGGCCGATGAAGAGTGAGACAAGAGAGAGAAGATCGGATCTTAAGGCGAAATGCAGTTAGAGACCCGGAAGAACCATCACGAGCCGTTGGAACAAATTGGATATGAGCAATTGGCACATTAAACGCCAGACGTTACATTGATTCAGTGATACTACAAAACCTTCCAGGAGCAGCCTTCAAACGCGGCCTCATACTGCTCATGTAACGTCAGGATTCCTAGAAGAAAACAAAATATGTTGCCCTGGCCTCTAAGATCACCAGACTGATACCCCATTGAACATGTCTGGGATATGATGGAAAGAAGATTGCGGCGTTTACCCCATCATCCCAATACCTTAGAGGAGTTGCGTTAACAGTTACAGATAGCCTGGGATGAGGTACCTCAAGAGTATATCAATAAAGTAATTTCCAGTATGCCCAGAAGGGTGCATAAGAGTACGTGGGGATGTAACTCATTATTAACTTTTTAATCATTAAATGTTATCAGTTTTTGTTTAAAATGTAAACATTTGTTTCATCATTCTACGTTCAATGGTTCGGGGTGGTCTATTTTATTTGAAAGGCAGTGTATCCTGAAAAGGAGGAGCTTAGTCGTGGCGAGGCCAAGTAATAATGGATACTTTATATATAGTATTAGTAAAAGAAAGTTCAGTGTCCACTGCAGATTTATTTTAATTTTACGTAGCAATTTGTTTAATTTTTATTGATTATTGTTATTATTTTCACTTGCTCAAGTTTTATTGTCTGCATTAATTTGATCCATTTATTTTGTATCATTTGATGCAACAACTCAATTTTCGAACTCGAGATTTCAACGGATATACAGGTTTTGAGGTCCCCTGAATCGTTTCTGACTATTTTCGGGATGACGTATGTGTGTGTGCTGTGCGCGCTATAACGATTATAGCTACATCTCTGAAACTTTAAACTTAACATTTGTATGTAGCAAGGAGGAAAACCTCCTATTTTGAAAACAATATCTCAACCGGAAGTGATGGTTTAGTTTACTCTTATCACCTTTTTCCATATTTCGAAAAGGTACACGTTGCGGAAAAAAATATTCTTACGTAAATTATAGATATTGACATTTTAAACAACTTTCATTTGAAAAGTTTTTTCGAAAAATGTAATATAACTGAGTATAAGAAATTTCAGTGCGGACCACCGCAGATTTTTTTTTCATTTACTTTCACGCCCTATTGATTTAAATACACTTGTTTGGTTTTCATTCCGTTCGCGTTCTTTGTTTTATTGCATCGCCACATTTACTCATTTCCATTTGCAACATTTTCACGTTGCTTATGAAACTTGAATAAATGATTACTTCGTTCGGGTTAATTTTCATATTGATTGATATTCATTTGTTAATCCCTTGTGTTTTAACTTTTCCGGGCATTTTTAATTAATGATTAAGATTAAAGTCATACAGATACACCTCATAGAACGAAAATTAGTAAATTTCAATTCGAGTAATTCGGGGTTAAAACTCCAACATATTCTCAAGGTTCACCTATAGAATTTTATGTTGCGAATGAATTTCAAATTGCATTACCGAGACCGCGAGGTAAACTAGGGTCGCACACGAATAGGCTCCATGAATTTCGCTCTAAGGGACTTAAATAACATAAACGCTACATAGAAATGCTACATAAGAACCACAGTAAACGTTATGCTCTGATCAGTTCAGAATGGTAAAAGCATTAAATTGAAATAGAAACAAGTAGGCAAAACACCCCCTACACATATTTTGAATAAAAAACGTTTCGCCATTATTTTGTTACGAAACAGGACAATTAGAAATTAAGTCCAATCATTTGGCATAAAATTAATAGTGGCGATTTATTTGTTATTTATTTTATTAAGAAATTAAATTTGTTTAACAACTCAATTTAACTTGTTTAGGTACATTTTCTTTTCATTTAATTCTACGAGCATATTCGTTGTGTACCGTGTTTTGTCAACAAGTTCGCGTTGAAGCATTCGTTTTATAACAAATGCCGACCACGTAATCCAGCTGTGATTGATTTTTCCGCAAGCAAATATCTCGGCTATTACGAGAACGGCGAAAAAAGTTTCAAGATGAAACTTACTGCATTCAATATTCAATAAGATTATATTATTGAAACGGATAATTAAAAACCATTTGGTTTTTATTTCATTGAATCTCAGTCGATGTCAAATGTCAAAATAATTGTGTACTTTTTCGCGTTATCTTTATAAATTTGTTAAAATAAATTTGGTTTAAAATCAATCATTTAATTTTAATAATTAAATGTAATATATTAATGGACCGGGTTAATTTTTGACGTGTAACGACATAATTATAACATATGCGAATTTAAGTGAACAAATATGGAAATGTAAAAACTAATTGCATGGTTTCCGTTGTTTACAACCGGAAATCGAAGCCGCATTTCGGCAATGAATAAATTTGCCGAACTTGTCTTACAACAATTTCAATTTCAATTGTGGTGTTTTGTATTCACCAAACAAAAACTTTAGGAAATCATACGAATTAATTTATCCGGATCGTGCGTCATACGTAATAATTTTATATTCAATTTTATATAACAAATATTTGTTGTCTGGAATCGTTCATTTTATTCTATTTGTTTCTGTTTACTTGTTGCTGTTTGTGTGTATGGATTTGTACACATTTATTTAACTTGCTTTCGCCTAATTTTAATTAATTTAATTACATGTTGTTTGCGAGTCAGAATAACCACCACCTGTTCTGGTGTCCACGTCTAGAATTTATTAAAATCAAGGTTTCATAAACTACAGTTTCATTTAACAACTAAAAGTATTGTTGCTGATCATCTCGACAAATTTATTTATGTTCGTTTATCCGAAGAAATTCATAGAAATCCACGAGCACAGATAAAATTCGCTGAACACGAAATGATTAAATGATTTCCCACGATGCAACATTAATTTCATCTGTTTGATCAAATACAAATTTTCTTTAAAATTAACACGACGGACGACTAAAAATAAGGCCAAATAATCATTTCCAACAAACATACCTATACTAGCTTTTCTCGGTAAAAGACGAAACTTTAATATTTGCTGTCGAAATATTTGGTAAACGTAGTATCGTATTTGCATATCAATGTAAATTTACAAAACGATGTATTTATCCGCATGCGTTAAAGATATAAAAACGTGTGACTAAACAAAATATGCGATTGTTAGTTTATTTTGGAATTATCAACGTTTACAAATAGTGAAGACGATAACAGTGAAACATGTAAGATAGCGGCTAAAACAATCGTTTTATAAATTTCGCACAAATCGGCAAAACCATAAAATGAAATTACCCAATTATATTTTCCACATTATTGGTTTATTGATGTTGAATATTGTTGACGTTCCAGACTCTTGCAATGTACGCGTTAACGTACCCATATGAGCTGGCTTACACACTAATGGAATTTCATGTTTAAGCAACTAAGTTAGAAAATTATCATGTTTGTATGCTATCGCGGCGAGCAGTTGATTAAATATCAAAACAATGATAAACTCGAATAAATAATGCAACCTTCATGAAACGCGAATACAATTTAATCTAAAACATTTTTAATTAAAAAAGTCGAATAAAAAAATATTTTAATCGTTCCAAGACGAGATTGCTAAAGAATCGCCTCGTACCACAAACCATACATAATATCCAGTACAGGTTATTGACAATAATGACCATAAACGCCGAAAATTGCATCGAGGATTTTCTACGTAATATGAAAATAATAAATTGCAATTTTTGATAATGTACCTTAACCGCATCATATTGAAACCAATTGCAGTAATTTAACATATTATTTTGAAAAGGCATCCAACAATTTTACTTACCAGAAAATACCTTCTGTTGCAAATATTTACCTTAAAGCTTAAATTAATTTCCTTCATAAATTGTTGTTGTTCTTAAACTATACGTTTTCTATTTTTAAATCTAAATGCATAAAAATTCTTCAACGTCATTATCCATGTGACTAAGTTCTGGGATATACTACAAAACATATAAATCAAGAATAATACATCGAGGTCCACGAACATTTTTGTTTAATAAAGTGCAATTCAGCGTTCAAAAATATTTTTATAAAACTTGTTTTCATTGAAAATGCACATCGAGCCCAGTATTTTCTTGTGTAAATAGAAAAAGTTTATAAAATGAACAAAAGATAAAAAATAAGGCAATGTAAATACGAATAAAAACCAATGTTGAACTTAAAACGTGTGTAATAAAAATCTGTTGGAAAACGCATTGAAAATATTTCAATAGCCGTTTCTCATATTTTGCAACGACACACTCCAACTTGCGCTTAACAAAAGGATACAATACAATTATGAGTAACTAAAATAGGACCACAAAATAAAAATAATATTAAAATGGAACATGAAATGGTGGAAAACAATGTGAAGAGTTCAAATACATTTAAAGACGAAAGAGTTAAAACGAAAAAATAAGTCGAACAAAGCTATAAATCCGAAATAATTATTGAACAAATAAATCACATAAAAAACAAATTAAAACTAACCAAATTCACGTACAAGGAACACAAAATCCTAGAAAATGTTAAAAATTAAAAACGTATTTTCATTGAAAATACACATCGAGTTTATTTTTTGTGTAAAAAGAAAAGTATGTAAAATGAAAGAAAATAAAAACGACGTAAGAACATCGAATTTTTAAAATAAGAAGCGATATTGCACTAAATATCTGCTGGAGAAACCTTTGAATATATTTCAATAGCTCACAAGGCGCAATTAAGAAGAATTAAAGATTAAATGAATCATAAAACAAATAAAAATGAAAACAATAAAGCGAGTCACAAAATAAAAATAAAATTGTACTGAAATGACAACACGAACCAGAAATCAATTGGCAACAAATAATTACCCCGAAACAAAGAAAAGTGGCAATAAAAGTTAGAAACATCACAGAAACAAACGATAAATACTGCAAAGCAAATTAAAAATAAATAATTAATTCAAAATAAAACCTAAATAATAAATGAAAATTTCAATCGAATCATATATAAAAAACTAATAACTTCACAGAGAAGAAAACACAAAAATGTAGAAAATTCTGAAAAGAATTACACGAAATATGACGAAACAAAGTGACGAAAAAATCAAAACGTCAACCTAATATGAATATTTTTGAAATTTTTTTTAGAGACGTATAAAACTATTAAATAATTGAAAAAAAATAAAAATCTAAAAAAAAACAAATGAACAACTAAAAACTATTGGAAAAATTGATCGAAAAAATCTAGCGCTTGCAAAAAATTATAAAAGCAACGAAAAAAAGAATACAACTAGAACAAGAAAATGAAAATCTTGACTTGTTGGATACAAATATAAGTTTTAGTTCAACTACGCAATGTTGGTTTTTGCGAACCATCGTTATATATAAAGTGTTCAATTTAAAAACAAAAGTTTTATATTATTCCTAAAATAGTAGGTCATTTGCGCTTTATTACAAGTATATTCATATATTTGCATGCACTGAAAAGTTGTACTTGAGTTATTATCAGATTTTCATATGAATTGTGTCATATGCCCGTCAATCCTCACGTTGTCTAATAAGTGTTCGTATGTTTTCAACGCCCTTGTTTTTATATACACAATATATATTGAGATTTTTAATTTCAAATTAACCCTACGTAGGTAATTGTTGTGCATATTAATAAAATGTTCTGTTGTGATTAATTAAACTAAAATTGAATGTATGCATTTATCATTTAACTTTAAAATGTTTGGTGTGGATTTTGTTATCGAATTTTCAAGTAACGTGCATTACTTGCGACATCGTTACAAAACAGTCGATAATGGAAGTATATTTACCCATCATCTTATTTGATGTTTACCAATGTAAGTGGAGTGGTTTTCAATAACTTAGTTGAGACATGTTCCCGTTATAAATGTAATTGTGGGACATTTTTTTAGATTTGACGTATAACGAGCTAAATGTTTTGATGACGTATGGTATATATTTCGTTAACATGTTAAAATTATCGCTTCATGCTTCTACCGTTATTCGAAAAATAGGAAGCGTGTAAAATGTCCTCAATTTCTTATAAATTACTACGTATATGAATTTATGGTATTTTAAACGTAAAAGTTTGTATCGTAATAAGAGGCTTTAAACCTGTTATAAACATTAAATATGTACACCAGGTAAAATGTCCACTTTCCGCGTTTGATCAAAATCATGTATTAAATGTAAAATGTTATTTGAAATCTTAATAATTGCACATTTATTTTTCTATTGATAAATTTCCATAATTGTCGTCGATCACTCAAAGAATATGAAAAAGGAATATGAAAACATTCTTGCAGACAATGGGATAAAGACTGTGTACCTGTCTGGCAGTTTGATGTAAGGATTGAATTCAAAATTGCATCTACACACTAATAAGTATGAGGTTTCGTGTCGTGACTTAAAAATGATATAAATCTGTATATCTGTAATAATTTAGTAGCAAATATGCGGTGCGATAGGTGCAACATACTTTCGGTATGTCTGCAATGTAAAAAACGTTGTTGACAACAAATAAATAATTTAAACACATTGGATATTAAAGAAAAAGTTCTTACCTTACATAGATTCAATGTAGAAATAAAAATCGGTGAATAATCTAGGTACACAGAGGTCATACATACATCCAGCATCCGACTTCTTCAAGAGGTTTAAGACACGATATCAATTGAAATTGCCAATTAATTTATTTAAATCGCGCGTTCTAAGTGATACACATAGATAGATAAAACGTCAATGTTTATAATCCCACTACATTTCATAATCTTTCCACTCATACACGTCTTAGAACAACAACAAACCCGTCAGTAGTTCTACTCCATTTTGAAATCGTCCATAAAGAATGTACGTATACTCAGTTCTTTGTATGTTATTAGAAATTTGTCATACATATCCACAATCTACACTTAATTTTGGGGGGCACTTCTGTCACAAATATCACGCTTTTCAAATATTTATCTGGGAGTGTCTTTATTATGTATAAAATGTTCGATTCTGAAAATACATCGATGCAGCTATGTACTTTCGCTTAGTGAGCTACACAAACCGCTTTAGTTCCACATTTCGTCGCTCGATGGCGAAACTATACGGGGGGCGCTGATCGACAACCAGCACCTAGGGTCGACTAAACTCCGCCCCGTAAGGTCAGATATATTCTTCCCCGTGACACTGTTGTCAATTCTTAGTCAAGGTCGAAGATATTGGCTCCTAATAGGAATGCAACACAAATTTCATTCCTTTTTTACTTAAAAAAAATCTCACTTAACATATCGCTACCTACATTGTTTACATAAACCATCAAATTGCCACGGTAAACACGATAATTAAATTAGTGATAGTACATTTGTAGCAAAGCGCACTTCTCAAAAACACCAGACAACATTGCAAAGAAAGTATATTTCGGTAGTTCTAACGCTTGAAATAGTTTTTAGTTTTTTTTTAACGCGTGTGAAACTAACTAACTGTAACGATGAAACGTGCGTTTATCTAGATTGTTAATAATTTGTTTTTTACATCAGGCAAGTTCCAGGAACGATGCGCGCCAATTTCAAACCTTGGCGGGAAGCCGCTAGCATAATTTTGGTCGCGAAAACCGCATTTGCGCCAAGCATAAAACAAAGTGATTTTAATTACAAATTATTGTCGTTAAAAAGAAGTTCGAAGGCTGGATTTATGCCAGGGACGTACGTATTCCCAGGCGGAGCGCTTTGCCAAGCGGACGGATCACGAGATTGGCTGAAATTATACGAATCGTTCGGATTTAAATCCGATACTTTCGAAAAGTTAAATCCGAAAGAAAATAGGCCAAGAATTTTCTGTAATAATAACCCAAATGAGTTGCCAAAATTTCTGTCGTTACGTATCGGAGCCATCAGGGAAACTTTTGAAGAATGCGGAATACTAATATGTCGAAGTTTTAAAGTTAACTACAAGGAACGAGTTGCACGTTGGGCGTCATTTATTGGTAATTCATATATTTAATAAATAATATTCATCATCTAAATCTAAACATGCAGAGTTTCCCACAAACATATATTACATGCAATTTCATTTGCATAATTATATATAACACAACCTACAATTATCTTAAATCAGTGGCGCGGTGTCAAAATGTCAAAATTATAAAACAAATCTATACTGTCCACAGAAATTAATTTAAGGCACGCATTTTATAAATATTTTTGTAGTTATATAAGTAATGAATATAAGTTTATTTATTCAACTTGGATTATTAGTTTAACGTACAATTAAACAATTAAATGTTACTATTTACTATTTTAAATTAAGTTCTACTCCGAATTGTGTTTTACCATAAATGATGTTAAATAATTTAGAAAACAGTGGCATAACTGACAATCCAAGGGGCTTTTTTTAATTTTTAATATTTTATATACCTACATATATAAAATTTCACCTCTGTAACAGATTCAAATCTACAATAACTGAGTAGGTTATAATGAAACAATTTGTCCGATTTAGTGACTAATTAAAAAAAAAAACACAAGTAATACTTTGATACAATAATCAAACGAAATAAAATTTTATTAAAATGTTTAATTTCCTATTAAATTATTAAAATCCAATCGAAGAAATCCAAGTAAAATTAAAATTATTTTGCCAATTTATAATAGAGGGCCCAGAAATGACCAAATGGCAGCATAAAGTCCACGATGATCCTGAAAAGTTTTTGGAGTTGTGTCGCAAATTCGAAATTTATCCCGACGTTTGGGCGTTAAAAGAATGGAGCAACTGGGTGACACCACCGTCAATTCCTATCAAATTTGATACGGTATTCTTCTTAACCGCCTTTCAACAAACTCCGGCAGCGCACGCGGAGAAACAAGAAGTCCAACATCTAGAGGTATTTCTTTTTTGCTTTACCGGAGTGATGCTGATTTAGCTTATTTAGTGGGCAACCCCAACGGAATACATAATACGGAATAGAAATGAAAAAATATTGTTACCTCCTCCGCAATTTTATGAAATATCGCGGTTGAGGAATTTCTTGGACATTGATAATTTGTTAAAATTTGCTTCGGAAAGAGCTGGTTTTGGTACTGAAAGGTATTTTCCATCCAGAATCGATACCGACAATGGATTATATTCTGTGCTACCAGGTATTGTTTTACTTCAAAAAGATAAGATTCCAAATTGTTTATTTATGCTATTTTAGGTGATGATTTATATCCTGAAGAAATGGATGAATTTAATCAAGAAGTTTCATATTTGAAAGAACTTCCCGCTAGCAACGTCCAGAACAGGATTTTACATAAAACACCATTTAATAATGAGATTAGCGCTCTTAATTTCAAACCAAAATGCAATCACGTTGCACCACTAGATTTAAAACTGAATAAAATGTAAATCGTGTTTAATTTTTTTTTTAGTCATTGGAGTATTTAATAAATAAATGGCGTTGGCGGTTATTTTAATTTAATTTCCGTTTTCATTTGGTTACGTATTAATATAGAAATTTTCTAACTATTTTCGGACCTATGTGTGTGTGCACTTCAGCTAACATTGAACTTTCTAACATTGATAGAAAATTCAAGACGACTGGGATGTAAATGTGTCTTTCGGTGAATTTCTTTTTCAATATTTCTTGTCATGTCATCCCTGTTAATAAACTCCTAATTGGCCACATTCAGAACATATACCAACTTATTGTTCTTGTCATCTTAGTATTTAGAGCCATTACGTCCTCAAAACGAAAAATATTGCAATGTTTCTATGAAATAACAAGAAAACACGATACTTAATTGACTTATATTTATTTGGCAAATGATTCTAGTAATATCGACATTTAAAAAATGTTGAATGGATAAATTACAAAATTCAGCTAAAAAGATGGTTTACACTACGGTAAGAAATCTGTCGAAACCAATAGTCTATTTTTGATTTCACAAAGCGGTAATAAGTATAATATCAAGATAGGAACTACAAATAACAAAAGTTAAGTTTCGAATTTGTATTTATGGTAATCGTTCTGTTTCCAGTGGTTTTACATTAAAAGTTGTACAGCCAAGTTCCTATGAAACAAGTACACGTGTCAAGCACTCATTGACTAATTACGATGTCTTCGATCGAATTATTACAATTGAACTATTTGCTGAAGTTACAAAAAAATTCAATCCAAGTTAATTTTAATGTAAGTCAAACATGGATTTTGAATACAAAATTAACATTGGATTTTAAGGACTCAAAAATACACTCTTACACTAGGTATAGAGACCCCCCCCGTCATTGATAATTTACTAATCAATATTAAGGCCCATTTTTTTATATGGAAATCAAAAAAATTTTCAAGTTATTATTTCGTATGGAAACTGAATTAGTTCCATCATTTATTGGAGGCCACATAATTCGATTGTTTTAAATCATCTTTTTCACATTAAACATATTTAGTTCATTTGATGACTCATGAATGAATGATGAGATGTTACCCACTAATGATATTAAATCAAAATGAACCAACGATTTTACGTCTATTTTACATCATCAATACTTCAGCAAAAATCGTGCAATTTGTGATCAATGAAATGCGCAGGAAACTAGAATTAGTGCAAAGAACTAGGTATCGATACAAAACTTATTTTTATAAATCAGTGCCATAATTATTTTAAACATGCATGGCCTATTTATGATTTCATGCATATTTTACTCGAATTTTGCCGAAACATTTCCTCAAAATTCAAATAACTATAATTAAGAAACTCAATCAAAATAAAATCAATTTAATTGATACATAAAGAAACGCCTTTAATCATGAGATTGCAACTAATATTGCAACAAAATGGCAACTAATATGAAACAAGACAAACAATTAAACTGTTTTAACTTTGTAACGACTTTTGGAACAAACAAAAAAAGAAAAGCAGTTGAATTTTTTTAACGAATTTTAAAGCCTGTTCATTTGCTCATATGTATGTAATGAATTTTTCATGGATTCCAATCCGTAAAATAGACGTTCATTAATGTTATAATATTAAAAACATAATTAGATCGCTAAAATGAAATTATTCTATTAGTTTTGATGAAACATTAGATATAGTGTAGTAACCCGAGCTAAAAAAATTTCATCTTTGTTGAAAATTAACGAGTGGACCGATACAAAAATACTATGGTTGAGAATTATATAAAAACTTTGTTTCAGAGGAATATGGTGGTAAATTTGAAGTCTTTTCTTTTGCATTAAAATTTCTAAATAAATTACTGATAAAATTGATAAACAATTTAAAACATTTTCCTACAATGTGTCGATCGACATGCAAAAGACAAGTGCTGCTTAAAACATAGTATGGACCCACAACTTATTCTTAGAAGTAAACTATGTGCGAAAGTATTTACAAAAAAAGGGACGACGTAAATCAGCATTTTAGATTAATCCTTAATACATTTCTTTTAATGCCATAAAATAAACGTTCGGAAATCCAATCGTTTTATCTGATTTTCTAAGTCAAGAAACGAGTATAATACTTGGATTGTACTGGCGATAATTGTTTCCAAACGAAATTCTAGATAAAAAAATTGTACAATCATGTGATATAAATAACAAAAATAGTCTTTGATTGTATGTTTAAGAGATGATTCCATCAATTTGTACAATTCAACTATTAGCATATTGATGTCAGATCACAGATAATATCTACCCATCGATAATAAACTGTCTTTACTGTATAAATGACCATAATTAACACGTCCTCTGCCTAGGTTTATTTTATGTAATTGCATCAAATTCATCAAATTTACTTGCAATAATTTTGTATATTGTTCGTTGCCTTGGCACTGAACATGTTAATGATAAATTGTGCTTAAATGCGAAAACTAAAGGTAAAATAATTAAAAAAAAAAAAAAAAACGTGCAACAGATTTATATTTAAAAAATTATTAGTATAAAAGTGTAATTGTAACTTAAGCTATAAAGAGAGCAACAGATATAGACACAAACATACAATGCACCATTAACAAGAACCGATATTAAATTATTTGAATCATTGAACAATTTAAATATGAATAACAGTATTGATAATGAGATTCAAGTAATTTTGAAACTGGATGAGTTTATATATAATTTAACTAAGTAAACTGTATATTTGAATGTTCAATCATCGGAATAAAACATATTTAATTTAAATATAGAAATATTTTGAAGATTGAACGTTCAATTTAAAACTAAATACATAAGACATATATAATTTAATTAAAAAACATCCGATTTTTAGTTTTCTTTATAAAATTAAATAATAACACGGCTCTAGTTTCCTGATCTTATTGATCAGATCGAAAAGGTGAATCACAGACCTTAAAATTGCGAAACGAGAAAGACTAAACATCTCAACAAATTTATGAACCAATACAAGTTGTTAAAATCTGATAAATACCGTTACGGTAAGTTTAGAAAGTTTAACACCGGTTATAACAGTTATATAAAATGTAATTAAATGCATAACAAGCCTGTTCATTCGTTTTATTCATTGACAGGGCTCCGATTGTCTTAGCCTTTCTAACTTACGTTTAAGTTTGTAGATAACGTAAATTTGTATTCGTTCTTGCATTCTTTCTTTAAATTGAAACATAATATAGAAAAATATCACAAATTAATACTACCGCGTAAAATCAAGGCGAAAGTGCATTTTTTTTAATATCAAATTGGAATGATGTGAAAATAAAGCAATGTTAATCCACAGTAAAATTGCAGGAACTATTGTTATCGTTCTTTTCATTGAACTATTTAAATAACTAAAGTAAGCATGTCCTATTGAAGTCTACCGGGTCAATTGACCGATGATTTAGTTTAAATTTTCTTAAATTGTATCATTTCAGATTAGAATTTTGATTAATACTTTCACAAGTTTTACAATACCAACGAATATCATCAGACTTGTGAATTAGTAAAACATAAAGCCTATAAGAAATATAAGCAGAAATTGCAAAAGTTTCGATAAAATCGGCAAAATTAAATTAAGTAAATGATCGAAAAAATACCTTATCTCGAAAAAATTTCTTAATTGGTTCGTAAACTTGATATTTCAATGAAATAATTTCAGGTATGGTTCTAAGGCTTCCAAATATTTCGCAATCGGTTTCCAACATGACAATCGTCGCGATAAGTACAAATATAGTAACGATTACAAAGGAAGGTACAAAAGCTTTGACGACGTTAAATCGACGATTCTTCTGGGTGGTTTTGTGGGCGTTGTACGTGGAATTTGGCAAGCATATACGACCGTCGACCTGAGAATGTGAAAGGGGTGTTTGGCTCCTGCTTGAACGATGAGATGGGTTTGTCGTTTCGTAACCGCGATAACTATTGTCAATTAATTGCGATTCGGACGACGAATGCTCGAATGAATCACGAAAATAATAATCACTAAAACGATCCATTGAGTCTTCTTTTAAAACTGGAAATTAAATCATTAAAATTTACAATAAAACTAAACTTGTCACTTCATATAAACATTAGATTTTGCCGAGCAAACTACACCCAGCGAATTATGAATTATAAATTATAAATTGCTCATGTGCATGTTGAGCTGTCATGACGAAATCTTGTTGGTTTCCTTGTTAAATTAAAATTTCATCAAGTAAATGTTAATTTTCTAAAAGATAGGTGGCCAACACAAAAATGCTTGAAACAAATCCTACAAGCTACACAACTGTCATTACAAGCCGGTTTATAATCTTCCCATAAGCCTTGTCTTACTATGATATACATATGAGGTCTGTAAATTAAGTAATTAGATTGATTAAAAAAAAAAAAATTATTTAGATAGAATTACAATTGTATATTGTCACCCTCAAAATAACTTCCTTCTGAAGCCACACAGCGCTGGAGACGGTTCTTCCACTCGCCATAGCAGTGCTGGAACTTCGATACTGGAATAGCCTTCAGCTAGTCGGTTACAGCTCTTTGAATGTTTTTGACTGTCCCAAAATGAGTTCCCTTGAAGTGAATTTTCAACTTCGGGAAGAGAAAAAAGTCACAAGGACTCAAGTCAGGCAAATAACGAGGCTGAGGAGCCACAGGAATGTTTTTACTGGCCAAAAACTCGTTTATTGAAATTGATGTGTGACAAGGAGCATTATCGTGATGCAACACCCAATTGTTCTTGATGTTTGGTCTCACACGAATGACCCTTTTTCGAAGTTTTTCAAGAACCTCCCGGTAAAAGTGTTGATTGACCGTTTAGCCTTGAGGTAGAAACTGTTTGTGGACGATTCCGTGGATATCGAAAAAGCAAATCAGCATGCATTTGATCTTCGACTTCGTCTTCATTGCCTTTTTGTGCCTTGGAGAGGTTGAAGTGTGCCACTCCGTGCTCTGGTGCTTGGTTTCTGGGTCGTATTCAAACACCCAAGACTCATCACCAGTAATTACACGTTCCAGAAAATGGGGTCATTTTCAATCGAATCCAAAAAGTCAAGGCACTTTTCCCTCCTGATGTCCTTGAGGCATTGCAAAAGGTTTTTTGGAACCATTTTTACGCAGATATTTCTCATCCCCAATTCATTGGTCAAAATCTGTTGAACGGTAGTGTGAATCAAATTCAACTCTTCTCCGATCATTCTGACTGTCAACCGACGATCTGAACGCACGGATTCTGCCGACATTTTCATCGGTTCTTGAAGATGTCTTCTGCTTCGTGGTTCATCTTCAATCGACTCTCTTCCTTCTGAAAATGCCTTAAATCACCGAAAAACCTGGGCTCTTGACAAAACACTAGCTCCATAGGCCTGCTGAAGTTTAGCAAGAGTTTCCGTTGCACTGTGTCCAAGTCTTGGGCAAAACCTAATAGCATACCGTTGCTAGAAATTGATGTCACTCATTTTTGGAACACAGTAGAAAAAACTATTTCACAAAGAAAATCGCTACGGACAACCAAATGATTCGAGGGAGTTCAAAACCATACTGAAGGTGGATCACATGTTCCCCTGCCGCCCCTCCAAGCCCAGCGCCTCCAGTGTTGCCAGATCGAACGCTACGTTGTCAGTCTCATTACTTAATTTACACACCTCGTATACAAAGATTGTCACAAATTAATGCTAATCTACAGGCGAAAAAACTAGTTCATTTTAGTAAAGTAAAAAATTGATCGTTGAAATCCCAATCTATGTGTATATTAAGTGACTGTGATTTTAATTTTAAAAATTACCTGTAGTTCGTAATTTGGCAATTCCACCTGCTTCTTGATCTTCGGAAACTGTTTCCAAAGCTGCAATATCTCCATATTGTTGATTTGACGCTCCGTCCAAACTTGAGAGCAATCCAGCACTGCTGCTCGGTTCCATGCGTGAACCACCAGCGTCTGAATGACTCGAACGAGGTAAACTACTGTAACCTAGCGAGAAATTTTCACCACAATTTCAATGAATTTGATTTTTTTACCTAGATGTGGTTGAAGTGGAGTGGAGGGAGTGGCAGGAACGCTCGATGCTTTGCGACGTAAACTTGCTGAACGTTGTATGCTCGGCTCTTCTCTGTTCACATTTTCGCTGTCCTCTAATATTTCCTTCTCAGTTCTTCCGGTATATTTAAACTTAGTTCCCCATGAAAAAAAACCGCCACCTGTCACAACAGATGGAGCATCAGAACTTGTTGGCAACCTAAAATTTTTATTGTTTAGTAAAAATGTTGCGATTTATGTATGATATTTTGTAACTTACGTAAAAAATAACATTTGTTCAATTGCACAACGCCAAACGTGCCTGCAAGCTGCTCCTGTAGGACATTTAAAACCTACCGTGTGCTTTTTATCGTTATAATTTAAATGAATAATGAACATTTTCCCTTCGTAGTTAATTTTTTGAATATCAGGCCATCGAAAGTGATGTGTTTTTCGACTTCCTTGAAATGTTAATATTCCACTATAATTAATCCCTAAGTACAATTGGCTGCTTTTGTGATCCTAGAATAAAAAATAAATATATGAAATTTTTTACGATTCATTAATTAATTATGGACTTAATATTATTAATATCTTTAATGATTAAGTCTTTTATTTTAAGCAACGCATGTTCTATTGTTATTGCCTCATTTTTGGGGACTGCGTAACTTTAAATTAATTCAACGTTGTAAAAGGGAGTTATCCCCTCCTTTAAGATCCCTGCTGCTTGGACTATCAACATAATATATACACTTTAAATTAATTACATTATTTCATGTTATTGTAAATAAACCCCAATTTATAATTTTTTTATCAGGAAACCGTTATAGTGGAGTTCAGTGCTTGTTTTAAAATTTTCTAACATGAAGGTGTGGGATGATACGTGATGTCTTTACAATTTTTTACAACTATGACTGTATTATAATGCGATGATGAAAATTTTACCTTAACAGGATGAGGATCAACTCCATATGTATCAAGTTGACAAGCTAATTTTAAAAAACTATTTTCGATTTGCGAAGGACTTTGTCCTTTTAATTGCTTTTGATGTATATCCATAGCCTTCTCTTCTATTGCTTCAGTTTGTTTCAGAAGTATTTTGTAATCCGATATATAATTTCCTAGGTGAACTTCGGGGTCGTAATCCCCTACTTCACCTAAAAGTTAAATCGTTATTAATTAGATATTCGGTGAGTGGTTGGTTTACCTTGCACTACTAAGGCAGCAAGCATAGCTGCTTCATTAGGTACACAGTATAATCGGCCATGAAGTAAGTCCCTTTTGAGTTGTAAAAATATTTGGTACCTAGTAATTTCTTCTTTTAGTCGAAATGGATCTGGAGGATAGTATTTTACTCGAAAACTAAACAGCACCGGCTCCATGTCCTTAACTTGTTTACATATTGATTTTCCCAGATCTAACCAATGCTAAAAAACACCATGCATATGTACTATTTGTATTTTAAAAGTTTAATTTAAATAGGTCGATGTTACCCTTTGCTCTGATGCATCAACATATCGAAGCCCCAAATAATCTTGTTCTATCAGATTCAGTTGCTGGCAAACATACTCTAATAAATATTTACCTTTATGGTGAGGCTATAACAAACAATATAACAGGACAAAGATGTTAAATTAACGTGTATTACCTTGTATTCACATTCTAAAATTTCAGTATCTTCTAATAACCTGACAGTACATTTATAAACAATATTGCTGTCACCTTTTGAACCAAATTTTAACATCTTTCACGTTTAACATGTGTTATATCGTGTAAATAATATTACTTACAAAATATTTAAAAACTCATGCATACGACACACTTTGTTTCGATTTTTAAATAATAGAAAAAAAATAAATTTGACACATTTTAACATTTTTTTTTTGACAGCTTGCCGGACATTCACGTGTGTGAATACAGTTGTTAAATTTCACATGGTAACTAGATATGTACAAAAAAAATTAGCGCAACTGCCGATAGTGGTACGACTGAACCGGTCGAATTTTAGTGGGAAACGCAGATATTCTCGCTAAAGGAAAATAAAGATGCATCGAGTGACGGCTAAAGTTAGTAATTTATATAGATAATTAAATGAATAAATTAACGCTATTGATATTTTAATCTATTGAATTTAGGTTTAAAAACGTGGCGTTTAAATTTTTAATGTGGAGTCTCAGGGTCAATGTGTAACGCGATTTGATTATTTTGATCCAGTTTCTGTTTTAATAAATGTACATATTCTATCGTAACCTTTGTCGTAGTTATTTATATCGATTTCATTACTCATCTTTGTTGATTTTTGCGCTCGTCATAATTTCTTTATATGATCGTTCTATATTGATTTAAATAGGCTATTATAACTATTTTTATTTATTTTAATATCTAAAACCGATTGTGAAAAATATACAAGGAAGAAAAAGAAAAAATAATGTAAGACTCGTAATTTTGAACGCAGGGGTAGTGTTAGCAACAAGAGAAATTGCAGAAGCGGCAAAGTAGAAGAATGTAAAATCAAAATATTGGCATTATAGGAAATAAATTCCACAAAAAAATAATTTGGTTTATGGATTTCAATATATTTTTTTTTCTATTGGGGCTGCAGAAATCCTTGCTCGATTATTGTCACAAACTTTCTCATTATATGCCGTTGAAATACAATTAGGCAACCAAGCATACTCAATATATTTTTTACAATGTAATACACGCTAAATCATTCCATCCTATCAATCACAAATTAGCAGCTTTTCACTCAATATTAATATATATTACAATAGACTAATTAACATACCCTTGTCTACCGTTATTTTGATACCGAACTTACAAGGGGAGATCAATATTTACTGTCCCTAACATAGAAGGAAACAAATTGAAAAAATATAATGTTTATTTTTTTACATAATCTCCCTGTACATGTTTGATCCAAAACTTTGATTCCTCTGGAAAAAAATTCTTTCGGTTGCTCTTCCAAACAGTGTCACTATGGCCAGGTCTGGTGAATATGCAGGATGTTCAAATTCCTTAGCTCAATTTTCCCCACAAACCAAGGAACTTCAGTCCAGTAGTAGTACACAGCCTTGGCAAGCATGCAACAATTCAACAGGCAGAAGTGAATGCCATTGAAATGTGTGTGAGAGAGCTATTAAAAGCGCTCGGCAGCACAGGACAATAAAAATTTTCTCTGACGGCAGAACAGCACTGCAAGTCCTTGCTGACAATCAATGTACGTTGATGTCGACCAGGGACTGCCGCCAGTGCTCTCTCAATTAGGGAGAGCCAACAAGGTCAGTCTGGTCTGGATACCCGGACACGCTGGAATAGAGTGAAGTGAAGCCGCCGACTCCCTGGCAAAGAATGGAGGTAACCGAGAATTACAAGACCCCAGGCCAGAAGCTCAAATAAGAGCTGGATGGAGCGCAAGGTACTTGAATACTGGCAAGAGTGCCAGGGAATGAGACATTCCAAGATAGTACTGAAGGGTCCATCTGCTGCACATACCAGGACATGGTTGGGTTTTGACAGGAAAGACCTGCGTACTCGAACAGCCCTGGCATAGCCGACTAAAGCATCACATGGATACATTGGGAGTGGCTGAGGCCACCGAGTGCCGACTATGCCTTGAAACTGATGAGACAGCAGAGCATGTCATGTGTGCCTGTCCAGCGGGTGACCAAATCAGTTTCACAGTCTTTGGTGAGACAAAAGTGACCAGGGCGAACTTGTTAAAATCTCACTCTCTAAAATCCTCCTTTATTTAAAGAGAATGAGAATTGAGGGTGAGTTGTGAGCCACAATAGACCCTTGCGGTCGCAGTGGATGGGCGATTGAATGCCCCACTCAATATAACTAAACTAAACTAAACTCTTATATATATATATATATATATATATATATATATATATATATATATATATATATATATAGTGCCTTTCTTCTTGTATCATTGTACTTACGTGTTTGTGGTTCAAGTTTCGTTTATTTAGAGGGGTGAGAATAATAACAAAAATAATGTTAAAAGATCTATTTTAAACCCATCATATATTTAACAATAAAACATAATTCAGAAATATATTATGATTATAACAAAACAATATTAACAATAATAAAAATGAATTGAATTCAACATTGCATCTGATAAAATCTATTTAGAACTAATGAGATTTTTGCACGATAAAAAATAGTTTTACACAATATACGAAATATAAATTTGTAGTTGTTCACTAACCTCGCGAATTCAAATAAATGCATATTATACATATCCTAAGTGTAACATAAATGCTTTTTATACAATAAGCTGGAATGTACAATTAAAAGCTTTAAAATCATATATTTCTGTTTCTTCATACACACAAAACAAAAATATAACTTATATAAAAAACGAACAAAATCAGAAGTAAAGGATTCTTCACTTACATACAAACATCTATTCCAATACCAACACAAATGTCAATTGCACATGATACAGGTAACATCATCTAACATCAATGTTTTGTTTGTTAACAAAACATGATACATAAATCACAGATAAATATGATTTTCATTGTGTGGTAATTTGTATGTACGTTTAGAATTATGTACAATATTGAAAATACCTAGTGAACTTTTTGTTTTGTATGATGATCTAAAATGTCTAGGATGATCACTATTTATGAATAAACAGAAAAGGGAATTGATAAATAATACTACGATAATTTCTGTTATGTATCACATCATGTGCATGAATGCATGAATCTATTGCTTGCTTATTGTGGCATAAGAAATTTAAAACAGAAACTCCCTTCACTTTATAATCTGCAAAGTCGATTGCATTAAAAATTCAACAAAAGTTTATTTTGACCAGGGGATCTATCTAAGGCAACCTATATCATTGTATGTGATAAGTAAGTAACAACAAGTAGCAACTTGGACGTAATAAAATTTATAAAATATGCAATTTTTAATGCAATTATTTATTATGTTTTATTATTTAACTTGTCTTGTAGAACTTAACATGTTTGAGTACTTGAGCCAAATACTAATTGACAAGTAACTCATCAGACAATGGTCAAGTTTTCTAACCAAAACAAGGTCGGAACAGCCACTAGTTGTAGCAGTAGTAGTTGACTCATGTATTCAACCTGTTAAGTCCTATGCAAGACAATAATGCTAAGGGATATGAAAACCAAGTTAATATAATACAGGGTATGAATATGTACAGTCGCTAAACGGCGCCACCTATTGTGAGCAACGCTGCTAAATCAGCTGTAGAAACGCGGGCGAATTCTACTTAATAAATTAATCTCAAAATATTTTTGATATGGCGTAAATTTTCAAAAACATCGTTTACGCACAAACTGAAATTGAGCAGTTATTTGAAATTATAACCAAATTAGTTGAAGCAAATGAATAAATTGTTTGTGCTTCATTCCTCATGTAAATCCATAAATAATAAATAAACATCGATATTTAATCAAAGGCGTCCATAACAGTTGACAACAGCTGTTTTAAAAAGTCGAGGTACTGTTCCAGTTATTCACATATTAATGCAGTCGTTAATGATTGCATTGAGTCTTCATGATCACAATATAACCAAACCGGATGCATTCGTCAAACTGAATTCAAGAAAAATTACGATTGACACGAGGTAAAAATTATTGGACAGCTTTAACGAAACTTGTAATCTTTGATTTTGTGTTCATATCTATTCTGAATTATATTGAAAATTGTTCATAAATTTTCTTGGCCGACACTTAGCTGAAATTTAATTTTGTAATCAAGGATGACATGTGAAATCTTTAAATCCAGATTACTATAAACGAAAACTTGCAGTAGTTATGGATGGATTAGATTGGTGTAGATATTAGATGTAGATTTGATTAGAAAGTTTTTATAGAATTTTATTAGAATTGAATTAGGATTTAATGAATTGAATTCGTTCATTAGATGTAAATTTGTTATTAAACTGCGGTCTTTTAATATACAAATTTAATAAAATACTTTTTTACAATTGAATTGTATTCAATTTATTCTTGTTGGTCATGTGATGATCAGATGACTCCTTAATGCAGCAATCAATATTATTTAGTTTACTTTGCAGATATAAGTGGGTGTTGCAATATACCAAAAAAACAATGTAGATAATCAATGAATATTATAAATAAATTGTATTTGTCCTGGAAATGTACAATGAGATTCTATCATTCGTTTATACAATGTACTGGAATAATATGCAACAGTACATATCACATATTTTGAGTTGAGTTAAATAAAAAGTTTTTTTTGTTCATTGTATATCATATTCAATGATGAAAAATTGTATAATTTCAACATCCAAAGGACGGATCTGGCCTATTAGAGATACGTAATTTTACATTTATCCTATAAAACTATTTAAGCCGTGAAGGTAACATTACATTTACTAAATTGTCAATTAGTTCGGTTTAGTCTCATAAACCATTAAAAATTGAACATGATATACATAATTATAAATCTAATAGAGGGTAAGCAATGCCTAGTGATTAGAAGATAGTGTTTTCTCCGTATTACTACTGGCTAACATTTAATATTGCTTCATACAATAAAACAATCAAAAATAAAATTACGTAAGATTATCTGTACCTACTTTTGAAAGCAACCTGTATAAACTTTGTTGCAACAGAAAAGAAGAGCAAGCAAATATGTTTCTTAAAATTTATACAAGGTAACGTTCAAAAATAATTATATGCATAGAAAATAGTTTATGTGTATACTCTTTAATTACATTAATCATTGTTAACATTAATTTAATATTTTGGTTACTCATATATCAAGCTAGTTGTATATAATGGACCATTATTTAATATCAACTTTAAAACGAATATGTGAATTTAATCATAATTAAAATAACTTAACGTCTAAAAACATGCTAAAAAAATAAGTCATGATGAAAAGTAAGTAACGTTATAAGAGAGCTCACCAAATTAAGTAAAAACATGTATCAGATAGTAATCATGTAAATTTATATCAAAATATAATTTGATTAATTGTTTTAAAAATTATATAGAGAATTTGTCAAACGTTAAATTTATTTGTCATGCATACAACCACTTTTTAAAAAAATATTATTTACTAATAAAAATTGTATAAAATTATATAAATCTGAAATTAGAACGATATGCAAGTGTGTTCTGTCGATTAAAATTTAAATTTGTCATAAACATCACATCTGTAGTACTTACACAAGCTGTTATTTATATTTGGAAGTCTTCTTCTTAAATGAGCTATGGTCCTAGTAAAGACCAAAAAACGCTTTCGTCATTTACATATAATAAATCTCAGAACAAGTTTTATTACACAGTAAAAAGCTTCAGATCGTCGATACGTACATATTAAAAAAAATATCGCAAATATTTAAATAAAATAAAAATTGTTCTGAGATATATGTAAAAAGAGATTCCAATAGTATAGCAAAATATGCGCCAAAACTGTAAGTAGTATTTTACTAGTTTATTTATCTTGTGCACCGTTTAAGTTTCCACACGCTTCGCCTGCCGACATACTGCGATGTGGAATTGGACTGCGCCCACCGCTGCTTCCGCTGCTTATCGCCATTTGTTGCATTTGTCTTATCACTGCTGCTGCATGATATGCTCTCTAAAAATAAACAAAATATTAATTTTCATCGTAATCGTCGTAATTACTTTCATTTACCTTCCAGCGTGATTTTGCGAAATTCTTCTTGAGTTGCTCTGATACCGTGCTATGTATGTTCTTGTCACTTGCTGCATTTCCAGATATCCTTAAAAATATAGATATATATTAAAAATATGGGCAGAAAGTACGTTCACCAATAAAAAACTAAGAAACAATTCTTTGAATACGTGTGAGATCTATTTTTCCTAGTGATCATATTTAAGGTTCAAGTGTCCACTTTGGCAATTATGATGAAAAACGTCGTGAAGGAAATAAATGTAGTAATGAGTGTAATTTATAAAATAAATTAAATAAAATCTCATAAAATTATTAATGCAGTCGCTCTATACCAGGGGGCTCATACCTACATTCAGCAATCTACCATAAAAATATTCGGTCACAAGCGACTAAGCATGGAAATATTAGAAAGTTGCACCAACGAATTGTTAATTGAAGATCATGTTTCAAACATGCATATTTGTCTTAAGAGTAAAATAGAACAAAATTTGTAATTTATTGATATTTCAAGAGTGTAGTACGAAATGGTGAACTGTTCAAACTACTATGCTATTCTAGAATGGTTCGCCATTAAAGTCCTTTTTTAAAATTAAGTAGATTTAAATTTCTAAGCTGGATATTTGTCTTTTCATATTATTACCAATCTATGGCATAGTATTTCACTTCAAAATTTCAGCAGTGTTCTATAACTCGATTACTTTTAAAATATATAAGAGTAGATACTAAGAAAGAGTAAGATAGCAGTGTTAATGACATTAATGCGTACAATGATTACGATTTAATAAATACAAGTGTATCTAATATCTCAAATACTTAGATCAACATAATTGACTATGGTATTGGTATCTGCGGCTATGCAAAGGTCGATCGACATTGAAACGGATGACATCCTGGGTATGAGGGCTGACAGAATGTCTACAATATACAGCTTCAGACTGACTTATAAAGTCATAGTTCCTACTAGAGACGAATGGGAGTGTAATCGTCGCCCTGTTACAGGCAGATGCGTGAAAGAGCTATTAAAAAGCACTCGGCAGCACAGGACAATAAAAATTTTCTCTGACAGCAGAACAACACTGCAAGTCCTTGCTGACAATCAATGTACGTTGATGTCTACCAGGGACTGCCGCACAGTTCTATCTCAATTAGGGAGAGCCAACAAGGTTAGCTTGGTCTGGATACCCGGACATGCAAGGAGTGGAGCTAACTGAGAATTTATTTGCCCATAACCGGCTTTTGAGATTATAAGAGCTGCATGGAGCGCAAGGTACTTGAATACTGGCAGGAATGCCAGGGAATGAGACATTCCAAGATAGTACTGAAGGGCCCATCTGCTGCACGTACCAGAACACTGTTGGGTTTAGGCAGGAAAGACCTGCGCACTCTAACAGCCCTGGCTACTGGTCTTAGGCATCAAATGCATAGGTTGGGAGTGGCTGAGGCCACCGAGTGCCGACTATGCTTTGAAATTGATGAGACAGCAGAGGATGTCACGTGTACCTGCCCCGCGGGGGACCAAATCACGTTCGCAGTCTTTGGTGAGACAAAACTTGAGCTGGGCGAACTTGATACAATCTCACACTCTAAAATCTTTCTCTATCTAAAGAGAATGGGAACTGACGGCGAACTATAAATAGTTGTGAGTCACATTAGATCCTTGACGTCGCAGTGAGGGACGATTAAACGCCCCACTAAATATAACTAACTAACTAATGGTCCTGGAATCTATACAAAAATTACTATAAACAACCATTTTTAAATATTTTTGGTAATGAACGAGTTATTTATTAGGTATCAGATTTTCGATTTTTAACTATAATAGTAATAATATGTAATATAAACGGACCACTGCTTTTTTTTATTTGCATGCGAAGTTTCAACCAGTGTTTTACCCGTACAGCATCATAAATATGAACTGATCGCGAAAATGTCATGCAGTAATATATACAAATTTAAATAGAAATAATTCAGATCATATTTATAGCGTAACGCCTACACTCCAATGATTGGCGAAACTAATGTCGTTAAATGCAAAGTTATTTTCTGTACTGTATTATCTGTACCGAGTATATAAACTTTAGCCATATAATAATTTGTTGCTGTAGGGTAGAATATATTATAAAACATTTCATTCAAAATAACAGTTTGGGTTTGTCACCGCCTATAACAAACACACTCAAATATTACAACTATTTGTATAACGTATACATTTATTTAAAATAACAATAAATACATTTATGTTGATGAAAATTACGAAAAAAGTGTTTGTGTGGGTGTGTAGTGTCAATTAATAGTGTGTCAATTAATTAGTATCCTATGTACAATATCCTATGTACAATTTTGTGTTATTACTTTCGTAATATTTGTGTGTGTCCAAGTGTTGTGTAAGAGCTGTGTTACTCCAGAGGAATGCCCAAGATCCACTAGAGCGCCGTTAATTTGTCCCAACGGCGAATGGTACCGGACGCCCTGATCAAGTTCGGACAAAGGATCGAACCCTAGACTCCTCTAAGATCAGTCCCCTGCCTTACCTATCGGGCCACTCAACGGCATTTCTTTCAGTTGTTCTAATCTGGATTATATAGTATTACTTTATTAGTTGCGTACACGTCACTTCGCAATCGCATGACGTGTACGCAGAAAACTTGAACCCCAACGAAATGAAACAATTACCGCAAGTAGATTTATTTAATGTAAAATTAACGTTTAGTAATGTGAAAAATATCAAAATTACGTTGCCTTTGAATCGTTTAAACTGATACAAATGCATCAATCGATAAATATTCGTAGCTCGATTGCGTGCGAACGATATCGTTCCTTGTCTAACACAGCTGCCCTCTACCGTATCGCGCGTGCACCACCAGTAACAGGGCACGCTAAGTAATTTCGATGGACATCATTGAAAATTTCTTTTCGACCATTGTATAAGGATCGCCATCTAGTTACTTTTAGACGTTTAACTTGACTACACATATTTATTAGTTATTATAAATAGATGCGTTAGTGGAGTAAAGTTTGTAAATTTTTAGCCGTAGCAGCCTATTTTTGATTTCAATTAAACAACGTATTTTAGCACATATTAATATTTACACGAACAGAAAATCGTATGTGTTAGTACTTTTTGTTCGGCGATTGCAAAGTTTAACATGGGCGGGGAACCCCCGTCTCAAGCGAATGCAGAATGATCTACGTTCTAATTATTTCATGTTAGTTTTTCCTTTTTATTAAATGCATGAAAGAAATCAATTTTTGTTGCCGCACAGTGAAAAAAAAATTAAAAATATATCATCGTACATAAAAAGCACATGTTTTCTAGGATCTATTTTAACGGCTTATTTCAAGCCATTTCATTTATTAAAATCGACTGGGAAATAATGCCGCTTTGTATTACGATTCTCTGGCATTGTTTCTAATACCTAATAGAATAGTAAAACGAAATGTGTTTTGCGCTCTGTCAATGAATAATTTCACTGTCGTTTTATCCATCACTTTTTTTGGTTTACGCCGTAAGTTATGGCTTGAATTGGACTGTAGTATTAGATTTAATTTATTTACGTTTTTAGGTAAACAATAAGTAATTATGCGTTTACATGTCTGCCCAGCGACCACAAACATCTGCATAATATATAAATATCGACGTGTGCATGGCTAGCATGTATGCCTATTTCTGTCGTATATCAAAATTGGAACAAATCCATACGTAATAGTCTCTAGATCTGGCAACAGCGATAAGTGTGGACGGGGGCACTAGTTTGGTTCAAAATCGTTCTCCAGTCCTTAATATTTCTCATTACTTCATCTTTCCACCTTGATTTTTCTCTAACTCGTCTTTTCCTTCCTCCTATATTACTTTGTAATAACTGTTTAGATATTCTGTTCTTGCATCCTTCTAATGTGGCCTAACCATCTCAGCCCTTCTTCGGTTCTAATTTTTAATTTGTCGCCGTTCGTAATTTCCATCTCTGAACATGGACGTGACTTTTGTTTAACTTTGTTAAAACCCAACCCTTCCAACCTTTTGGCGATCTCTCCCGCTTACTTCTTGCTAACATTGCCATATCACTTGCAAAGGCTAGATATTGTATGGTATAATAATTGATGTTACCTTCGCTCCTGACATTTTCTAGCATAAAATTAAATAATATCAGGAATAATTGGTCATAAATTGAGAACATAATGATTGTAATACAATAATAATTGTAAAATGAATAGTAAAACTAAACTAAAATATAATGTAGGACCGATATTAATATAATTGTTGTTTGTGAATTTTATCGCTTACGTCTAATATTTTTTATTGCTCGCGACTCAAAGCCGAGCGAACGTAACTTCGGACGAGAAATTTGTTATTTCAGGAGCACTATTAACTAACAAAATTAAATCACTGCAACGCCGAATGGTACGTCGTACGTCTGCAGCGAACACTTACGAAGGCTGGACAAATTACCAATCGATATTAGATGCAGGCGTAAACAGCGTAGGGGCTAGGATTTAATTTGGTCTGCGTCAAAGGTAAGAAATAATAGCGGCGAAAGCCCATCAGCACTCGTATAATACAGAAATCAAAATCATGATATTTTAGCACCTGTATTAAAACTACGTGTCGCCACTTCCTAAGATATGGGTCTTTAATACGAGCGAAATGCATATCAGAAACACAGGCGTATCACACTGGACATTGATGCCGAGGATGCACAAATAAAAATAGCTTACAATTTTACTTACTTTAATTTTTTCAATTTTAATTTATATTTGTAATAAGAGCTGAAAATAAGATACGTGCAAAATCAAAAATTATAGTCTATTGTTAAGGCCAGTGTATTTTTTAAATGTAGTGACTATCACGACAGTGTAAGTTGATTGTAGAACGAAATGGTGAACAGTTCAAACTTCTATGCTATTCACCAAATTAAAAGTTAGAATCGAAATACGTACAATTTCGATGTGATTGAGTGTATGAAAATGTATAAAGAACCAGACATTTTAGGAACTAACAACAATCATAGGCTGAGATGGTTGAGCAATATTACAAGGCTGCAAGAATAGAGAATATCTAAACAGAAAGTAATGTAGGAGGAGAAATATTAAAAACCGGAAACGATTTTGAACTAAGTCAAGGGTTTCTAGAGCTAGTGCCCCCGGGCACTTTTAAATATCGCTGTTGCCAGATCTAGAGACTATTGGGTATGGATTTGTTCCAATTTTGATTTACGACGGAAATAGCCAGACGTCGATATTTATATATTATGCAGATGTTTGTGGTCGCTGGGCAGACATGTAAACGCATCATTACTTATTGTTTACCTAAAAACGTAAATATTAAATCAAATCTAACATCAGAGTTCAATGCAAAGCCATAACTTATGGCGTAAACAAAAAAAGTGATGGATAAAATGTGAAATTATTCACTGACAGAATGCAAAACATATTTCGTGTTACTATTGTTTGGGTTCGAACACTTAATCAATGTAACATCTGGCATTTAATGTGCCTGAAATGAATACCAGACGAGATCTTCTTCTATAACTTATTGCCCCCACACCATAATGAGTTAAAGCCGTAGGATGACGTTGAACAAATTGTAAATTTTGCCTTTGACCATAGGGGTTTCTTATACATAGAGTATAAGAAAGTAAAAATGAAAAACTAACATGAAATGATTAGAACGTAAATCAGTGGAGACCATTCTGCATTCGTTTGAGACGGGGGTTCCCCGCTCATCTTAAACTTTGCAATCGCCGAACGAAAAGTACTAACACATACGATTTTCTGTTCGTATAAATATGAATATGTGCTAAAATACGTTGTTTAATTGAAATCAAAAATAGGCTGCTACGGCTAAAAATTTCCAAACCCTACTCCACTAACGCATCTATTTATAATAACTAATAAGTATGTGTAGTCAAGTTAAACGTCTAAAAGTAACTAGATGGCGATCCTTACACAATGGTCGAAAAGAAATTTTCAATGATGTCCATCGAAATTACTTAGCGTGCCCTGTTACAGGTGGTGCACGCGCGACACGGTAGAGGGCAGCTGTGTTAGACAAGGAACGATATCGTTCGCACGCAATCGAGCTACGAATATTTATCGATGGATGCATTTGTATCAGTTTAAACGATTCAAAAGCAACGTAATTTTGATATTTTTCACATTACTAAACGTTAATTTTACATTAAATAAATCTACTTGCGGTAATTGTTTCATTTCGTTGGGGTTCAAGTTTTCTGCGTACACGTCATGCGATTGTGAAGTGACGTGTACGCAACTAATAAAGTAATACTATATAATTCAGATTAGAACAACTGAAAGAAATGCCGTTGAGTGGCCCGATAGGTAAGGCAGGGGACTGATCTTAGAGGAGTCTAGGGTTCGATCCTTTGTCCGAACTTGATCAGGGCGTCCGGTACCATTCGCCGTTGGGACAAATTAACGGCGCTCTAGTGGATCTTGGGCATTCCTCTGGAGTAACACAGCTCTTACACAACACTGGACACACACAAATATTACGAAAGTAATAACACAAAATTGTACATAGGATATTGTACATAGGATACTAATTAATTGACACACTATTAATTGACACTACACACCCACACAAACACTTTTTTCGTAATTTTCATCAACATAAATGTATTTATTGTTATTTTAAATAAATGTATACGTTATACAAATAGTTGTAATATTTAAGTGTGTTTGTTATAGGCGGTGACAAACCCAAACTGTTATTTTGAATGAAATGTTTTATAATGTATTCCACTCTACAGCAACAAATTATTATATGGCTAAAGTTTATATACTCGGTACAGATAATACAGTACAGAAAATAACTTTACATTTAACGACATTAGTTTCGCCAATCATTGGAGTGTAGGCGTTATGCTATAAATATGATCTGAATTATTTCTATTTAAATTTGTATATTATACTGCATGACATTTTCGCGATCGGTTCATATTTATGATGATGTACGGGTAAAACACTGGTTGAAACTTCGCATGCAAATAAAAAAAGCAGTGGTCCGTTTATATACGGCTATGTTCCTTTGCCTTTAATACGTGTATTAAAGACTCGTTCACACAAAACCATTTCTTAGGAAGCGGTGACACCTAGCTTTAATACCGTTACTAAAATATCATGCAGCCCTATTCGAACAACTGATTTCTGGATTATAATAAGCGAGGCCGCGAGAGTGCGGATAGGCAAATTGACCAAAATTGAATCACAGCGTCTACGCTGTTTACGCGTGCATCTTATATAGATTGGTAATTTGTCCAGCCTGCTTAAGTGTTCTCTGCAGACGTACGAGTTACGCATCGGCGTTGCAGTGATTTAATTTTGTTAGTTAAAATCTATAATGCTTGTGAAATATAAATATAATAAATAAATTGCCCGTCCGATGTTACGTTCACTCGGTTTTGAATCACGGAGACCAACAACAAATCTTAGGCGTGGGCGATAAAATATATCATTTGTGTTAAACATCTATTCATTCTGCAGGTGAATTACGTCGTAAAATTTTGAAAAATGTGTACACTATGACTTACGATTTTTTTTTAATGGTTCACAAAAACAATTATATAGGTCCTACATTGTTTTAGTTTAGTTTTACTATGCATTTTACAATTATTCTTGTATTACAATCAAACGTTATCACCGAGAGTAACATGTTTGTATTCATACATCAATTATGGCATGACATGCCATATTAACGAGTAAAAACGATTATATTGACCAGTAATTTATTTAATTAATTTACTACTATTCATAGGTCCATGGACAACTAGCAATAATGAAGATAAAAAAGTTTATGTTATAGTGGTGACCTCAACGACTTGTATCTGGAAGAAATCCGATACGATGAAGAATTATGGGAAATCGAAATTTTTACAGAAGTTTATGCTTATATAATAATAAATAAATAATTTAAATTGATGAAAAGAATTAAAATGTCGTTATTGCTATTTCATATAAAATTAATAGATAATTTACGCTGTTTTAGTAAATTAATTTCAAACACGTGAAAATCGTGTAATTCAATATAATAGAGAAAAAAGCAGTGAAATTTTAATTACTCAAACTGTTTCATTAAACATGGGGGAGCTGTATATTTGTCCATAAAAGTCTTATAAATTGATTTAATAACAACGTTGATTTTATTTCTTTTGCAGATGTATTTAACTTTGTTTACTATTATTACTTTTGTAAACTAGATTAATCTCTCAAAGCTACTAATAATTTTGATATGTTATATTGATGACAGGAGCTTTGATGGCTGAGATACGAGATGTCCAATATTATCTCGATTTTTGCGACGTCACTTAGAAAACATTTTTCGATAACATCTAGTACTCATTAATTCAGATCAAAGAGCATACGCGAAATACCTTAGATTTTAAAGAAAATATGCGTTGGACGTTTGTATCCATTGTGTATCCTACGATTATTATCACAGAGAAATATTCTTTGTCCCTGCTAATGGTGACTGATAAATTGGCAATTTATGTACCATATCTTTCAAGTATTTGTGTTTGTACGAGCAACATGTTGTTCTTAGTTTGTGTCTGTGTGATTCACAACAATTTATACATTTTATTTATTATTTTCAAATTTATTTTCGATATTTATATGAAATCAAAGTAAGTGGTTTCCCTATCCATCATGATATTTCCTGTCATTGAACGATATAGCCGTCTTAAACAATTAACAATTACTACCATATGAAAAAATGTGCCAAAATGCTATTTTAAAGCATGAAAACTGAAATCATAATATGCATGAGTAAATCTATAAATTCGCTTAATTCACATTCATCTTTAACATCTCATAACAAACTTGAACAAACTTCTATACTTTCACAAATTTCTAGTTCATGAAAATAGGTTGCACGCAAAATTTTGAAATTGATATAAATTAAAATAAAATTAAAATTCTTCGATTCCATATTACATACATTATCGAAACTGTTAAATGTATCATATTTTGGCCAATTAAACGACTCTCTCTCTCTCTCTCTCTCTCTATTTACTAAGCAATCCAACAGTTGGAATCGCATGAACGCGCCGATCGTTTTTAGCATTGTTTTTGGGTCGTATTACGAGTGGTCATTGATGCGTTGCGCCGATTACTGCCTACATTAAACAAGTCCCTGTAGAGTTATTTGTATCGAATACACGTGGGGTAATTTATGTGATAAGATAGAAAACGAAACAAGGTGAAATTATTTGCATTCAATTTTATATTGAATATAATAAACATCACGGTATTTTATAGCGAGAAATTAACAATCGATATTCGGGCGGAGGCTAAAAAAGGTTGTAAAGCTGGCGTAGAGTTACATAGCTGTAATCCGTACGCAGGCATCAAAGCCACCAGTAAATTAACTGAAATTTGATTTTTGGTGCGCCATTGTCCGATTTTAAAAAAAAATGTAATTGATTTACAGATTCATTTTCCCCCCGAGCTAACGCTGCCAGATTTTTTTTCCATTCAATTATGATATAGTATTTCCGATGGAAAATGTGAAAATTCGTAAATTGAACTCGTTCGGGAAAAACAGATTATTTTAGCAAATTTTAAATAGTTTATTGCAGAATGGGTATAAATATGTATCTGGTATTTTATAACAATGCGAGATGATGTAAGACACACAGTTTTCTATATCTCGAAAACGACTTACCGAAATTAAATCATAAAAGATTAATTTTAAACAACTTTTATATGAAAAGTTGTTTCGAATAAGTAAGCATAAGAAAGTTCAGTGCGGACCACTGCAGATATTTATTATAATAAATACGAAAAATTCAACTGAAATTTCTATATAAAATTATTCCCCCGTAAAATTTTGTTTCAATAATAATATAAAACCATTATCTAATCTATATCTAATTGTACCCAGCATTAGTCAAAAGTCATGCACTAATTATTACAATATTGAAATATCTATTTTTTACGTCCTCTAAAAAATCCTTTGAAATAAATTAAGCGCAGGAAAAACCCAACCCAACTCAACCCAACCCAACCCAACCCACTTTGCATTTATTTAATTCCGGTATATATGAACCACACATTATTTATAGAAACATAGTTAGTTTCCATTAAAAATATTTATATAAAGAAAGCTGTAGCTTTTCCAACCCAGACCTACCGTTTTATAACTTAGATGGAGCTCCTTCCTGGATTAATACACAATGTTTTGATGGTTTAAGCAGACGTCCTGAAGATGTTAGTCCCACGGCTACGTACCGCAAGCAAGGGAGTTAATTCGATTAAAAGCACTCCTTGTTAATTCATTTAACGATTTACTTGTTCGATAAAAAATGGTGCGTTATAGTGTTAAAGATGTTGCCCTCCTGCATCAGCGCACCAAGTTAGAAGGGGTTAATTCGATTAATAGCCTTTGTTATTCCATTCGTTCTGTTTTATTCATTCGTCAATTATGTCGTTTTCAATTCGTAAAAAAACGTGAAAATATATAAACGAAATTAAAGAAAATAAATAATAAAATTGCAATGATCATTTTAGTTTATCTATGTTTCCGTTTGTATTTTGACTCATTTAGTTTGCATGCACACACTCACTCATGATAAATTAATTAACATACATTTTTGTTATTTTATTAGCCAAACAGCCTTAAAATTAACAAACACAAGCCTACACGTTTTAAAATATATAAAATATAGAAAGTATACTAAAATCAGCCTTAAAACTAAACTATTAAAGTATCGCGTAAAAGAAATAATTAATATCGATCCATAAAGTAAAATCATGATTGTTATCACCATCTGCATGCAAAACTTTTAATGTTGATTCTAAAACTCTAAAGTTCCGTGTATATTATTTGATGAGCCTGGAAATTTTGACTTTCGTACTTCTGACGTTGTCTTTAGTGCTTCGCTTCTGCAGACTGCAACACGCCCCAGCCGACGCAATATTTAGCCAATTATTCAATTTTCCTAACAGATTGTTAAGAACAAATCTTCTGGTTCCCAAACTATACCTGGATACGACGTTGGGACATAAACAATCCAGCAATAGCTGAACGTTATCCACTATCTGGTTCAGCCGGTGTAAGGTTCGACTTAACTTTCTGACTTAACTATTTGCCGAACCATTACATTTAGGTCATTTCACGCAGGTTGCTGTTTGATATGTCCTACAAAATGATAAATTTTATTTCTGCGCCGTATAGATCGCAAACATTAAAACTCGAATCTGTAAATTTAAACGATACGAATTTGAGCAAAAAAACAAAAAAAACTGTAATAATAATGAATCAATTGGAATCCAAGATAAATGTCTATAAATCTCAATAATAATAATAACAATAATAATAATAAATAATAATAAATAATAATAAATAATAATAATAATAAATAATAATAATAATAAATAATAATAATAAAAATAAAGTATTAAATAAACTCTGCTGACTAATAAAATTCTAAACAAATTAATCTTTTAATGTTTGTTTGATCCCTATTTGTTTCATCTGCTTATTCAACAGTCATTCATGTATGATATACTTTATCTGTTTCAGTTTGTTTGATGCTCTTTTGCATTTTAATGATATTCGGCTTCTTTCGCCTATTCGTCAAATTTCAATGATTTATCGCCATTGTTTGGTTGTTGACTGTTAGTTTCTAATCTACCAGGCGACCGACGCGTTTTATTCATTAATTAATTGCGTTAGTTAGCATTTTGTAAAAAATCTACGATTGATAAAGTAACGAAATCACAAACTGTCTTCTATTTAAATACTAAATGGTACAAAAATATAGTCCAGTTCCGTTGATGAGTTCTCTAGAAAACGTATGCGAGTCTATTTGAAAACATCAGCGAAGTCGTTCATGACCTTCGATAATGTATATGATGCAACTATTTGGATAGCTTTGATAACAAAACATGTTACAAAAAAATCTAATTGAATCGAATAATCTAAATCACCTGCATATTTAAAAATCATTTTATATTAAAATCTAAATGCACTAATGTAAAGTTTTGCCAAATGAAAAGGTTGTGATGAACACTAGAAAATAACTTCTACATCCTGTACGGTCGTGTATTAGACATTCAAGGTATTAAAATTAAAATGTATTCGAAACGTTCACACAATAGAATATATGTGGTCATCACGTCATTTGTCTCAAATTAACTCCATTGTTTCGGCTAGCTTTCACGTTAACAAGTTAACGATTACAAACGCAGCCGTGATCGTACTCCAATCACATTTACATCGCTTTTACCACTAAATTGGAGTCAATGAAATAAAATTTATAAATGACTAAGAATACTCATATTTGACTGTTATTGGTATCCGATTTTTGTGCGTTCAGCCAGCAAAATAAAACAAAACAAATTTAACTATACAATATCCATTATGACACTTTTAAATGTAACCTGTGGTAAAAAAATACAATTTTAACCATACAATTATCGAAGAATTTAATCGCAACTATTGGAGTTTTTATCGATCATTTTTTCATTGGAAATCGTAACATTACTAAAATAAAACCTATGCGGTGTGCAATGTTAAGATAAGGTTGTGACAACAAATTTTAGATACACCGCATTTATTTCTAATCAGTTTTTCAACTTCGCATTCTTTGTCCAACACATGTTGATGGAATTAGAATAATGCACTTGTACGTAGCATTCGTTTATCTTTGTTCGGCATTCGTACCTCAGTTAAAACAAAATTAACGGAATAATTTTTAGGTGCAATGATTTGTTTCGTATTTCATTATTCTATTTTTATTGAACAAATCATTAAAACCTGTCCCAATAAAAATTGTTTTATTTTGATGGCTTCCCGACCACGAAAAAGATGAATATTTGTATTTTTTTTACTTTAATTTGAAATTAAATCAAGTTATACATGAAGGGGTTTAAATTTCGGTTAATATTCGTAAGGATTTAAAATAAAAATTGATACAAATGAATTATAATACGAGAGACTCATTGGCCCTTCATATATAACATTATTATGCGCGATAAAAATTAATAGGACTTACCATGGATGTGCCAAAGCTTGACGACAAGTGAAGCGCTTCTCGACATTGACGCACATCAACTGTCTAATGAAATCCTTGGCAGACGCACTTATTTCGTCCCAATATGGGGAATCGTATTCAAACTCGCCTTGACAGAAAGAAATAATTGTAATAAACAATTGGCGCAAATTTTCCCACATACCTTTCAAAATTTGTGCAAATAAATTAGCATCGTTCTCATCATAAAATGGTGGATATCCGCATAGCAAAATATACGATATTACGCCTATGCTCCAGACGTCAACAGCTTTTCCATATGGCTTTTGAGCAAGAACTTCAGGTGCTTTAAAACCAAACGTAATTATTACACTAACGGTAATTCACATATAGTAGTGATTTTTAAATTAAAAGAAATAAAAATCGAATAACGAGAACAAAATAAATAAGGAACGAAAACAACACAAAACTGCACACATCAAACGAAACTTAAATCTATAATTGAAAATCAACAACGAGAAAAATAAACAAATTACAATATGAAACGAAAATTCAACAAATTAAATTAACACTCGAAAAATTTAATTGTGATAACAATGACGCCGAAATAAACGAACGAAATCAAGAGAAATGCAAATGTTGGTTTATCTAATTCCATTAATAATTGCAATTAGAATAATTGCATTATCTCATGGAATATGGCCTTGAAATAATCTGTGGAAATGAGAGGCAATTCGCGTTTGTAGTTTTTAATCAACGCATAAACGTTAATCGAAAACACTAATGTCGACCGTTTTAAGGAATACGCTTTGCAAACTCGATTTCCTCCGCGCTGATTGTTTCATGGCCACATATATAATTGAAACACCCCACACTTAACAAACGAATAAAACAAAAATAAATAATAAAATTGCAGTGAAACCAAACAATTTGAAGACAAATTAAAAAAAAATTAAAATTAATCAATTTATTCGTTGTTGGCAAATAAACGGTAATGAGTAAACAAAGCAAGTTAAGCTAAACGAATATGTTAGATGACGTCATTGAGTTCAAACGCAATTTTTTTTTATTATACATCCGATTTATGTAGAGTTGGCGGTTTTGGTGCATGCAAAATAGCGTGATAAATCCTGAAATATGATTAACGCAATATTTCAACGTCGCAGTTGTATTTAAAATATTGCTACAGCTCAAATATTGGCGCAAAAATCGAAACGCCCCATACTGATAAAACATTTCTACAATAAGTTGATGAAGTTTCAGACACAGTGACGCTCCGTCACTTTGAACGATGGTACAATGCGATTATAACTAAAGAACTTAATGACGTGAATATGGTCGGAAAAGATCCTTTGATATATAGTAGTTGCACTAAGCTTTATTACGTATAAAAAAGGCTTGCATTATCCAGGTAAATTTACGCAACAAAGTACGGAAAAATGAGAAAAGCTTGAAATACTTGGAATTTCTTACGTTGCTTTTAACGAGAAATTTCCCTTGTTGCGATTAATAAAATTTTAGTGATTAAATTTAAATCTGTTTGCCAAGTTGAAGTTTATTGAAACTTTACATAATATCTGTTGGGTATGTTTGAGACCTGTTTGTGTTCTGTAGATAAAGGAAGAAGAAATAACTTTTGTTAGTAAAGTTTTATGCATTTTTCAATAAAGAAAACGTTTGGCTCAAAGCTTCCGCAGCAGGGCTGTAGAAATTGCACATGATTTTGTGTTTAATATAATGGAAAAAATCGTACTTAAATTAAAATTAATCTATCTTTAAATATTAAATGATTCAGACAATTTTAATATAGTAAATTAAAAAAAAAAATCAATGAAATTAATAATTAGATATAATCCAAAAATAAAAAATAAATAATATAAAATTATATCTCGTACTTGTTTATTTTTGTTTAAACGTCAAAATTTTAGAATTGATTCCAGTGGCTATCATATATTTTTATAAAATAGCTCTGGATTGGTTAAAAATAAGTTTTAAAGATTACTTACCAACATAACCAGGAGTTCCACATGCAGTTGCCATAATACCGGATTCTTCCATTTTTGATAAACCAAAGTCGCTGATCATGATCTTGCTTTCATCATCCGCGCTGTAGTATAGGAGATTTTCCGGCTATAAAACCAGGATTACAATGTAGAAAAATTTAGTTAAAACAAATATTTATGAATTAAATTAAAAGAATTACTTTCAGATCTCGATGCACAACACCTTGCTCATGCATATAATCGACAGCTTCTAAAACCTGTCTGATTAAATCAGAAGCATCTTTTTCAGTGTACGATCCCTTTTCTACGATACGATCGAATAATTCACCTCCAGTGACACTAAAACACAGCACTTATGAATTAACAACGAAATGAATGATAATTGAATTAATTTACATACAATAGACAAATAAATACATATGTAGTTATCGAACTAATTAAGTCATGTTCAAATAATGTTACAAATTTAATCTCCTCATTTTGTGAATTTTACGCAATTTTGCGCACAAGATCTGAATCAAAAATGATTTATTTAGATATATTTTCCTTACATTTAAATAGATGATAACGCTAATTATGATAACTTCAATTTTTTTATTAGAATCGACTGGCTGTTTTTGTTAATATAAAATATGATTAAACAAGTTTTATGTATTATTGTAAACAAGCTGCGTAGATAAGAAGCAAGCAATAAAAATAATCTAATACTTACAGCTCCATCACTAGGTAAACTTTATTCTTGTCTTCGTAAGTTTCCAATAATTGAACGATGTTAGTGTGAGTTAATCTACAAGGATATATTAAAAAAACTTGTTAATTATGCAGACAAGAAATGTACCTTCGCAGAACTTTTATCTCATTTTCAAGCGAGTCTTCTTTGCCTTTGAGAGCTTTTTTATCAATTATTTTGACGGCATAGTGCTCTCCGGGTCTCTCTTTGCTCTCTGCTAATTTAACAACGGAGAAGGCTCCACTATAATGACATATAGGTTAGATCATTGGTGCGTGAATAAAACTCGTAATACTTACGATCCCAATAACTCCGTCAAATTATACTTGTCTTCTACAGTTTGCGGTCTCTCTGCATCTCTTCCGTCCTTCTTGGCTTTCTTGTCAGAATCTTTTTTACCAAACAGTGGCATTTTAATTGTTCTTCCTGTTACGGAACTCGCACAAAATCATAAATATAGTAGGTTATTAGCTTAGGATGTCGAAAGACATTCCACAAAACTACGGAACGGTTCAAGTAACACAAATATCCGTCCTCGCAACTACCTAAACTATCGTCAATCTATCACGACTAACAGCAAACTAGAGAGCATGGATGCCAGCAGAGATGCCACACAACCGACGAATAAACGGAAATCGCCCGAATCGACACAACACACTTGACGTATTGAAGACCAATCCAAAGGTTCAAATTGTCGTCACAAATTAATATTTATCATTTAATTCTATGCGTACAAATCCAAAAGAAAGTTTACTATTAGTAATTATCAGGAGCGAAATCTTTTTGTTTTATTTAATCCTAAAACTGGCAACAATGGAAATGCATTACGCAACCAGATCCGTATTCGCAGATTTTGATATAATTTACAATCAACATCGAAATAATCAATTACGTATTTAATTAAAACAATTAAATTTTATTTTCCGCGCACATACATAACATTTAACATATTAAAATTATTACTTCGTTTGCGTTTCCTTATCTGGATAATGACGACAAATATAATTTATTACGTGCCATTAGACGTATTGAAAAGCGGATAAAACTACGATTCGTTTAATATTTTATCGTGAGAATATAGATTCTAAACTGGCAATACAGTTTCATTACATAACACGAGAGTGAAATGAGGATTTAAATCGTTTTAGTAACTGCGTTTTACGGGTTAATATAAATTCCCAAAATTTTTAGTTTGCATCGATTTCACCGATTCATCTATATATATCCATAATCATTTGGGGTATGAACAGTATATACTAGCTGTCGAGAAATTGAGATTTTTAAATAAAAATGATTGTACGGATTGGAATAATTCATTTTATGCTCATCGCCCTTTGCACTAAACTTTTTGTCAACAACTGATTGCTCTGATGTGAGAAAAACAAGAGATCGATTTTAATTAACTTACTATGTTTTTCTTGATTGAATTTCACTCCTGTGAGAAAACAATCGTTATAGGTTTATGAAACTAAAATCAGTATAGTACTATATAAATTTAGTATAGCACAAATTATATTGCATTGTTCTCGAATCGAATTAAGAAAATAATATTGCAAACATAATGACCAATAATGTAAAGTCTTTAATGTTGTCATTAGGTAAATATTGCAATTACAAACCACTTAAACAAATTACGTAATTACGTAAATGCATTTTATACTAATAAGGTTTTTCTGCCTTCAAAAAATATTCAGCATGGATAACAGTTAACGTTCAAATGCTAGAAACAATGTAATGTTATCGTAAAATATTTGAAATTACTTGAAAACTGCACCATAACTATATTTCAGAATATATACAGGTGGTCACGCACCTTTTGTTGACATGGAGATGTATGTTGAAATTGATACAGGTTTATTAGCATAAGCTATATTTTCCACGACGTAATTTGTATACCAGATTGAATGTAAAGTAATGCAAGACGAAAGATAATAATAATATATGGGGGCACTTTATTTTGAGTACAAATTATTTATTCATATTCATGTAGATATCGCCTGGTTGGTGCAATAACGTTAATTAATGTGTGGAATTGAAATGTGGAATTAAAGTTATATATGGGTAAAAGCTTGATTGATGATTTCGAACAGGACAAGTCACTCAAACTTTTCAGAAGTAACCAAAAAATTCTAATTATTTACGAATTCAACTTACTCATAATGAAAAGTTCTTTATTTTTAAAAAATCATTAAAAATCAACAACTGTACTACATATCATAGTATTAGATACAGAATGATTAAGAAAATAAATTACTTCTTAAAAAATAAAAATTTTGAAAGAAATTCATCCCGAACTGCTTTAAACTTTGCCAAACTGGCTTCAGAATGCAATACTCTAGAACGTTTCTGGTCAGTCGTCTATCTGTCATTACCATATCGTGTATATGATTAACATTTTCTTGGGTAGTGACAGTCACTGGTCGTCCAGCATCCTTCGCATGTTCACATGTTTGTGTTCCCAGTTTAAATTCTCGAGACATATTTTTCACCAGTTGGTAAGAAGCAGCACCCTCACCTAATACACCTACCATGTCTTCATGAATTTTTTTTGGCTTTTACCCTTTCTTTTGCAAGTATTTTATAACACGAACCTCTGATTTTTTCATTTTTACAATTTCTCTAAACTTGTCTACGTAAATTCAAAATTATTTGAACAGGTAACAAGTGACAAAACTACAATTGAACCAACCTAACAGCAAATGATTAATACTTGTCAAATTGATTCAACGTCACTCAACGCCTACTATGTCAGGGACGCTAAATAATGATCTCCCCTCGTATTTCCCCACTATTTCCTCATCCCTGAACTCTTCTTAAGTTCAATTTTTCTAGTTCGCTAAAATAATGTGTTTTTAAACGATAGTTTTGCTCTGAATTGCAAGTATCGATCGACAATTAATAATGAACAGTGAACAGACCAAACTGCAAAATATAATGCAGCAATTTTTAGCTGTTCGGATTAAGGAGGCATTGTTTGGATGAAAGAGGTCATAGAGTCACAAGGAAAACCACAGGTTTGTACTTACGAAGTGAAAGAAGATACCAAACTACGTATACCACGATTTAAATCCTGATAGTTAAAACACATTTAAATGTAATTTCATACACTTTATTCAAAACATTCAATAAAAAAATTAGTCTTTTCGTTACATCTCAGGTAAAAATAAAATTAGGGCTGCCAAGATCAAGTATTTAGTAAAAATATGTATTATATATACGACTACGTGTAATCCATGAAGATGTATAAAGACATTTAGCAGGTAGTCAAGTGCTCGCATCTTTTTCGAAGCACTGACTGCCTGTGTACATCAATAACATGCTATGACTATCAACAAACAGGAATATTTGTTATTTGTTGTGCGAAAATATTGTTCGTCGAGAATACGTTTCAAGCATTATTTAGGACCCTGTTTATTTATATAAATTAGTCTTTTTTGGGTAATTAAATGTCATGAAAATAAAATTATGCATTATATATACAGTTAGTTTCATATGAAAAACCACCCATTAACAATACAGCTACCGGTTTGAAACTATAATGTTTTATTATTGTGTATGAAATGATCAGAATTTCATAAAAAAAATGATTAAGAATTATAAGAAATGCAAGCATTTACTGGTCATGGTGGTTTTTGTTCTCCTGGGGTATCTTGTTCCATGTAACCTCAAGTTGACATACCAGCCCATTTAAGTTGTTAAGAGCTCTTGGTAATAATCCTAGTCGCTGGCCCACCATGCAGGCCAGGGTATTATTTGCAATTGTGTTTGTTGGACGTACGTTCTGGCAACGTCTGCATGATTGGTACTAACAGCACTTCCAGGACATTATGAATATAACGATGAACACTTAAAGTGCCCGGGCCGAACACAAGAGGTGATCTTCTACCTAAACAAATCACAGCTTTGTGATGTGGAGTTGGAAGAGATTCTTCTGTAGTCTATTGCCATTGACACACGGCGGTGAACAGCTCACATCCACTCCACAGCAACAGACCTTGTTAAACGAAAGTGGTCTCGTGTAGCCATTCTTTGAAGAAGTCCCTCTTCACAAATATCGCTGTGGCAGAAGATCTACCAGCCCCACAATGTTCCTGAATGCGTTTTCTGACCAAGCAGACCAATTAAAATTTACTAGATATTGCTTTGTTTCTAAACAACAAATAATAAAATCTCGAAACAACAAGCAACTCGATACTGATAAATACCACAACCATTTTGTTTTTTTTATTTTATTGGAAATAGTGAGCATTTCATACGCATTAATAAAACATTATTTTCAAATATTTCATTTCATACGAAATTGAGACATCAAAATGGTCTAGGGGACGAGAATAAAAATCAACGTTGTTGCAAGTAAATGCAACGGCGAAATAACAGTTGAACAATAAATTTTTAATTTTAATAACAAAAACAAACAGAAGTTACTGTAGTTTGCTTAAGAATGTGTAAGGAAATAGAATAGAAATTTTTAACTTACAAATAACAGAATATGAATGAAAAAAATGAAAGACTTGCACTTTTAATACAGTGTATGACCTTGATAAATTTCTAATCAAATTGTCTATTGCATTTTGATCAATTTGTTGCCACTGGCCTTGTAAAAAATTTGAGAGCTCATCCCTTGATTCAAGACACGTTTTCCCAGTATATCCCACACATGTGTTCTATGTTCTATGGGATTTAAGTCGAGGGCCACGGCAATATTGTGCTCATGCAAAAAATTTCTAACTGTTCTCGCGATGTGTGGTCAAGTGTTGCATCAGTAAAAATGGTCCCACGATTTGTCCCGCCTGTGGCGGGACAAACGATTTTCGTTTCCAGGTCTCCTCCACACCCTTAATCATCTAAAATTTGGCCTCAAGCCGAATCTGAATTCATCTATGAAGAGCACGTCAGCCAAGTCTAGCTTTTGCCAGTTGATGTGGCTGCTCATGCAACCTATTCCTTACTACTTTCACTACTGACTACCACTTGATGGACATTTTGGAGCTCCGTTTTTAGCTGGTTGTCCGTTTTATTTCGGATATATTTTCTTGATAACGCTACCACAAGTGCCCAATGGTACTTTTACAAGAATTTGTAGCAGGCACCAGATCTCGAATAGTCATACCTCCCTGTATCATGCCCACAGCTCTTAACTAAATGTCACGAGATGCACTCTTTCCATCTTAATTGATTCTAAGACACTTAATTTAATACACAAAACACTTGCAAACATACTATTTACGTTTATCCAATCTACCATTTTGATGTGTGTATATAAGAGTATATGTTATGTTGGCAACCTATGAAGATGTATAAAGGATTTTAACAGCTAGAGGAGTGCTCACATTTAGCTTTTTCGAAACTACCTCAATAAAGTTCTATAATTTCCAAGAAACAGAAATAGTTCGTTATTTATTTCGCCAAAATATTGTTCGTCGAGAATACTTTTCAAGAGTTATTTACGAACGAGTTAATTTTTTTTTGGTAATTTTAGATAAAAATAAAATTGAGGTTGCCACCATCAGTTAGTTACTAAAATTATGTATTACATGTGTATATGTGCATCATTGGCAAACTTTGAAGATGTATAAAGGCATTAGCTGCTCACATCTAGCTTTGAAACACACTAAATGCCTGTATTGCTTCATTTATGCGACCTGTCCTTATGCACGGGTCCCAACATCTCTGCCACAGGCAGCAGTTGATGGTTGCAGTCCGTTTATTGCCACCCTGGACCTGGGCTTATATATAGGTAGATGGTGTCTATTACACTCTAAATTTTGTAAATGATTGTACATTAAACAGATATAGCCAGTAGAACTGAACTAAGAATTTTCACAGACATTTGACTAATGTTTGACATTCATGCTTCAAAATCCTGTATACCTCAATAAAATGCAAAAATTGTCAAGAAATAAAAATATTTTTTTCAGTAATTAAATGTGAGATCAAAATAAAGTCAAATATTTACTAAAATTATGAAACATATATATATATGAGTATGTATATCGTTGGCAAGCTATGAAGAAGTATAAAGGCATTTAGCAGCTAGAGGAATGCTCAAATTTCACTTTTTTGAAACACTAAATGCCTGAATACCTCAATAACATATATAATTCTTAAAAAATAGAAATACTTAGTTCAATCTTTGTTATCAAAATACTGTATGTCGAGAACACTTTTCAATAGTTTAAAACCCTTTTCATTTAGATGAATCAGGTCACTTCTTTTATCGAAAAAACACCTAAAAATATAATAGAGAATATTTTTCTTGTAGCAGTATAGACACTTACTTTTCAAAGTAGTCTAAATCAATGGTGTTGTCAAAACCAATGAAAAGAGTACCAAAATCTATAACGAATACTTTGTCACCTACAAACACACACATGTACAAATATGTAAATCGAATTGCACAACATACCATCTGCTTTTTCTTTTAAGAAGTTATTGAATCTCTTCAATGTACTCCAATGGCGACTGGCATTTGTTAAACGTGGCACAGGAGGAACAGTTAATAAAACTATATTCTCACATGCTCCCATTAAAATTTCCATTATTTCATCATACTGTGTGCACATATCTAAATATGCTGTGTTCTGCAAAAAATGTTATTCAGCTTATGTGAGAGTTAGGTCAGCAACAATCAACAATCAAAAATATTTAATTTAACATTTGTTGAAAAAAAATCCATTATAACTTATAGTATATAATTGTTTGTTATTTATTATAGATGACAAAAGGAATTCATTTTATTTAAAATTTATAAATTCAATTTATTATTGAATTATATTAATATATGTGATTCTAAATGCACTAGATCTTGATGAAGAAACTTGAAAAATTTGAAAAATCTAAATGCTAACTGTTCATAAAAAAAATTGAAAAACTTACATAAAGCAAGTCGTTTGTTCCAATTAGTAAAATAACATTGGAATGTATGTGAAATTCCCGTTGTGTTAATCGATCCTGTAAGTCGCTGATTTTCTGTCCGCTGACGCAATATCCAATTCTCCTACTGTTTGTGTCCGCTAAAATAAAATTATGTTTTACGAATGTATTGCCAAAAAACTAAAGTAACTACCAGTCATGTTTACTAGGTTTCTCATGGAGAGTATCTGTTCCGAAAACCTTACAAACTGACTGTCTCCGAGAAGTTGGTAATTTTTATGCATGGGAACCTATAATAAAAGAAATATGAATCCTATTAACTTTAATTTAGAACCTCACTTACTACGTCATTGGTACTGAATGAATTTCGCCGTTTTTTTGAGATTGGGTAATGTAAGCTGCTGCTATCATTGCTTCGTTTTCCTTGCTTCGATTTTAAAATATCCCTAAGATCTGTTGAATTTGTGATGTTCAAATCGCGAGATTCGCTTCCTCGAGAAGAACTGCTTCCCAGGCGTCCAGAAAATGTCTTATTCATGAAATCAATTTGTCCATACACAATTGATGGATATTTCTTCGAAGAAGATCGACGTCTTTCCATTATTTAATATTTTTTACACATTGAAACTACACGTTTTCGTCAAATTATTCACAGTGAAACGACAAATTATTTAATGGTTATGAATTATCCACTAGGGTGTAAGCAGGGTGTTCAATTTTACTGCCAACGTTTCAATGTAAAAATTACAATGTGAAATCGTTGGTTCTTTCAAATATTTATAGTTGTTTACTTTGCAGTGGCGGCTCGTGGGTTTGGTACTTGAGGAGGCAAACTCAAATGTGTAATGTACAACGTCCTGCATGTAAATATTAAATGATTTTTCTTTGTATTGATCGAAATATCGAAAATGTTTAAGATAAAAGATAAACTAGGTACTTTAGTGCTTACCGCATCAAATTGTGAGTAGGTACAGCAACTAAAACATGTAGAGGTAAACATTTCCACTACGGCATTGTGTGAAGAAACATTACCATCGCCAACGTCGGATTCAACTGCTGATACTTCCTCATTGGAACAATGTGCCTTAGTATACCTCGCCGGTTACTTGGTTCAAAAGTGTTTAGATAAGTTCTGCTCAAGTAAAATTGCGATAAATTAATGAAAGGAATACTGATTCTGATAGATGAAAAGTACCGTCAGATTATGCAAGAACAATTTGCAGTATTTCAATGGACACATTTCAAAAAAAATTCAGCAAACATATGCATAAAATTAAGTTGAAGGAAAGAATTTTAAATAAAATCATCTAAGAAGTAATTTTTTTAATTACAAATATATAGTGTGTTTCACTTAAGGGTGTAACACCATCATATCTTTTTTATTTTTAGTCCAATTTTAGTATTTTTTTTTCTCAAACGTAGAATACTTATTGCTCTATTTACTCCGAAAAAACCAATTGTCTTCTTTAAATGCAAAGCAACCTACGATGGCAAAGTAAATGGAAAAAATCAAGAAATCATTTTAGGGATTTTTTTATCGAAAAATTTTACTAGTAATAATTGTTCAGAATTGCCCAAAACCCTGTTTAAATTTTTATTAGCATTTTTGTTTATTTTCTGTTAATAGTTTACTTTACTTTTTGTTAGTTATTTTGTTTCATGAACAACTTGGTGGGGAGTTCAAACCAAGGAATCTCATGTTTTAAATTGAAGCACATAGTTTTATTTTATTGTGTGTACAATTTGGTGTCCCTTAATCTTGTATAAAGGTGACAATATACCTACATAGCAATAGGAATGCATAATATCCGCCTCGTAATTCTATGGGAATTTTTTCGATAAGCACTAAAGTACCTAGTTTATCTTTTATCTTAAATATTTTCGATCAATACAAATAAAAATCATTTAATATTTACATGCAGGACCTTGTACATTACACACATTTGAGTTTGCCTCCTCAAGTAGCAAACCCACGAGCCGCCACTGATATACATATAGGGAATCGACGTTAACAAATGCGCCCGACCCCGCTTTTGAGAAGCGCCATCTGCACACCAACAAAAAAGCGCCACAGCGGGCACCATCGCAATTACGGTATGAACGAAACAAATACGATTTTCGTGGAATTGTTTTATAGCTTCCTAGAAATTAGACGACCTCGACCGAGTCAAGTACGAATTTGTTTCTAGTGGACGACCTTAGTTTTTTGTTTCTTCCGAGAAATTCGACGACCTTCGCAGGAAAACGACTGTATTCTGGACGATATTAGATTATGAATGGAAATTTCGGTGTTTTAGATTTATGAACGATTTATGTATATAAAGCAATATATATTTTTTTGATTTTAATAAAATATGAATATGAATGTAATAAATAAAATAAAAATTTAAGAAAAAACATTTTGTCCGACATTTTAGATTAACGATCTGATTACATTATCAACTGCATCTGTGATATAAATTTAATTATATTTTATTTGTCTTATTTTGAGATATATTTTAGGGAAACGATTTACCTTACATTTGCAATGGACGCCCGGCGCGACAAAATTCGACATGCAGCGAAAACTGTCGTTCGTGTGAAAAAAATATATAAACAAAGTTGTCGAGAACGAATTTACCAATAAACTTTGTTTATATATTTTTTTCACACGAACGACAGTTTTCGCTGCATGTCGAATTTTGTCGCGCCGGGCGTCCATTGCAATTGTAAGGTAAATAGTTTCCCTAAAATATATCTCAAAATAAGACAAATAAAATATAATTAAATTTATATCACAGATGCAGTTGATAATGTAATCAGATCGTTAATCTAAAATGTCGGACAAAATGTTTTTTCTTAATTTTTTATTTTATTTATTACATTCATATTCATATTTTATTAAAATCAAAAAAAAATATATTGCTTTATATACATAAATCGTTCATAAATCTAAAACACCGAAATTTCCATTCATAATCTAATATCGTCCAGAATACAGTCGTTTTCCTGCGAAGGTCGTCGAATTTCTCGGAAGAAACAAAAAACTAAGGTCGTCCACTAGAAACAAATTCGTACTTGACTCGGTCGAGGTCGTCTAATTTCTAGGAAGCTATAAAACAATTCCACGAAAATCGTATTTGTTTCGTTCATACCGTAATTGCGATCGCGCCCGCTGTGGCGCTTTTTTGTTGGTGTGCAGATGGCGCTTCTCAAAAGCGGGGTCGGGCGCATTTGTTAACGTCGATTCCCGCCGCCGACTCCCACATTAATCGGTATTTACGTACGTATTTAATTTCTTTGATTATTTAATCTTTTTATGTTAATAGATTACGTTACATGTTCATGTATTTCAAAATTTAACGCCGGTGTAAAAGCGGTGCGCTGGTCGTAAAAGTTTGGGAAGCAACGCTTTTATTTTGATTGACATCTCCGACTTCCTTCACTGCGGGATATTTATAGGCTGGTCATTGCACCTATTTTATTCATGAGGTGCGTTTACGTTTACGCGATTTCGACGTTTATTTCGTTATTTATGTAAAAAAATGATATATTAAAAAAATTAAAATACTTTGTAAAATTTAATTTTATATATTGGTCGAGATAAACGTAATTTGAGAATTCCATTGAAAGAAATGCGCCCCGCTTTCGTAGGTACGACATCTAATTACTAAAATAACAGAGTATACAAAACTTATGATTAAAAAAAGTATAGGTTATTTAAAAAATTGTAAAAACGACGTCGGCTACAAATCGCTAAAATCGGTACTTTATTGCACTTCTTTAATTATTCCTTTTAAACCATAGACAGGAAAAACTTACAATATGTTACGAAGAAATAATTGCTGATCGTAACAATTTTTTTCGTTAATTCGTTTCTTTGATATAGACCTTCAAACGCAGCCGCTTATTACTTTGGCACCGATAGTAAATTATTATATCGATGCAAAAGCACGGCAAACGATAATAAAATCCTTGTATAAAACGTGCGTTCAAGAAAAATCTTAATTTGGGAGTGCTCTGAAATTCAATTGGTGTTTAAAGGTACTTTAGCCACAACCACAATGTCAATTTAATTTTAACAAGACGTCAAAAGTGAAAATTGCTTTACTAATTAAAAATGGTTATCACAACAGAGCAGGAAGCAGAATTATTGGAATGCTATTTTCGAATAGAACAAAAGTTGATGGTGTTTGGTTATTCTATTCCTGAGAGCTTTACAGATTTTAATGAAAAATATTTAATGTGTTTTTTGAGGTTAGAATATCATCTGTCAATACTGTCGTTATTGTAGTATCTTTTGGTTGTGGCTAAAGTATCTTTAAACACCAATCGAATTTCAGAGCCCTCCTAAATTAGGATTTTTCTTGAACGCACGTTATATACTATAGTAAGACAACGCTTATGGGACGATTGGAAACCGGCTTGTTGTGACGGTTGCATAGTTTGTAGGGTTTATATTAAGCATTTTCGCATTGGCCCTCTATCTTTTATTAGATTAATATTCAGTATTTGATAAAGTTTTAAATTAGCACGGAACTCAACAATATTTTGTCATTGTAGCCCAGTATACGAAATATACGAATTACGAAATATAAAGTGTAATGTAACGATTCATTGATCATTACCATTTTAACGTATTTTAAATCAAATATAATTATAAACGGCAGATTCGTGATACATATTATTTAATATTAAAACCTATCATGATGGTAGGCTGATTATGGCTTTGACGATATATGAATTAAAAAGCGTTCCGTACTGAAGGTGAATACAAAAAAACATTGACGAAAAATGTAAAAATGAAATTAGGGTTTTATGATAATACGCAAATATGTAGGTAACTGAGATTGCAAAATAAGCTGTGTGTAGTTTGAAAACTTTGTGAATGTTTATTTAGTCTAATGTAATTAATCACGGACTAGATCTATGCAATATTGGCGCATGGAGTACAAGAAATTAATACAAATATATTAAGACAAACGAGCACAACTGCACTCGTTTCTACATACCTATATTTTATGATTTAAAGCAACCATAATAATTTTAAATGCAATTGAAAATCGGGTATTTTATACATCTGTAAGTCTTAATTGTTTAAAGTAATCTTTTTAAATCTTTTACGTTCGAATGTTTAATTCATATACATTGAATACTTTAATTCAACAAATATTTCTTACAATCGATGTTGGTATTATAACGCATTTGTTTTGTTCATTCTTATATTACAAGTAATGTATTTTATATTATCTTGCATTAATACACTTTCTGAACAAGCTGAAGCTCTTCTAGGTCTCGCTGACTTAGAAGAACTGACTTCTAAGTCAGCGAGACCTAGAAGAGCTTTCTGAAGATGGCAGATGGGACTCAGCCGAAACGTCGAAGCGACCCTTCGGGGAACATTTCCACAACGCGGTTCACAACCACAGAACCAAGAAGCACAGATTTCTTAATTATTTTTATTTGTTGGTTTAATACACATTATAAACTTAAAATAAAAGTGAATGTTTTATTGAAAAATCTTGATAAGGTGTATTTTCTGTGGGAAATCGGTAAAATGGAAAAAAATAATCTACCGAATTTCCACGGAATCTACCGAAAAGTTACAACCAGATCTACCGAAATACGCGTCTGGCAACACTGCCTGTTTGTCATACAATCGCAGCATTTTACGTAAACTTTGTTTTGTGATTACTATCAAAGATGAAAAATGATTGAATTGGTTAAAATTCATGTAGGATTGCACGATAATAATCTAAATCTTTATTTAATATAATAATTGCAAAGGAAGCGTTTATTCATTAAAATAAAAGGCAATGGTGGAACAACACACAGAATACAATAAACCAACGATTGATGATAATGATGCCACTATTATAAAAATAGTTATTCGTGTTGAGGATTCCCCGTCGCGTGTTATATAAACCGGCCTTCATAAAATGAATTTGCCGCCTTAAATGGCACGGCACTGCAATAACTAACATACGTCGATTATTACGATCGCCGCGGAGGCGGAAAGAAATATTTGACGTAGATAACCTAATATTTACAAATTATATATAATGTAGTGATTAACGACGAGATTTTCATTTTAAACAAGACATGTAGATAGATAAAGGTTTTAAGTGCAAAATGATGTGAAAACGATGATAATCCAAACGAGAGCATTTAGCCCGAGGATATAAAAGAAATTAGAAAGTAAAACGCAACTTTCATTTATAAATATTGTGATACGTGAACATGTGATAGTAACGCTTCCTAGCTTAGTACGTTTTATTTCCTGTGAAAAGTAGTGTAAAAAAATGGGCGAAAAAATAAATCCTGCTGTTTACATAGTGTTTTTATCTTTGCTGTTAGATTTATTGGCATTTACAATGATTCTTCCCCTTTTACCATCCCTGCTCGATCATTACAAATCTAATGATGATTTGGGATTATACACATGGCTGTCTAATAAAATCTTTTACTTTCAAAAGCTCGTTGGAGCCCCCGAAAGGTTTAACTCTGTTTTGTTCGGCGGTTTTTTGGGCTCGATGTTTAGTTTCTTGCAATTTATCGCTTCGCCGATTGTTGGTGGGATATCGGACGTCATCGGAAGGAAAACAGTTATGATTTTTTGTTTAGTATGTATGTTTTATAAATAACACGAAAACATCGTAAATTTCGTTGTTTTAGATTGGCATTTTATTCTCATATATTTTATGGGCCTTATCAAGTAATTTTGCTCTCTTCATATTTGCAAGATTTATTGGCGGACTCAGTAAAGGAAACGTTTCGTTAAGTATGGCGATTATTGCCGATATATCTTCAATGAAAACACGTGGAACAGGAATGGTGACTATGATTTATTTATTTTATAAATTATTATTATTTTATAAAACTACTACGTTATAAAAAAAATTGGCTTATTTTCAGGCACTTGTTGGAATAGCATTTTCTTTGGGTTTTATTTTGGGACCGTTAATTGGGGCAATGTTCGCAGTGTGGGCTAAAACGAAGACAGGAAACTGGTTCATTTTCCCTGCCTTATTTGCAGTGTTCTTAGCGGCTACCGACTTAATATTTTTCATCTTTTGTTTCAAAGAAACTTTACCAGCCGTAAGAACTTAACCACAACCTGTTACTCCAATAAATTTCCTTCCATTTTCCAGGAGAAACGCGGCAAAAGCGTGTGGAAGAGTTTGGAAAATGCGTCGGCTCTAATCAATTTAAAAGATCTATTCGGCTTTCGCGCGATAAGCGACTTAAACACAGCAGATCTGAAACAATTGCAAACTTTGGGAGTCGTGTATTTTGTTTATTTATTTTTATACAGTGGCTTAGAATTTACGCTCACATTTCTAACGCATCACGTTTTTAATTACACTTCCATGGAACAAGGATGGATGTTTTTCTCGATAGGTACGTAAAATTTTTAAATGAGACGACGCACCATTTTCCTCTCATTATTTAGGTTTAATCATGGCTGTAATACAGGGTGGATATGTTCGAAAGCTACCGGAACACAAAATAAAATCGACCGCTATAACTGGGCTTTGGTTGATAATACCGTCGTTCGTGTGTGTCGGACTTGCCTATGACCGAAAGATGTTATATTTAGGATTATTTTTATTCGCTCTTTGTAAGTTCTATTATTTATTTATGATTCCTAGAATTTTTCTATTATTACGTATAATAATTTTTGTTAAATTGTAATTGTAAATTCTATTAATTTCATTTTTTATTGTTTTATACAGCGACAGCTCTGGTTGTACCTTGTATGATGACGATGGCATCTCAGTTTGGTTCTAATCAACAAAAAGGTGCTGTAATGGGCATTTTCCGATCGCTGGGTGCATTAGCAAGAGCTTTAGGACCAATTTTAGCGAGTATATCTTTCTGGAGTCTTGGATCTTCAATAACGTATTTAACAGGAGCAGTCTGTTTGTTGTGGCCTGTTTTAAGATTAAAACAACGTATTGAATAGCACATTTATTAACATGATTTTTAATCACTTTTTATATATTTTATACATCGTTAGTTTATTAATTTTGAAATCGAGAGTAATATAAATATTATTTTATTATAAAGAATTATCGTTACTATTATCAGTATTCTTCGTGAAAGCAATTTCAACTAGCGAACCCCCGAAATATCTACGACTGTTTGATTATTCAATTTATACATCGTTTTAAAATCGAATATACGAATACGTACCTCGATCCAATGAAAATGATTAACATACGTTAGCTCTATAATTTTTGGAACTTTTAAATACAAACTTTTGAGTCCCATATACTCATTGACATAATTTATTTATTTATTACTAATTTAAATCGTAGGTAATGCCTCACATCTATTAAGATTTATATTTAATAGTTTTATTGCACTGTTTTTATAATTATACGAATCTACTTACATATTTATTTAAAAAAGTAATTGAAGTTCTATTTGCCTTATCAATCAATTGAATTTTTATCTATATTTTTGGAAATTTAGACTTCTATGAAAATTAAATTTCAATGATTTGGTGTAGAATTGAGTATTTGAGATTATAGTATTATGTAAATAATTAACAAATTTAAATATTGCAAAAACTATACATTGAAAGCAATGATTAATGCATCACTTGGTGGAGGCCGGCATATTAATGAGTATGAGAGGTCGTTCGTGAGGCCACATGAATTTTGCCAGATTAAATGATTCTTTCATATTTTGTGAAATATAATGAACAATAATGAAATTGCAATTGTAATTATAATCTAGGCTGGTTTATGTGTTGAGGTCCACCTTATTTGGCACACATCATGTCGGCCTATATATGAGGTGCATGAAATTACGTAATTAATATAGCAATATTAAGTATTAAATTTAATTGCGCTCACAAATATAGCAGCGTATTTAAGAGGAGGGGTTAACACTACGGCAACAATTAATTTTCAACTTCCGTACTTAAATTCCATTGTTTTTGGTTAATCTTTCCTTTGCAAAAGGTTGTCTTTGCCTATTTATTTATGAATACGCCGCAGCACAATTGTGGGTCTATTATGTATCTCTATTAATTTTGTAAAATATACCATTGTGCGATTTTATATCTATATATACATATTTTTGTATTAATTAACAAATAAAAATTTGGAAGAAATTACAAAGTGTATTTTATTAATTTCTTATACTTGTATAAGGACGTATAGTAATCATGAAAATTTTAGAACTCGGGATTTTAACGGAAATGGACACAAACTGAACAAACCAAATAATGTCATATAAAGTACATTGTAAAATGAATTAAAGCTATATGAAAAGTAGAGCGAGTTATCCAAAGAAATAAAAATTAAAATTGACGATGAACCATCAAAACTTAATGTGGTGTGAATTTTAATACTGATTTATTCCTGTTTTCTGTAATAGAAACAATTTTTAGAAAATGCCAGTTTTAATGAAATATATTTACTTCACAAACAATTGCTGTTCAAACAACGTTTCCTATTTTTCCAATTTTACGAAAAATAAATTATTCATTTGATTTGAATGAATTCAAACCTGATATGCAATGACTTCGGCCGCGTTGATTTTGTGGATTATTGCGCAGATGTTTTTTTTTCAGACAACGAAATCTGTAAGTAATAGACTTTAGCCCAAGTCCAAACTAATTAAAACTTTTTCCGAGTGCTTCGAGCCTACACTTTGAATTAATTTTCTGGTGGCTGCAGATCAAATCTTCAGAGGTAACTGCCATAACGGTATTTAAATTATCTATTTAATTTTAATAAATAATGGTATTGTTAATAAAAACGTGGCAATTTTTGAATTTGATCAACGAGATGTTAGTCACGCTCGCATTGTCAGTGGCGCCATCTAAATGTCCATTAACAAATCCCGATGTATAATCGATTGCTAAATAATAACCTATATTTGTATTTTTCGTTGTCAAAATTAGCGTTCGTGTTTGTCATGGAATAAAGTGAAAATGTAAATAGTAAAAGTAATTATGACGTTTGTGAAGTAATAACGTAAATAGATTCTGAAATTTATTGTAGTTTACGGTGCCGGTGTAATAAATACGTCCAATATGGCTACTAATAATAATCAGAATGGTTGGTTAAGCGGTCTTACGATCGGCCTCGGGGCCCCCTTGAGTCATTTAACTGTCGTCCCAGAACAACAACCCGGCTCGACGACAGAAATGAATCAATTTGAGCAAATTGACCGGTCGGCAACAGGAAGTAACACTTTGAAGGTATTTGTTTTGATTGCATTTGTAACAGTTTTATTTTGTAATTAAATGTTGTGTGATTCAGAGAAATCCAAAGATGGAATTAACGAAAAGCGATTTATTGAAATTAGTTACTTATTTTGAGGGGGAAATACAAGCTAGGGATATCGCTATAGCTGCTTTAAAGGTACATACGATTAATATAATAATAATATAGATATAATGCGAATACTTTCCAGTCAGAAAAATTGAAGCAAATTGTAAATTTGGGGCGATACAGGCCAACCGTTATGACAGATCCTTACACAGCATTATTACGAGATAACATAGCCGATGGAGCCAGTGCCAAGCCGTTGTATAGCGAAAAAGATATGCAAATTGCGGCAGAACAACAATTGCAAGCATTGGAACAATTGGCTCTTCAACAAAGGCGCGCTCATCAACATATGGTAAATATATTAAAAGACGCCGAGAGTAAACATAAAAAGGTGATACAAGAATTAGAAGAAGAAAAGTGCAAGCACGAACATGACACTGCTCAAGGCGACGATATCACATACGGACTTGAAATGGAAAGGAGTCGATTGAAACAGGAATTAGAAGTCGAAAAGTTGACAAGGAAGAAATGTGAAAAAGAAGTTAAACGGCAACAAGAATTAGCCGATGAGGAACGAGCGCGACAGAAACAAATCGTATTACTTTTATTAGCTGAACGTAAAAAAATTATTATTAAATATATTGAAGAAAGAAGACGAAGTGAAGATTTAGCTCAGGTATTTTTTTAAAAATAAATTCACATTATTGTTGGGGCATAACCATAATAAATTTAATTAATTAATTAATAAATCTATTTGAATATTCTCCATTATTTTTTGATTCCTTGTTTGTTTTCTTTTTATTTTATTACATTTTTGATTTATTAATTTTCATTTTACTTCTTGCGGTAATTATCTTTGATTTTATAGTGATATTTGGGGATTAGATTGTTAGAAAATTAGAATACGCAACGAATTTATTTATTTGTGCCAATAATTTATGTGTAATTGATTTGATTATTCTAGATTTTATCTGAAGAAAAATCACGAATAGATAGTATGGCAGAAGGTCTGGAAGAAGAGAGTAAGAAGTCATTACGAATGGAAGCAGAACTTGAGAAACAAGTTCATTTATACGAAGCCGATAGAAAAACATTAAAAACTACCATGGCTGCTAAAGATGCCAGGTAATTTAATTTGTTTTAATTATGCAATTTTTATGTTTGTTTACTTCGTTAAGGTGTCAAGAATTGGAGTTAGAAGTACAAAAATTACGTAGTGAATGTGAAGCTTTACGTAGCAGACCAAGAGACCCTGGTGATACAGCAGGCCCAATGACAAGCAGCGTTGCTAAGGTTGTTCAACCTACAGCAACAGTTTCCAGTGTACCTGTTTCTGGACCAAGTAAATATAAAAATATTAGAATCGTATCCACAAAAAAGTTTAGAAAAGTTTCGGGATGTTATTTTAATTACTAAAAATATCATGGATACAGATTCTCAAATTTTAGGTCATATTTGTCATATTTTTTTTATATGTTCTTTTCAGCAACTGGGATTGCTCAGTCAGTTGCACCAGGACAAGTGTTAAGGCAAACAGCGATAACACCAAGTACACCCCCTATGAAGGTAAATATCTTGTACACACAATTGACCGTTTTTTCTCTCTGACTAAGTGCATTAATAGAGAATTAAAACGAAATTGTTATTAATGATGAAAAATTAATATACTGTAAGTGACGTTACAGATAAATTTTGTTTTATAGGCTTCCACAACAACAATGCCGTCAGTGGCAACTGGATCATCGAGAACACCAACAAAACCAGCGTTTCATTTATCTTCGCAAAGTACTGCAGCCCCAGCAACTCCCCCGAAAAAGGGTTCCATAGCCGGCAGAGGTGTACCACCGCCCATCCCACCAAATAAACCTGTAATTCCAACGAAACAAACACCAGCTCGGCGACCTGACAATGCCGAAGCCGAGAAAAAAAAGCCTGTCGCGGTGGGAAAGGACCAAGTACCCGTACCCGAAGCAGGACGTAGTACTGCATCGGGAATAGAAATGTTAGGACAAGAATTAGCGGACTTCCAACAAATGTTTGTGACTATGGCAACTAGTAACAGTACTTAATAAGTCTTAGTTAATTTATGTATTTATGTATTGTAATATATACGGGGTCCGTTATCTTACAACCATATACGATCTTGCAAACCTATCCTCACTACTGTGATAGTTTTCGCGATTGTGGTCCTAGCAATAATTAACTAAAACAATAAAAAAAATTAGTAGAAACACTTTTATTGAATTTACTGTAGCTAAATTGAACTTGTGATATATAATATCTTAATTACATTGTAAAAACTGCAACAATACGTTAACATCAATTTATGTATTTGTTTGACGAGTTTCGGCGATTTTTTTATAATGTGATTTAATCTTAGGGATCTGATATCTATTTTTAATATTTATTTTGATTTTATTGAATACTTTTTTTTGATGATTATTTGATTCAATTGGTAACCATAGCGTTTTGCCTCGTACAGTATTTTACCTTCATCGTCATTGCAGGTTTGCTTTGCTTAACAAGGCTTTCTCACATAATTTCCATAGTTTTCTGCATAATTGCAATAGAAATAAGTTAAATATCAATTATATTTTTTTAATGTCTTGAATTGGAACAAAAACTTGGACTGATTTTGTTCCATAATTTTGTTTCAAGCACAATGATATTTTTATCTGATAAAAGGAGTTATGGGTCATCTGTAGCGAAGCCATTTTGTGATAAATCTAGCTTCAATACTCATCTTTCATCTAGTAAATGATAATCTCGTTCAAGAGAAAATTAACTGAAAAATATATAAATATAAAATTAAACATACCTACCTATACTTGGGTTTTTAATTTTGTAGATTTTATAACTTATTTTTTAACAATTTAAAACCACAGACTCCATCAATTTATTATGATCAATATCAAAGTGAAAGATTTACTCGCATTGAAGTAAAACCAGAGTTTGCTTCTATGCAATGAATGCGTCAACTTTGTATACAGCATGGAAAATGTTAGTAACGTTGTGTTATTGTTTTAGCTTTTTTATATGCAAGGTCAAATTTTGTTTCAAGCAGAATGTCATTTTTATCAGATAACAGAAGGGGTGTGTGGAAAATGTGGACAAACCCCGTGATAAAAGGAATCTATAGATTAATTACCAATATCTAATTTTCATTTTGTCCATAGACATAGCATAAAGGGTTAACAGTGAGGAAACTAATCTTGTCAAATTAAACTCGACAGTAAAAGAATATATTACGTTTAACTTACCAAATGTAAAAGCTAGATAAATAAACTAGTTGCCTACACCAAAGCAATGTGAAATATAATTACAAGCAAAATTTTATGGTTATCAGTTTCTGTAAGGTTTGTGTTAAATTTCGTTATATTATTATTATTATTATAAAACGATTTCATAAGTATTTAAGCAGCTATGATGTGTTTATATATTTTTATATATGTTCATATATATTGTTTATGCCGATCTACTGATAAAATACAGTCACTTCATTTATAAATAATTGACAAAAAATAACGGTAAATAGTTTGATTTAATTTGGAAATATCACGTTAACTTCCAATTCAAATTTTAACACCGTATGCTAAGAAATCACTTGACAGTTTTGCAGAGATTTTCCTGCAAAATTTGACTCTAATCTGATCCCCACTGCACCTCAAGCTTGGTTGCTTTTCGCCATAATTTGTTTATTTTAGAAGCAAAATGCCGAGTTATCTGTATCGATAGTTTCATGAGTTTCATGAGGATGAATACAATGGAAGAAACGTGTACCTCACTATGAGTGAAACAAATTAGGTTTCTAAAGAATTGTATTGCAGTTGTATTCGTTGTAAATTCCATCGTCATCTTTCATGGAATTGTCATGGATATCTTTCTGTGAAAGCTATTTCCATTGATAATATCATGGGAGATCGGGGTGAAATTTACAAAGAGTACAAAAAGTTGAAAAAATTGTATAAAGTATTTAATGCAATCAACGTTTCATTTGATTTAATTAGCTCTTTGGTTGTTTCTGGTTTTAGATATATTAACGTTTTTGTTTATCTTCACCAAAGTCAATGATTGCATCGAGAAGTATTTGATGGATATCAATTGATTAATTTGATGAATTTTTAATGTGATTTGGGGCTTTACGGTATTGCTTCAAAATCCCTACGTTTATTTCTTATTTATTATTTTGCGAGGTTTATTAGTATTTATATATTTTTATATAATCTCTTCAAAATGTACATTTAACTTATTAAAATACAATAAAAGTGTCAAATACTTTATCTGATGTACACAGATGATGTATTAATTGTTTTAATTTACTCTGGTTGTTAATATAGTGATTATTTTTTTATATACATTTTATTGAATTTATATTTTAGTTTGCACGATTACACTTACGTTTGTTAATGTCGAGTATTACTGGTACATATATTTTGAACGCAAATGATGTTTTAAGTAATTGTTTTTATAAATAATCAGGTACCCAAGCTATGTTGCTTGAACACGCTGTAGATGGCTTGCTAAGATTGTTTGTGTGGAAAATTATACATCGATGTATTTTCGAAACTAAAATATTTTTTTATTTATTTATTTTTTTAAGTGTAAAATATTTGTGGATGCCATACTAAGCAGATTTGTAATCTTTGACAATATGAACTACAGCTAGAAATTTGGAAACTAACATTGTATAAGTTCGCCTCGATGCTGCCATTATTTCACATTGTTAGAAATACGAAACAAAAATAGGTGAACGCCACTGACAACTTACACGTAAAATAATTGCGTTAATGTATGACTGTATGACCTGTTTGTTGTAACTTGGAATGTAAATATTTTTGTAAAAACGTATAAATTTCGACAAGTTTACACCACATCAAATTCTTAGTTAACTTCGGTTTCTTTAAAATAGTGCAATGTGCATGCATGTTTTATTTTTTAAATCAAAATGTGTATGTGCCAACTACTAACTAGAACGATCCGTTGCAATTGTAATCTTAAAAATGTTGTATATATTGTGAAAAAAATGTTCAATTTTGTAATTATAAAAGTTGATTACTTAGTTGTATGATATTTTATGTATTGTATAAAATATGTAAACGAAGTAACCAATTTTTCTCGATGTGCATTTTTTTACAGTAGCATATATTTTTTAATTAAATCAATTTGATCAATATTGTAAATATAGTTAGGTCCACTTAATTTTATTAAATAGGAACTTTAAGTGAAGGTGAATCTATATAAGCCCTGCTAGCCCTTATGTGATATGAAACGATTGTATGAATGCGTAAAAATCGAATATTTCCAAAATACTTTCACAAAACTTGGTATTAATCATATGTAATTTTGTGTTATGTATTGTTTTAATCTGATTAGGGCAGTGAGATGTGAAGTTTAGGGCCATTTACAGAGATTGTGTCACTACTATAAGCCTATTATAGTATAATTGAATTATGTGTAAACTGAGAGAGCTAGTCTATAGTTTAGTCTAGCAGTGTTGTAAGTGGCTGATGTAGCCGTTCTACTTAATAAAAAAGTCTCGCATAATGAAAGTGTTTATTTTATTCACCATTTTCTCCGTCTCCAACGTAAGAAGTACCCACCATTTGTAAGTACGACTCTACTTACATCGTCAGCCTATTCGTTTTCTCTCAATTTTAGTCACAATATTTCTAACAAGGACAGGGAATCCGTTTACGAAGAAATTAGTTTGTCACTCAGAGACATTTTACCATTAAAACCAAAAATGTACGACAAAAATCGAGCACCCAAATTTCAAGGACAACCCACTATTGTTTATTTCCATGTGACTGTTTTGTCCTTGGATTCTATCAACGAGGAATCCATGGCAAGTGCAAATCCTTTTTAACCTCTGATCCGCACTTCTTTAAGCTTATTATCTCCTTGTAACAAACTTTGTGTTACTATTACTTTTTATGGTACAATCATTGGTTAATTTTTATTTACTTTGCATTGTTTAAATAAATAAATAAATATACGTGATTTAATCGGAGATGTAAGGAAAAAATAAATAATTTTGTAGTGAACCACATGAAAAATGAAATAAGCAAAACTTAATTGAATCAACGTGTCAATGTTTCATTATTTTACCTTGATACATAATGAAAGTAAAATTAATGAAAATAATCCATTGAAAATATCAGCAATGGAAGTAATTTAATGTACTTTTTGGCTAGCCAGGAATTAAAATGAACGAAAATTTTAATGAAATTATCAAAATAGAAACAATCGTCGTGGTATTTGATTCAATTTTAATTAGAATTGGTTTAATTTAACACGTTCAAGACTGGTGACGCCACTGCTTAGTGCCCTGGTATTACTCTGATTTAAATTTGTATTTTTTTATTAAATTTTCTCATTGCTTTCATAATAAATATTTAGTGTTATTTATATATTGTTCGTATCTTAGATATTTTTAATTGTGATGTTCATATCTTACCATCAATAAAATTTTAGATCTTGCTAATATTCACAAACAAAATCGCGTTGATGTTTCAAAACAATGTAAATTAATACATTTACGTAACCGTACAACATGACTCCGTAGCGAACGCGTCAATTTTAATTTGGTTGGATTTCCTTTGATTCGCTTCTAATTTTAATTTAGATTAGATTTAGACTTTTGATTTAAAATGTTATTAAGGATTGTTTCAGACGTACGTGACGGATATATTCCTTGCACAAAGTTGGCGTGATCCGAGATTGCGTTTGCCGGAAAATATGAGCGAAGAATATAGAATTTTGGATGTCGATTGGTTGCGTAATATCTGGAGGCCGGACTGCTTTTTCAAAAACGCGAAGAGCGTGACGTTCCACGAAATGACGATACCGAACCACTACTTATGGCTGTACCACGACAAAACCTTGCTGTACATGTCGAAGTATAATCTATTTTTACGAAATTAACACAAATATTGTCCGTTTATTTTTAGATTAACACTTGTTTTGTCGTGCGCGATGAAATTCGAATCGTATCCACATGATACGCAAATATGCACAATGATGATTGAAAGTCGTAAGTTACGAAATACTCTTACGCAAGTTAATTGGTGCATTTATTATTTTTAGTATCGCACACCGTCCACGATTTAGTGTTTATTTGGAATATGACAGATCCATTAGTTGTTAACCCAGAAATAGAATTACCACAGCTGGATATATCCAATAATTACACTACGGATTGCACCATCGAATATTCGACTGGTTAAACAATGCCGCATTTATCACCAACTCGAAAATACATTGATTTATTTTTAGGTAACTTTACGTGTTTAGCCATAGTTTTTAATTTAAAGCGGAGATTGGGTTACCATTTATTCCACACTTATATCCCTTCGGCTTTAATTGTAGTCATGTCCTGGATTTCTTTTTGGATTAAACCCGAAGCTATTCCTGCTAGAGTCACTCTAGGAGTTACATCTCTGTTAACGTTAGGTTCGTATTTTGCAATGAAAATTACCGATAAAAGATTTAATGTGTTTCAGCTACACAGAATACGCAATCGCAGCAATCTTTACCTCCCGTTTCATACGTTAAAGCGATAGATGTGTGGATGTCCAGTTGTTCCGTATTTGTGTTTTTATCTTTAATGGAATTTGCTATTGTTAATAATTATATGGGCCCAGTTGCCACGAAAGCAATGAAGGGATATTCTGACGAGGACCTGCATTCCGAAATAAACGATTATAAGGTATTTACGATTTTTAAATCCTAGACGTATAGAAAAAAGAAATAAATTACAAATTAATACAAATAGAAAGGATACATTAAACAAAAAAAAAATCAAACACATTAACCAAACTATCAGTGAAGAAAGTAATGAAATGAAAGAAAAAACAACAGTTCAAACAACGGTTGGCTTTAGTATACGTATAGTGTGGCCCCGCGTGTTTATATATATATATATATAAAACATATTTAAACCTACAGATCTACAGATTTTTTAAGCCTCTTTTTCGTTTTCTATTATCGATTACTGTCTGATCAAAATTGTGCTTTCGAACCGCTTTCTAATAGGAATAAACCAATAAAAATATCAAAAAAATGCACAAGATTTTTTTCATTAATTGTTACATTTCCATTAATGAAATGATATGTTTATTACATTTACGGTAAAGGTCGTTCCGATCCTCAATAGTAAAATATTTCCTGGAAACTCGACGTTCGCAGCTGCGTAACGCAGCGATTCTTCAATTTTTTTCGCATAGCCTTTGGTGTCCATTAATTACATCAATTAGTACGTATATCTATAGCACTGTATTAATGGCCTCCGTTATCGACGTTGAAATTTGATTTTCAATACGCGAGCAGTTAAAATAATAAAATAATTAAATTAGTTGTCTAGTTGTGATCGTTTGGGATACGCTGACTCGCCTCGGACGTGAGTATTTCATTTATAATTATGTTAATTGCTGATTAGCAAGCGTGGGATTTGATTTTTGCGTTATTGACAGTGTTTTTAATTTGTTTAATTGTAAATACGGTTCGACGACAATGGACATAGTTTTTGTATCGCTTTTATAAAAATATTTTAACATGGACAAGGTCGTAGCCAATGCGTTTCGAAAGGTCTGCAAGGATTAACAACTGCAATTTTTTCCACGTTACCTAATTTATAATGTAAAATACAATCACGTTCCAAATAAACTTCAGTAACGTAGTAAGTGGTGATGAACTGTTTCGTCGTTTTGAGCTTATCACACCACTTCAGATATTTTCGCTGAAGATGCACGTAGTCAGGCAAACATGATTTACAACAGTTTGTGTGAATGTATTAACGCTATGTAGACGCCTTAATACTCACGTTACACGTCGGCACGAGAGACTGCATTGTTGAAAATGAATTTTAACTAATGTAATTGTGGTGGCGGATCGTTCTGCTCTCCTGGGCGGAGTGTTTATGCAAACTGTTTGTGCAATGAATGTATCTTTGGTTGTCTGATGAGTATTTGTTGGTCACACAATTACGAGAACAACGCATTTACGTCATTAGACAGTGGCATACAAAATCTATAAAAGACTACACATGAACAAAAAGAACGACGAGGAGAAAGAAAAAAAGGGAAGAAAAAGAAACAAACATGAAACAAACACGATACACCCGAGCAAATAGTTGTTCAAAGAAGTTAATTAGTAAGTAGAAAATTTTTCCAACGAAGTAAATTTAGTTAGTAGAACTCCAACAAAATGAAGACTACAACTACAACTTTCAAACACGGACGAAATTAAAAAAAATGCTGCTAGAGGTGAAAGAATAAATCAGAAAAGAAATTAAAGATGAGATTAATGACATATAAAGGACATGGAAATCAAAGGCAATCAAGAAATGGTATGGATGGATTATTAGAAGTCTGGAACAAATACTAGAAAAATTCAAATGCAGACAAGAACGAACCAGGAGTGAAATATAGGGAAAATAAGAAAATTAAGAGGGCATTGGAGGAGCTAGAGAGTGGGGGGGAGAACTATCCAAATGGAAAGAATTTAGGATAAAAATGGTCGAAAGGATTATCAGTAGAAGAGGCAGGAAGGACACGAAGTGACGGTGACAAGTGGAGAGGGAGGTAGTGGAGAGGTGGAAGCTGGTAGTAGTACAGCAAAATTGAAAGCAAAATGCAAGGTACAACGCAAAATACAAAAGAATATAAATAGAGACGAGGATACCAAGGTACTTACGGGGAGGGAGATCGGTAGAAGACGAAAAAACATTAGAAATGTTCAGATGCGGAAGCGAAGAGAAAGCCAATATGTACTGGATGGAAGAAAAATACAGGAGGTGTAATTTCGGTGGAGAAGGGTGGGTTGAATATGAACATTGGGTAGGAGAATGCAAGGAAATAAAACTGAAAGAAGACAAAATTGCAGAAGAAATATGGGAGAAGACGGGCGGGAACTAGAAATATTAGATAAAATTAAGGGGGAGGAGCAGAGCAGGAAAAGGAGGGAAATGAGGCAACAGGAGGAAGAAAGGACAAAAGAAAAGAGAAAGGGGCAGTAGGAGGAGACGGAAGAACGAAGACTATCAAATGATGCCGCATTCGATACAATACCAAAATAAAAAATTGTAGAAGTGTTAGAGGAATTAACAGTAAAGAAAAACTAGGACTGAAATTGTTTGAATTTAAATACAGGTAACTGATGAGGCTAATACAGGTAGAGCTTCATTTTGGAACAATGGCCCACGTCTTAATCTTCACATTATTGGAGAAGTTGTTGTAAAAGTGGGTTAGCTTGGATTGTGTTCCTAAGTGAAATACTTGAAAAAGCTCATATGGATTCTTCAAATATTTTACGGCGTTTGTCTTGAATAACATCTATGATAGCAAGATAACAAGATCATCGTTTAGCGTTTGGTTGGTTGCAAAGTTTCGTCAGACATTGCTTGCAAGATTTTTGATCTAGATCTTTGAAAAATCCTTTAATTCGATTTGTTGGAACGATCTCATATGATATGTCCACATGAGTTTTATTACAGTTTCTCCAACAAGATGTCGATCTCGATCTCAGCGATTAGGATTTTTTTAAAAAATTTTAGATCAATTCGATTTCGTTTTTTTTTTCTTATTTCCAGATAAGTGTGATTTAAATGCAGTCCTAAATATCCTACGTCATTGTTCGAAACCGAACCAACATTTTTCTCAATGTTACGTGTGACGTTTTTGATTCATCTGATCTTCCATTTTTAATAAAATTTTGGAAACCATTTAGGTGAACTTATAGATGTCACGATGGGAATTTCTGGATCTATCAAATGCTCCCGATACCGTGTTTGTTGTTATTGATCAGTCATCTGTGTATAATAAGCATAACAATGGCTCTAATAAGCTACCTTGAAGGACTCTATATTTAATTAGTAATTAGATTTCCTCATCTACCTTACTTGTCAAACACCAGACTTATGGCCAAAGATACAGTGCATCGTATTTCGTCGTCTAGGGACTTGTTGACTCAATCGATAATTTAGATGGTTAAATCTTTTTGTCGAAAATCGAACCGATGATTATTAAGAAATGAGCGATTCTATAGAATAACAATTTAAGGTTTATAGGTCTGCTCTGTATGAAGTGACGAGCTGTGGATTATTTATGCCGAGATCATTTTTACAGTATTTGTAGAGTAATTTGATCATTTTTTTATGTCCCAAACAATAGAGGGCCTGTCACAAAAAAGAATGAAAGTAGCTACGGGAGTGAAACAATTGCAACGGGACAGGGAATGAATGTTTTGGGTTGGGTTGGTTGGGTTCTCTAGAATATTTTAGAAAACTCAGAACGACTGTTCTGTGTCGCTAGAAGTGTAAAATATATTTTTGTTTCAAGCAAGAAAGCGTTTCTGAATTTTAAATGTACCTTTTATATTTTAAGCTATGACGTGCAAAAACAGTTGACCGCAGTTTGACCCACCGTGTGACACTTTTTTGTTAACGAGTCTATATTCATTAGATATGTTATAATGTTCTAGAATAATCTAAGCAACCATACGTCTCGAATCCTTTAATTGATACGAATACATATCTGGAAAATGATTCCCACTTCCATACAATGCAATTATTAACTTTGTTCCAGGATATAGATCGTCCACGATTTAGTATGGTTAATCAAGTCCAATACGATACATTTTGCAATGGCAGAAGTACCGCCCTCTGCATTGATCAGTTTTCGCGATTTTTCTTTCCGTTTTCTTTTATCATTTTGAATGTCGTTTACTGGTCTACGTTCCTTTGGTAAGTTGCTTGGAACGGTTCCCAATTGCAAAGTCACGGTTATAACGTTGCCCGTTTCTGTTTCAGGTTATAAATCGTCCACACGGTCCACTATGATCAGTTTGTATCGACGAAGGCTTTGTGCATGGATACGTTTCGCGCATTTGCCTTTTTTGTTTATTAATCGTTAATTGATTAAGCACAATTTTGATGTCATGCGATCAGGTCGTGAATTATAGTGGCGGCTCGTGAGTGGAGGGCATAGAAAGGCAACGTCTGTTTTAATTAACACGAACTAAGTAAATAATTGATAGGAAAAAAACTATGAAGAAGATGCAGTGCACTTATTTATTTTGTTTTAATTTGTTGAAATGTTTAGTTCGATGGTATTTTACCTAAATCTAATTGTGGGTGTTGGAGATTATGCAGAAATCAATGTAAAACGTGGACAATCCATTCAATCATCAACTTTATATATGAGACAAAATTTTAATGACCCACGTGAGATTTGAACCATGAGTTTTATTTGAACATATTTTGTTTTCTATAAAATTTGTTTTGTTTAATAATTTTCGAACATTTTGTAACCTTTTGAGCGCCAAGAAATGTCACCAACACCTGCTTTGAAGTTTTAACAACCGACCCAGAAATATTTTAATTTGTGGAATTATATTTTTATTTTTCTAATTTAAAATAACATATTAATTATAATTAAGTAAAAGGACACATTTTAATGACAATATTCTTAGAAGAAAAAACAGAAAAAAATATATATTTGTTACTGAGTTCGTAATAATACAATTTTGGTTCTAAAAGAAATCATCTCTATCCGTACCTCCATAATTTAGTAATTGATCGTAATTGATATTTGAGAGTTGAATCGAACTGTCATTCACATTAGCGTATTTTTATAAAATCTTATATATAGATGTACCGATAACAACTTGATTTTCTTACAGATTAGAATCTCTTAGTTTTATCACTGTTATTGGAAGTAACTTGGTTACATTTTATTACGTAAGTATAAATGAATAAAATAATCTAACAAAAATAATTAGATCAAATCAAATTTTTTCGTGTATGGTTTTCAGAAAATAAAATTACAAATTCTGGAGCAATCTCACCTAGGCTTGAGGTAACCTTAAAAACAGTTTGTCGTTTTCGGGCTAAGATTGGGGCACTAAAAGAAAATAGCATTTGGTTTTAGTTTTATAAAACACGCAAAGCATGAGTTAAAATAGAGTTAGAGACTTTTCGTGATAAATTAAAAATTATATGTTTTGGGACCTCTTTTTGTTTAGGTTGTGCATTTTATGTAGGACTATTTTCATTTTCTGGTCATCTCCAGCTATTTCCAAATTTATATCTACAGTTACTTGGATATTCTTGACGAGTATAACGATCAGAGTTGTTATTTTTGAATTCTATTCTTTCTTGCAAGGTAGATAATTGAAATTAGCATGGGTTGCGTCATTTTCTTTTAAATCAATAAACGTCTCACTTGAAATATCATATCCTAATTCAATTTTCGCGGCCATTTCTGGCATCATCATTCTCTTTTAGTTCGTCAATGAATCAAAAAAATGTTTGCCTCAGCATTTTCCTTTTCTTTTCTATTTGCCTTATCTGCTGCTTTTCTTCTTCTTTTCTCGTATTGATTTATGACGAAACTTTGGCATCAAAAATGCAATTTTTCACATTAATTGTCGAATACTGAAGAACTAATGATTTTTTTTTAAGAATAAGTATTAAGTCTTCAAACCATACCACGTGACTCAAATTATTTGCTTACCAGATTATTTGGTTTGTTTCACGTAAAAGCTCGAAATTAAAATATTTATGGCAAAACTGCCATGTTTGTCAAATTGGGACAATGTCACCCTTTAACCTTCAAAGATATTTATCAATTTTTTTGAAACAGTACGGCGCAGCCCAAGATTTCATAGAAATTCGAACGTTGTTGTATTTATTTCAAATGCAACACCCAATACTTTAAAATATGTCCAAACGTATCATTTGATTGAAAACGATGTTTACATTGTTTCTCTTCTTGCAGCCAAATTTTTCGATATTCATGACGTAATATACAGATTTGGAAAAAAATATGATGTAAATATATTACAGGATTTCATGATTTTAAATGGAACACCCAATATTTTAAAAGGTGTGGTTTGTTCGAGATGTTTACTGACATTTACATCACAATAGGAAAGTGGGGAGCTGTTTGGAAATTTGGATTTTGGGTGAGAGGTTAACCAAAATGAAACATTAACATTTTGTAAGACCAATCACCCCAAGGTATCTTAAAACATTTGTTTGGAAAAATGGTTTGAAGTTGTGATGTGTTCTGTTTGAAACAGAACACCTTTCAGACCTAGAAAAAGACTAGTTTATTAATTTGCAATGTTTTATTTTATAAATGCGTTGATGTAAAATTTGATTGGTGTATTATTGAGTATTAATTAATAGGTGCAGCCAAATTTTTGGATATTCATGATGTAATATACAGATTTGACAAAAATATAATTTCATAATTTTAAATGGAACACCCAATATTTTTAAAGGTGTGATTTGTTCGAGATGTTGAGGGTAATTTAAATCAAAATAGGAAAGTGGGGAGCTGTTTGGGAATTTGGATTTTGGGTGGGAGGTTACGTGCCCTGTGCCCTTTGATACAAGCCGCCTAAATAAGTAAGTTGTGACGTTGTGAGACATGTAATGTACGTATATGAATAAAATATGTGAAATCGTTGACGTTTGTTGGTATTTATGGGGTGGTTATTTACGTAGTGGTCGCAATTGCGTTTTCCCCGAATGTGTTTATTTGAAACGTAATATTTGAGTGATCGTCGGTCCGACGAGCACGCGGCGTCTTTATTTATAACGACGCGTCGCGTCGGCCAGGTGTCGTCTATGCAAGAGTCTATAATTGGCGTTTGTAAGCAGTGCCTAATTGCAATAAATTTCCGATGGAGATGGTGCATTTGCAACGATCGTTACACGAAATCAAAAGCGTCCCCAATTGGAGAGGCGCCTTTTAGTATAACGCGTCCGCGTCGTCGCAGAGCGTCTACATTTTGCGACATACGAGAGGGTTCAGTTCAGGTTCAGTTCAGTCGACTGCCAGCAATCGGTTACTAAAGAGTCCAACGAGGATGATTCGCGTGTCTCGGCAAAACCCAGCCGTTGTCGTAGACGCAGCTGGTGGTGACGACAAACGTAGGAATATATAAATACACCCAGTGCAGGCGTCTTTATTAATAGCGAGCGAAGTCAACTCAGTAGTAAGTAAAACCGAGCATTGTGTAGATTGTGGGGCGCGTGTGTTATCGTTGGCATGTGACGCGAGTGGTGAGTAGCAGTTCGGGACTATCGATAAGACTGCAGTGCGCAGTACGAAATCGATGAAGAGCACGTTGGTTTCCCGCGGTGACGTCGTAGCAAGCCGCTGGTGATGGGAAAGGACGCGCGTCGCGGCGCCGGCCGGTGACCCTGAGGAATGTTCATCCCCGACACGCTGCGCAGCTGCATGGTGGAGCCCGATGTGTCCTCGTACCTCCAGACGCCGTCCTCGGGACAGGTGCCTACCCGCTGCTACCCTCCCTACTCCCCCCGCGGCGTGATATGTAATTAACATGATTAACATGAGTGTACTGTTGTGGGTTGTGGCAGCACGGGTGGATGCAGTCGCTGTTGGGCCGCATCGCCCGCATCTACCCCGCTGGCCCTCGATGTTGACTGTTATTCTGTTCTGTTGTTGCACCGTCATACCTGTTCTGTTGTGTTGTTGCTGTTTGCTGTTGCTACTGAGCTCATTCGCTCCTTGCTAGCGGCTAAAAATACCCGAGTATAAATAAGTTACAATTTAAAGGCGAACATACAGCTCGGACGCCTCTGCGTCGGGCCATTTCATACTATACAACTCAAATCTGACCAACAGACCAAATCCCATTAAAGCACACATCTGGATATTTTAAATACATCGTTATACCCAAATTATACCATCCACATTTAATAAATCTTTAAACCGTAACAATTACATCCTTTAACTAAAATTACATCAAACCAATTCTTTGGACTTGAGAAGACCAAAAGAAATCAATGTGGACTTCAAAAGTCTCATCAGATAATAAAATATAATTTACCTCGAAAGCTCAAAGCACAAAATCAAAATTTTTGCCCTAAAAAAACAGGAAACTTGAAAGAGACATGTTGGTACTAAAGTGATGATGATCACCAATAACAATGTTTAGTCAAACTCATTTCTGTAATAAAATAAATTAGTACTTAAGACTAGTACTCACTGGAAATGGTTAAAATTTGAAACCACTTTTCGCTTACATACACTGGGCATTTCTTATTCATTTTCGTAGTGATTTAAAATATTTACCATTTTGCTTTCTTTAATTTTAATCATTTTCCGTCCTAAATCCTAGCCTACTGCAATTGAGAATAAACGCAAAAAAATAAAAAAAAACATTAAGAAAACTTGAAGAATTACAAAAAAAATTACAAATAAAAAAAAATTGATTAAATTGACTATTACGTAGTTATAAATATTAAAATAATAACTAATAAATAAAATGTCTTATTTAATTGAAAATTCAATTCAAATAAATTCAAACTTTTTGACTTCATTTCTTAATGCAGTAAGGCATAGTTGACGATTAAGATTGCATTAAATTTGTTTTAGTGTTACTGGCAAAAATTTAAAATGACTTCGAAAATAAGAAACAAGGAAAATGTAGGTGAGAACATGACTTGAATCCGATGGTTCGTGGATCGTGTGCAATTTTTTTGAATTACCATAAAAGACTTTTAGGTACATTTCATAAAATTTGTGAAAAAGTATACAATTTCAAAAATTGTATAAATATTTTCAAATTAAATATAACTTGAAACTCAATTTAATAGTAAACGTATGTATGGTGAAAATTTTGCATCAATGGGAAATGTACCTGTTTTTTTTATACAATTTTATACAATTACGTGCTTTTTTGCACATCGTAAAAAATGCATAACGTCGATGAATCGGAATCAACTGTGATGTTTCATTACATTTTTCCTTTTTTAAAGATTCGGTGGTATATTTCTTATAACTAATTTCAATAATTTAGAATTTAGTCATACAGTGATACTTATTCGTATGTATAAAGTTCATAATAATCGTTTATTCGATTAAATTTTAAGTCAATTTTAAGTTCAACAGTGAATCCTGAACTTTTATAAAAAATAATTGAATAGCAATGGAACTTTTTAAATTCCTAAATTAGCTATTTTTAAAAATTTATTAGATAGGGAGCGTCACGTAATTTAATATAAACGAAATGGTTTCGACGGATGGGTCAATTACATAACTCCATAATATCGTTAAATACACGAAAAATTTTAATTTTGTATATTGCTATTTATCCAATGAGATAACAGAGGCTTTAAACCCTGTTTGAGCAAGAATCAAATATTCCAATTACTGTTGTATATGCCAGTGCATAAAATTCCAGCAATCAAAAAAATTTTCACACGTGGCGTTGAAAAAAATTGCGTAATTGCAATAGTTTTTAAATATTTTTAAAATGAGTCAAAGAAACTAATAAATTAAAAAAAGGCCGATGGAAACACAATTGAGTATAAAATAATTGAGTACTAAAAATAGAAAATAGAATTAAATTAAATTAAAACAACGAGCAAACCAAAAGAAATTAATTGAAAAGAAAAAAAAAGTGTGCACCTTTTTAAATCGATGGTTGCAAGTAAAAATGATTTAATAGTTTGTTGAAAACGTCGATTGGACCATTTCCATTTTTTTTTAACTTGAAATAAAAATTCTTTTTTCTTCTTCCCATAAGAAAATTTTGTATAATTCAAAATATTTGGTTAAAAAGATCATATGAAATGTGTTTGAGAAAAATACGAGTTTTATTGCCTCATATATAAGAAATGATGATAATCTTTTATTTCTCACATCACGAGTAAAAAAATATTAGTTTCGACCAAATTTTTTGTATATAAAAGAATATGTATATATATATATATATATATATATATATATATAATAACGCCTTAATATATTTGACTTATTTGCTTTCAACGTATTATATAATATTACAGTGGCATTGACTAAACATATTTATGGTGTATTGGAAAAACGTTAAAGTTAAGGTCGTAAATAAATTCAAATTCAAAAACTAGAGTAATAAAAAATACGATTTATTATAAATATCCGGACGTTGTTAAAATTTCCCAGCTTTACCCGCGTCCATAAAGATCCTATCAGCATGCTCCCGGAATCAAGTCGACGTTCTGTCTATCAGATTTTCTCATATAAGTGCACTCGTCGATGGTTGACCCCCTGTCATACCTGACCAACGACCAGGGGAAACCAATTTGAATGCAGTGCAGCGATGCATTTTCATTCGGTTGTTGTTTGTGTGATGCAGTTGTTGTGTGCATGCAAAATTTTACGTGACCAACGAACCGAAGCGATGGTCCCAGTCGTGATTTGCAGCCTGTTTGTAAATCGTCCACTCCTTAGATACATTACCCTTAATAAGTGTCCGCTCACATTTTATACTATCGCTATTTCACAGGTTTTAAATAATTTTTTAGCCTCACACATACACACACGTACTGCTTGTCATTTGTATGCTTACCATCAAAAACTTACTTCAACTTAAACGATCATTGAAATTGTTAACGTTCGCTTGTATCAAATCGGAACGCAAATTTGGTTGGTTTCTATAATTGCTTTGAATTTAAATACAGGTACAAATAAGATGTAAATGAAACGTAATCAAATTTTAATTCGAAACGTAACCTCGGTTCGTTGTTTTTAACCTCGGTTTCCATCTAAGGATTGATAGCAACGAACTAATTTAAATGCGTTTAAGTAAAACGTCTTCGGGGATAAATTCTAATAAGAAATGGATAATATTTCAATGGATATAAAAAGAATTCGATTAAATCATACTTTTTATTTAGTTACTTAAGTAAAAAAAAATGTTTTTGGTTTTAATTTATTTAAGTTATTATTTTTTATTTCTGTATACCCTCAAACAATAAAGAAAATTGAAACAATGTTGTTTTGGTGGGTGATTTTAAAACATGTTAACGATCTGTCCACCATGAACTTTCTTATACTTATACTCATTTTTCAACTTTTCAATGTTTCAGTTTTGTAAAAAACATTTTTTTCGATAACTCGTCCGTTTTCGAGATATGGAGATGATAAGACCGAACCATCATTTCCTGTTGAGATAATGCTTTAAGAATTTTCTTCCTTGGTATATACAAATCTTAAGTTTAAAGTTTGACTTTAACTTTAATCTTTTGGGCTCCTATGGCACAATGGAATCCTTGGGTATTAGGATCAAATTCCATTTTATTTCCTGGTTTTCCTGGTTACTGGTTACGGTCTTTCTCCGCATCAGGTCATGACTCACTTCTACTGAGAAGACCAACATGAAGATGAAAATGTGCATATCCCGAAACGTATTGGATTTGGTTATTACATATATTCTCCATTCATTAATTGTCCTAGTCACCTTATATATTTTTAATTAATAGATTCGTAAGCCATGTGCAAATATACAAGTAATAAATATTTCAATACAAACAAAGAACACATTTTTAACGTAGTTTCTTTTTTACGTTGTTTAATATTCAACAAACTTAAAACTCACTTTATACCAAGCATCTACATTAATTCCTATTTTTATTTGATTCAGATGTAAATTTGGTCTTTTATGATCCACATAAAACGCATTGTTTATTAGGGAGGAATTTTACGCCTAAAAAATATATTAATTACGAGAATTAGTTAGTGGTGGGGGGTGGGGGTTATTAGCCAATTTAAATTTAATGGTGAAGGCTAACGCAGCCAAATCTATCGTTATGAGGGTCAAGAGAGGCTGCGATGCGTCATTTTAGAGAGGTGCCAACATTTTCGATTTTTAGTTGCGTTATCATTATTACAATGACGTCGCCGCGTACAATTTGGTCAATTCTTGGACGCTTTCCATTATTTCAAATTTGGGTCAACGGGAATAAAAACGTCATCGAATTTTTGGATTTTTTTCCCTCCATTTTGTTTAGTTTCTTATTTCGTTGTGTTTGCATTTTTTGAATTTCATTTTAACCTGGAGTTTTCATAGTTTTTTAATTGGGATTTGTTTTAATTTCTTATTCCTCATTTTAGTGTTACTTTAGTTTTTATATATTGTCGAATTCATTGTACATCGTTATTTTTTCCATTAATTTGATTTATTTATTATAAGTTTTAATGTTTCGCTTATTTCATTTGATTTCTTAATTTCTTAATGCTCCAGCTTCTGTCTACACGTACCGCGCTGTGGCCACTGTTTCTTTCATTTGTTTTTAAATTATGACAATTTCCAAAATTGAAACATTTTGACTAGCACATTATTCTGGTATTTTTATTCAAAGCAATTTAATGTTTATTATTAATTCATTATTTCTACTGGGTGATTCAACGAAACTTTATTGAATCATTAATTGTTAAAAATGTAAAACCTGAACTAAATGGGTCAATCAATTTTGTAGATTAAAGTCAAAATTTTTTCAAAATATATAAAAGTTTGTTAATGTGTTTTCAGTTTCTTTTCACCAAATGTGCGTTTGTAAATTTAATACAATTTGCATTTTCTGTAGTATTTTTAGATGAGCATCCATCACAACATTTCACATTTGGATTTAAATATGAAATATTAGTAATCGTAAATACTGTGATAAAGGTTGGGTAAAGTTTCGTATATTTAAATAAAGGAAAAAAATTGTTGGGTATAGTAAATAAATTAGATACACTTGGAACAGTTATATTTTAATTGTGCTAATTACGCTTTACTCATTTTATTAAAGTAAATATGATTGCTGGGTGATGTAATTTAATATAGGATCGTATTCGCAGGACGAGTTCCACCCTTTCATCGAGGCCTTGCTGCCTTTCGTCAAGTCGTTCTCTTACACGTGGTTCAACCTGCAGGCAGCTAAGCGCAAATACTACAAAAAGCACGAGAAGCGTATGTCCCTAGAAGAGGAACGCCAATGTAAAGAAGCACTGCAGGTAAGACACGCGCGGCATGCAACGTAAACAAATTTAATGTGCAATACACGTGCCCGATTCTTTGCAGAACGAAAAGGCCGAAGTGAAACAGAAGTGGGCTTCGCGTCTACTGGGAAAACTACGTAAAGACATAACGCAGGAGTGCCGCGAGGACTTCGTGCTCAGCATTACGGGCAAGCGGCCCGCGGTGTGTGTACTTTCTAACCCCGATCAAAAGGGGAAAATGCGACGCATAGACTGTCTCCGTCAAGCCGATAAGGTGTGGCGACTTGACCTCGTTATGGTCATATTATTTAAAGCTATTCCGCTTGAGAGCACCGACGGCGAACGACTAGAAAAAAATCCAGACTGCTCGCAACCCGGCCTCTGCGTGAACCCCTACCATATCAATGTCTCCGTCAGAGAACTCGATCTTTATTTGGCCAATTTCATCAATAGTCACGGTAAATTATTTTAATTTATATTAAATTAATAATCATTAATATTAACCAATAAAAAAAATTAAATAATTCAGCAATGTCAGCAAGTAAAAAAAGAAAATAATAATAATGAAAAAACCAAAAGATATAATAAACAACACGTAGAAAACATTTTGATTACACCTTACCTACATACGAGGGGAGATCAGTATTTACGGTCCTTAACATAGAAGGAAACAAATTAAAGAAATATAAACGTTTATTTTTCCATATAATCTTCCTGAACGTCGATGCATTTAGTCCAACGATGTTCCAAACCTTTGATTCCTCTGAAAAAAAATCTTTTTGGTTGCTCTTCCAACCAGTCGTTTACAGCCATCATCACATCATTATCGTCGTAATATCTGGTCCCCCCGCAGATATTCTTTTAATTTTGGATAAAGGAATCACTGGGGGACTAGATCTGGTGAATATGTTCAAACAATTCAAATCCTGCGTTCATGGCAACATGGACAGGAGCATTGTCTTGATGAAACAATTGCTCAATTTTCCCCGTCTTTTTTCCTTGACACAATTGCGCAACTTAAAATTAAGTTGGCGTAGTAGGAGCCTGTTATTGTATGTCCAGGTTCCAAAAAATCGAGCAAGAAACTCATCCGAGTCTGCTTTAAACTTTGCCAAATTGGCTTCAGAATGCAACTCTAGAACGTTTCTGATCAGGTGTCATCATTCGTGGGCCACAACTTTTTTAGCCCCAGCATATTTGTTAAAATATTTTTTATAGTACCACAAGAAAAAATCGTAATTTCAGCTATCCGGTCGTCTATCTGTCATTACCAAATCGTGCGATATATATACGATTAATATTTTCTTGGGTAGTGACAGTCACTGGTCGCCCAGCACCCTTCGCATGTTCACATGTTTGTCTTCCCAGTTTAAATTCTCGAGACATATTTTTCACCACTTGGTAAGAAACAGTACCCTGGCCAACCCAACCCAACCCAACCCAACCCAACCCAACCCAACCCAACCCAACCCAACTGCATGAACCTCTGATTTTTCAATTTTTAGAATTTCTCTAAACTTGTCTACTTAAATTCTAAATTATTTGAACTGGTTACAAGTGACAAAACTACAATTGAACCAACGTAACAACAAATGATTAACACTTTAATGCAGTGGTTCTTAACCTTGCTGGAGGTACCGAACCCCATCAGTTTCATATGAGCATTCACCGAACCCCTTTTAATTGAAAAAATAAAATATAATTAACTTTCCCAATAGAACACACGTTATGTAGCATTAATTTTCGAAACCAATACGGTTTCTACGTCACGATGACGTCAGGTGGTTGACCTCCGCCGAACCCCTGAGACTGACTCGCCGAACCCCAGGGGTTGGGTCGAACCCATGTTGAGAACCACTGCAATGTGTCAAAGTGATCCAACGTCAGTCAGCGCCTACTATGTCAGGGACGCTAAATAATGATCTCCCTTCGTATTTCCTTGTTTATTTTATTACAATATTTTTCACCGTTCGTCGTTACTTTTTTAAGAATTTTTGAATTTCATATTTTATTTTTAAATCATTTATTTCGTTTATTTATTTTTTCTTGTATTTCCACTCATTTGCTAGTTTTTTCATATCCGTTTGTTTCATTTAATTGACTTCAAATTTGAAACTATAAATAATGATTTTTATTTGGAATTTTCTTTAAATCAGTTAAATTAATCTAGACATAATTTTTCGTTAATTAGATAGTCGTTATTTAATGATTTACTTATTAACTTTAATATTTTGCGGCCATAAATGTAAAATTTCGTTACTTTTTCATCTTTATCGTTTTACTCAATATTTTGGTTTTAATTCATCTTCCCTACATATTACATATCCTTCTTTAACTCCTTTCATAAATTCATTTATTTCGTTGATTTTCGTCAATTTTTTCAAATCCTCTGTTAATGCAAATGTTATCACGCCAGTGTTAATTTAACACTTCCGCCTCAATTAATTTTTTTAAGCGATCTATTTAATGTTATTCTAAAGCACCGAAAATGTACATATATTAACTCCGAGATAAACACCAACGACCTTAAAACGTTGCGAGTTGAATAAATAAGTCGAGCCATTTTTAATAAAATGTAATAGAAAATCGATGAGACAGTTGGGAGCTTTTCCAAGTTTGCAACTTTGTCTGAGATTAAAACGCAAATTAGTGTCGAATATTTGGGCCAATCAACTCGTGAACGTACGCCTGGAATTTAAATTATTATTTGCAAGAATTTCGTGCACCTTATTCAGGTATTTAATTCACCCCCACTATAATTACGAATGATTAGGAAATTAGAAAGATGAACTTTTCTAAAATGAGATAAATTCAGTTTAAGTTTAGATATGAAGCGAAAGTTATAATTTAAGTTTCAAAGTTGCAGTTTATAAGTTCGGTTGCAATCGTGCTTAGTATTCAAATTGCAACGCCCGAGTAACGCGGAAGAGATAAAACACGGCGCAAATTCTCGTGTTACAGTTGAAGTAACAATCGATAGGAAGTTAACTTAAATTGAGGTTGAAAATAATACACCGATTTGAAGCAAATTGCAATTGAAAATTATTGATTAAAAAGTTTCTCCAGTGGCGTAACGACGATTGGGACGGATTTGCAATCGGCCCAACTTAAATTAAATTTGATTGAAAATCGTCTGTTTTTATTACCGAATTGAATTTCAATTGTTTTATTTTTTTTTAGAAATTTTAAGCGGAGTGTGTTACAATAACAACAAAAAGGATGACGAGAGAAAAAACAAGGGTACGTTTATATACTATTGTTTAGTAATTTTTATTTATGAAAGTTGATAGTTACAGGATACACACATAATCCATACAATGGTGTGATATGTAATGATATTATTCTTGCAACAGGCGTTTTTTCATCAAAAGAACTTTGGAAGTTGTCAAAATGTAAGTTATTTTCATTTTATTATGTCGTAGATTGATTGTAGCATTTATGAAACTACATATTGTGCACGGATAATTGATTTTGTCTGTTACGTAATTAACACGTTTAAATTTGCGATTTCGTAGGAGAGGTGATTTTAAAGATTTTAAAACGTTATGCCTTGCATAATCAGTGTCGTCGACGTGGCATTGCAAAGCACCTAAGTTTATTTTTAGGATCAAAAACAACTTCTAATCACCTCAAACCAAATTTAAAGGTTGTTGCGTAGGGATATGCTTTAAATAAAAAGTACGAATTCTTTATTTTTTTTTGTTTAATATCCTAATAAATATTATAATAATAACTATTGAATATACGAAGTGATTTCATTCACTTTGTTGGTTAAAAATGCTCAAATATCTTACAATAAAAAGTACAATAATTTAAACTAAATTAACGTATAAAAAAATTAAAGTTTACATCACTCAAATATATTCAGGGACGTCAAATAACGAACCACAAAATAATATAGCATCTATTTCTTATGTATAAATAAATTTTTGCTTAATTTTCATCGTTTTGCTATTTTTTTTTTAATATAGCGACCATTATTCGATCGCTTATTTAATCTTCGTTGCCAAAAACCAAAAATCACATTTCCAGAGTGGTTCGAGTCACATCATCGCCTCCTCCACACCACCCCCACCCATTTTACGGCCTCACTGCCATCTATTGTCCCCAATCGACCCCAAACTAAGTACAGACGCATTGTTTCGAATCACATTTATTTTGTATTGATTTCTTTTAAGTTTGATTTAATTTAATTTCGTTTCGTTTTATTTTTTTTGCTGTTATCGCTTAAGTTACACCGGTGTGTGAAAAATTGCAAATAAATGAGAGCTTTTTTTAATGGTTTTTAGAAAATTGAATTGTTTATTTTTTATGTTAATTATTTCTTTTTCTTGTTAAAAAAAATCAATAATTGAAATCAACAAATCAAATAAAATATTGGAATTAAAATGGAACAAAATAATAAATGGGCGTACTTTTCATTTACTGAGAATAAACATCGTAATATATTTATAATTTTTGACTGTGATCTTGATACAATTTATTAATTTTAATTCCGCGTCACAAAATGTATAAGCAATGTTAAAATAAAAATTTAATTGCGCCCAGACGATAATATTTTAGTGGTAGCTTTAAACAACCATATGTACGAGTTGCCAGGAAATTATTATACAGCAGGCATGTTTTATTATACAGTTGTTTTATTATCATGTGTAATCGTTATTTAAACTATGCAAACGGTACTTTGTTTATTATTCACAAAGCAAATAACATTGCAAGTTTTATAATTCTTTAAAATTAATAGTCAGTGTGAACGTTCCATACTTTTTAATATTAAAATTTTCAATATTTTTCTTGCTAAACGCAGAAAAATATTTATATGAATATAATATAAAAATTTTATATAAATATAATTGAAAAAAATTCTACTTATTTTAAATAGTACATTATAAATTTTTATATAAAAACCCATTAATGTCTTTAATTTATGTGAGATTTTAATTAAAGCGAAATTTCAAGTTGATACTAAAATTTAAAAAAAAATGGTTTAATTATGTAAGTTTATATAATGATATCCAATTATTTTAATTAAAAGCGTAAAATGTTCCAATTTAATGAAAACGAGCGAATTTTTCAAGAAAAGTAATTCTTTAATCTTGATTTAGAACAAATATAAACCTCATATGAATAATGTGTGCTTTAGCTGTGGTCCTATTGCGTGCTATAAAATTAAAAATAAACGCGTTCCAGAAATTATATTTACAAATTCCGCAATGACAAACACAATTGACACGTGAAATTTATTTTTAAACTTTTAAAGGTGTCAATTTTCAAATTTCGCATTCTATTTAATATGTAATATAAAAGCGGGCGCCCGTTTAAAATTGCACGCAGACGAATAAATAATTAATCGACGAAGAAAAAAAAAACAGCCGAAATAATAAATCTTTATTTTTTCAGCTTCTATTCTACACGAACTTTCTGATCCGCAGCCAAGTATAAATAGCGTTAAAGTTGAACATCCAGGCTATTACTGCAATAGTTATGCTGAACAAGGACCTGTAGTTGCTGACAGATCTGCTTCTGTAGACGCTATGGTCGTTTCCGCAGCGTATTGTGAGTATTTATTTGTCTGTCTAGACTATGTGGGAAAAATCAATGAAGAAAAGCCATGAGTAGGCTTCAAATCCTTTTGTCATTTAAATTTATTTTCTACGCACAGATACATTATCATTAATAATCAATTAAATATTATTAATGTAGCACATCTTATGCAACTATTCATAATTTTTCCGAGCATTGTTGTATTATCCAGTGGCGTATTTAGGGAAAGGGTGTTCATGAAACTAAAATAATTAATTTAAATATTCGTATCACTTACAGTCTAAATAGTTATAAAATTGCAACCTAGATACGCAACTGTTTTCACATATTAATTGAATATTGTAAAATGAAAAGAAAAATATTTATGCAGTTATTTAATTAAATGTAACAGACGAGTTCTTTAATATGATTTCTCTAGCGGAGGGAAGGCAGTTCTTAAAATGGGAAGACGAGCGTGACTGGACTTTGATGGAGAGTTTACGTATGTTGGACCAAGGGGTGAATGGGTAATAGATTATAACTTGTATGTAAAAAAAAGACAGGGAAATATACAAGTTTAGGGTGCACAGAAATTAGGAAATAGTATCGGATAATCAATAGAATTGAATGGTAAGAGGAACGGGGTAGGGGGCGAGGCGATTAATCTAAAATCATGTTAGGGATAAATAACGTTTCCGCTGAGCAACGATCTAGGAAATCCTCCGCAGACATAGATATTTCATCGTAGTTGATTTATATCAGTTTACAAAGCAGAATTTGTATCGATGTACTTATCACCTGAAGCCATCTATGGTATCCAAGATCGTTGCTTACAGGAAAAATAATGGCCGACGTATTTGTAGCAATGCTTACGCGGAAATATTATTTCGAATTGATGAGAAAGGCTGAAGGTTGGTAGGTGCACAGGTGCAAAGGTGTTATGACACGTGTGAACAAATTAAGATGAGATGTAAAAGACCAAAAATTACTATTAACAACGAAATTAAATAGGAGGGCACCGTAGATGATCAATTCTGCATGATTTGGGCTACAAATGTTGGGAAACGAATGCAACTTAATGTGAAATAAAAAGATAAATGTTGGTACCTAATTTCGACGATGATGTTGTACTAGCAAATAATTTTGCTGCAGTCTACAACCGCACAAATTACGACCCGTGAAAACCAATGGGATAAACTTCGAGCGAAAAAAAAGATAACTGAAACTCAAACATGCCCTCCTGTTTATAAAGCGAAGCACCAAGAAAGAAAGGTCGTAGAAATTAAAATTTGAAAACCGAAACCCATTAGAAAATGTTTAAAATAAAAAAAAAAGAAATAAGTGGTAAATCACTTTGGCTGAAATCATGTTGGAAATCAGGTTATTGGTGCCCTCTTGAGGAATCCCCACCGATGCTATCTAAGGTTCTTCATTGCTCCAGGTTATCTATAAGATGCTGGATAAAACTTTCGACCAATTGAGTCCCATACTTCTTCGATCGGCGAGATGGCAAGACATCAACATTTTGCTGTTCAAGATACCTTCGAGTCATAATGTACGGTCGGGTGTGATCTTGTTGAATTATGCTGCCTTCAAAGACACGCACAAGTTATAGGTTCCAGGGCGTCATTTCCACGAATAAATGTTTGATCTGCTACCTTGGCGTATGGCACCTCAAATCATAAATCCAGATGTTAAGCCTGAATGGCGCAAAGATAAAATTTAACGTATGTCCTCTTTGTCTTCGAATGCGAATCCCTAGCTGATGTTAAAAGAAGTCGCAGAATTGGGCGAAATGCAAACAACCCAAAATAATGAGTCGTAATACAACGTACATATGGATACTCTACGATCTACCGCTCCTAACCAAGGAGCTTCCACTGACCGAGACGTCTCAAAAGCATTTTTAGAGGCATTAGAGTTAAAATTACTGGTGATACGAGGTCGAGCATCATTCTTTTGATTACATTCTTCAAGCTTCTTATCACTTCGACCCAACCTTCGGCCAGAAATTGCCCACCTTGTCGCATGCTCACAATTCGACTTTTTCAAAAAAGTTGTTAAAGCGTTTTAATGACCACCAGTCACTGCAAACTTTTTGATAAATAATTTGCAAAAACTAAGTGACAGTTAACTACCTTCAGATAGAACGAGTTCAAGAAAAAAGTTTTCTGAAAATTTAACAAAACGATAGAAAATGATTCATTTTTAGTATTATACGCACTTGATTTTGCTTAGATGGCGCTTCACTTCTTTTTGACGTTTATACGTCGTTGCTTGTTAATAACACCGTTGCCTAGTTACGTCAAATTAATTTCTTTTCGACGCGAAGTGCACGCGAGAACAGACAAACTCTTACTGAAATAGGATTTCTTTTTATACCATTGTCATGGATACCATGATATATATTTTTCTCGTTTTGTTAAACTATACATTTTGAAATTTCTTCTACGCTACATCGCACTCTATTTGAGTTTCGTTATTTTTATAAAATTTCACACTGAATTAAAGTTCACAATTTTTTCTTAAAATTTGTATACACCTATATTTATACACCGATATATTTACTTACTTAATCCTTCAATATATATTATAATAACTATCTACCCTACCTGCTATAAATCAAGGTGGGGGAGTTGCCAACGGCTGGTCTCCTGCATAGTGGGGGAGTTGCCAACGGCTGGTGTCCTTCATATTTGGTTCTCCTTCCTCTACAGCTTTTCCCATTTCGCTCCTCCTTACTTTTCTCACTTCTTCGTTCCATATGTTTCTACTTATCTGATCTATTTCGTGATTCATACACCCTCTTAGTTAGTCTCGTCTTCTCAATTTTCTACAAGTCAGCACCTTATTCTATTTTCTTGTTCATTTCTTTCACATATTCGTTTTTTGTCTGTATGTTGTTCCTCATTTTATCAATCCTGGTTTCATTGTTTATGGCTTTCACATAACCACTTTAACACTGACACTTGAAGTACAATAAAATTTCAAAATTTTGCAAAAAATATTATTTAAAAAATTGATGGAAGAATTGAAGTTTTTTACGTTTAAGGATTTTTGTAAAAGTCTAGTCCATTACATTTTTGAGGACTTCATCAAAAGCTTTTAATTCGAAAAATTATTCATAATATAAGGAAGCAAGGCGATGAAATATTATCAGGTGCTGGTTACGTGCACATTTAATCTACTAATCTACTAATCGCTTAAAGTCACGTTCAGAAAAAAACGTCATTCGATTAAATACATTCTTTCAATTTGAAAACGACTTGAACTTTAGAAGGGGAGAAAAATACAATCATAATTTCCTAAAAAATTTAAATCGTTCGACGTAGCACTTGCCTAGTACCAATTAAAACTAACGAAATATGTTTGACAGATTGCAAATTGAAATTACAATGATTTTAACTATAGAGTCATAGAGTCTCTCTACCGTTAGTTGTAAGACTGTCGAGTCGAGTCTATCTCTTTATAATATCTTTATTTTACTAATTACACATGAATTATACACAAATATCTGAAAATACGTCAACGGTAAATTTATACCAAATTTACATTTTACATCGCGTAAAACCTTAATTGCGTTCATCGAAATCACTCAATAACTTACTTTATCAAATTGGTTTTAACAGCAATTTTAGAAGTGAAATGGTTTAGACACTCGACGCTCGTTTATTATAATAAAATTGGTAAGACTGCGATGATGGAGCAAATGGAAGAGAAAAATTAAGGAGAGAAAATGCCCCATAAGGGCCAATAGATTACTCCAAAAGCGTTGGTTCTCTAATAATATTATTGGTGAGGATGGAATAAATGAAGTTGGGAATGGAAAGGTAGGAACTTATAAATTTGGACTGAATATAAGTGGCAGATCGTGAAAGTTAAGTTTGAAATTGAAATTTGGAGGAAATCTTGTTGGACGAGAACATGAAAAATTGGAAAAAATGTAACAGCCAAAGATTTCAATTACACCACCAAGTCTTCCACAGTCATCTTCTCGACTATATTATACAACAGAGAAGAAAATCATAAATTTGCATATTCTTTAATAATATCGACGAATATTTTTTACCAATTTTGACCAATGTCATTCCATGTAATTCTACTTCTAATTTAAAAGTAATTTTCTTTACACTAACATTTTGTTATACTTAGCTTTAAAACAGGATTACGATATGCAATTTCATGTTCAACTCGAACATAAAAGCTGAAGAACAAGAACAATGCTAAAGCAGACTCCACGACAAGTGGGGATGAGCTTGAATGACCGCCTATGGACTTTGAATGAACACTACTGTATATGTAGAGCTATTTATTCCCCTATGGCTTAGGGACCGAAGAAAAACCGTACATATTAACTGTGAGAGTACAAATGGTGTGATCAAAAGTATGACTTTCCTCATTTCCGTTGTGCATAGGAAAACCTTGGAATCTTTGGAAAACCAGAGGCCTTAATCAACCGACAAAGAAAATCAATATGGAACACAATAATACATCGAACCACGATTAAAAAAGGAATGGAGGAGTGCAACGAAGTAAAAAATTAGAATAGAATTTATTTCATACTGTAGTGGGAGGAAAATAATGTTTTGGAAGAAGAATGTATAGAGCATGTGTTGGGGCTAAAGGAGTCAGATGATTGTATCAGGACCAACAACATATTTCAGAATTAGATAAATTTTGTTGAAAACTACGCCAAGGAAACGAAATTATTATTTGCAAGAAATTTCATCAAAATAAAAATTATTTTTTATTTTAATTAATTTACATCTTCGTATCCATATCTTAACCAACTAAATAAATGATCGAGGGGTAATAAAATACCTTTTGTAACAGTTCGAGATACTCAACTTAAACTTGGGGCAAAAGCATTTTTTTAAACTTTACGACCGAATTAAATTAGATGTAATGGTTAAGATAGTAACTTTATCAGTCGTGGCATGAAGCAAAATTTGTTGTTTTAAAATCGAGTAAAGTAATATAATAATAATATAAATCTTTTGTATAAAATAAGTTAATATTTTAGCTACTTAATTTGTGTCTTAGTCGATAGATGACGTTAATTTGGGATCGTGGGGATAACATTATATGTAATTTATTTTTTCAGCAATGCCACAGAATACAACGTTAGTATCTTCTACTTCACAGTCGGCTAGTCCGAGTACACTTTTCTACCAACATAGTCCAGAACCGCACCATCAGCATCAAAACCAAGTCAAATACCCCGAAAATGGTCACGATTCACTTTCTGACTTCGTTACTTTCGTCTGTCAAGAAACTGATAATAGTTCACAAAACGCACAGGTTAGTTTAATATTTTTATCTAACGGCTTTACGAGAATTGAAGAAGTGATAGTAAATAAGAGAAAGCTCTTTTTTTAGAGGAAGCTACGAATGAAAATCTGCAATTATTTTCCATCCCACGATTTAATTATAACCCCCTGAATCCTCATTTCGCTTTCAATCTATTTAGTTTAATTTTCCGAATTTCCTAGTCACTATTTTTATATGTTTTTAAATAAATAGAAGTTTCATACTTTCAAAGATGATGAGTGATTCAACTTTTTATCGCTTTTTATAATTGTTACAAATAAATGGTGTTAATAAATAAATTTATAAAGAAAAGTTGTGGGAAAAATAATGAATATGTTGTTATGAATATATTATTTTATCACTACATCACTATGTTTTGACTCTCGTCATTGTTACGTGATGACGAAAATCGAAATGAGTTGTGAGCAAAAACATAGATTTTGTTCTTTGGGTAATGTTACTACATACTTTTTGAATTCTCTTTTTATTACTCGTTCCTTTTTTGTTTTGTATTGTCGTTGATAGTTTTCTGCTCCCGGTGTTATGGTTGTTAAATTTATATAACTTTCAGATGCAAACGAATTTATCAAGAAGTCCAAAACCTCAATATTTTCCATCGACGATGCTTCCACCACCACCGTTGCCTCCTATGGCTAGACCAGTGGCCATTATTCGATCTACAGGCGATGTGACGATGGGTGGTGCAAATTCTCCGCCTGCGAGTATAACACCGCCTGGTAGTGAAGCATCTCCCGCAGACGAAGTCCCTGAAATAAGTTCATCACCTCCGTTAAGTCCTGGTAGCCACGAGAGAAGAAAATCTCCGTCTCAGAGGAACTCGGTGCCGACCAGTAGTCCATATTCGCCGAGTAGGGATTACTCTTTCAACCATTTCCACGGGCAACCGGGACATGTTGGTAGTGTGTACGGGGAGTCAAGCGATGCGAGCTCTGATGTGTGGTTTCTTTGCAGCTTTTCGGTTACCCGAACATGAGCGGGATGTCTGGCGTTATCAGCACTACGAACCTCAGCATGTATACGCCAGGCGTGACTACATCGAGAGGCACCCCGCGTACTAGCGCCATTCCTCGGTGGAATACTCCTCTCTTTTCTCTAGACCAAGAAGACTTCAGTATGATCACGCATCCCGTATCGGGATCGAATTCGGAACCTAACACCATAATTTTGATGGACGAGGCGACCGCGGCGTCATCGGCACCAGAACATGCAAATCAGTGCTGCAACAGTACAAATCTTATGTGCGACGCCGACCGTTTTTTCCAGTCCGGAGTTACGACGGATGGGTTGGAACATTCAGGGCAACGTGACAACGAACTGTCCGCACCGAAGTCGCCTTGAACCTGTCAACGACAAACTGCCTTATGATCTTCTGCAGCTTCTTGCCAATTTATGTGTGATGATTATGTTGAATTTTGATTATTTCGCGCGTCTCGGTGCGCATATAGAGGCTGCTCAATTAGCATAGGCGTAGAGTAGTGAACACATTAGGTAGGATAGACACCGGTGCCAAGTCAGGCTGTGCGATGCTCCAGCCGCGGGCGGCCCGAGACCGACACAGCCACGGGTCGTCCCAATGTCGGTGACTTAGTTTCAATTCCGTTCCTATGTTGGGTAGAATATCCAGCGGTGCTTGTCTTCCACGACTGTGCTTAACGTGCGGACCGTGCTTTAAGCATAGGTCCCGTACGTACAAGCAGTGAGCTGGGTCTGTGCCTTAGTATTACAATAATATTGATACCGTAGCCTAGTTCTTAGAGACGTTCATAATCGAGCTTGCTCACAGCGCAACGCCGACTCATAAGTATACTACTGATATACATGAGTTGTCAACTGCACCATGCGGTGTACTAGTTAATATGTATATAACATATTTATATACGTATGTATGATACATGCTCGATACGACGACTTTTCGTGGACTTGTGGGACAGACACAACTTCACCGCTTCGGAATTCGCCTCGTTCAAAGTAGACGATTTCCGGCACCGGTCGAAGTGTCCTTTTAACTTCACAAAGAGTCGTCGACGCGCAGTATAAATCTACTGTGATTGAGTACCTTTAAAGCAGCCGCGGCCGAGCGCAGGACTCGACGGCCAGGTCACCGTTGCGTCCTCAGGTCACGCTCCTCCCGTCTCCTTTATCTCCTCATTTCTCTAGTCACGTGTCGAGCAGAGTGGCCCCGACTGATACACCTATTGCTACTCCCTCGATTCCGACTAACTTGTTAATTCTATTGGGACACTCTGCGCTCATCCATAACCCGTCTCAGTTCGACACTTAATCGACCTCCACATGTTTTTTTTTGTTCGTGGGAGTCGATTCAGTTTTCATTTAACTTAGGCGGTGTTTGGCCCATCCCCATCCATAATACTTCTATTCTACTGTACATAACATCCAGTCTTTGTTACTTACACGTACTTATAGAATCGGGTGATATTATAACCAGTGCCATGATATTGTTGACTCAATTGTTAGACGTGTTACACGTCAGTAGTGTTGGTTATTACTATTGTAGAAAGCTTAACCAGAGGCGAATGTATTACTTTACTTTAAGATTAAATCAGAGGGTTTATTTAATAATATGTTTTATTATTTAATATCCCACCTTTTTACGATTTTTTTTATCTTAAGAAAGAGAGAATTTCAAAAATAAATTTTAACCAGGTCTATTTTTTCTTTTGTGTATTTCTGAGAATTTTTTTTTCAGTTTGCAAATAAAAATAATAGGAGGAAATAATAGGTGGTAAAGAATTTGCAAAAATAAATTTTAACCACGTCATTTATTTTATTTCTGCATTTCTGAGAATTGTTTTAAGTTTAAGAAACAAAATAACTGGCATTAAAAATCTGCAAGTGTTTTGGCCAGTATTTGTGGAACTATTAAATAACAAGAGACCAGAAACGACCATGTCTAAAAGTTTTAACCAACAGCGTTGGCGGTTACAGTCAGTATATTTGGTATTTATATTTAATTGTTTCATTTAATTCTGAGACGTAATACATATAGAATTATATACAAAGAACTAAATCGAAAAGTTAGGAGATGATACGAAGAAATTTAATAGGAATTAATAGTGAAGGTGCAATCAAATTAAAATTATTATTATTATTATTACTTGCGTTTATTTGTTCGGTGCTGGTATTCTTCTTTATTCTGGTGCCTACATTTTGACGTTTACGGTTATGTTCTCGCCTGACACAAATTGGATGTTTTCACTGGATACAGTGCTTTTTTGCATAAGGAATGATTTACCAAATTAATTACATCGAAATCACTCTTTTTCTTAAATTACAGGATTATGAACCTATTTGCAACGTTTTCGAATTGGTTTTAACAATTTACGTTTAAATGTGCTATTATAGTTTTTGAGGTTTAATGAATTTATTTTCGTCATAAGAAGATTGTGGAAGATATGAACCACATCGTTTAATTCCTATCAGGAATTAAATGACTACATTTTGACATTGTTTACTTTGTATCAACGTATTTTTTATTGTAATGTATGGTTGAGCCCCCGGACCAACAACGACATCGAAATGAATTGAAAATAATATTTTTGTTTCACTGTCTTTTGATTTTTGAAAAAGAAAAAAAAACGGTGCGAAAATGATTACATGAAACAAAAAATATCGGAACAAATTAACATAAAACTGAAGGGAATATTTTATTTAGATTTATAAAATCAAACAAAAAAATAAGATAATATAATAAGTTACCTAACAACATGAAAATAAGAGTGAAACGGATAACATTTAAAGAAATTGAACATTGCCTGCTTTTCGCTACTTTTGGTTTTCTTTTGTTTGGATTTTTTCACTTTTACTCTGTCTTCGATTTTTGTAGAATTAGTTTACATACGATATTACGGATAATTTTGATTTTCTTGCATTTTTAAATTTTTTCGCGATTTTTTTTAATTATTTTCGACGTTTCACTTTTCAATATTTTTGGGAATTTTTAAATTATTCGTAGGTCAAGTTTAAGATTTTGGATTTTTTGAAAATTTTTACATTTTTAAGATCTTTGCATTTTCTTACAAACATTAACACTTTAATTTATTTTAGACAATATTGACATTTTTGCGTTTTCAAACTGTTAGATTTTTTGTTTTCATTTCGGATTTTCCAGATTTTGCATATTTTTCAATTCTTGCTTTCTTAAAAATATTTGATAGGTTTTATGTTTGTTATTATATATGGCATTTGTGAAAATTGAAATTTAAACAATTTTGTCAATTTGTAGGAAACTGCACCGGGTATTGCTATTATATGTTATATTATAATACGTGACTATTAAAAAAAAGTACAATGCAAAACATTATAAATTTGGAATAATAAGACTTATTTTTTTGAATTCTATAAAATTGAATAGATTTTTAAAAACGCAAACAAACCTAAAATTTTCAAACCTTGCACTTAATGCTAAAACATTTAAAAATATTTAAACATGCTAGAAATTTTTTTTATGACATTTCAAAAACACAAAAAATTTTTCAGTTCCTTTCCTTCAGTTTTTTTTAAATTTTTGTTTCACTATTGTTTTTATCTCCGCTGTTTTCGTTCTTTGATTATTGAAAAAAAAATTGTTTACAAATGTTAACATTGATATTTTTTCAAAATGTAGACATTGTGATGAAACTGCAAAGCGCGAAGCCCCTCCCCCACATAAATTCTTCATACTGTAACTTTAATGTAAAAATAGCACAATGAAAAAAATATGAAATTAAATTTAAAACAAAATTCGCTTTAAATCTTTATTAAAGGCCAATAATATATAAAATAACACAAAATATCGACGAATTAATCTTCAAAAATTCCAAAGTATAAATTAAAAAGAAATTTTCAAACCATGTTATTTCAAAATTTTCAAAGGTTACCATTTTCGAGCAATCTTCAAACATATTACGATTATCTTTAAATTTTTATGCTTAATGTTGACAATGTTTTAAGATTTACATTTTTGATTTTCCTTTGGATGTCCATATAAATCATATATTTTGATTATGTGTCAAAAGCCTCGCAATGGTAATATTGTTTAAAAATTGTCACAAAAATGCTAAATTGAGAAAATGTTGAAAGTTTTAAGAAAACGTCAAGATTGTCACATAGTGAGAGTTACAAAAACTTTATAGAATAAAAAAAAAAAATTTGGGTTTGGTTGGGTTGTGTTGTGCTGGGTTGAGTTGCGTTGGGTCGGGTTGGGCCAGGTTGGGTTAAGTTGGATAGCAAACAAAGTGAAAAAAGTTAAAAAAGTATTGCAAAAGTATCACAAAAAAATGACAAAATGTAATAATTATCAAGAAAGCAAAAAAATGCAAAAAGCATCGAAATGCTAAAATGTGAAAATTGGTACAATGGACAAATGTTAAAATCATTACGAAAGTTAATAAGTCAAAAATGTAAAAATGATAATAATTTTTAAAATCCAACAACTGATTAAATTTCAAAGATGTTACAAATTGAAAAAACACAAAATTTTACAAAATTGTCACCTATTCAAAGTGACAAAAACATCAAAATTGTCAAAATACAAAACGATGGAAAATTTAAAATGCAAAAAGTTTAAAAAATTAAAAATTTAAAATTTTGGTTGGGGTGAGTTGGCTTGGGTCAGGTTGGTCAAGATTGTCACATAGTAAGAGTTACAAAAACTTTATAGAATCAAAAAAAAATAAAATTGGGTTTGGTTGGGCAGGGCTGGGTTGAGTTGCGTTGGGTCGGGTTGGGCCAGATTGGGTTAGGTTGGCTCGCAAACAAAGTGTTACAAATACTAAAAAAAGTATTGCAAAAGTATCACAAAATTTAACAAAACCTATTCAAAGTGATAAAAACTACAAAATTGTCAAATTGCAACATTTAAAATGCAAAAACTATAAAAAATTAAAAATATTAAAATTTGGTTGGGTTGAGTTGGCTTGGGTCAGGTTGCAAATTCTAAAAATAGTACAAAATTGCTGAAAATTTTCAAAATTTTCAAGACAGTTTAAATGTCCAAAATGTTAAAATGATAATATTGTTTAAAATTCGCAAAACTGGCAAAATTTCGCAAATTGAAAAAAAAACACACACAAGTGTAATAAAATGTCTACATTGTCAACATTTTAACATCGTCAAAGTTAGAAACGTCATCAAAACGCCAAGACAATATTCCCACAGTCCAAATCCAAATCCAAATGTTTTTATTACAAATTTCGCAAAAACATAATACGTACAACAAATACGACACACAAAACACATTAAAAATAACTTACGCCTACGAAACGACGCTTATTAAGTAGTTAACATTTAGGAACTAACAATTAAAAACATGTAAGGTGCCTCCCTTGACATTGTCAAAAGTTTGTTTTCAGTACGTCCGTTGCGTCTAATATGGTCAAGTCGACTGGAAACTTTCAAAAACCCCACCCTGTACGTTCTGTTTTTTGTGGTGTGCTTGCCTGGTTTTTCGTGTGTTAATCAGTCCAGTCTTCGTTATACAGGTCCAACGTTTCGTACGGCAGTTTGTGCGTGTGGATCATGTCCACTTCCGCTTGGTCGTGTAAGTCATGTATACGTATGTATCGGTCAGGGCCCAGGGCGAACCCGAGACATTTGTTCTGTGTCACCTGTAATTTTTTCAGGTTCGTTGCCGAAGCTCCGAAAACTGCGTTTGTCAGTCCAAAATGATTTGAAATTCAAATGTCAAAAATCTTAAATGGTAAAAATGTTACGAATTGTAAAAAAGTATAAGATGCAAAAAATGAAGAAACTGTAAAAATATAAAAATTCCAGTTTCGTAAGGCACTAAAAGTCAAATTTGTAAAAATGTTAACATTTTTTAAATAACACACTTTCTAAAATAAGTTTCAAATAAATTTGAAAAATGTCAAAATTGGGAAATTATAAAAAAGACAATATTGTTTAGAGTAAAGTTGACAAAAATATTGAAAATGTAAAAACATGGCTCACTTTGCATCACCTTGTCTTACCCTGCTCATCAGATACATTCGCTGCAGGTGCATTAAGTCATGCAGGCATTAATAACAACGACAAGTATGTGCTACGAATTTGCATATGTGAGACATCTAGATGACATCTCAAACAGAACTATATGCCACTGATGCTTACATCACTTGGCAGACCTTCAGTGAATGTATGCGTTTATTTCGTTACTATATCTAAACATGCAATAAAATAATATGGTAACAGACTTGTAATTTCTAATTTGTTTAATGTAAAATTCATAATAATTTAAAACAATGGATTGAACACAACATGCACATTTAATTTAATTAATATCAAGAGATACCTTTTTGTTACGCATAAAAACTGCACTCTAGCAGCAATTGCGCCATCTTTTGAACACTAGTGGATTAAATTTACAAATAAATGAATTTGTGATATTGTGATCTTTACTTGTTTGCAAGTTTCAATAACAGATGTCAAAGCATGGAAATTTATTAAAACTAATTGGAATAAAATTGCATTGATTTAAAATTTAAATAAATAAGTATTAAAAAAATGTAGCGTGTCAAATGTTTTATTTTGTTATGTTCATCTAATTTTATCTAATTATATTTATATATTATATATTTAATAATAATAATAATAATAATAATAATAATAAATGTATTAGTAGAAATATGAATTCAAATTCATATTGGTAAAGCATATAATATCATAAAAGTTATCTATATCTACAATATGGTGCTTAGAAATTCAGATACGGCGGTAGTGTGATGGTAGGAAATGTAACTCAATTTATTCTATCGCTTTGGTTGTATGTATACAGCAATTTAAAAAGCTTGTGTATCGTAATATCAAAAGCCATTACGTTGAATGTATTGTTATTATTACTGTAACCTTTAAGAATAGGGACGTATACGAATACGAATATTTTTATACGGTAGGGAGTTTTAAGTTTCCGCCTCTGTACTAATTTCAAAAGTATGCAAGTGCTCCACTGAATCGGAAAGAGCGTCGGTGTGATTTCAGCAATGACAGGCGTCGTTATTTAAACCTTCGCGTAAGAAAGAGACGGTCGGAAATTATGGAAATCGAATGCTGCAATGTTGAAATGACAAGCACATGTGCCGGGACTATTAAATTAAATTTCTTTTCCTTCGCGAAAAGAATGGTTCAAATTTCTAAAATTCGAATTATCTACTTTACATTCATTTTAAATTTAGAGTGCGCGAGCAAAAGTTTGAACGTTTTTAATATTTAATTCTATTTGATTTACGATGGTAGTCGGGTTCAGCATGGAGCCCTATGACGAGCGGCGCATGTGGGGCTCCTGGTCATGTGGCGGCAAGCGCTAACTCGACGCTAATGCGGAAACAATTGTTCGAAGCTCGCCATGAATTCTCTTCCAAGAAAATTACTTTTTCATTTTATCCAGCGGTTCCTGCGACATACTGCATCCGCTCTGCGGACTCTACCGGACAAGGCCGCGCACATAGCCCATATCACATCCTCACTATATTTCAATAACTATATCACGTGAATATTATTTCACTTCCAACTTATACTTTATTTTTTTTTTACCAAGATTTATTCGCACATATTTAATTCTCATCCTCGATATTGCCATTTCAAGAAATATCTTTGTAATAAAAATACGTATTTTGAAATTTATTAATCTTTTATTATTAAAAAAAAAATCATAAATCGGTGAAATAGGTGATGAGACGAATGCTTTCATTTTTTATTTACCTTTTTCGCGATTAATTATTAAAATATTTAGCTCCCCGCGACCTATTTTTATTGTTGTAAATTACGCTCTTGAAATTATTTAAATCAGTACGGTGCCAGCAATACTAATGACGTCTTGAAATTCGAATACATTACCCGCATTTATCATATTCCTGCACTTCTATAAATTGAACCAAATGACATTATCTGTAAATGTTGATGGCATGTATTACTCATAACGTTACGTAACCCATGTAGACTGAGATATATATCTGCCCAGCATAGTTGTAAACTAACTGTTAATCATATTACCTTAACATTATTTTGAAACACAATGAAATAATATATATTTTCGTCGGATGAATGGAAATAATTAATAGCAATATCTTACCATCAATAAAATCTTAAAAGCCCATCAATCTGGCTTACACAAAAGATATCGAATATCCTTGATGTATTAACAGGCGATATAATGAATGCTTTGGATATTGCTTGGAAGCATATTACACGTTGTGCCATTTGCTCTCCTAACTGACAGGTTGCATTATTTTATATTTCCTAAGTTAATACTACAACAGGTTTTCATAACAAGATAAATTGTATTTCATTTGAACCAGTTACAATATTTAATTTGACATAACTTGATGTTTACTTCTAAGAACAATACGCACTTATTAATAATATTTACAATAAAATAAAAAAATAATAAAAAAATACATAACTATATTTAATATACACAACAAATATAAAATAATAATAATTTCTGCTACTTTAAAGAATTTGCAATCAGTTTTCTTTTTCTCATTTGTATCCGAAATTGAAAATAATAAGGAATTCTGAAACATTTTAGTTTAAATTAACAGAAAAAAAATCGGTTTTGAGTTGATTGGTGTAAATAAGTATTTTAGTACTAAAATAATAATAATTAAATCTAACCAATGCGTCAATTAAAATGAACTTAACGGAAACGGAAAACAAAAATGATAAATTAAGAAAATCAAATCACATGGAAGTAAAATAATGAAAAATTAGAATTAGAAAATAATATGGGTTGGGTTGGGTTGGGTTGTATTCTCTTTGTATTTATAACGAAATAGGATGAACAAACAACATTCAGGGAGAAAAGAGAAAAGGCCAGGACAACAGATAATATATACATATATAGGCAATAGATCTGTACCATTTAATATCACAAACGGCGTACAACAAGGTGGCAGTTTAAGCCCATACTGTTTACAATAGTAGTACTGAAAAACCCAAAACAACGAACGAAGAACAGTTTCTTCGTTTGAGCCGTTTGAGCCCACATTGAGCCGTAGGAATATGAAAGATGTAAAAGTTGATAAATATACGGACTGAATAAATAGAAAACAAGATGGAAATTAATGTAGAAAAAAGTAAAATAATGTATATAAATAAGAAAAGAGAACTGGAACAAAATATTGTACAAAAATCAACCTATAGAAGAAGTTACTAGATTGGAATAACTAAAAATAAACTAAAAATTGCAAAAAATAGGCATCGAAGTAGCGAACAGAATTAAGCAAACAAGATATATATTTCATACTAAACAAGACTATTGTAGGCCCGACGTTGATATACGGAAGCGAAACATAAACCAAAACTGATAGCAGCAGAAATGAAATTCTTTAGAAAGATAGCGATGAAAACCAAGCTGGAACATATTAGAAACAACGAAAACTATATCAACTAACGATATCACAAAACTAAGAAGCTTGGACACCCACAGAGATTGGACTGAAACGAAAACGTAAAAGAGGAAGATCGGGACTCACTTGGATGAAATGCATAGAAGAAATAGAGAAAATATGGAGGAAAACGATGCATGAAGTGAACAAGATGGCCGTAAGGGATGGATGAAATGGGTAAAATGCGCAGAAATTCAGAAATATCTAACATCAGTGAGAGCAAAAAGGAGAACCGGAGAAAGAACGAAGAAGAATTAAAAGAATTATAATCAGTGAAAACAAGACAAAAGAAGAAAAATTATAATAAGAAATAGGAACAAATCAAATCAAAATAAAAATCAATGAAAATGAAACCAAAACCTGAGCAAACTAAATAAAATTAAAAATTGAATTAAAACAAATTGGCAACAAACCATTGAAACCATTCTGCAGAATGAAATAAAAAATTACTAATAATTTTATACAATGTATAATAAATGTAAAATCAAATTGTTTAAAACAACACAATGCAAATTTGAATAGCAAACAAATGAAAGCGAATGGAATTAAATCAAAATAAACCCATTAACAATTAAATATGAAAACTAAATGGAAAGACATCTTAAACTGGCAAAACTAGCAAAAAAATTATAAAAAACTATCAACAAAAAAAATTGAACAAGTATAAACGAGAAGTAGTTGACCCAACCAACCCAACCCAACACAAACAAAACAAACCCAACCCGAACCCAATCCAACCCAACCCAAAAGAAATAATAAAAGTAAAACAAAACGCAAAATAGGTTTAGTTCAGGTTTGAGCAAACTAAATATAAACAAAAATCAAATTATTGGAAACAAAAATAGTTTGTATACTATATATATATGTATATATGTATTTCCAATAGAAATAATAAAAGTATATTTTTTGCTGAAACAAATTCATGTAAATAAGACAAATCAAACGGAGCTGAACAATGTTAATAAAACTAAAATCAAATTCTTTAAAACAACACAATGCAAATTTAAAAGAGGAAACAAATGAAAGTAAATGGAATTAAATCAAAACAATGAAATTAAGCCAATGAATCACATGATGAAAAATAGATGCAAACGAAGCAAATGGAAAGAAACCTTAAACTAGGAAAACTAGTAAAAAACTATATAAACCGCCATGAAAAGAAAAAAAACTTTTAAAACAAGTTCAAATAGTTGATCCAACCAACCCAACAGAACACAACCAAATCCAACCCAACCCAAAAGAAATAATAAAAATGAAAGAAAAAAAAAACAAAAATTAAGTTTAGTTCAGGTTTCAAGTTAACAAAAATAATATAAATTAATTAAATGAAATGAAGTAATGAAAAAAAAAATGTTGAGGAGCCAAAAGGAACAGAACGAAAATGAAGACCAAACAAAACAAAATCGAGCAAAACTAAAGATCATAAAATTTAAATCAAATTTAATGCAATGTAAAATAAATTTATCTAAAACAGAATAACAAATATGCTGACTACAAAACGAATGAAAACAAGTGAAGTTAAACTTTGCTTTGACTGTTTCATGCCAATGCAAAGAAATAGAAAAAACAAAACGGAAGAAAAACAAATAAACAAAAATAGAAATTAGACAAATTTAAAGAAATCATAAATAAAAAAGTCACGCATAAATACTAATGATAAACAAATCGATGCACACAAACAAAGCTCTAACAAATATGTATAAATTGCAAGAAAATTAAACTAAAAATTACTGAAAACGAACTATTAAAAAAAATATTAAATGACGATTAAACTAAATTAATTCAAATAAAAGCAAATTGTGAAAAGAAGAAACCTATTGAAAATCAAGACAAAAGAAAAATGTGTATGAATTAAGAATTAATGATACATAAAATACTATAAAATACTAAAAATAAACAAGAAACAAATGAAACAAGGAAAATGAAATAATTAATATAAGCTTTTAGAAAAAAATAATAATAATCGACGATTAGTGAAATTGAAACAACCAGCAATGAAAATTAAATAAAACCGGGAACAGAAATTAAATTGAAATGAAAACGAAGAGAATCCAAGATCATTAACTGGATTAAATTAAATAAAAGAAAACAATAGAACGAAAATAAAAAAAAACATGAGCAAAAGTAAATAAATCGTTGAAAAAATTTAAATCAAAATGTATCCTATTTTTCGAAAAATTTTAGTAAATGAAAATTAAATATCATATGTTGTGTTGTGTGAAAGTTTAATCGAGTATTTCGAAGCATATTCTTACAATTCATATGAATAGTAACAAATTAAATTAATTTTTGATATTTACTTCGGTAAGGTAATGCCAGTCGTTATCGATAACACGGATGCGACTCCCCATAGTCTAGCAAGTCTGCAACCACAGTCCACTGAGTCAACATATGTTGTGGTAGAATTGTCCTCAGGCTAGATACTCGGTGAATACTATTTAATGATGATTTAACACGCCCTATGCCACCTTTATGTTTCGTATCTCGGTAGCAAGCGGCTACTTTCAAAAACGATTCATTATAAAACGCCGACAGCCTTTATTCAACTTAATAATGATCATAAGCCATTATGATTTAATTTTAGTCTATTATAATGATTTTGAATAAAATACAAATTTATTTGGAAACATGATAATGGAATATTTTACCGACTGCTGACATAAAATTAATCACCGTAGTCTTCTAAGAAATAATCTGTATTACAAAAAGTTTTGAATGCCGCCTTTCACACGTACAATAAAAATAATTGTTATTATAACAACCGACGTAATTATAATTATTTGTGTATACTCAATTCGATCAAATATAACATATTTAAATTTCAAATATATTTTCTAAATGTTCAACAATAAAAAAAAAATTGTCGCCTAGTATTTACGGTAATTTATATCGCAACACAAATATTTTAGAAATGCAATATTTTCGTTATCTTAATCCATAAATATCGATATTGTTGGCGAGAGATGCTAAAACATTTTTGCTTTAAAAATAAGTGTACATTAAAGTAAAATATTCAAACAATATATCAATATCTCCAATTTTAAACATCATCTCTGTATGTTCCATCGCTTATATGTTCAAGGCCATAAATTGATGTGAGGAGTTTTATTTTATGAAAATACAGATATGTGGGCACATTTCGTATACCCAAATATTAGACGTTTTTTTGAGTTATAATATAGCGCCAGCTGTAGCACTGCCGAAGAGGGACCACCACCCATCCCACTATAAGCTTAGATTCACGTTTATATCCGTTCATTATTTAGTTTAGATAATGGATTATGATGCCTTTTTATTAATAATATTCCCCTACAAATGCCCTCCTTATCTCGCATAATATAGATTAATTAACATAAAAAACGGTGTAATCATTATTTGCCTTATCAATTGTGAAGATTTATTGGGCAAATATCAACATTAACACAATGGTCTTTATCGTATTTAAACACGGGGTGTAAACTTACATATGATACTTATTCTAAACATTATTCCGTTTTAAAACTCTCGTATGTCGGAAGTTCAAATCGAATATTTGTTGTATAAAAACAATATATATATATATACAGGATGCTGCATTGGCGGACGCAACATAGGAAATCCCATGTTAATTTCGAGGCGTTCAAATATTGGCTTCCCTAATTATTTTACAGCAAAATTCCATTTATATTTTTAAAGAGCACTGCATCATGGTCCAATCGGCGCAAACTGGGCATTTTTGCTACGCTCAGTTCGCAAATACATCAAAAATGTATCGGCTAAATTTTGAAATTTCAAATCAAAACATCAATTCGGCCTTGGTCACGAACTGTCAAAGTTGACAGACAGTTCTCTGATAAACATAATTGACACGGCCGAATTAAAAATGAGTTATACAACACCAGAAAAATATTCCTAGTAAAGTTATATTATGCAAGAAACAGTTTTCAGAATGTCTGCGATAGCTTTTCGGTTGAATATCCAGATCGACCAATACCGCACAGATCCACTATTCAACGTCTAGTAACAAAGTTTGTGAAACAAGGAACAGTTTTGAATAATTGCAAATGAAATAGGGAAACCCAACCCATCCCAACCCAAGGCATTGTGCAAGAAATGCACTGTGGAAAAGAACTAGACATTTTGCTTTCTGTCGAAGAAAATAAAGGAGCAAGTACGAGACAACTTGGCGAAAGAATAGGAGTACATCCCGTAACAGCATTACGGGTTTTAAAAAACATAAATACAAATAATATAAATATGAGTGCCATCAAGAACTAAGGAGACGTCATGATGAACGAAGATGTGCATTTTGTATTGACATGATGGAAAGAGCTAACAGTGACAGACAATTTCTCAAAAATATTTGTTTCAGTGATGAATGCACGTTTACGTTGAACAACGAGCCCAACGCAGAGAATTGCAGATACTGCAGTATGGAAATTGAACAAGAAACAAGAAACAAGAAGCCAGAAACCCAAGAAACAAGAACCCAGTACCCCCAAAAAGTCAACGTTTGGGCAGGAATTTTTGGTCACCACGTTATCGGACCTTTCTTTCTTGAATTTAATTTAAATAGCGAAAGGTTCCTTGATTTACTGCAAGATCGCATTGGACCAGCATTGGAAAATGTTGTTGGAGAAGATCAGGAGATCTGGTATCAGATGGACGGTTGCCCAGCGCACAAGACACGTGTAATGCGTAAATATTTAATAGACAGTTTTTCAAACCATATTATTGGGCCATGCCATACTATTGATTATCCAGCACGATCTCCTGACCTTTCCCCAAATGATTTTTCCTTTGGGGCAACGTAAAATCTAAAATCTATAAGAACACACGCTTTGAGAACCTAGAGGAGTTAAAGAATGCAATTTCTGCAGAACGTGCTAAAATCACGCTATACCAGTTAAGTAATGTGCGTAATGAATTTTACAATCGTTTGGGTTATTGTTTAAATGCAAATGGAGGATTTTTTGAACATTTAATTTAAAAATATTATGAGTTTCGTTGTATGTATATTTCTACCAATAAAAATAAATCTAATATTGTACCTAGTTTATTCCACGATTTCCCCGTCTTACTTCTAATTGCCTCTTTAATGAAACAAATAAAGTCAATGTTAGATACTTGAATAAATTTCTATTTTGTTTGTATCCAATGTACAAATTATTTATTAAATTTGGCCGTTGTCAGTTACGATAATGAGATATCTGTCAACTTTGACAGTTCTGACCAAGGCTGAATTGATGTTTTGATTTAAAATTTCAAAATTTAGCCGATACATTTTTAATGTATTTCCGAACTGAGCATAGCAAAAATGCCCAATTTGCGCCAATTGGACCATGATGTGCTGTTTAAAAAACTTAAATGGAATTTTGCTGTAAAATAATTAGGAAAGCGAATATTTGAATGCCTCGAAATTAACATGGGATTTCCTATGTTGCGTCCGCCAATGCAACACCCTGTATATATATACCGAGTGATAACCACCAAACCTGGCCATAGTATGCATGTTTCAACAAAATATATGAGTTGCCTTGAATTTATGTCGCCTACTTTATAAATTCCTACTAAACAGCACATACATTTAATTATCATTAGTAAAATGGTCAAGTTATTATAAACATTTTTATTAACAAAATAAACGAAAACAAACTACATCAAAAATAAACACGATACTAGTTATGTATTTACAATAAATGTTCGAATAATCCTCCATTCTGGTTTAAGCAATATCCCAACGGATGATAAAAACCAGTTGTCACATTCGCGAGTTGTCTTTCAGTTATATGTCTGCATTCCACAATGATGGCCTCACTCAGAGAATTAATATTTGGATGTCGTTGTCTATAAATTTTGTTTTTAAGATAGGGCCACAAAAAGAAGTCACAATGCAAGATCAGGATATCTGGCTGCCCAATTTATTGCATCACCACGACCAATCCAGCAATTTGGAAAGGTTTCGTTTAAGTGGGCTCCCACATTCACACCAAAATGCGCAGGACAGCCGTCGTGCTGGTACCAAACCTCCTGATCTTCATGTGCAACTTCTTCAAGTGCAGGACCTACCTCATTTATCAAAAGGTCTAAATATGTTTGCGAATTTAAATTTCCTACTATCTCAAACGGCCCAATTATTTTATTATTATAAATACCATCCCAAATATTAATTTTCTGAGGGTATTGAGTTCTTGTAGCTAAATTTACTCGCGGATTCTCTTGAGACCAATATCGAGTGTTCTGGGTGTTTGCCTCATTATTTAATGTGAATGTACATTCATCGGTGAAACAAATAGAATTCAGAAAATTTCTGTATTGGTTTGCCCTTTCCTGCATTTCTTCGCAAAAAGTAATTCTACTTGCTAGGTCAACATCAAAGATTTCCTGATGGCATTGAAGTTTGTACGGATGATACTTATGTTTATCTAAAATTGTCCATACCACTGTGGAGGGTACATTGCAGTTTTCTGCAATAGTTCTTGTGCTACTCATAGGATCCGCGGTTATCATTCCCAAAACCATTTCTTCTAAAGTATTATCGAAGTATCTTTTATTGCCTCCTCTGGACTTTGTTGTAACACTACCAGTTTCCTTAAATTTTCTAATGCAATTATTTATTGTAGACTTCGACGGTATAGGTCGGTGCTTGATTTTACAGAAAATAAATCTCGCACTCTTCTTAGACTATTGCCAGAGTAAAAGGATTGATCCATGAACACCCTTTCTTCAATTGAATAGTTCATGTTTATAACACAACTTCTTGCACGAGTTATAACGCAATTTCATAAACCTTGAATAAGCTGTCAACATGACATTAAACGAAAATATGTCAAGACAACAAAACCCAACCTAACTTGACCCAGCCCAACCCGATCCAACCCGACCGGACCCGACCCAACCCAACCCAACCCAACACAACCAGATCTAACCTGAACTGACCCAACCCAACCCAATCGAATCCAATACAACCCAACCGAACCCTTGTCAGTCTAATCTAAAAGCAACCTGTCTTATATATAAATCTATACGTGGATTCTCGCTGGTAACACCTGTTTCGTGGGTAATAAACCGCGTTGTTGGACTAGTAGCCTGATGATGTCATATGTAATGAAACGTGGAAGCGACCCTTCCAGTGACCATTCAACAAAATGGTTTATTGCCCGTGAGCCAAGTAGAACAGGGCGAAAAGGGTAGAAGAAGATGCCGTGAATTTGCAACTTTGTTGTTTGCTAAAAAGGAAGACATGTCACATTGTCTCCGGAGTAAACAAAATTGTAACATACAAATAAAAACATTACCCCGTAGTCGAAGTGTGAAAGTCAAAAAGATGAACAGTACCTCAAATAAACGCAGATAATAATAATTTTAATTTTATTGCAAACTTCCATGAAAACTGTTCGTTTTCTTTTCATATCCAAATTTTGCGGCCATTAAATTCAATGCCAAAAGGTTCTAAACGAAAATAACAAAAATTATCGAAATAAACGACTAAAACAATTAAACAAATACGTAAACTAATCATATTAGAACAACATATAAAAAATTATAGAAAGCAAAAGAAATGAAAAAAAAAACAAATTTAATAGAAACGAGAAGAAATTCAATTCAATTTCGATGCTGTTTTATTGAATTTTTGTTTTGAAATCATTTCAATTTGCTCGCTAAATCATATAAATAAAGCACGTTCTTTTGTGTTCGGAGTGAATGAAATCCAAAGCTACGAATAAAAATCTGCAGTGGTCCGCACTGAACTTTCTTATACTTAGTTATACTCAATTTCAAACTTTTCAAATGAAAGTTGTTTAAAATTTCAATATGTTTAACTTATATATCTTTATAAGGACCATTTTTTCGGTAACTCGTACCGAGTTAGGGAAAACGGTGATAAGAGTAAACCATCACTTCCGGTTGAGATATTTGTGTCGAAATGTGACCAAATCTTAAGTTTAAAGTTTCATTGTGCTAGCTTTAATGGTTTGGATGCTGGAGCGTGCACAGATCCACACACGCACAGATGTCATTCCGAAAATAGTCAGAATGGATTCAAGGGATCTCAAAACGTGTATATCCATTAAAATCTCGAATTCGAAAATTTGCATTATATAATTATTTATACATAAGGTAAGGAAAGGAACAACAAGTATTGGATGGGAGAGGAATATAAGAGATGCTTAGCGTGCGAAAGAGGGTTAGACGAATGGAGGCACTGGTGGGAGGAGTGCGATGAAATGGGATGGAGCAGGGAGGAGGTGGAGAGGGGTAGAAATTTGAGGTGGGCGTTGGGAGAGGAGGGCGAGGGAGCGGAGCTGCTAGGGGAGTTAAAGGGGAGGAGGGAAGAGGGTAGGAGAAGGAGGGAGGTAGAAAGAAAGTTGTTAAGATGAGGTGACCAGGAGGTGGAGAGAAGGAGCCAAAAGAGGACGACAAGGAGTTCATATATTATTTTAATTATTATGAGGGACTTATTGGGATGCCAAATAAAGGTTTTTTTTTTACATAGGGTAAGAAATTAAAAACACGAATTGCAAATTATGACAGGTGGAAATATTAACTCCACAGTCGAAGTGTGAACGAAGAGGAATAATTGCGCCGGAACACATAAAACAAGTAATAATTATTTTAATTTGATTCCACTCTTGCACGAAATTAACTCAATTTACTTTAAATTCATAACCAAAATTCTCCGTTCTCATTGACAAAATTCTATCGTTTTGCGCGTCACTAAAAATTTATACAAGAACTTACTTATACTTATATGTATAAGTAAGTATAGTATCATGAACATTTTCGAACTCGAGATTTTAACGGATATACGCGTTTTGAGGTAACCCCCTGAATCGATTCTGACTATTCTAGCGTCCTCACGATTGTAGCTAGAGCTATGAAACTTTAAACATGCATATAGTATGTAAGAAATTAAGGAAAAAAAGTTCTTTTCATGTTTTACACTAATATTTTTTCACTTTGATGGCATATTCACCCCGGACACAAAAAACGTGTATTTCCTCTGCATTCTAAAAATAATATCCATAGTTTTTAACGACCATATTCCATCTATGATGATAAATGATAACCATTCGTGTATAGAAAAGTTCACAATAAACAAATAAACCGATTATAGAATTGTACAACTTATACAAACATTTTGTTGAAAATACTGACACCATCACTTTGCGAGAGGTCTAATGATATTTCTTTTCGTAGTTTTTTATGGCCATAATTTTCTATTATTTCAAAACCATTAATTAACTTGTTTTTGTGCATTATTAACATTAAACAATATAAAAATTAAAATGTTTGTGAATAGTAAGCGATATACCTCTATATCATCATAGAACTTATTCAAATATTAAAAAAGAAATAGTAATTACATTGTGCGCATGCGTTGTAGTAATTTTTTATTAAAATTTATTATTATATATTATTATTATTATTTATTTTAATTAATTTTATTATCATCTTTTTTAATTTTATTTTAAATTTATATAATTATAATCACCCCTGAATTTATAGATTGTTTGTGTAAATTAATTAAACATTTTTATATTCAATTTAATTTATTGCATAGTCGGCTTTTTGTGTAAATGTTGGTTAGAGATGGTGTATAATATTTAACAGCTACGCAGACAGTGTCGTTAGTTTCGAAAGATTTTAAATGGGGGATGGTTGGGACATGTTTGTTGGTCAGAGAAGTTTTATTATTTTTGCGGTATCTGGTTTTATATCCGAAGTGTTAATATTTGCATCAGGGTGGTCGGTCACAGGTGCAGATATCGTCCGTGATTTCTGAATATCTAAGGCGCTTCAACGTATCATTTCCATACACCCCAGTGGCCAGCCTGCTGCCCTCGCGATATCTTGTACGGAATCTATCTCCCGAGAATAAGAATTGAATTTGAAATAGGGCTGACCAATAGCAACTGCGGATTACGATTCCGAAAATTGAATTCAAAAACTCGAATAGAATCTATAATGCGACCTTCTTCAAATATATATATCTTGTTGGTTTTTACTGTCAGCGCGTAGATTGGCCGACGATCAAGACTTACTAAAAGAATACAGGTGCGGACTCGACAAATATCAAATACAAAAATAAAATAATTTATAAGAAATCTAATCTAACAGCAATCACGAATATAATAAGTTTCAGTTTTATTCGTTTTGTCGTTTTATTTCACATTTTATTTCAAATACTTAAATACTTAATTTTTTTTAATTTAAATATTTTAATGACAAGGACAGAATAAAAACGTGCATCGAAACCAAGAAATTAATTAAAATTGTGAATTGTGACGCCACGCCACTGTTATTATTTATTAATCAATAAAATTTATCTCTATTATATTAAACAACTCTTTTACATAAAACTGCGAAATTTATACAAATATAAAACACAATATATTCCATGTAGTAATAAAATATAAAATAAAATAAACTACGTGTTTTGAAACATTAAAATTATTTTGTTTTATAGCGTATCTCTTGGTGCGTATTATGAGCGGCTTCTGCAATTGTTTAATTACTTTTTTAATTACAACATTTAGAATTAATCGTTAATTTATTCTATTTGTATTTGTATACTAAATAAATAAATAAATAATTACTTTACTTCTAGTTTTTTAATTTTTTGCCTAAAATTATTTATAGTTCGTATGAACATTATTTAAAAATGATTGGAGATTGCAATTGACCCGGTTTAACAACACATGGATTTGGTATTAATTTTTGGTGAGATAAGCAAGTTTTGTTTATAGTATTTAAAAGAAACCGAGAAAATCTGATATGTGTCAAATCATATAATATTATTGCTAAATAAAGAAAAATAAATAAATTGGCCTAACTCAATATGCTAAGATGTAAGTAACCAATATTTAGAATACCCAATTTGGTTCAATTGGATTTTTATGCGAAACTCTTTTCATTACTGTTGGTACCAGTGAAGTCACTCAAAAACTAAAAAACTTAAAACTATCTAAAACATATAACATATAACATATAATAATCAGAACTCAAATAAATAAAAGCAGGAGTGCTCCTATGTACTTAGCTCTATCATTCCTGTTTAACTACAATATTCTAAAGTTCTACCAGCAGTTGGTGCAAATGCTCAAGAAGTCAGTAATAAACTGCAACATATCACCGACGAATTCAGCACATGGACCAAAAGATGGAGGATAATACTAAATGAACTAAAATAAGTAAACATAAATTTTACAAACAAGAACAACCAGGACATTGTACCTATCGCAATTAATGAAACGCAGGTGCCTTACGAAAACCAGCTAAGTATCTAGTGACGAATCTAGCTGCAAAGCTTATATGGAAAGAACACATCAAAAAGAAAAGGAAAGACCTCGACGTTAAATATAGTTAGATAATTGGTATGAAGTGATCATCATATCATAAGTTATCATAAAAATAAACCAATATAGATCGATGGGATACAGATCTGGGGTGTGGATTGATACATTTGAACAATGTGTTAGATCGTGGTTTGAAAATTAATTTAAGTTGAAAATGATCATATAGGGAGTCGTTTAATACCAAATATGTATGCAAGCTAAAAATTATCTCTCATATCGTATCATAACAATTGGTACCCAAAGTGTCAGGTCTCTTTATATGAACTTCAACAACAATATACGAGTATATAGTGATCTAGCAGTATTGATGACGTAGCAGTATTGGCAGAGACGGAGGAAGGATTAAAGGGAGCAGGAAGAATGCTGGTGAAATATCTAGAGAAAAGGAAGATGGAAATAAACATGGAAAAAACAAAGATTATGGCATTTAGAAAAGGTGGGGGGAAAAGAAAGCAAGTGGAGATGCTATGGAAAGGGGAAGAGATCGAGGTTTATGGGTCGATGTATCTGGGAACTGCATGGACGAGCGGGAATAATTGGAACGGTCACATGAAATATGTAAGAGAGAAAGCTAGAAGAGCGGAAGAAGGGATAGTAAAGAAATTGTGGAATAAAAGAGAAGTGAAATTTGGAGAAAGGATGAAAATATGGGGGGTGTGCGTAAAAAGCATACTAATGTACGGGGCCGAAGTGTGAAGCGTGAAGGAGGAGAGAATGTTGGAGAAAAGATGGCAGGGGAAATTGAAAAAGACACTACAAATACATAGATCTACACCAGAGTACGTGGTCTTGCAGGAGACAGGACAGGAAAAGATGGCAATAGAGGCTGACAGAAGGGTAGTCAGATATGAGCTGGGGAAGTGGACGGAGGGGGGAGGAGAGACTGGGGAAGATGGTGTTAAATGAGATGATGGCAAGGCAAACAGAACTATCAAAATGGGAGCGACATAGGAAGAACCTTTACGAAAAAGCAGGCGTAACATGGCAGGAAGCACTAAGCTTAATGGAAGAAGGGAAAGAGATGGAGAGAAATATATTGGAAAGATGGAAACAGATAGAAGCCCAAGGAAGAGAAGGGAGAATCAGTAAGGCGACATATAATAGACGATATAAAGAAATTTGTACATATGGGGGTAGACCGGAATATTTGAATGGGGGGAGATCGGGGATGGAAATTCTGCGACTGGGGGAAAGATGGGTGGAAGCATTGGACTGTGTGTAGAGGATTGTGAGGAGATAGAATGTAGTAAGGAGGAGAAAATAAAATGAAATGAAATTGGAAATATGGAAATAGTATAATTGTAAATTAATGCCAATAAAGGTTGTTTTTTTAAATAGTGATTTAGGTCAAAAAAGGGAAATATGAGAAGCAGTTTGGGATAGAGCATGTTTTGCATGTTTTTAGTTTATGTTTTGTTGGCTTTACTTTGTTGATTTGTTTGGCAATTTCATTTGTATCCTTTGCAAATATTTCACTTATGTTTGTTAAGTTTTTATTATTTTTTTTTTATTAATCACACATTATCCTCCTACATATTGAATGGAACGATTAAAGGAACGCTAGAGGGAAGGAAATGGTGGAAAGAATGGGGTAATTGGAAGATTGAATGAAATGGAAAGAAAACAAAGAAAAAACAATCATATTAATTCCAGGGTGGAAAGAATAAACAGTGGAGTTTTGCTTAATTTATGCTCACTGTAATCGATGGTGGAGTCTCATTGAGAAAACATCTTGTGGACAATTGTCTTATATTTGCAATGGTGACTTGTTTCTCCAAGTTGTATTAATTCCCCCAAACCTGTTCTTTGTCTCCCTCTCTCTGTGTGTGTCGCTCCCACTTTCTCTGCACTGACCCAGGCGTCCAAATCATTCCATAATTCACAATTTCCAATATTTACTTTATGTGTCCTTTTTAAAATCAAGAATTTGTTTTTGTATATCAGTTGATTAGCCTTCTACAACAAATTAAGCACTCTGGGCTGTTGAATAGTAGCTTTTGGTGATAATAGACGAAAATTAATATAATTTTTCATCAGCTGGTGTTCCATTTTGGGAATTTTGGACCAATCACTCCCTCACTGAGATGAGATGAAGAATAAAAAATTCTTCGTAACTAAGAGTAAATATTGATTTTCTTGTTTCAGTCCCTGTTTCTTTCAATATTTATGAAATTGATTGTTACATTTAACGGCTTTAACAATTTTTCATACAGGTTTTTCCCGCCTGTTAAGTTTTTTTTTAATTTTTTAATTTGTTTACACAGAAATTGAATGCATGTTGAAAATATGACCGCTGCTCTAACACGAGTATTACAATAGAATGTATGTAAGTTATGTACACATTTTTTTGTAGTTCTCAAATGTGAACGAGACCATTTTGTCCAAGGATTCAACCGCATCATACCGTACCGTTCGCGCTGCGTATTGAGTAAACCTCCCGATGTGGTTTCGTAAACCGTAATTGATAGATAAATGTAGCCCGGGGACTTTATTTTGGAGAATTTAATTCTCTACATACAATTTCATATCTGACTCAAACCTAAAATAAAATTAGATTACCTGGTATTATTACGAGCGTACGAGTCTCGATGACCAACACGTACTGCAGACACACCAAGCAGACTAAAATCAAAGTTTTAATTCAACGAAATCGCACACGACGATTATTTACACCTACTTCACGAGCGAAACTAATCGAACCAGAACCGTTTGATCAACAACCATATTAAAACCGACTTCGCACAACGTACAATTAATCCGACGATTGAATAATTGAACGCGTAATTCTATAATTATCAGGGCCGGCGTTAGAGGCTAGAGGCGCAATGAAAGTGTCAAAAACAAGACGGCTGTTTTTGCTTATTTAGAATTTTTTATAGTTTTATTTATTTTGATTGTATAAAAACAGTATACGTACAGTAACTCTCAAATATGCCCATGAACCCACAAAACGTTGCGTTGCGTTTTACAAATAAATTTATTACAAAATTTGATCCAAAACCTTAAATATATATTATAGATTGCATTGAATCAAATTGTTTATACAGTTGCGAAAATTTACTCGGTTTTTTAGGTGATGCTTTTTCTACTTCATTTGAGACAACTTCATGGTGTTATGCAGATCAAAACTTCGTTTCTGTTGAGATGTTTAGACTGTACTGACGTATTTTCAAGTTTGTATAAATAATTTCATGCTATTCACTTAAAAATTTTAAAAACAGTGCGTTGCTGAGTCTAGTGACGTCGTTTCTGCAGCTTAAAGTCGTTACGTCCTATTTTCTTTTTGAACCTTATGAGTCATGTCGTTGCCAATCAACTTTTATGCAACGGTTATGAGAATGGCAATAATTTAAAATTTATATTTTGTTGCTTTTACGGAACGTTTTAAATTGTCGATGCAAGCGTACGAATATTTTATTTGAAATGATTTCAAAGTACAATTGGAATAAAAACTATTTCAAAAGTCTTTTAGGTAAAAAATTATGTAAAAATGGGGATATAAAATGGATACGGTTCTGCGTGTGTAGGGAATCCTATAGAGGTTTGCGGTCGCTTCGCTAAGTGGCCATTTGTTTGGGTTAGCAATGCAGTCTCAAGCCTTTTAGCACGTCGAGACTCGTTACTAGCTGTAGATAAAGAGGACAATTAAGTACATGTCCCGCTGTAGTTTACACTGATAACAATGTAACGTTGTGAGTCAGGAATTTAAAAGGGCTTTGGGCGTTAGGTCGACGCGTGGCGGTCGCGTGTTTCAAACCACCAAATCACATAATAATGCGAATGCAATGAGTTGTTGCACTGCACATGTGTTAACACGTACGCCGAACTGGTACTGCACACCCGTGCCCGCAATAAGGCGGAAACCAAGGACTTTTGAACATGTGGTTGTTATCTTGTTTAGTTACCCCTTTTTATACGGTTTAGCTTTTCGATTACTTATCTCGATGCGTATGCGGCATACTTACCATGTATATTAACTCATTTAAATCCCTAATCTTATTTTATTAAACGAGCGTTAAGTGGGATTTACTAGGCTGACACAAGTCAAATTTTAGAGAGAGAAAAATACGCGGTTGGTCTTCAGGCTTCGTGGTGAACCATGGCATATGTAATTTTTTAATAATTTGATCGGAAGCTGTTGTTAAAGCAATATTTTCCGATTTATTCTAATAATATCGTTGCAGCAAGTTTTGCAATTAAACTTCAATAGTTACTCCAACCGTAGAGGTTAGATGCGAAGCAAACAGGAGACGTCAGTTGTTTGGTGATAATTGGTAATTTTAAACAACTTTTTATATAAGACGTTTTTTTCGAAAGATGTCGCTATCGCGACTGCGACAGGAAATTTGTCTAAGAATAAGAAAGTTCAGTGCGGACCACAGCAGATTTTTTTAACTGGTAGGTTGCGTTTGTGAATTACTTCATACTTGTGGCGTTATTCTGTTGCTTGGTCTGGTACGTGCACTATTGCCAAGGACCAAACACACCAATTGAATTCTTTTAGTCACCTTTTAAATTTTACTAGCATTTTCCGGTTTATATAACAGAGTGATTGATTTATGCGTTTTACATCCTGGTTGTTATTTCTTCACCAATTTCTTCGTTTCTCTATTTTTGTATGTCTATGCCTCATTAAAATGTCCATGAGTTCTTGTAGGGCCAAATCTGCTTGGATTTTTATCATCTCTATAGCCATTTGGCCATGGTTTGGTGCTTTTCCTGACTTTTCTTTCCTTATTGCATTTTTAATATCGTTCACATTTATACCATCTTTCATTCTTATTGCCCTCTTATTAAATCTTTTTCCTTGGTATGGAAAGATTAAATCATTTACCATGTATCCTTTTTATGTAATTAAAAAATATATATGTTTTCAATTAAGTACGTCTATGTGTGGCTTTGTATTCCACAATTACAACGACTGAAACGAATTTCTTGAATTTGGACATTTTTGTATTCCATTGGAAATCGACGTAGGTTACCGAGCACATATTTTATTACGTGTAGATTTTTTGCAATTAAGATATGGCCAATGCAATTTCATACCCATTAGTCGTCAAGCTTTAAATAATACTGCACGATAATTCCAAACGTCCGTCTGAATTTATTCCATTTTCTTATCTGTAAGCGTACGTTATTTGCAAATTACAAACGGGCCATTTTATAATAATAGTGTTAGTTATTTTCATTGTATTAGTCTAGATACCGATAAAAATGACGATGACAACACAGTTGTCGACATATGTACATATTTTTAAAAGGTAATAAAATATATCATGGAATGGGATAATGGTATTTATAATATCAAATGAATAAACAATCCACGGACTCCATTGGTGCACTTAAAATGTTGGTGTTAATAAAATCAATCTAATGTTTAGTGCGTTTAGTTAAAGCCGTATTAGTAGGTTGTGGCGGTGTTGCTTATGTGCATTCGCTCTGTTAAACCCACAACATATGGAAGTGATGCATATCTAATATCTTTATTTGTATGTATTAGATTTGCATTATTGTCATAAAAGTTATCAATTCTATTTCGAATTAATGAAATGAATTACGAATTATTTAAAAAATGTTGGCTATTTTTTCCTAAATTAGAGGTGAGATAATTTAAATCTTTGATCAACAAAGCAAACCTAGTAATGGAAAACCTGAAGGAAAAATGTTTAAAAAAATATCTTTTTACTGTAGACATGTTGATGATATCTTAATTATATACAAAAAAGACTTGATGAAATTCTTAAAATTTTCAACAACTGCCACCCAAGACTAGTCTTCACTATTGAAAAATGAAACTACATTTTCTTTCTTGGACACGCTCATCAAAAGGAACCAAGACTACACCCTAAAAATTGATTGGTTACAAAAACCAACCACGAGTCCTAACCAACACAATTGAAAAAGCTTTACGAACATTTGCAACACAATTCTGAACAAGTACGCATTCGCTTTTATAAAAAAAGTACACCAACTACAATTCAATATGTCAAGAAGTTCTGACTAAATAATTTTGATAAGAACCATTACCATTGAAGTTGAGTACTGTATTAGGATTGCATAAATATTGTAGATGAGTATCTGGACGTCAACAATATTTCTGCGGAATAGAGTATCCAATCGCAATTGTCTCCATCTTACCAACCTACATACTTTCAAATGCATAGATAATTCATAGAATTTGTTTAGAATGTGTACATTGGCAAGAGTGAAATCACCAAAGGAAATTACGCAAAATATTTCCTAAACCTGCAAAGAATTCCAAACAGGTTTTCTACTCTAACATTTAGAGCTCCTCCTTACATTACATACCACGTTGATGATAAGTGACGTTTATAAGAAAATACCAACAATAATAGCAACAACCAATAATAATTTGTATTATTTAAACAGTCGTAGCTAAAATGTCGTATTTTACCTCTCAGATGATTACAACTCTCGCATACGGATCGTGTTGTAATTAGGTCACATAAAACATTCTTAGTTCATTTATAAAATCTAACGCCGAGCTTCATTTTAATACTATTACAAAAAAAAACGAAAATGAATAAAATCAAAAATTGATGGAACAAAATCGAATTTACTTAAAACTAAAATTAAGAAAGAAAATTGAGAAACAATTTTAAGAAAAATGTAATAATTTCCATATTACTGACATTAAATCGCTAATAAATAAATAGAAAGCCCAACAATTTAATTTTATTATGGTTTGAAATTGACTATTACACAACAGAATGTAACATGCGTTTCATATTCTTATATATTAATGTCCCCATATACATGTGGTGAAGCAATAAAATTTTATTTGATTTACTGGCTTCGCTTGTCTTGAAAAGAAAGTTTTTTTATAGCGGCATCAAATATTGTTATTAAATAATATATTCACCAAATGACGGAATTTGAATCTTATTAGCAAGCAATTAAGATGTACCGTAATATCACGCAGTTCTTCAAGTGTTTTAGTATTTACATATATTTTTTTTTATGAAATGAAACGCCCTGTATATTTTAAGTAACTTACAATAAATTTTTAATCATTAATATTTTTTTATAAATAACAAAGGACGGAGTCGATTATTAGAGAAATATATATACAGGGTCCGCCATCACTCTGTAATTGTTCGATAGCGCTGAAATTATCCAAGATAGGAGAAAAAGGTTCAGATATGAATTATTGGAAAACAAATGTTTCATAACCTAAAATTATTTTCAAATATATAGGATGTTCCATATGACCCTGCCCGCAACTTACCTTGTTATTTTAAATAGAACACCCTATATATTGTTGCATTTTCAAATTCTACGTAAAATTCTAATTAACATTCGTATAATCTACTATAGCTCTAATGCGCACGGTTTTGTAGTTATCCGCAATTATGTAAAAAATGACATCTGAAGATGAATTTAGAAAAATCTGTATCAGTAGTATTTTATCATGCTGGAGTGTAAAATTTTCGGACCGCGATCTACAAATAGTCCTTTATATTATGATGACCGAAAAGAAAAAAAAAACATCATACAGGTGTGTGTAAAATGGGGCTCATTTCAAGTACCTTAGAATTAAAATAGCTCAAAATTTTCAAATGCAACACCCTATATATTATTTAATTTTTGAGTTCGGCAGTAAATTCCTTATAAAAAATTATATTTATGCTATCGGCTTAAAATTTATAGTTTTTGAGTTATTGGTAATTAAAAGAAAAATTGGCAGGAATTCAGAAAACAATCACCAGCCGTAAGTATTTAGACATATTTTACTGTGAAATTTTTATATTATTCACAAATAGTATTAGAAGAAAATTTCATTTGACGTTTGTTAAACGGCGACAACTTTACGAAACTTTAGAATGGAATAATAATTTTAACTATCAACTTCCTTATTTTGTAAAATAAAGCTTTTCTTTTTGAATAAATTGGATTATTTTTTTAAGTTTATTTTATTTATTTTTAAATAATACTGCATAATGATAATATGAATAATTTATAATAAATAAATTTATAATAATAATTTATAAAAAAATACTTAATAATTATAGAACTTATTAATTAATTAAATGTTCAAAATGACGACCATTCTGCTCTATACATAATAGGGCGCGATCGTGAAAACACCTATTCACATTTTCCAACATTTCTACTGTTATCATTGCGAATGCCTCTCTTATTCTAGCCATCATATCTTCTCTGGTCGTTGGCGGTGTGCTGTACATAATGTTTTTTACGAATCCCCAAAGAAAATAGTCCGGTTTTGTTAAATTTGGTGATCCCGCCGGCCAAGGAGTGGGCCCTCCACGACCAATCCACCTATTGGGATAATGCTGATTTAAAAAATCTCTGACAGGTACACAGAAATGGGGAGGGGCACCGTCGTGTTGAATCCAGAGATTTCTCTTCGTATGCAATGGCACATTCTCCAATAGTTCCGGCAAATCATTTTGTAGGAAATTTAGATACATGCCACCAGTCAATGAACCTTCGAAGAAATATGGGCCAATAATTATTTCGCCTAATATACCAGCCCATACATTGACGCTCCACCGACGTTGTGCATCTACTTGTCTCATGATATGTGGGTTTTCGTCCGAATAGTAATGCATATTATGTCGGTTTACATGTCCACTTTTATGAAATGTCGATTCGTCGGAAAACAACACCATATTAAAAAAATGGATTCGCATCTATTCTTTCCACAGCCCACTCACAAAAATTTCTTCTTATTTGAAAGTCATCTGCATTTAAATGTTGATGCAGTTGTATACGATAGGGATGAAATTTATATTTTTTTAATACTCTCCTCACCGATGTCTCACTGATGTTTACTATCGAGCTTAAATCTTTTAAAGTTCTGGGCGGGTTTTCCACGACTGCAGCCATAATTTGCAATTCATTATATTCCGTTAAAGTAGCCTTAGGTTTGATAATTTTCTTATACTTAACACACTTGGTAGTCGAAAATCTTTCCAGCAGTCTAACAAAAGCACTCGGTTGTGGAGCTCGTCTCTGTGGGTATCTCTCCTTATACACACGCGACGCTAAGAGACTATTTTTTAAACACTCACCCATAATAAGGACCATATCGGCAAGTTCATTTTCAGAATAATTCATTTTTTTTGTTTGAACAATTACTGTTTAAATGTTTTGACGTACAACAAATGAGAACAGTGATTGTTGAAGTGTCAAAACCAATTTGACAGTGATAATAGAACAATTATCATGGCACACCCCGCAAGATTTTAATTTACCACCCAGACAAATTAATCGGGGTGACGCTGTTTAACAAATTTCAAATGAAATTTTCTTCTAATACTATGTGTGAATAATATAGCAAATTCACAATGAAATATGTCTAAATACTTGCGGTTGGTGATTTTTTTGTGAATTTCTGTCAAATTTTGTTTTAATTATCAATAACTCAAAAACTATAAATTTTAAGCCGATAGCATAAATATGATTTTTTATAAGGAATTTAATGCCGAACTCAAAAATTAAATAATATATAGGGGGTTGCATTTGAAAATTTTGAGCTATTTTAATTCTAAGGTACATGAAATGAGCCCCATTTTACACACACCCTGTATGATGTTTTTTTTCTTTTCGGTCATCATAATATAAAGGACTATTTGTAGATCGCGGTCCCAAAATTTTACACTCCAGCATGATAAAATACCACTGATACAGATTTTTTAAAATTCACCTTTAGATGTAATTTTTTTACATAATTGGGGATAACTACAAAACCGTGCTCATTAGAGCTATAGTAGTTTATACGAATGTTAATTAGAATTTTACGTAGAATTTGAAAATGCAACAATATATAGGCTGTTCTATTTAAAATAACAAAGTAAGTTGCGGCTAGGGTCATATGGAACAGCCTATATATTTGAAAATAATTTTAGGTTATGAAACATTTGTTTTCCAATAATTCATGTCTGAACCTTTTTCTCCTATCTTGGATAATTTCGGCGCTATCGAACAATTACAGAGTGGTGGCGGATCCTGTATGTTATTAATACTAATATTATTATTTAATTTATTTAATGAATGAACTATTATAACCTAATTATATGAAGTTATTAAATAATCGTTTAAGTGTTATCGAAAATCATATTAGATTTCCATTATATTAATAGTGTGTATGTTTGAAACATTCGGAGGGTCTTTTTATTAAATTAGGGACATTATTAAATCAGCGTTGAGTATACATCGTGATTTTAACTTAGGCGCAGTTAGCACATTCATTTAAATAAGTACCCCTCTTTCGCGAAGTGTCACTACAAACTTTTTAAACTCCATAAGAGATATAAATCATTTATTTTTGCAATAATTTTTACTTCGCGCCTCGTGATTCAATTAGAATCGCCATTAATCAATTGTTATATTTTTATGAGAGCATTCCGTAATGAAATTGCTAAGAGGGAATATCCTCCCGGCATTCATCAATAATACAGTCTGCATTTTTTACGTCCGTGTGCAGTGTTTTATACTACGTAAATTTTTAATATGTTTTTGATTTAATTTATGGTCTTACGCGCGACGAATAGCGATAAATTTCAATATTAAAAACTAATAAAAAAAATGTATAAAACCAATACATCGTTGTGTGACGTTTTATTGTTTTTAAGACACACCTTGGTGAATAAAACGTCCTGAACCAAATCGTAACTACGAAAAATGAAAATTTAGATTGTTATAAAAGTTTAGAACAGATAAAATGCCTTCATGATTTCTGACAATAAATTTTCTAAACTGCTCTCGTATAGAGACATTCCGCATAGGTGGAAGCAGGTATAGGTCGCGGCTGTTAGGGTTATAAAATAACCCCATACACTACTGTAAGAAAGGTCCTACTATATCCACAAAAATATATTTATTTTATTTTATTATGGTTGTAAAAATCTATTCGAACTAATAACAAAATTTTACTTGTTTGTTTTACACATAAATTCACATATATTTGAGGTTCGTTAATAACATAAAAACTTTTCCAATTTAATATCGAAATAAACATATCTTATTACACATATTTACATTTTTTTTAAATTATTAAATAATACCATCATTGCATCAAATTTAATAATCTTGTTAATTTTTTCATTTGGGTTCCTATTATTTTCCATCAAAAATCTATTCGAACTAATAATAAAATTTTACTTGTTTGTTTTACACATAAGTCCACATATATTTGAGGTTCGTTAAAAAAAATTTTTTAATTATAAAATAATGCCAACAAATGTAACAATTTTGTTAAATGTTTCATTTGGTTCGTATTATTTTCAATTAAAAACTTTTATTGCTATTGATATTTTCTTCGTTTTTAGTTTTAGATCTAATTTGTTCTTATTATCGTGACGTCGTTGTTTTAAATTTACAAAAAATAATGGTTTGTATTTTTACCAAACAATCCTCAGTAGATTGTAACTTTTTTACTAGGTTCGTAAAAGTAAGTTACAGAAGTTTTAAACGGCCGAGAAAAAACAATTGGAGATAAAATGGTGTATCGATTTGACCGTTGGTCAGATAAGTATAAATCTTACAAGTGTATCCCCATCGCGATAACCTCTTAGTTACCGCCAAGGATCTCGAAGCAAATAAACATCTCTAAAAGCGCGATAACTAATCTAACCGTTACGCAAACGTGGGACAATTTCGAAAATTCGGAATTCGTAAATTGTAAATATAAAACGCGGAAGTTTTTAAATGAAATTTTTTCAATTTCTTTCGCCGGCGTGATTTGTATTTCGTAATTGACGTTTAAAACGGTGAAAATATTTTAGAGCGAAAAATAAAAACCGTTTGATTTCTGGTCAAAGTTTTTAATTTGCGTTCAGTTTGCAACGTTAATTTTTTACTGTTAACTCTTGAATTCTTACGCCCCAACATGTATAAACGACGATAAATTTTTAGGTTCATTTCGATAAGGGCGGCCAGTTGAAACGTCGGCGCTTTTGCACGGGGAACACCAGCTAGAGTGCAATTGAGCTACTTCCGGCACGGCTATAAATTAAAACTTCACAATGTGTTTCATTTATGTAATTTGATTTTTGCCCCAAGCAGTTCAGTTTGCATGGAGTGTCGTTCATGCTGTATTACATATTTTATAAGTTTGCCAATAGATGGTATTAATAACAACGACGCTAAAACTCAACCCTTAGTTCGACTAATGCATTAACTTCCACGATAAATAATAAAAAAATCACCATTCTTACTAATGTATACAGCACGTTTCTAAAAATCTATAAATTCAACTATAAATACGCAAATTATTTTTATATCAGCAAAAATCTTATTTTCATTAAATGTTTATACCTTGCTGCATCTATCTTTTTATGTCATTCCAAAAATTTCCCTATTGAGCGAAAAAAATTTCTAATCAAAGAAATAATAACTCATCGGCGATCAACATTAAAATACTACTAATTTGTCTAAATTTGGAAACGCTTCAGCAGTTGCTTCTTTTAACTCAGATGGAGTGCCATGATCCATTTTACTATCTGAACTTTCATCTCACCTCTCATCTCATCTCTATGATTCTCACAATGATTATTACAAATGTCAGATTGATTGAACAAATGTCAAATGAATTAAATGCAATGTCATATGCTACTTTATCAACTTACTATATTGGAATACATCAAATTTATTCGTATTTTGATAACTATTGAATAAAAACAGTGGCGATTGTGAATAAACTAGTGTACAATCCTCGACGAAAAGTTTCATTACGCCTCGGGATATAGCTATCCTTATCCCTCGGCTGTAATGAAACACTTTCCACCTCGGATATAATGTACTATTTTCCTTTTTGAGCCTTTTCACGGACTTTTTCAAAAATTGTGGTAAACAAATATTTGTGTACCAGTTCAGACATGAATTCTTGGAAAACAAATGTTTCATAACCTAAAATTATTTTGAAATATATATATTGTGTTCCATATGACCCTGGCCGCAACTTACTTTGTTATTTTTAATAGAACACCCTATATATTGTTGCATTTTCAAATTCCACGTAAAATTCTAATTAACATTCGTATAAACTACTATAGGTCTAATGAGCACGGTTTTGTAGTTATCCCCAATTATGTAAAAAAATGACATCTGAAGATGAATTTAAAAAAATCAGTGGTATTTTATCATGTTGGAGTGTAAAATTTTGGGACCGCGATCTACAAATAGTCCTTTATATTATGATGACCGAAACGAAAAAAACATCATACAGGGTGTGTGTAAAATGGAGCTCATTTCATGTACCTTAGAATTAAAATAGCTCAAAATTTTCAAATGCAACACCCTATATATTATTTAATTTTTGAGTTCGGCATTAAATTCCTTATAAAAAATCATATTTATGCTATCGGCTTAAATTTTATAGTTTTTGAGTTATTGATAATTAAAAAAAAAATTGACAGAAATTCACAAAAAAATTCACCAACCGCAAGTATTTAGACATATTTCATTGTGAATTTGTTATATTATTCACACATAGTATTAGAAGAAAATTTCATTTGAAATTTGTTAAACAGCGTCACCCCGATTAATTTGTCTGGGTGGTAAATTAAAATCTTGCGGGGTGTGCCATGATAATTGTTCTATTATCACTGTCAAATTGGTTTTGACACTTCAACAATCACTGTTCTCCTTTGTTGTACGTCAAAACATTTCAACAGTAATTGTTCAAACAAAAAAATGAATTATTCTGAAAATCAACTTGCCGATATGGTCCTTATTATGGGTGAGTGTTTAAAAAATAGTCTCTTAGCGTTGCGTGTGTATAAGGAGAGATGCCCACAGAGACGAGCTCCACAACCGAGTCCTTTTGTTAGACTGCTTGAAAGATTTTCGACTACCAAGTGTGTTAAGTATAAGAAAATTGTCAAACCTAAGCCTATTTTAACGGAATATAATGAATTGCAAATTATGGCTGCAGTCGTGGAAAACCCGCGCAGAAGTTTAAAAGATTTAAGCTCGATCGTAAACATCAGTGAGACATCGGTGAGGAGAGTATTAAAAAAATATAAATTTCATCCCTATCGTATACAACTGCATCAACATTTAAATGCAGATGACTTTGAAATAAGAAGAAATTTTTGTGAGTGGGCTGTGGAAAGAATAGATGCGAATCCGTTTTTTTTAATATGGTGTTGTTTTCCGACGAATCGACATTTTATAAAAGTGGACATGTGAATCGACATAATATGCATTACTATTCGGACGAAAACCCACATATCATGAGACAAGTAGATGCACAACATCGGTGGAGCGTCAATGTATGGGCTGGTATATTAGGCGAAAGAATTATTGGCCCATATTTCTTCGAAGGTTCATTGACTGGTGTCATGTATCTAAATTTCCTACAAAATGATTTGCCGGAACTATTGGAGAATGTGCCATTGCATACGAGGAGAAATCTCTGGATTCAACACGACGGTGCTCCTCCCCATTTCTGTGTACCTGTCAGAGATTTTTTAAATCAGCATTATCCCAATAGGTGGATTGGTCGTGGAGGGCCCATTCCTTGGCCGGCGAGATCACCAGATTTAACAAAACCGGACTATTTTCTTTGGGGATTCGTAAAAAACATTGTGTACAGCACACCGCCAACGACCAGAGAAGATATGATGGCTAGAATAAGAGGGGCATTTACAATGATAACAGTAGAAATGTTGGAAAATGTGAATAGGGGTTTTCACGATCGCGCCCTATTATGTATAGAGCAGAATGGTCGTCATTTTGAACATTAATTAATAAGTTCTATAATTATTAAGCATTTTTTTTATAAATTATTATTATAAATTTATTTATTATAAATTATTCATATTATCATTATGCAGTATTATTTAAAAATAAATAAAATAAACTTAAAAAAATAATCCAATTTATTCAAAAAGAAAAGTTTTATTTTACAAAATAAGGAAGTTGATAGTTAAAATTATTCTTCCATTCTAAAGTTTCGTAAAGTTGTCGCCGTTTAACAAACGTCAAATGAAATTTTCTTCTAATACTATTTGTGGATAATATAAAAATTTCACAGTAAAATATGTCTAAATACTTACGGCTGGTGATTGTTTTCTGAATTCCTGTCAATTTTTCTTTTAATTACCAATAACTCAAAAACTATAAATTTTAAGCCGATAGCATAAATATGATTTTTTATAGGGAATTTAATGCCGAACTCAAAAATTAAATAATATATAGGGTGTTGCATTTGAAAATTTTGAGCTATTTTAATTCTAAGGTACATGAAATGAGCCCCATTTTACACACACCTGTATGATGTTTTTTTTCTTTTCGGTCATCATAATATAAAGGACTATTTGTAGATCGCGGTCCCAAAATTTTACACTCCAGCATGATAAAATACCACTGATACAGATTTTTCTAAATTCATCTTCAGATGTCATTTTTTACATAATTGCGGATAACTACAAAACCGTGCGTATTAGAGCTATAGTAGTTTATACAAATGTTAATTAGAATTTTACCTAGAATTTGAAAATGCCACAATATATAGGGTGTTCTATTTAAAATAACAAAGTAAGTTGCAGCCAGGGTCATATGGAACACCTATATATTTGAAAATAATTTTAGGTTATGAAACATTTGTCTTCCAAGAAATCTGAACCTTTTTCTCCTATCTTGGATAATTTCAGCGTTATTGAATAATTGCAGAGTGATGGCGGAGCCTGTATATAACAGCTTGACACACAAGTTTTCAGCCCTCTCCGTCTACTCCTTCTATGTGGTGCATGTTATTTGAAACCCAATGTATTAATGTATTAACAACACAGTTTCGAATTTTTGTCTAAAAATGGTAAACGCTTATTTGTTTCCTTTTCGATATCTTTTTCGAATTTAATTGGCTCAAAAATGCGTCTAAGTTGCATTTGAAATCAACGTACCTTGCTTTAGAGAAATAAATAGCATTTCTTTTAAAATCTATTTGAAAATTGCTCATAAACAAATTGATGACAATGAGTTGCCCATGTTGTTTTTTGTTATTGTTCATAAAAGTTACCTTCAAACTGAAAACAACATGCATAGAATTCTCAACTTCGTGTATTCATTTATTTGTCAATCTTATTTTTCTGAACCAAATTATTTAGATATTTCAAAGCTTCAGAAATATGTACCGAAGGAAACAGATATGTTACATCATTTGATGTAACATCTCTGTAACATACCCAAAATTTCACATTTATCCAGTCAGCAGTCTTTAAGTTTTTGAATGAATTCTAACAAATTATATTAAATTATTGAAGTCATTTGCTAACCATTTTGAAAATTAATAAGTCGGTGTGTTAATACCTGAAACAATAGGACTCAACGACTAAACTGGTTAATGTATTTTAGGTAGACAGCATAATCTAGGTACTATTGGATTGGGTACATTTATTTTAAATTTTTGAGAGTGAGTTATAAGTTGTGAACAGTTCTTTATCGCGTTGTTGGTTTCCCTGATAATCTTTGGTAGTGGATTTTTATTTAATTCCGCTCTCATATTAAATGAGGTACTCACCGGACGTGTAAAATCGACATAGAAACATGGAAACGAGAACTAGTAGCTAATCAAATTTTAATTTTAATTTTATAAATTTCTATACTGAGGTAATTTGTCCAGTTGTAAAACTGTGCAATGTTATAATAAGCTCCTCATTTGGCGCCCAACGTGGATAAAGATATAATCCTCACTGTTCATAACGTTATATTTAGCACATGATTCTGGGACATTATTACAACTTCTACGCCAATTATAAGTTTCTCAATCGTAACATTAGTGCTATTAAAAATTAAGTATAAATATCAAAAATTAAACATACGGTGCTAGGGTGCTACAAACTCCGCAATATTTATGTCGAGTCGTAGTAGTAATGAAGTGATATATAAAATACGAACGAAATCAAGTGTAAATAAATGAATTTTGCCGTATAACTAGCGTATGAGTTGGCAATTTTTGTGTGTGAATGAGCAATTCATTTGTTGAAATGGGACGGGGTGTATAATAGCAGTCAAGTTAGAGTACAAATATCATTGTATGAGAGGGTCCAGCCGAGATCTCTGTAAGTTAATTAAATGTTTCATTATGCGACAGATACCCTACTCGCGAACAGGCCGTTAGCTCGAGACGCAGGCACAAATCGAATTACTTACCCCCATTTTAACATGTAATATCCAAAAGGCTTTTAGCACTGGGGTGGTTGATAACATCGCGGCAACTGAAGGACAGGATCGGACTACATAAATATCCCAATGCGCTCTCTCCGGGGAGCTCTTAAAAGCCTATTTACATTACACGGACGATTTAAAATTACTTTGTACCTTTATTTGCGTTGCGTTTTGTCATAATCATTGCAGATACAATGTTGTGCGAGATACAAAGTTAAATAAAGATTTTTTTTTAAATTCGAAGTGTCTTTGTTATGGCAAAAAAATGAGATTACGTGTATTTCTATTTATTCGAGTTAAAAGTTTTTTATTCGTGAAAATAAATGCGCGTACATACATACATTTAAGTTAATAATATCTTGATATTATATGTAAAATTATTTCAAAAATAAAATAAATCGAAAAATAAAAAAAACTTACCGAAATATTGGTGGCAGCGTTCATGAGAATCAGTTGTATCCTAAAATAGAGAAAACGTATTTTAATGTAAACTAGGTGTACTTTAGTAAAAATAATAAAATACTCAACCGTATCCATGTGGAAAATTATTTTGTTTCAAATATGCTGGGCAGGATATATTAACAACATTTTCTTAGTAATTTAAGGGGTAAGGCCACCATGCGCGTCAAAATGAAAGGACAATTTTAGGATTTTTTTTACAAGTTTTTTACAAGTACGTTGAAAAACCTGTCGAATTTTTTTTATGAAGTACTTCACGAAGTTTCTATGAGTACAAACAATTTTTTTTTTAGTTTTTGACTGAAAAATGGCTGCTCCAGGGTGCGGTTCTTAACATGAATTTTCTTGGAAATCTAAACCTGGCGAACTGAATGTACCTCCAAATGTGAACTCAGAATAAAAATTCAAGAATTTTCCTTCAATACATATCATAAACTACTGGACCACGTAGGGAATTTTGAAAATATCGATTTGCATAAAAATGGTGGGCATATGAATAGTTTAGTTTAAGTACACAATTTATCAAGAAATCCCTACGTGGTCTACTAGATTATCTATGTTTCAAGCTCCTCTCAAAATTAGAAGGCAATCGATCAAGATTTGTAGGCGCTATCGGTAACGGTCGCGATATGCGATTTTTTCTAATAACGAAGGATTTTTTACTTATTTTTGAGGGTTCGAGGAAAGTTCTGAGCTAATAAAAAAAATCGATTTTTTAAAAGTTGCATGGTGGCCTTACCCCTTATGAAATATTCGATTAATTACAAAAATTGTGACGATATTTAATCAAATGGCACACTGCATATTTTAATAGCAGTCAAAAACAAGCACACTTTGAATTCTTGATCCACGACCAAACATAGCGATTCGAGGTTAACTCAAACAAAGAATTAAACAAAAATAATACTGGGAACAACGGGTAGATAGGAATAGCCTGTTGTGATACCACCTCGTTATTTGAGTAAAAAACTGTATTAAATATTTTACAAAAAGGGCGCAATTAATCAATTTATAAATATTTAACGAAATACAATTAGATAAATATTTTATCTAATCTATCGATTATAATAAAGAAACATTGTAACCGTTATTTGATTGGTCGACGCGAGAGGTAAACGCAGTTTCATTCGATACGCCGCGCAAACGGTACGAGTGGAAAATCGGGACATGTGATGGACGCACTGCAGAAAAACGGATACAATTCTCAGGAGATTGAGAGACTTGCCAGGGCTAAGAATAAAACGAAGGATGACCAAAAACAACAACCAGTAGGGTACGCACACCTACCTTACATTGCTGGAGTGACAGATAGACTGCGAAAGGCTCTACAAAAGAAGAATAGCAACGTCAGATTAAGCGCTGTTAAGAAAATAAAAGAACTGCTTCCGCCAAACAAGGACTCGATACCAAGACTACGAGTTAAAGTAATATACGAGCTTCAACGCCAGTACGGGAAATCGTATATTGGACGAACTGGGCGCAGTATACAGTGCACAGTCAACGAGCATCGAAGAGATGTTGAGCATGGAAACACAGGAAAATCCGCTGAACACTACCACACGGGAAGCAACCACATAATCGATTGCAACGATGTCAAGATCCTCGCTAAAAAACATTACTACCCGCGGATAGTGAGAGGATCCTTGGAAATAATGAAGGACCCGAACAACTTCAACAGAGAAGATGGGTATAGACTGAGTAAAGTTAGGAAGTTGGCACTGAAAGGACCATCGAAGACGCAGCAAGGACCATGGAAGACACAGGAAGAACCATCGACGACGTAGGCAGGACCACCAAGGGCGAATCCGGGAGACGCATCAGCTACGGATCAGCGAACGATAACGGTTACGGATCAACGGACCACAACGGATACGCATCAACGAAGCGAAACAAAGTCGCGAAGAAACAGATACCACCTTCTTTGGAAACCTTCTGAAGAAGCTGACCGGCAACACCCGGAAGACACATCTCTTTGGAACGATGGCCGTGAAAGCCTACATTCGATTAATAAAACTTAGTTTAAATTAATTGTAGTTTCAAATTGTTAACTTATTAAATGAACGACAGAAATTCAATCAAACTAGAAACCAAGGGTACATAGGAATAGCAGGTTCTGATACCTCCTCCCACCACTCGTTACTTGAATAAAAATAAACGAACTATTTTATAAAAGGACGTAAGTAACTAATCAATTTAAAACATAAAGAAATATAATTATAAAGATGTATTAACTACTTTAACTAGTATAACATCGTAACTCCTTTCCATAAAACAAGCAAATCATTCCATTCAATACGCCACACAAACGGTACAATGCGACAAAATTGAATTGTCTAAAATAAAGTCCGCGACGATATGTGCATCTATAATAGTTTAGAAATTGCGAGCGTTGACAATCAGATCTGATTTTTCTGCTTTTTCTTAACACTGTACAATTTTAATTAATGAAATTTAGCTAAAATTGAATTGTAGATTCAAATTGTTAATTTAATTAAATTATTTTTAATGAATAAAATGAATAACGATGGATCAAAACAAATTATGCTATAAAATAAAACTTAGTTCAATTTAATTGTAGCTCAAATTATTAGCTTATTATTGTGGCACAAAAATTAAAGCATTAAATAGAGTACAACAGGCGGATTACCAAGCTCCAAACATATTCGACTGAAACGAAAAAAAGCACCAAGTGAAAACTATTTATATTTTATAGTTAATCGTGTAAACATACCGGAAATATAATACGAACGAAACCGAAATGTAAAATAATTAAATTGAATTAATCACCAAGAATCACATTTTTTACGCAAAAACTTTGGAAAATTGGTGAACACGAAAAAGTTCAAATGAAAAAATGAAGTTGAAACAAACGAATGCAAGTGATACCAAACTAAAATAATTTAAGTAAGCAGATTAATTGAAACAAAAATGAAAATAAATTTAATAACCTGAGTCGCATAAAGATGAGCTGAAAGATTAACTGTAAAGCAATAAAAAAATGCAGACGAAATATAACAAATATATCGGTAATCAAGTGAAATGTAAACAAATTAATTAAATCAAAATCCAATTTTGTTACACTATCTTATATTAAAAATTAATTTCATCGAATGTATTAACGATGACAGCTGTTTCGTTCTCTATGGGCTCATGAGACCGCCACACATACATTCGCTTAAGTTGCATCAAGTCATGCAAACATGAGTGACAATGAGCTTGTGTGTGAATATTACTAGATGGCGGTAATATTCGCGTGAATACCCACACACTTTTACTGCTAAATAATTGCATACCAACAAAGTTGGTACTATATATTGAAGTCTAGATGGCGATACTATTCATACACAAACTCATTGTCACTAATTTTTGGATGACTTGATGCAACTTCATTGATTGTATATGTGGTGTTCTGATGAGCACATAGAGGGCGAAATAGCTGTCATTTTTGTTTTATTTTCGATACCAATTAATTCTATTTATGTGTTGTTGGTTTGTATTTACATTTGACAGTTTGTGATATTTTTCTTATATTTTCTCTCCGCCACATAATTTTTTTATTTTTTAATTATTTTTCCATTTTTATGCAAAAAGGTTATATCGGCTTGGGAACTTACATTGAAATTGTAGTCAAACTCAACGAAAACAATATTTAAATTAAAATAATTGACGCAAGAAAAAAAAATCAATCAAATCGCTTAGATGCGAAAAGTTTAATGACGAAGCAACAAAAAATAGATTACATTTTTCTCCGGGACGTAGGAATAGATTTAATTTTTAAAATTTATTTTGAAAGAATTTGTAGTTATGAGTTAGGATAAATTGTAGTAAAAACCAACGAAAACAAATGAATTTAAATTAAAATAACTGAAGTAAGTTGTTTGAATAAAAATCAATCAAATCACGTAGATACCAAAAGTTTAATCGCAAAGCAACAAAAAACGGATCATAGACAACGTGTCATTTTTCTTCAGGACATATGAATAGGTAATTCAGTTATTTTATTTAAATTTTAATTAATCAAATTTAGCTAAAATTGAATTGTAGATTCAATTTGTTAATTTAATTAAATTATTTTTAATGAATAAAATGAACAACGATGGATCAAAACAAATTATGCTATAAAATAAAACTTAGTTCAATTTAATTGTAGCTCAAATTATTAGCTTATTATTGTGGCACAAAAATTAAAGCATTACAAAGAGTACAACAGGCGGATTACCAAGCTCCAAACATATTCGGCTTAACTAATATTTTTAATGGTTAAATATTTTGTCCTTTTTTGAAATTTACAGATTAATTTGCGGATAATACTCGTACGTTACTTGACGTTGAAGTGTTACTGTAACTTTGATCATCAGCGAAACATGAAACAAAATCTGGGGGGATGATAAATGGCGTCACCTTAGACCAAGATGTCCTTGAAGTATAACCAGGTGTAGGAAAGTTGGTGGCGTAAACATAAAGGATGATTAAGGGGCATGTATAGCTGTGGTGTCGTCATCAGCTGGTGCGAGCTGATCGTACAACTGATTTTTGTGGATTTTTCTGAAGAACCGGTTTTGGGATCTTAAGTTGTATTATCTTGGAGCTAAGGGAATGGAATGTTGAATGAGGGAGGACGATCAAGGATCCAGTTACTGATGTGTGATTGATAGGATGAAATTATTGATTAATTGCGTGATAGAAAATTAGATTTTTTAAAGGAAACCGAAGCTTTTGTGAGCATCAACCATCTCATTTCAAAAGTTAACATTTACTTTAAAATGTGATTTAAATCAAATCCAAAATCAAAATCGAAATGCGAAATATTAAAAGTTTAGCTTTAGCCCATAAGCTATAAACGTTTGTCAAAAAATCACAAAAAAGCACAACCAAAATCAAACACAAACAAAGCAAATAGAAGTAAAGTAAACTTAAAGTAATAGAACCTCATACGACACGTATGCAAAATATACGAAAGTAAGAAAGATAATTACAATAATAAATGACGATTAAAGAAAAACTTAATGGAAGAAAAGCGAAATTAAAAACGCAAGCAGATTTGATTTGATTTTTTGAATAAATTTAATAGTTTAAATTCGCATTCCAACAATTACTATTAAAATTATTCATCAAAATCAAATCTGCTTTTAAATTTTGCTTTTTTGCTAATTTAAATGTTCACATTAAACTCTTACTATTCCATATTTACTTCACATTTTTTTAACGACACTTTAAGTTCTGTCAGCATATACATAAATATACGTTGGTTTTGTGGTAATAAAAAAAGTTATTTTTTACACATCTTTCCATTGCGTTATAACAAAGTTATTATAAGTTACAATCTGTGAAACTTGGGTTTTCTTCAACGCGCGCTCATGGTTACTAAATTGCATGCTTCTGCATGGAATGTAGAGATTTAATAATCGATTTCAGATTATCATAACTTGCGATGTTTCGATACGTTTCACATCCGTTGACATCGACGATACTTTACAACTCAGTAAAACAGCGACACGGCCAGGAATGTTGCACAATTTCATTGCAAAATTTATAGATTAATCATCGAAATAATATTGCAAATTAAATTTAATTAGACGGATAAGTGCGTCGTCTCATCTTACCATTTTCACAAGAAATATTCGAACACTATCTCAGTTATTTGAAATTCAACACTGACTCGTCTCATGCATACGCGTTACATAACTAGTTCTATTTTTAAATATATATTGTAATTGATTATAACTTATAATAATTATAATTATATTTGTATGTGAATGAAAATGAAATTCGACGAAAAGATAAACAATCTATTACAATCGTAGATAATAAAATAAATTTCATAAGATGGGGTTTAAAGATGCGTAACCATATAATATAAAAAAACTGGCCGAGCATAATCCCGTAAAATGCGGCGGTGATTGAAAAAATAGGGTGAATCGACCCCTGTATGAAAGAATGATGGGTTCGCCCAACTGAAGCGGTTTCATAGATTAGTATATATGCTATTAAAATGGTGTACACTTTGCTATGAGATTACTGTACGTTCGTTGACTTCAAGGGGGTTATTTTGATCCCTTAAAAAATTATACCCAATTTGTTTTATTATGTTTTATAAGCGTAAGTATAAATACGTGTTCCTATCAACACAAAATTGCATATGCTAATAATTTTGGTCGTAGAGTCTAGTTTATTTAAATTATATGAGTTTTTAGTTAATGTTTTTCTTTGATACGCACTCATGGTTAATTCGCTAAAATTAGTTCTATAGCAAGTTTCAAATTGTTATTTTATAGTTATCAGAAATTAGATTGAGTAATAATATTAACTGCATATTGTTATTAAATTAATATCAAATTGCGCGATCTCTGTATTTAAAATGTGAAGTATTCTCAAGCGCACGTTTGTAAATATGTTTGTTTAAATAAATTATTTTCGCGCACAATTATAAAAAAAGTATATCAAAAAAATTATTAATGTTGCTTGTTTTCTAATCAAACATATCAATTTTATATATTCAACGATTGTTGATTTGATACGTAACCTCCGCCATCCATTCGACGTGAAAAAGTAATATTCGCTCAGATGTATAAAATCAATATATCCAATCACATATATGTTAAGAGCTTTCAAAACAAAATATTCGAACACCATTCCAAACAACTTGCTACTGTTTGTCTAAATAATGTAACGTAACCTTAATGTTTTTATAATTCATATTATATCATAACAAAATAAAAATATATATAATTAATCTTATTAATCGTAATTAGATTTTGAAGACGAAAAAATTGCATATTTGTAATATTTGTAATATTATTATTATTAATTATCGTCATCGTTTCAGAAATCGAATATAAATTTCAATTTCAAATTTTTTGGGGTAATTTTTGAATTTAAAACTAACATTTTATATGAAGTGGATCAAAATCAAGAATCAAGGAGACTTTTCATTTTTGTTTAATTTCTTGCTTATCAATTAATTCCTCTTGCTCCCTCCATGTTCTTCCGAGCTCCTTCCTTTTATCTCCTGGCTTCTCAGGCCTCCTTTACTTTTGCCAGAAGCTCCACTCCTTCTCCATTCTCGTCTAGACACTTTTTCCATTCCCTTCCTTTCCTTTTCTCTTCCTCACCCCATTCTACCCCCGCACACTCCTCCAACCAATGCCTCCATACATCCACCCCATTCGCGCAGAACACACACCTTCTATACGTCTCATCCATCCAGTATTTATTTCCTTTTTCTTTACTCCCGCATCTAAACCGTGCAATAATATAATTCTTTCTTCTCTGCCTCCATATACACATATACACATAAATCCTTGTATCTTTCATTGTATTGTGCATTCCTCATTTTTCCTTCTCTTTCCTGCAAGTCCATCTTTCCATCATTTCCCTCTCCACTCCTTCTCCCTCCTCTATCCTCCTTTGTACTTCCCCCGCCGATAACACTGCCTTCTCATATAACCTCAATCTGTTTTCTTCCGATTTTGATAATCCTGTTCTCTTTAATATCATTTTCCCTATTATCTGCTCTCCCCATAGATACGGACAGCCCTGCCTTAGTCCTCTTATTGTCTTGCACATATCTGTTGTCCCTGATGCCGTCCTTACTTGGCTCCATGTCTCTTTATATATTTTCTGTATTTTATTTCTAATTCTCCCCGTTATTCCCAACGTGCCCATCATCTTCATCAATCTTCTCCTATTTATTCCGTCGAACGCTGCTTTTAAATCCACGCACATGGCGTATAATTTTCCTCTTTTTCTTGTTTTCTCCCTTTCCGCTAAATAATTTAGTATGTATAAGTTATCCCTCGTACCCCTTCCGCTTCGAAATCCCGCCTGCACCTCTGACAGTATCCCCAGCCTCTCCACTTCTTCTTCTAACCTCCCTGCTATCATTCCTGCATATATTTTGTATTTTTTATCCCTTTTTTTCCAAATTGACACTATTATGCCCATTTTCCAACCTACTGGAAACTCTCTCCTTCCCATCAAATATTGTTTAGCCCTACCAACAATTTTTTTCATACCTCCTCCGGTGCCGATTTGCAGCCGTCACTGTCTATGCCCCTGCGCCTTCCCTTCTTTAATTTGTCCCTCACCCTTTGCATTTCATCCCAACTGAATTATTCTCCTCCCTCTTCCCCTCCCTTTCCCCTTTCTGCTCTTGTCTGCTTTACTTCCACCACCTCCATATCATCTTCCCTGCCCCCTAGCATATCCATAAAGTGCCATTTCCATTCTCCCATTTCTATTGTCCCTCCCCCTTTTCTTCTCGTCCTTTCTGTCTCTTCAGGTACCATAGTTCTGCCTCCCCCTTCAACCCTCTCACTTCTTCAATATCCCTTGCCCGTTGTTCTCTTTTCTTCTTCTCCCATAGTTATTTCTGCCTCTTCTTATCCTCCATAATTCCCTCCCAACTCTTTTTCCCTTCTCTCGCCTCCTTCAGTTTCGTTCTCAGCTCCCTCTTTCCTCTTCTACATTCGTCATCAAACCATTGTGACTCCCCCTCCTCGTTCACAAGGCCTAATTTGATGAAAATTTGCATGTCTTCGAACTCGTGGCATTTTAGAGGTCCTAACACACCAAGCAAGAAGAAACTTGTAACAAATACGACAAATTTGTTAGGGGTTTCTTCTTGCTTGGTGTAACTGTTAGGACCTTTAGAATGCCACGAGTTCGAAGACGTGCAAATTTCCATCAAATTACGCCTTTTGAACGAGGACGAATTGTCAACGAAACTATGGTCAAACTAAAGGCACAGGCAACTATTGCTAACGAGATAATTTCCGTCAGAAGTGACAGATTGGCTTCAAAACTTAACCATTTGATTTTCTACATGCACTAGATATTTTCACTAAGTTTCATCATTCTACGTTCAGTGGTTTGGGGTGGTGTATTTTATTTGAAAGGCAGTGTATATAAAAAAAATAAATTAAAATTGAAAATGATCTATTTATTCCATTCATAAATCGATTCTGTGACTATATACGACCTTCACCTATTAAACTTTTAGTAAAAACTAACACATGACATAACGATGGACGACGAGAATTGCCGGCTGATGTATTAATAGAATCCATTACTTCGGTGCGCATATGAATGAAATCAATCCCGACGATTCCTGGAAAATCAAACTCACATACACGCTTAAAAACCAGCAACGAACATAATTATGAATGAAATCAGCACCACGTTGTTTTTACTCGACATCGAATACATGCGTTGACAGTTCTCAGAAATCGAGCGTCCGAGGCGAGTCAGCGTTTCCCAAACGATCTCGACTCCATGATTTATTTAATAAATTTATTATTGCGACTGCACGCGTTTTGAAAATCGAATTTCAACGTCATAAGTCATAGTGTTATACGTGATAATTGTAAAAAAAATTATAAAGTTTATTAATCGATAAACGGAAAAAGATTTGAGAAGCGCTGCGTTACGTAGGTGCGAATGTCGATTGTAATATATGAAATAATTGGTTTCCAGGAATCCCAACGACCTTTAGCGTAAATGTAGTAAATATATCGTAAGGAATCACCAATGAAATGTGAACTTAAAATGTATGAAAAAATGCTTTGGTGTTTGTTTTTTATTAGTTTGTTGAGGTTATATTTGTTATTGGTTTATTAGAGTTAGGAAGCGGCTGAACTAGCAAATTTTTGTAAAAAAAGGAAAATTAAATTAAATGATAATAGAAAACGAAAAAAAGCACCAAGTGGAGGCAACTAAAAAATATAAATAAAAAAACTATTTATATTTTATAGTTAATCGTGTAAAAATACCGGAAATATAATACTAACGAAACCGAAATGTAAAATAATTAAATTGAATTAATCATCAAGAATCACATTTTTTACGCAAAAACTTTGGAAAATTGGAAAAATTGAAATTGAAACAAACGAATGCAAGTGAAACCAAACTAAAATAATTTAAGTAAGCAGATTAATTGAAACAAAAATGAAAATAAATTTAATAACCCGAATCGCATAAAGATGAGCTGAAAGATTAATTGTAAAGCAATAAAAAAATGCAGACGAAATATAACAAATATATCGGTAATCAAGTGAAATGTAAACAAATTAACCAAATCAAAATCCAATTTTGTTACACTATCTTATATTAAAAATTAATTTCATCGAATGTATTAACGATGACAGCTGTTTCGTTCTCTATGGGCTCATGAGACCGCCACACATACATTCGCTTAAGTTGCATCAAGTCACGCAAACATGAGTGACAATGAGCTTGTGTGTGAATATTACTAGATGGCGGTAATATTCGCGTGAATACATACAAACTTTTACTGCTACATAATTGCATACCAACAAAATTGGTACTACATATTGAAGTCTAGATGCGATAATATTCATACACAAACTCATTATCAATAATTTTTGAATGACTTGATGCAACTTCATTGAATGTATATGTGGTGGTCTGATGAGCACATAGAGGGCGAAATAGCTGTCATTTTTGTTTTATTTTCGATACCAATTAATTCTATTTATGTGTTGTTGGTTTGTATTTACATTTGACAGTTTGTGATATTTTTCTTATATTTTCTCTCCGCCACTTAATTTTTTTATTTTTTAATTATTTTTCCCTTTTTATGCAAAATGGTTATATCGGCTTGGGAACTTACATTGAAATTGTAGTCAAACTCAACGAAAACAATATTTAAATTAAAATAATTGACGCAAGAAAAAAAAATCAATGAAATCGCTTAGATGCGAAAAGTTTAATCACGAAGCAACAAAAAATAGATTACATTTTTCTTCGGGACGTAGGAATAGATTTAATTTTTAAAATTTATTTTGAAAGGATTTGTAGTTATGAGTTAGAATAAATTGTAGTAAAAACCAACGAAAACAAATGAATTTAAATTAAAATATCTGAAGTAAGTTGTTTCAATAAAAATCAATCAAATCACGTAGATACCAAAAGTTTAATCGCAAAGCAACAAAAAACGGATCATAGACAACGTGTCATTTTTCTTCAGGACATATGAATAGGTAATTCAGTTATTTTATTTAAATTGGATTGGTAGTTGAGTCATGTTGAAAAACTTCAAATAAAAATTGAAGTAAAAACCAAGGAATACAAACGACTTTAAATTTAAATAATTGAAGTAAGTTGTTTGAAAAAATCAATCAAATCACATAGATACCAAAAGTTTAATCGCGAAGCAAGAAAAAAACAGATTATAGAAAACGTGTCATTTTTCAGGACGTATGAATAAGTAATTCTGTTATTTTATTGTTCAAATTTATTTTGAAAGGATTTGTAGTTATGAGTCATGTTGAAAAAGTTGGTAAAATGAATGAATATATGTAGTAGTATCTAGCATCTGATAAACATTTTCCTTTTCCCTTAAAGTATATGTCGAATAAAATCTCTGTTAAAATAGAGCCCGATGAATAGTAACGTGGTTCGAATATCGATATAATCAGTGCTGGAAAAACATGGTCTTCTTTCGCTTTATCCGACTATCATTCCAATCATCGTATCGTCCCGGCGTAATAGCGCGCAGACGACGGCAGCGGCATCATCAGCACTCCGCTGGAGGGGTGTGGGAAGTCGTAACAGGGGTATTCGGGAGGTCGGTCTCTAAACTGAAGATAGAGCTACTCTGCATATCATTAATCTTAATTAAAGTCGAATTTAGATATCTCGTATGAATGTCGGTGTCTATTCGAGGCGCATTTCATCAAAAGATACATTACCCGTTAGCTGAGCGGCCTAATTGTTAACATACTAGATTGCAATTAACAACACCTTATTTAAATGAATGTTGTTATCTTGAGTATAAATATTTTACGCCGTTTTGATTTCACCCGCTAATGACTCGGCTTGTTGATTGTTTCGTGAAAAATAGTTCCGAATTTATTACTAAAGCTTTTAAATTTAATGGATCGTTACTTTAATCGCGAATTTACATTTTAAATTTCGCTATAATTATACCCCCTTATCACCAACATTAACAACGAAATCTTTAATCATATTATAATTTAACACTTTATAAATAATTTATATAAATTAAAAACATTCTAAAATATAATTACACATAAATACACAGTTAATATTTATCTCCATTAATATAAACCACTAACAACCACATCTATATATCAACTAGACTGGATTTTTCTTTGACGTAAACCCTTGTTTATTTTTATATTGCTGTTATTAAATGATTTAATGGCTTAGGTCCAATTTTGTATTAATTAAACTGCAGTAATTGAAGAAACATCGCCACAAGCAACTTTGTTTGTTTATTCCCTTAATCTGTTATGTTATTACTTTCGGTAAAATATGTGGGGTGTGAATTTTCATAAAATCTAACTATAAATTTATTTATCTAGAAAATTAAGATCCGATTCTTAGTAACTTATAGCTCCATTTGTTATGGCAATATTTTCAACTCGACTGCTTTAGCAAAAACTAGCATTAAACTAACGGAATATTAATTTTTCAATTTTTACTTTCTTTTCATTTCGCACGCGCATAAGCTTGCAAGGACAGACGTCATTGCACCTACAGAATATTAATTACTAGTGATAATTCAACTGCAGTTATTTATACGACACAATTGTGAATATTTTTTTTAATGAAGGACTTGCATCCGCATATTTAATCAGCTGCAGTTTTTACTTGATCTTCTATGAAATAAACTTATTTACCTAGCTATGAATTATATTTCTCGATAATTAATTTTACTTGTAGAAAAATTATTAAATATAATCGTAGCCAGGGTCGTGCGTAAGAAATTTGCATGTGGTATGACTTTAAGGTCACTGACGTATCCCCCATAATATTAAAAGTAATCATTTACTAAAAACGGAAGTCGAACGTTGAACATCAACCTTGAAGACTGAAGTCAGTTTTAGTTTACCTGAAGGCGGTGGCAGATCGTAAGTTACCGAAACGTCGAAATGTTATTTCTTTATAATATTTTTTAAATGCATAGGAGAAGGATCATTAAACAGTATTTTTATTAACATCTTCGTCTACAAATTACAAAGAAAAGCTGTTGATGTTAATTTTGCGATAAATGCAGCGAACTATAAATGAAAAGTATTACATATACTACGAGACTTTTCTCGTGTTTCATTTATCGGAAGCATACACACCATACCACCACCAAAGTAGATATTGATAGTTAATGTAAGTCGTAAAAATATCTTATTGTATCATAAATAAGACTGATATTAAATTGAAACAAACTTACCCTTACCACACAGCATTTTATTATTACATTTCGACAACTAAGTTATCATCTTCAGTACAGCTGAGTACACTGCCGAAGATGACAAATTAGTTGTCGAAATTTACTATTAAGACTGATAAATAAATAAATAAATAATCTTTCAATAATTTGTTTTGTTAGAAATGTCACTTCACCTTAAACCGAAAAAATAGTAACGTGTGTAATCGACGCTAAATAGTTAATTATGGAGAATAGTCGCCGTGGGACCCCTTTGAGGTGCGTTGAGTTGAGTTGGGTTGAGTTGAGTTGAGTTGGTTTGGTTCGAGTTGGGTTGGATTGGAATGAGTTGAGTTGAGTTGGTTTGGTTCGAGTTGGGTTGGATTGGATTGAGTTGGGATGAGTTGGGTTGGATTGGATTGGGTTGGGATCAGTTGGATTGGGTTGGGTTGGACTGGGTTGAGTTGGACTGGGCTAGGTATGGTGGGGGGACATATAACACATGAAGAGTATGTCGCTTTCATTCAAAAAGAACAGATGGATGAACGTCAGTTAAATGATACATTATAGGAGGAAAGCATCAAAAATAGGAGACAGGAGTGAAGAAATTAACGTCGGGTTCTAATGAATCAAACTTCGGTTTCTAATCAATTAAAATGTTGTACATTTTGCCATTTAATCATTCTATAAACTTCGTCGTGATGAGGGAATTGAATTAAGTCTGTATGGGAAACTGAATCTGAATAAGTAAACTTAGTTTCCAATTAGACAAATTAACTTCGAGATCGAAACAAAAGCAAACGGGGTTTAAGTGGACAAATTTAGTTACTGATCATTGAACATAATTTCTTCTAAATGAGTAAAATAAGTTGAGAGATATTGAGTCATAGTTTCCAATAAGTTCATTTTAGATTCGAGATCACAACAAAAAACACGAAGTAAATAGAGTTTAGTGGGCAAATTTGGAAATTGACTAGAATAAAATTCTTACAAATTGAGTTTCGGTGAGCAAACTGCATGGTAATTAATGATAATACAAGAAAAATCGCCCAGATTGATTAACAACGCGTGAGAAATTACGAATAAGTTAAATTAGTTCCTAAACTTTATCTAAACTTTAGTTTCTATATAAAAAGTAAAGTGAGTTTACAAATAAAATTAATCATTTCGACACTTAATAATCTGAATAATTTTATTCCTTACTCGGGAAAGTTCCTGGGTTTCAAAGTCTACAAAAATTAAGCGCAACCCAATCCAGTGCAACTTAACTCAACATAACCCAATCCAAGTTTACAAATAAAATTTAAAATTAATCATTTCGACACTGTTTGAACAATTTTATTCTTGACTCGGGAAAGTTCCTGGGTTACAAAGTCTACAAAAATTAATCGCCTCGCAACCCAGCTCAACTCAACTCAACCCAACCCAACCCAACTCAACCCAAACCAAGCGCGTAAAATTAGTAACTGATCCTTCAAGAAAATTTCATCTGGATGAGTAAATATAGTCCAGGTATTCAATGTATACATTTCAAAGTTGGAGGAGTAGGGCAAGCTAGGGGGAAGGGGGAGGCTAGGAAAGGAAAGAATATGGCCAATGGCATTTGCTAATGACGTGGTCATACTGGCGAATGAGGAGAGAGAGCTAAAGGAGATCATAAGAAGGCTAGGAGGTTTTCCGGAGAGGGTAGATTTAGAGCTAAACACGAGAAAGACAAAAGTTATGGTGTTCGGGAAATGTAGAGGAACAATAAGGGAGGTGAAGGTGAAATGGAAAGGAGAAGATATTGAAGAGGTGAAGGAATTGCTGTACTAAAGTTACGTGATGAGGGGCAACAACATAAGGAAAAGCATATGAGGCATTTGTGCAAAAAGACGATGAACGCGGATGAGGGATAGTGGGGGAGCCTATGGGAAAATATGGAATTTGAGGGGACAATGAGTATATGGGATATTTGCGTGAGAGGCAAGCATAATGTCATATTGGGCAGAAATATGGGAGCTAAGGAGGAAAAAATGTTAGAAAAGGCATATATAGGATAGTTAAAAAGGTATATATAAAAATTGACGCCGGATTATGTTGTGCGACATAAGTTAGAGACGAGCGAAGATAGTGGTGAAAATGCTTATGACGACACAAAGGCACATAGCAATTAAAAGCAACGTTATAAAGAGAAGAAAATAGCCATTACTATTACAAATATTAAAATAAAAATTAAAAAGTATGAATGATAAAATTATGTAGTAAATATAGAAAATTGTAAAACATATAAAAAGTTTAATATATCCAAGTATAGTCGCATTTGTCCTTGCCGAGATTATAAAAGGGAGGTCTTATAACACCCGAGAGTCAGTGTAAATTTATCAGCTCTATAGTGCACGCCACTCTGATCAGTTTTCATTCTGACTGTTGGCACAAATGTGCTGGTCGGCTGCTTGTTGTTGACTCGGGCTGCATGCTTCCAAGCGGGTACATGCCCATCAAAAAAACTTCGTTTCTATATGAAGTCCTGCGTTAAAAAAAACCTTTTTCGCAGTGGGAATCAAGAAATCGTTTCTTTTCGAAATGTGGTAAAAATTGCCAGCTAACCAGTGCATCAATTTGGAAAAGAATTAGTAGATGAGGGATGAAGACATGGTTGTCATTTGCGTGCTAAAAATTGATGACGTCATTATCGAACGTATTTGCATGTGACGTTTGAGATCTGTGTATTTTTTTATTAACTACAAACGTATCCTAATATAATTTGCAAATTCTGCTAAAATGTCCTGATGTGTTATAGATAGGAAAAAAATGGTGAAGGAAGGAAAATAGGGAAAAGATTTAGAGCTGATGATTTTTCGTATGTTAAGTAGAAAAAGGGGTTATAATAAATGAAGTGTATGGAACGATTAATGTATAAAGTTATTATGGGGAATAATGGTCCAGGTATGTGTGTTATTTCGCAAGTATCGGTCCGAAGTCCGGGGTCCGGAGGGCGTCCGGGACTCGGTGAGCGTAGACTGACGAGGCGAGCAGGCAGAGGGGCTCAAACCTTGTTTTCACCGCTAACATGTTTATGCTAGTAAAATACCTCCTTACAGATTGAGTCCCATGTATACTCCGATAATACGAGTCCGGAGGGGGTAGGGCGGTCTCGTAGCCAATGGCAGGCGGTTCCGTGCCATAGTGCCCTCGCCAATCACGGATGTAGTCACCGAGCCCCGATCCTCCTTCGGACCAATGAAAAAAGCATTAATCTATTTTAAAAATAGAACAGCGTGCAGTCACGCAGCGATCCGTGATACGCACAGTACCACTCAATGTCCCCGGCTATAGGGGCCAGCGTAATGAGCTCAAACAGAAGCACATATTTTAACATGCACTTGAGTTCATAGAGAACGTCATCCCCCACCGTGTAACTTGGCACCTAGTCGTTGAACCGCCCACTACCTCACTGTCCACGTCGTAACCGGTCCCTTCATTCAAACTAAGACCGTCGACGGTATTCCACGCGGTTAGTGAGTGTGATGTGCGGTACCGACCACGTGTTGTGATATCCGGCAGAACAAACGACGCGGCTTGATCGCGTCTTTAACCGACACGACGGCGTCTCCCGCAGCCATGACGCAACACAGCGACGCGTCCAGCGACCGCTCCGAAGTATCCGTTACGCCACCTCCACCCGTTTCAAAAATGTTAGAGTTTGCCAGTCAGCAGAATCTCAGTTTTCTTAATTTGGAGCACAGGAATATGTTAGCCGCGCCTTTGGCCGCATTGCATTCAATGACCGAAATGAAAGTACAACATCAAACGCACATGAATAACGAGCATCTGCACCACCAACAGGAAAAGAATGACGCCGATGTCCTGCTGGAGCGTACAAGCTTACACGTAGAACGTTCCGGCTTGACGTCGCGTAGTCCTCTCGGTGCGACATCAAATAGCAACAGCTCTCAAGGAGCCAACCCACACGGCATCGACCACATACTCTCGAGGCCGTCACAAATTACCACCGGGCCTTTACATTTTCCGCACAGTTTGGGATTCTCGCAAAATTCTCTTGGGATGGCGACCAACAGTTCGCAAGGAACGTCTAATTCGGGCTTACGCGGTTTTAACATCGCGGCTGCCGCATTCTTTCATCATCACGCCGCGAATTCGGTTAATAAACCTCCGATGGAACTTGGACGAGGGGCCAGTGGGTTATATTGGCCCGGATTTCAAGGACTCGTTTCCAATCCAATCGCGTGGAGAGACAGACTTAATTCAAGTGAGTACCATCTTCCATATATCACACACATCCTTTCATTCTTTACAATTCTATTCAACGTCAGCTTTCAGAGGAATCTATATTTAAATTAATTCACAAATATAAGAATCGAAAAATATGCGCTCTTTGTCTATTAATGTCAACCAGATTTGTTGTTAATTAGTACTACACTATCATTTGTTATCTATTTAAAATTGGTTTAATATTTCATAAAACGTTTAATTCTGACTACTTAATTCAATTTTTCCTTCATTGGTCGGTGAAAGATGGCGTTCGAGGGTAAATATTGGTTTCAAGATTTTATAGATATTTTTGATTTATTTTAAATTCAATATTCGCTATATAACTATTTTTTTTCACAACATAAATACTATAAACAAATCCGAATATTTTTTATATCACCTCCTTATTAATTTAATTATAAAATCATTTTATTAAATAGAAACCATATCGAACGATGTTAGTTATTCAACTTGATCACTCGAAAAATAATTATTATATAATCCTCAGCATAATCACATTGATAACAACGTGAACGTTGTGATAATTTGACCTGTGGTTACTAAAAACTTCTAGTCATCATATTATAAATAAAGATTAATTAATCGAAACCTGATGCAAATTACATGTATTTGTTACCTTTACAGAAACATAGATCGTATTGCAAATTTCTGATAGTTACTAAAAATCCGACGGAAAATTTTGCAACCGCTGCCGCGATTTTTCAAATTTGCGACGGTAATTGGAAAAAATAAATTGTAGTCCACGAATTTTAATTTATTTTTAAAAAAGTATAATAAATAATAATAACAAATAGTAGAAATTATTATTTTTATATTTCTTGAAATTAATAATTGTTAAAACAGATTTAAAGCAAACGCAGTTAAAAATTTCCCGTCGTTTAATTTCACGGATAAACGCGTAAACAAAATTTGTCGACGCAAAATCAAAATAATTTGAATCGTAACACAAAGGATCATGTGGCCAGAAAGAAACAAATGACAATTAAATTTAAAGCGAATAAACGAAAGAACAAAAATAAAATAAAAAGTCATGGCAATGAAAAGAAAAAAAAAATCATACTTGGATTTAATTTTTCTTTGTTTGTGATTTTTATCCACATTTTTAAGTAAGTTGTTTCCTATTTTATATTGCAACAAATTTTTCTTTGGTTACGAGTCAGTTGCGTGATGATTTTATTTTATTTATTATATATTTTTATTTATTTATTTTATTCTTTCTTTTTCTTTTTTTTTTATTGTAATTTTCGATAAAATTGCAATCCGATCGAAATTTCCAGTGTTACGTATGGTTTTTGAAATAAAATTTGAATTTGGTTCCTTTTGTTTAAAATTATGCAGCAAATTTGATTTTTTTTCTTATTTATTTTCCTTGAAACACATTTTTAATTTGCTTAGCACTTTGTGCTTTTATTTTATATTGGAGCAATTATTTTGTTTGGTTACGAATCAGTTTTGTACAATGATTTGCTTTTTATCATTGTTATCTCATTATTTTTCTTTCTTTTTTATTTTTCTTTTCATTGTTAATATTTGAAAAAAATTGATCCAAGTTATTTAAATACATCGACGTAATCAATTTCAAGTAAAATCAAATAATAATTTTCTTTTTTTTTCGTTTAACATTGCGGAGTAAATTTGATTTTGTTCCTTAGTTTTATTGTTGTTTTTGATTTGCTTGCTTGTTTTATTTTGTTTAATGTTGGAACAAACGATTTTTCTTTCGCCACTGCGAATTTGTACAATGATTTTCTTTTTATCATTGTTATCCCATTATTTTTCTTTCTTTTTTATTTTTCTTTTTATTGTTAATATTCGAAACAAATTGATCCAAATTTCCACAGTTACTTAAAGACGCCGACGTAATCATTTTCAAGTAAAATTATTATTTCGTTCTTTTCGCTTAACATTAAAAAGTAAATTAGGTTTTATTCCTTAGTTTTATTGTTCTTTTTAATTTGCTTGGTTATTTTATTTTGTTTAATATTGGAAAAATGGATTTTATTTCGTCACTAAGCATTTGTACAATGATTTTCTTTTTATTAACTCGTTATTTTTCTTTTTTTAATTTTCTTTTCATTGTTAATATACGAAACAAATTGGTTAAAATTTCCACATTTATTTAAATACGTGGTCGTAATTATTTTCAAGTAAAATTATTATTTGAATGTTGTCGTTTAAAATTACGAATAATTTTTTCTTTCGTCACGAAGCATTTGCACAATAATTTGCTTTATATATCGTTGTTTCTCTAATTTTTAATTTGACTTAATGTTCAAAACAATAGCAATTTAATTGAAAAGTTAAAATACGTATTTTTTCAAATAAAATCATTTGAAATAAAATCACAAAGACAAGTTTTTTTAAATAGATATTAAATTGAAAAAAATCATAAAATTTCTCGTCTTCATTTAAGTAAAAATACGAACTTTCAACATAAAAAATGTTCGACTACGTTGAATATCAATAGTTTATCTATATTTTAGAACACCATTTTTCATATCTCTGTAAAGTTATTTATTATTGTATTTTTGAACAGAAAACTTTACAAACTGATTTATCATTTACTTAACAATTTTGTTCCCAATATTTCAAAGTTGTATACAGTTTGTTCGAAACTTTCCGGCGCACTAAAAACTAAAATTTAATAAAATCATATCTCGACGTTTTTGCGAGTTGTAAACTGGAAAAAATAGTTCGGGAAAACAGCCGATCGATTATTTATTAAAGCGACGATTGATATGAGCAATAAAAATAAAAATAATATAATACTCAGCAAATGCGATGATATTGCAGTAATATTAACAATGGATTTTGTTCATTAATCTATAGCAGATGTTCCATTATGAATGTATCGTTAGAGGTTATGTTTAATTCTACCGAATGGTGTTAATGATTTCCCCAAATGGTAAGCTATACGAGCTATGTTGAAAAAAAACTTAAAATAGCTTTGTAATGCCCTTTAAATAAAAATACAAAGACACAAGGAAATATTGGCACAACGATTGCTTTCCTTCGACTAGCCAACCGTATCATTGAGGTACAATTACTTGTGTAAACAAGTCGCCTTCCTTTGTTCCGATATGTTTACCTACGTAAGTAACAAATTCATTCACTGAACACACCGAATACCAATCTTGAAGAATAAACAGAAAATCAATATTCCGTGTTCCATAAATATGTTAATATATATATTAATAATAATGTCGATAATAAATATCTGATAAGTCGAATACATTATTGATGTTGGTAAAAACAAACTGTGCTCAACCATTGGATCAGTAGCTACGATAATACACATATTTCGATACAACGCGTCAAAATAAAATTAAAATCATTTAAACCGGTACTGAAGGGTTGAAAAAAGCACTGGGATGGGAAAACAAAATAGGCGGGGCTGTGGTAAATGGGTCCCCAGCGCAGGTAGAAAATTAAAAAATCAATCACTATAAATCCATCGTCGCAAAATTAAAACAGGAAACAAGTTTTAAACAATACTTTAGTGTTTAGATTAAACATAAATATATTTATTAAATTTTAGTAAATAGTTCCATTATATTTTTTTGGAAAGTAAACTATTAATAGTTAATATTTAATCTTTGCTCTGTGGAATTTATGCAAAAATATTTTTTCGATCGTTTCAAATGAACTCGATTCTACTGTAGTCAGATTCGATTCGGATTATTTTCTTCCCATTGGAAATTGCACAAGGTTGATTGGAAGGTATTGCATTAATTTTTGGAACCTATTTCAAAATACGAAGTTGAATTAAAATCGATGTAAACGACGTTGAAAGCGTTCCACAAATTGTATCGACGCCAAGGAGATGCTTTTCCTTGAGTAAAAATTTCCTGTCCAATCGAATGATCTTAACTACTTATCAATAATTATTGAAACGTACGAAAAGAATTGTTTCGTTTTGATTCGTATAGGTCCCACGTTGGGCGCCAAATTTTCATGTTAATTGACTGAACTTAATGAAAATAAACGTGGTTTCAATTATTCGAGGTTGATATCGCACATATTGTCGACCCTTTGCTATGTGATTCCATTAGTACTTTAATGGTTCAATTTTTGTTGAATTTATTCATTGATAAAGAGCCTCTGCCAAAATGCAAAGTTAAGTCAAAGTCACATGCGAGCCACTAAATTCCCACAATTATGTTTGTCGTAACGACATCAAGAAGGCGCGCGCGCTTTTTACAACAACGATCATAGACTGTGAACGGTTGTGAATCCGCAACGTCGATTTAAATTAAGGGAGTGGTATGGAGGAGGTTGCGTGTGTTGGTGACATCTTTATTTCGATAGCGATCTTATATATTCTGTAGCGTTAAAGTCAAAGCTTATCCATTGCTTTACTACCAATCATTGGATCGTATTAAAAGAACTCGTTTTCGTGTTGGACTCGTATAGGCCCCACGGTTGGCGCCAAATTTGCTCGTTCAAATTTTGTGACATATTTCTGTAATAAATTCATAAATTTCAATAAATTTATTACAAAAATATGTAAAACGGCAAATGTTTTAATCCGCAAGGCACACTTTTCAATTGTTTATGAAGAAAGGTGATATTTGCATCAACAAAAATCCACTCGTAAAACCCGTATTAAATAATTCGCTGACCCATTATTTCATCGAAAGAGAAAATTTCGTTTAAGAAAGTTTCGGTGGAGTATAAGTAGTCAAAATGTGTAAGAATCTAGTTTTATATTCAAATTGTGTAAGGGTATCAATATTTGATTGTCCTGGGGCATGTGGAGTTTTAAGGCGTTAGAAAAAATCACAATGGTTTAAAAATGATGCGAGATAAAGGATTGAAAAAGAAGCGAAAACGAAAATTTAGAAAATTATTAATGTTTTTGTATATGCGTAAGAACTGTAGCAAAGTAAAAATGTTTTTGCAATTTATGAGAGTATAAAGGCACAGCGGGAAAATAACATCGTTGTAATTAAAAAAATACATACATTATAATAAAAGGTAATAAAGCAACTGAAAGTCAGTGTCATTTTATCTATTCTATAGTGCACATCACGCTAATAAGAAATTTAATAATAACGCTACTAGGCAGCGGTGTTTTGAAGGATCTGACTCTGAGTTTAATAAATAACAAAAGAATTTCTAATTCAAATTTCAATTCAATAATTTCACCACAGTACCCTGAGGTTATTATATTTGAGAAGTATTGAGCCATTTAATAAACAAACAAAAACGGTGAGTTAAGCAAAGAAAAAGCTTGTATTATATTTTTAATATCTCATCTTTTGCCCATCCTTTTTTTCTCTGTTCATAAATATTTTATCCCTGTGCTATCTCGACGCCTGTTTCCTTTTGCTTAGTTATTATCGTTTGCAGACATATACAGCTTCCTAACAACACCACTCAAGTGTTTGTTCTCTGGTTGATTTCCAGCTTCCTTATATATATATATATATATATATATATATATATATTTCTAGTGGTGCCAGATTTTTCATTTATTCCATTCTTCCTGGTGGTATAGACACCTTCTGTGGCTGTTCAGCATATGTTTTCGAGATTTGCTGCATTCCCTTCACTAGAAGTGCAAGTTGGGTCAAATCAATGAGAAGTTTTTTCTTCAACAGTGACACTCAATGTGGAACGGTTTATAAAATCATAATCGCGATAACGATATTAATTATTGTCTGGCGTCGAAATCAACTCAGTTATATATTGCTGCCCTTCCACTCAGCCATTGAGACGTATTATTCTTCAGAAGAAGTGATTATCGTTTTGAACTTATCCAGGTCCCACGTTGCGCGCCAAAATCCCTTCCCTACTGAGGTTACAATTATCTGGTGTGTCTTGGATCGCATAACAAACACAGATTGTAGATGTTTGTTTTGTTATATTTAATCGCATTATTGGTGAATTTTATATAAAAAAAACTTTAGTTGTTTCATTAGAACAATTAATATGTGTAATAAACTTTATTGGAATTCTTGGATTAAATGTTGCGATTCGTACGACGGAAACTACTTCAAAAATATAGATTTGCGTTAAACTTTGTACAATTGCGATCCCCTAACGACGTCGAAGTGAGTTTTTCAATGAATCCTAACGGTTTAAGAAATCGCAATTCGATAACGACGATCTTAATTACTGTGTAGCGTCAAAACCAACACAGCTATCCATTGCTGTGATTCCAGCTGACTGCAATTAAGACGTACCGTTCGTTATGAGAACTGGTTCCCGTTTCGCATAGGCCCCACGTTGGACGCCAAATTTATCAGTGAAACGGATACGTACGGAGATTGCGAGTAATAAATCAATAAAAATAAAAATAGTTATCATTATGGCACTATTCACACTAGTGCCCGTTGGTACCAAGATATTCGAATAGTATATGAAATCGCAACGTCAATAACGATTTTAATTATTTTTATTTATTTAATTATTAAATATTACTTCCATTGCTTTGCTAGCAGGTGATACGTTTGGTTTACAAGGAAAACTGATTTTCGGTGTGAACTTGCACAGGCCCCACGTTGGCCGCCAAATTTTCCCGTCGAAAATTTGATTTATTTAATAAATGTTTTAAATTATCTACTAGTAAATGGCTGGTGTGTACCGAGTAAAACATAAATTAATTTACTTGTTTTGTCGAAAACATCGCACGTTTTCGGATTCGTTCGGCATCGAGCGAACGCATTTTCTTCAAGGATTGCAAACCTGTAATTTGATATATGATATTGTCGTTGTAACTAACGATCAACTAGTTTCAAACACATTTGTATGAGTAGATGCGTGAATTCAGCAAATACGTAATAGTCGTCGACGAATCTAGTTGAACTAACTTTGTGATATATTCCATTGTAAAAGAACACTAAATAACCGAATAAGTCGCACACCAATGTTTCGAAGATAAGTCTCTATATTCTAATTTTTACGTCCCATAAAATACGCGTAGTTTTAAATTTCCTCGGGATAGGAACGTTAGCTGTTTCAAGAGATATATTTAAAGTTTGCGACTTTTTCATCACCCCGTCTTAGAGTGTAAGAGGATTCGGGTATATCAATTGTAATAAGAACGTTTTACGTGATTTGAAGACGGAAAGCTGACGTGAGTAATCAGTTGTGAAACACAGATGTTATTAACGTGATTTGAGTAAAGATAACATAGATAACATCCGAACCACGGCGATGATTTATCGGCATGCACCCAGCAATCATGATAATCGTGAAATAATGAAAATATATATTAAAAATATGAAACAATAAGTATACCATACCACATTTTAACAAATAAACTTTAACACGTGGTCTGGAATGGTCGGTAATTGTTGATAATTTATTTTTGTTATTCAAATAGGGTTTATATTGTGAGTATTTTTTTTTTTCAGTGTTGACCATTAAACAGTTTATTGCGTTCGGGTCAAATTTATCTCCAGGTAGTTTCCTCAGATTTTATTGTCGTAGGTTCTTTGGAATACGTTACGGCAATGTGTACGAATTATCGTAGCATCTGGCAACGTAATAATATAATCTTTTTTATAGTTCATTTTATTCGTAGGGAATTATTTTCGTTTCTGTTATAATGTTCTATATGTTTTTTTTTTGTGGATAAAATTGTTTGTTTGTGCATTATCAAGGATGCATGTTTATGCATATTTTGGAAGTTAAAAACATTATTTATTCGAAAATGCGTTGTTGTTAGACGCGATCAGATCACGGTAATTAATGTCGGGGTTTGTTTGATTTGTCAAGTTAATAACGCTACTGCCAGATGGCGCCAAACAAATAACATATACGTCACCGGCCATTACGTATCCTATGCTGTGAAACGATCGTTTGTAGCAGTTTCGCTCTGAACTATATTCTAACTGTCCGCAATCACCTATACTTGTATATCGTGATATATGATGTAATAATGCTGCAAACATATGTGCCTCTACGCGATAACGAAATTAGTATTGATATCTAGTAATCAACTCTTGTTAGACCTTACTAATAAAGAAACACATATGCCACATTTTGACACCACTAACGAATTGTTATTAACAATACAACATCTGTGGCAAATATCTAACTACTTCCTAAAAAAAATTATCTTTTAATAGCCAAACTATATAATTCATCATATTTATTATTCTTTATACTCAAAAACTTCGATTAAATAACATATAGACCAATTCAAATATATGCAGCAACGACGACATTTCGATTTCTTGCACTCTGTACACATCTAACCAAAATTTTGCCCTAGGCGTTTGTAATATGGTTGACCAAACATTCTATATAAACAATCGGCGGTTTGCCTCAGGCTTTGTGTTGTTTGAATCACAATTTGCTCGACTAAATATCTTAACTAAACCACACGTATTTACTTTGGATTTGAACAATAAACATTTATTTGAGTTAATTGTTTCGATGAAATATAAATTGTGTAACATTGAAAAATGCGATGAGGGGGGTACTGCGGCATAGTTACATTTTTCGAAATAATTAAAATAAATAATTAAAAAGTAAACCCGGATAAAATTATTAAAAATAAATAAAGGAGAGAGAGAGAAATAAAAATTAATTAATTAGAATAAAAATCTATATCAAAAAGAAAACTGCAACATTGTGAAATAAAATGAATTGGAAATTAAACGGCAAGAAACGTACAAAGATTGATTTAAAATTTTCATAACTACAGTACTTATATTCGTAGTCCAGAGTTTTTGGTATCAATTTAGAAAAATGACGTTTTAAGGAATAAGTATAATATAATGTATAATAACCCAACCTTACCCAACCTAACCCAACTTAACGTAATGGTGGCCCAACCTAACCCGACCTAACGTAATGTCGACCCAACCAACTATTTTCAATTATACCATCCACAAAATATTGAGCTGTTCCCGTGCAATTTCCATTCGCTGTACGAATTCGTCGACGTAAAAAAATGACCAGTTAAAACAATTCTCACTACAATTAAAATTCGAAAATTCGTTTAATGAAATAAATCAGTTAAACAATTAGAATAATGTATGATCACAAAAAATGTTCCCGTCACATCTTCGATAATCATCAACGAAGATACTAACTAATTAGCCCCCGACCAGCATGTTCATAAAATTATTTTTAAATATTTGTTGCAAAGCCTATATATACGATGTTTCAATTATCTGTCTTTCGACCATAATACTTTGATACAATTATTTGTCAACAATCAGTTCACGTAGGCGAAATTTGTAATCACATCTCAACCAATCAGAGTCGAGCATTTTAAACAGAATGATTTTAATTTTCGGTAATTAATTCCAATCCAATATAAAAAAAAACTCTCTAAAATCATACGTACTCAAGTAATAATGTAGTCATCGTTAATTAAATAATGTTTTTATGCTCAAATTAGTTAACTATTCCAAAATTTTAATTTTATAATTTATTAATAAATTAGAATTAGCCTTTAAAGTTGGTCAATAGCATTATATACTTAGGGATCTAGATCGTCATGGTACTAATCCTAAGGTCCAGGGGTCAATTTAATTCCAGAGAAAGTTAATAACGATTTGAAATGGATTACACCGCCTACTTGGATAAGGTGTTTAAATGCCACACCCGACTATAAATAACATTTCAGTTCGTTACGTTTTAGTCAGAACCAATTACGAAACACAGTTGTCCAGCCAATTTTGTTTCCACGCCATGTTTCTTGTTTTAGATTCGTATGAAGAAAGCTAGGATGTAAATACAAAGATTGAAACATTGAAAATATTAGGTTTATGCCATATGTTAGGTATCTATCATTTGAATTAAGATTGAAATAGTAAACCAAATTTGGTTTAATTAACTTTGATCTGGGCAATTAGGTAGTTTGAATTCTGAGGCGACATTCTGATTTTCATCAGCAGCTATGAAATGAAAGTGAACGTTCAATACAATATTTGACCATCGCCATTGATTATGTTTACCACCCAGTCCTTGTGCATTGCAAGTTATTAATTTCTAATCGAAAAAAAACGAACACGATATTGTGCTAAGGACAGTACTCTGTTGTACACCTGCTTGGTTTAAATGGTAATTAAATATTTTTCATTAATCTTTGTTTGAAATGTGTGATTTCAGGATCAGCTCATCATGCCATGGATTGGTATGTTTTTTTAGCTAGTGCATTTTGAGCTGTGTGCTTTATTTCCTTTGGTAAATTATCCCTTCTTCGGGGTCTTGGGAGTTTTCTTTTAAATGTCGTACTTTATTTCATATAATTGGGTTTTGTTCGAAGTTCTATGTCCATGTTTCTGGTATTAGACCATCGCCATTGGCTACGTTTCCTATGCAGTCTTTTTCCATTGCAAGTGATTAATTTCTGATTGAATTTTCAAGCGTTGTTGGAATATCCAAAGTGAGCATTAAACAATAGACTGGGCCCAGGACATACCTTGTGGTACACCTTCTTGGCTTAGACGTCATTTGGAATTTTTGGCGTTAAGTGTGATGAGCTAGTAATGTGTTCTTTTAGATAAAGGTTTTCGAGTAGAAAATCTGAAAATCTGAAAATCTAGTTAGGTTGGGTTGGGTTGGGTTAAGTTTGGTTTCGGTTGGGTTGGGTTGAGTTTGATTAGGTTGGGTTGGGTTCAGTTTGATTAGGTTGGGTTGGGTTGGGTAGAATTGGGTTGGGTTGAGTTTGTTTGGGTTGAGTTGGGTTGCGTTTGGACTGGGTTGGATTCGGTTTGGACTGAATTGGGTTCATACATTTTATATTAACAAAATTCTTGTTGAATCACCTGTCAATCTCATGTAATGCAATTTTAATCAGCCCTCCGATCGATGTGACTTGAATTATCAACATTAAAAAAAAATTATCACACGTAGCATAGGTTATTCAAAATGATAGGTTAATTGTGTTTGATTACTTGCTTTGGTTACGTTTGTTCATAAATTGTCATTTTTTGGTTGTGTACTGTTGGGTTGGGTTGAGTTTGATTAGGTTGGGTTGGGTTGGGTTAAGTTTGGTTTGGTTTGGGTTGGGTTGGGTTGAGTTTGATTGGGTTGGGTAGGACTGGGTTGGGTTGAGTTTGTTTTGGTTGAGTTGGGTTGCGTTTGGACTGGGTTGGATACGGTTTGGACTGAATTGGGTTCATACATTTTATATTAACAAAATTCTTATTGAATCACCTGTCAATCTCATGTGTAGCAATTTTAATCAGCCCTCCGATCGATGTGACTTGATTTATCAACATTAAAAAAAAATATCACACGTAGTATAGGTTACTCAAAATTATAGGTTAATTGTGTTTGATTGATTACTTTGGTTACGTTTGTTCATAAATTGTCATTTTTTGGTTGTGTACTGTTGGGCAATAAATTATTATTATTATTATTATTATTATCATCATAATGGGACATTTGACAATTTATGTTAATTTTTATTTCATTTATATCGAAGTTGGCTGGATTATTTGTTTAGAGATCTTTTCCCTTGCAATATCTTTTTTCCTTTCATCTTCTCTTCCGCTCTAAATATTTGGAATTCTTCCTCAGTTACCTTGATTTTTTCTGTGTTGTATTTTTGCAAACACATTTGTGTTATATTTCATTGCAACGTTTCTACTTCCCTAATACATCTCCACTCATATAAATGCTCAAATACCATATTTAACTAATTAAAACATACTGTATATAAAACTAATAAGAAATAAAAGTCTAAATATTATGTAATCAAGCGATGTACATGATAATAAAATAAAGTACGCACGTTAAATAATTATACGAAACAAATGAATATTCTACTTGAAGATAGAAGCAAACATAATTTCTATAATCTGAACATATGACGGCGCACGATAACATTTATTTGGTATGGAATATCTCTTTTATTGCCTTCATAGTAATATTTTTGATAACATTATAAACTGTATGTATACATATTAATTTTATGGCCTAATACCATTCTTTATTTGCTTTGCATATTTTAAACGATATGTCATATTTGAGTATTATAACAATAACAGATAAAAATACACGTATCAATATCCAGATTTATAGATTTTTCTCTGCGCAGTTTAATTGGTTTTTTTTCGCGCTAATTTATTGTTATAAATATCATTTTAATGTTTATTTATTATTATCGTATTAAATAACATTTAAATCATGGAATATTTTAAACCGTGCGTCCAATCTTTCAATTACATATGCATTAATACGGATTTAAATATACAAATATATACGAAATGGATAAATAGCATTTTGAATGTTTTGACTTATAATTATTTCCGATTTTTTTTTTGATTTTTGATAAGAAATAATTCGTTTAAATTCAATTTAAATCAAAAAATTGTAAACTTTATTATATTATTAATTAAGGTACAATGAATATATTTAATAAAGTGTACAAGTTGAACAGCACAGCGATGTAGTCTACATTGTCTTGAAAGTAATAAACAGCTTGGCAAGCAGGGGTATCAAGCCCGATATAGCCAAAATGATAGCGCCATGTAGGATATAGTATAATAACAACCAAGTTCGCTAATTGAAGACTATAGTAGTAAATTACTTGATCGTCGTTACCAAAGTTAACGGTCTGTCCGGCTACTATCCACTTCTTTTACGACTGTTCGCACCCGGTGATATTTTAGGGGTTTACTTTCAATAATACACACATACACACCCCTCAACGCGATGATTGTCTATTTCGTTTAATACATTTTATTACTTCATTGTTTCCGTTCCTTTATTAACCGCTGCTAATGCGGGCGTATTTTCGCTTAAATTTATTTCCGGCTCCTTCACTAACTTGCGTTCCCTTTGTCTTTGCGTTTAAATCAAGGAAAATAGAGACGTAAAGTCAAACGATTTCAAACGTTTTAGCACTTTTGATTTTACTTCTGCGTTTTATGGACATTCGAAGGAATAAAATGAATGGAATACAATTTCCGACCTTTTTTCTTTTATTGGTTAATCACAGGGAATTGTATTAGCGGGGAGTTTCACTGACGAATAGAATTTAACTGAATGGAAACGTTAAGAATTTTTTTCCAACATATATGAAAAAACTACGTTATATCTAACAAAATTAAATTATAACTTCAATCTTTAAAACAGTTGCGTTAATTTTAACTAAACTAAAGCGAAAGGAAGGCAAACAACACAACGATAGCGAAGGAGGAATAAATTTAAACAAAAATCATAAAATGAAAAAAAAACTTATATAGTAATAACAAATATATATATATTGAAATAAAAGAAAATAAACACAAAAAAAAATTATCAATAACAAAACTAAAATTAACCTAAATGAAAATTTATATATAAATACACAATTTTTTTCATACATCAAAATAAGTTTAATTAGCTTCTGGTAGGCCCGTAATGAGAATTATTCTAATCTTGTAAAGAAACGCAACCCAAACCAATCCAAGAATTTTCGTAGCCTAGCACAAGCTTTACTGAAAAATTTACAATTAATTTAATAAAAATTGCACGTAAAATTGTCAAATACCCATCGGAAAGTATTCGGGCACTTAACCGAGACTTCGATTAAAGCACACGATGGCGTATTATTAACACAAAGGGCTTTAAAACTCCTAACGTTCAACCCAGCTCTTCCAATTTAGATTAACTTGAGATAACGATCACTTTCCTAGGAAGGTATGTTTATCGTGGACACTTTGGTGCGTCATAATTATAAAATTATTAGTTATTTGAATAAAATGTCGTTATTTTACCACTTAAGCCCGTTTTTTTCTCAAAACTTATCATAGTTTTAATATTGGGTTAAGGTACTAGATCTCGTTGCAATTCCGTCGTAAACGTAACGTAAAATGGAGCTTTAATAGAAAATATATGTTTGCAAAGTAAAAATGGAAAAAATAAACTAGTGAAAGTAAATTCGTAAAAAAATAATTTCAGTTCCTGAAACGGACGAAACATATCTTACATTTTTTCCTTGACAATTGGTGATAATTTTAGAGCAAAATTTAGTACAACTTTGAATTGCATTTTTTTAAATATTAGTTACTGAGTCACTTTATGCGAATTGCTTAGTCGCGGTTACTTCATTTAATTTAAAAATAATAATATTTCAAGGATTTTAAGTTTTTGCGTATCCGATGAAAACAAGTTTTAGAATATTGGTGACGTTTTTGTAATTGCCATTGTGTCGACAAAGATCGTTATAAAAGTTGGATAGATTGATTAAATTTTGGTCCCGTGAAAACATTTCTCATGTGTCGATGATTATTTGAAGCTGCAATCATTGGGATTGCGAGTTCGGTTTCGAGCTAATTTTTGACAGATAGTTCGTTGTATCCAATCACGCCTTAAAAACACAACGACGTGGATATCAGCGATGAAATCATACATCAAAATATCAGTCGGGTGGGCTTTTCCTAATTCGTTTTAATTGTGAACGAAATTTTGTTTCGATTGTAAATCAGGTTTGCGTTTTTATTTTTGTTTTGTGATTTGCTCTGTTTGGTTTTATTTTTTGTAAATGTTTTTATTTAAGACACTAAAACTACACTACACTACACTACACTAAAACTGTATGATTTTTAAACTGCGAACCATAATATTTAGGATGACTTTGCATTTTCGATATATTTTCGTATTTTTTGCATTCTTGACGATTTTTGCATTTCGTATGGCATTTTTAATATATTTGATAAATATAGTCATTTTCAATTTTTTGGAAATGACCTTTATACTATGCTGTACTATCTTTTGGAAAAATTTTCGATATTAACACTTTTTATTTTGATTCAATTTTTATTATTTTTTTTTAATAATTTTGAATTGTTTCGACAATTTTCAACATTTTTAAAATTTTGATTTTTTTGCATTTGTTACAAAAATAAGTAATTTTATATTTTTTGTTTTCTTTGGCATATTTTGCATTTTCAACAATTTTTGATCGCGGCTGACCGCTGAAAAACTCTACACGACAAATTTAAATATTTTTTGCCTTTTTAATTTGTCATTTTTTGCATTTTCGATAATTGTTGATCGTGGCTGACTGCTGAAAATCCCTACACGACAAAATTAAATATTTTTTGATTTTTTATTTTGTAATTTTTTGCATTTTTGATACGCACATTGGCTTTTTAATAATTTTGGATTTTTTTTCCACATTCATCACAATTCCGTAATCGTATCATCGTATTGCAAAATATGCAATGCTTTGAAATGTGATTGACGTAAAATATTTTAAAGACATGGCGTGCAATCCTGCTCTTTCAAATCAGGTAAGGTTGGAATAATCATGACATTCCTATGTAGGTACACGTTGATTTAGAACATTGAGAACAATTAATATTTTTCCTGTAAATCGTACCTTAGTAGTTACCTTACTTTTTTAGGTCGTCACATTGAATTTTGCTTTTTGTTATTGTTATTTGGCTTATGGGAGATTTGAGTTAACCGCTTCAATTGGGTTGGGTTGGATTGGGTTCTATTTTCATTCACTTGCTATTATTTTCTTATTAATTTTATTATATTTTTATTTTTCACTGCTTAAAATTCTGATTCTAGTCGTATTATTTGTCTTTTTCGTTTGGTTGGTAGAGAATTTACGTTCGTAATAAATTGTTCTTTGTATTTCGACACTCAGTTTCATTTCGTTAACTTCATTTCCACTTATTTTGAATTTTGCTGCAACTTGGTATGTAGGAGGATTGAGCTAGATTGGTTTGGTTTGGGTTGGGTTGGGTTGTATTGAGTTGGGTCAGATTGCTATTATTTTCTTATTTCCTTTATTGTATTTCCATTTTTCACTACATATTTCAAATTCTGCTTCTAGTCCTGTTATTTGTCTTTTTGGTTTGGTAGGTAAAGGTTTTACGTTCAAATTTAGTTCTTTGTATTTCGACACTCAGTACTCAGTATCATTTTCTTTAATTCATTTCCACTCATTTTGAATTTTTTGCTGTGATTTGGTCTGTAGGAGTATTGGAGCTAGTTTGGTTTGGTTTGGGTTGGTTCGGGTTGGTTCGGTTTGGGTTGGGTTGTATTGAGTTGGGTTGGGTTGTATAGAGTTGGGTTAGATTGAGTTGGGTTGGGTTGTATAGAGTTGGGTTAGATTGAGTTGGGTTGGGTTGTATAGAGTTGGGTTAGATTGAGTTGGGTTGGATTCATTTGAGTTGATTTATGCTGAATCCAACGTCCTTATAACGAAACGTGTTTTACAAGAAATAATTTTTTGTTGGCGCAGAAGAAATGAAACATCTTGTAATCTCGTGGGCTCAAGAATTGCAACTGAAAATTGTAGAGAAGAAAACGCAATCGAAAATGAACGGAAAATAATAAACAAGAAAATCATAAACAAAATTGAACTAAACGAAAAAAACTGGTAAAATACGAATGATTGAAAATAAATGAGTAGAGTTTTTGCAAAAGTAAATAAACGATTCAACCTCTATTTTCTAATTATTAGTATTAACACCACATCAGTCAAGTAATTAATGACCACAAACACCACTCGTTGCTTTTTAATTCCCCATGACTCATTCTTAAAAATATTTTTTGCCCAGTTAATAGCAATACAATTTATTTACTTTATTTAATTTTTTTCAGTAACTAGATAACTTGAATTCAATTATTTTTCGTTTGATTCTTGATTAGATAACTTGCATTAAATTTTTTTCGTTTTTCGTTTGTTTAGGTTGGGATTCAAATGCAATCTTCAAAATTTCATCATTTGTTCACACATTTCCATTCGCATCGACCTGGATGAAACAAATCAATGTGGGTTCCACTTTTCGAAAATTTTGTTCATGTTCGATGTTTTCATGGAAAATTATTTCCATTGTGGTTCAAAAAAAGCAACACCTCGTCGTTTAAATGCTTGTACGAGGTGACCATGTGTTTACATTACAAGTTCCACGATTTAGAAAATTTATTTACGGTTCGGTTCAACCTCCTGAACGATGATGATGGGATGTCATACAAACGACTAGCGTTCTTCAAAGTTGATGTTTTTTCCTATCGAAAATTTGACAGCTGGTGGAACCAACTCGATCTTTTATAAACTGTTAAGTTTATGTACCAAACCCAGCCCAATTCGACTTTTTTAATCTGTTAAGTTTGTATCCCAACCCAACCCAACACAACTTAACTCGACCATTTATAATGTTTTAAGTTTATGTACCTACCCAATCCAACTTGACCTTTTATAATCTGTTAAGTTTATGCATCATCTGCAGTCAAAATACGAGGGGAGATCATTATTTAGCGTCCCTGAGATAGTCAATTTTACACATTAAAGTATTAATCATTTGTTGTTACGTTGGTTACGAGAATTTAAACTGGGGAGGTAAGTATGTGAACATGCAAAGGGTGCTGGATGACCAGTGATTGTCACTATCAAAGAAAATGTTAATGGTATGGTTTTACGTTATAATTTAGTTCTTTGTATTTCGACACTCAGTACTCAGTATCATTTTCTTTAATTCATTTCCACTCATTTTTAATTTTGATTTTTGCTGCGACTTGGTCTATAGGAGGATTGAGCTAGGTTGGTTTTATTTGGGTTGGTTCGGGTTGGTTTGTGTTGGGTTTGGTTGTATTGAGTTGGGTTATATCGTTGGGTTAGATTGTGTTGAGTTAGGTTAGATTGAGTTGGGTTAGATTGAGTTGGGTTGGATTGATTTGGGTTGGGTTGAATCCAACGTCCTTATATCGAAACGTGTGGTACAAGAGATAATTTTTCGTTTGAGAAATGTTGGCGCACGTGGGCTCAAGAATTGAAAATTTTAGAGAAGAAAACGCAATAGAAAATGAACGGGAAATAATAAACAAGCAAATCATAAACAAAATTGAACTAAATTCTGTTTAATCAAGACAATGTTGTTGTCCCCAAAGCCATGTTGCGATGAGATCTATGCTGAACGCAGAATTTCAATTATTTGAACATCCCGCATATGCACCAGCTCCTAGTGATTTCTTTTTATTTCCAAAATTAAAAGAATATTTTTGGGGACCAGATGACAGATGACGGCCGTTAACGACAAGAACCGAAAGAATTTTTTCCAGAGGAATCAAAAGTTTGAAACATCGTTGGACCAAATGCATCGACGTTCATTATGTAGAAAAATAAACGTTTGATATTTCTTCAAATTGTTTCTTTCTATGTTAGGAACCGTAAATACTGATCACCCCCCGTATGTTAGTTAAAACAATGAAAAGGTAACTGTGACATAAAAATACTGGATTCGATTTATATGAGTCGTATGTTAACGTAAAAGATTTGGTTTAATTTCTAATTGGGTCAACTTGTAATAAACAAAGCGTGTAAACCATAAAAATGTAATGTAATTGTGAATGATGATGAAGTTGGTGATAAAAGGGGACAAGTAATGTAAAAGATATGTGATTTGGAGATGGGCGAATTTAACATGAAAAGAGTTGCAAATGTAAATGAGAGCGTCGAGAAGGGAGATTGTTATCAAGCCAATCCATCTTCGCTATCGTGCGAAGTGTTGTGCGTGTCGTGTAATACAAGCATCTACATTGTAGCAGTATTTCTGCGGTCGCCGGAGGCGGTTACCTAGCAACGGGGTTAGGGCGCGAGCGGGCGCAGCCGCCACCGCGATCGAGCAAGCTGTTTTAAGCAAGACACCCTGTTAGAATAATTATATCTCTAGATAACAGGATCAAGAGATTATCCACTTTAGTATGGCGCTATCTCTCTTATTTAAATGCTTACACTCACTTACAAGCGTTGTTATCTGCGAATTTCGACAAGCTTGATGCCGAGTTCAACGGAACGATATTTGGATATTTGGTTCATGCTAGTCATTCCGTTGTACCTATGAATAATTTCTAGATTACCTCCTCATGAAATATAACAATCCAATTACGTACTCCGGACCCGAGTAGTCATCGATCCGAGGATCATTTAAACAGACGTGTTCGTAGTTTTTGCATTGGTCGAAGATGTCGTTCCGAGCGTGGATATAGCACTGTAAGATGTTCTGGGTTATAGATACATTATTGAATTTGTTCCGAGCTTATATGTCCCGCGAGATCCATATAACGCTACATCCTGCATTGTCAGCATATATAGATTATTATATAGACATCTGGCCTGTTCACTGTGGAATCTTTGAGATATAAAAGTATCGACTGCTGTTCAACCATAATATAACCTGTTTTGCATCAGTTTCTTTCAACGGTAACATATTTTTATCACTCATATTTCATTCTTTATTGTTTCCGTTTCATAAATAATACACATTTTAACTCAAGCAGCTCCTATTTCAATACAAATGTGCTTTCGTACATTTTTATATAAAATTTACATTATTTAATATTGGTTTTCTGCACCAACTGCACCAACTATATTTTTTACATTAAAAATATTTAATAAAACGTAATAATAATAAACTGGATTTTATAAAATACTTAAGAAAATTAATTCATTTTATATTTGTTTTTCATTTCTTTCGTTATATTTTTATGTATCATTTTTTATTCGTTTTCTTGTTTTACGAGGGGAGATCAGTATTTACTGTCCCTAACAGAAGGAAACAAATTGAAGAAATATCAAACGTTTATTTACTACATAATCCCTCTGAACTTCGAAGCATTTGATCCAACGATGCTCCAAACCTTTGACTCCTCTGGAAAAAATTCTCTTCGTTGCTCTTCTTCGTTTACGGCCGTCGTCACTTCATTATAATCGTAATATCTGGTCCCCCGAAGATATTCTTTTAATTTTGGAAATAAAAAGAAATCACTCGGGGACAGATCTGGTGAATATACGGGATGTTCAAACTATTCAAATCCTGCGTTCAGAATAGGGCTAATGGCAACATGACTTTTGTGGGTACTGTTGTCTTGATGAAACAGAATTCCTTTGCTCAATTTTCCCTGTATTTTTTACTTGGCATAGTCGCTTAATCTTGAATTAAGTTGGTATAGTAGGAGCCTGTTATTGTATGTCCACGTTCTAAAAAATCATCAACAAAATTTCGTCTGCGTTCCAAAAAATTGTGGCCATAACACAACATTTGCGGGGTGGAGGAGAACCTCGCCGATGCGAGTCCATACTTTCTTGCTTCGGCTCTGGATCGAAGTGGTGAACCCACTTTTCATCAACAGTGACGAATCGATAAAGATCTGCATCCGGATCTGCTTTAAACTTTGCCAAACTGGTTTCAGAATGCGACACTCTAGAACGTTTCTGATCAGGTGTCAACATTCGTGGGACCCAACGTACAGACAACTTTTTAGCCCCAAAATATTTTCTAGTACCATAAGAAAAATTCGTAATTTCAGTTATCCGGCTAATGGTCAGTCGTCTATCTGTCATTACCATATCGTGTATATGATTAACATTTTCTTGGGTAGTCACAGTCACTGATCCTCCAGCACCCTTCGCATGTTCAGATATATGTCTTCGCAGTTTAAATTATTGAGACATATTTTTCACCATTTGGTAGGAAACAGCACCCTCACCTAATACACCTACCATGTCTTCATGAATTTTTTTTTGGCGACAACCCTTTCTTTTGCAAGTATTTTATTACTGCACGAACGTCTGATTTTTCCATTTTTATAATTTCTCCAAACTTGTCTACTTAAATTCTAAATTATTTGAACAGGTAACAAGTGACAAAACTATAATTGAACCAACGTAACAGCAAATGATCAATATTTTAATGTGTCAAATAGATTCAACGTCACTCAACGCCTACTATGCCAGCGACGCTAAATAATGATCTCCCCTCGTACCTTTGTTTTGATTTCGATTGGTTGACTTAATCAGTCTTCCATTCGTATTAATTTACGTTACTAATATTCAAAACTAAGCAAACAAAATTAAAATTAAATATAAAACGTTTCGTCAATTCTTGATCTGATCTAAATTAAAACTAGTTTACTCTTTTTTGCATTGTTTTCGCTAAATGTTGTTTTCCTTTAACTTCTTTTGCTGTAAATTATTTAATTATTGCAAACTACATTTTTTATCAATTTCTGTAAAGAGTTCATTGAATTTGGAATATTAAGGAATATGGACGCTTTGATAATTTAATTTGTTATTTGAATCTTTTTTGTTATTATTTGTTTGTTATTTGAATTGACAGATGACAGCAATTTCGCTCTGTCTCTGACTTTGCTCATCAGACCACCACACATACATCTTCTGAAGCTGGTGAGTGACAAAGAGTTAATGTGTGAGTATTAGCGCCATCTAGACATCTATACCACCCCACTCATGTTGCTATGTAATTTCAATGACGTTTAAAGGCATTCGCTGAAATTTATTTTCAACAACGCGGTCGGCAACTTACCGACTTAGTCGATCGATAAAGACCACTGCAGCTACATAGCAGCAAGAGTGTGTGGTATTGACGTTTATATGGCACTCACAAATAAACTCTTTGTTTTATTTAAATTTTTTCTTATTTTCTTAGACATGAGAAAACAATGTATTTCCTATATAACGTAAGTAATCGAAATATTATTTAGATTTTTAAGATTTTCTAAAAAGTTCAAGGTTGATATAAAGACGAAATATGCGATTAATTTTTTATTCTTAAATTAATTCAAAATAATTAGCGTTTAAAAAATAATACTGCGTAAGATAATTATTTGTACTGTTTTATCGAAATCAATAAACGAGATTATTTTTTTTTTGAAACGTGTACAACGATTAATTGCATGTGTAAGAGGGAGAGGATTCCGAACACACAACCTTATCACATGTGCCTTATGGGTGAGATGAAGAAATTCGTCTAAGGTACAGATTCTCTAAATTGAACATTCAACTCACATTCGTGCTCCCTGGATGTTTTCCCTTGGTTAGTAGAAAACTTGTGGTTTATTCAACGCAAATACTTGAGGCATCAGACCAGAATATTTATTATCGCGAAAAGCTTCCCGGCGAAAAATAAATTTATTTTAAACTTATCGATATTTAATGCGAATCTGATAACGGATCGAACTGTAATTCAATTTGTTTAAAATTTAATTATTTATTAAATTAAAATAAGCAAATTAACAAAGATGAGACAATAACAGGTACTTTTTATCAAAAACATTTTCGTACGAATTGCATTAAAATGATTTATGAACGATGAAAACAAAAATAATTTAATAAACTCATATATTCCAGTTTTATTTCTATTGCGTTTATAAAGATACCGAAAAAAGACAATGAAAGCATTTGTGCGAAATCCTCGCTGAGCATAATATGATGTTGGTGAATATATTTTTCCCTCAACATAGGAATGATAAAACATTTTGTGTCATCGAGGATTCTCCGTAATCCAAACAATAAAAAACCAATTGCTGCGTTAAAATGGGTTCTACATTCCCCATGAACATTTCCCCAAATGATAATCAGGATTCACTTTAATATTCTCAATAAATACATCGAGGGGACAGATTTATTAAAATTGATTGTAATATATTTTTGTTTTATGATTTTCTTTATTTATAAATATTACAATTAAGACAAGTTTTAATTTCTTAAATCATATTCGTTAATTATCAACGGTGTTTTTGATTTGATATCTAAATTAGTTTATGTGGTGTATTGTTCGGGTGGTAATTATCATCCCCAATTTACGATTTTACGAACATGACAGACAAGAAATAACAGCGAAATAAAAGAACTAATGTGTTTATACAGAAACGAGAGGAAAACTGTTCTAAAAATTCAAATGAAAAAAAAACAATACAATAAAAGACATAAGAAAAATTAAATTATTAATTAAAATTAAAACGAGTTCAAGAAAATTAAATAAAATCAAATGAAAGAGTTTCAAAGAAAAAATTTAACGGAAAATTTATTAAGAGAGTAAAAGAAATGAAAATAAAAAAAAATAAATAAACTAATTTCCTGTGAAATTATCAAAATCCCCATGAACTACGATTACTTCACTGATTCTAATTTATCATTTGTTTAAAATATTCGTAATTTTTTAAACTCTCGACGTTTTAAATTAGATTAGAAATCCGATAATCGTGCGAAACGTCGACTCGATTAACTTGAAACAGCGTCAGCTTGAATTGGCTTCGAGTCGCAACGATTCAGGCAAATAATTAAATATTTATTTCGTCGTATCAAATTATTTTATTGAGTGTTTTTTACGTAAATGTAGTGGCATTTGTTGCAGTGAATCAAGGAGGTTTGGGAGGAGTCGGACCTGACAAAGACGCGAAGAAGAAGCACACGAGGCCAACATTTTCGGGGCAGCAAATTTTTGCTTTGGAGAAGACTTTCGAGCAAACCAAGTATTTGGCAGGTCCGGAACGAGCGAAGTTGGCCTACGCGCTAGGAATGACCGAATCACAAGTCAAGGTTAGTAATTATCAACACACAATATATATCTATGGTACTTATCTTGTATCATGAGCAGTCAGTCGTTGAATAAAACACTTTTAGCAATATTAAAGTTTATTGCGACACCTTTTTTGCAATAAGGTGTTTCGGAAACCCTTGTCAAGCAATAAACATTAATATGACAAATGACATTAATTAAATATTGTAGTGAATTAAATATTGGTCGAATACCCTAACTGGGTTCTTTATTAGGTTTTCCCTAGTTCTTGCAGTAAATACTGGGGTATATAGAAAGTCGGCCTTGTTACCGCGATAGGTTTAATTTAATGTCATTTGTCATATTACTGTTTATTGCTTGACAAGGGTTTCCAAAACACCTTATTGCTCATGATACAAGATAAGTACCATTTTAAGTGATTTACAGTCGAGAATTTGTACAATAATTGTATATATATATATATATATATATATGTTATACTTTGTCTTTAGGTTCCATTTGGAATTTAATTAAGCTGTGATTATTTCATGTATCCCTCATGTATTTATTTTATTTATTATTATCTGTAGATATACAACGATGGATTGCTTCTGGTATAAGTTACCCAAGGGTTGGAGATGCTCAAAGTATCATAACAGAGTTGAATGGAATTTTTAACTTACTTTCCCATTCCTGTTAATATGTGGACTATTTGCGTTAAACTACTTTTAAATATTAGTTCAAGGTTTGTTTCTTTGAGATTTCTTTTGTTTGAAAAAAATCATTCGTTTCTAGATGGTTTGGAATATCTGATCACCATTTTATCGTTACCTTTTCCGTTCCCAATCCACTTGGATGATGAAATGATTTGATCAGTTCTTTTCAGGATTTACTCGTTGATTATTGGGTTCATTTAATGCCTTGAGTCGTTCCACTTGTGGTGAAGATGATCTGATTGAAATTTTACCCCAATTCATGTTAACACTTTGTTTAGTAAGTTCTGTTTCATTGGTCGAGTGTGGGGCAACTAACTTCCATTGTCGAGAAATTCAATTTAATTCTTCTAGATACGATTGTTTAAATAAAATAACTTACATGTGGGTGGGATTTGCCCAAATTATCCCCACAGAACAGAATAGATTTTCAACTTATTTTCCCATTCCTGTTAATATGAAGACTATTTGCATTAAAATATTTTTTATAAATTAGTTAAGATCATTCGCTTGAAATCATTCGTTCTAGATGCGATTATTGGACGAGTTGGTTACCTTATCATCATTATCTTTTCTTTTCCCAGTTCACTTGGATGATGAAACGATGTGATCGGATCTTTTCAGGATTTACTCCTAGCTTATTTGGTTCATTTAACTTGTGCCGTTTCACTTGGGATAAAGTTGAGCTGATTGAAATGTTACCTCAATTCACGTTGCCATTTTGTTGAGTAAGTTTTGTTTCATTGGTCGAGTTTTGGACAAGTAATTTGCATTGTCGGGTAATTTATTGTAATTCTTCAAGATTCAATTGTCTCTTGAAAATGACTTAAAATAACAGAATGAATTTTTAACTTATTTTCCCATTCCTGTTAATAAGTGGACAATTCGCGTTAAAATATTTTTTTATAAATTAGTTAAAGATCTATATCTTCCTCGAATAACATTTATGTTTAATCTCCAGAATTGATTTTATTGCCCAATGGGCAAATGTGGGGAGTTTAAAATTTACATAGTTCATTATTTTCGTTGAACGATTGGGGAATGTATGTGACGAATGAACAAAAGCATGAAAATCGATATAAAGTTCCTGTTTATTTTGATATTAATAAAAAAAATGGTCGTTAGAATGCACTAAAATATATCCATCACTCAATCCAATTTAAATTTAAATATTTTGAACGCCCTATTATGCACGCTTCAATTTGATAATAAAAGATGTGACAGCTTGCTTGATACGCGTTATATTAATATTAAATCTGTAGTGCGCACTTAGCCTTAAGTTCATAGGCGAGCGGCTTTGCTTTTTTTTATTGTAAAGTAAAAGTAAGTTAGGATTAATTAATCAAGAAATTAATTATAGTAACAGCATTGAGTGAAGTGACGAAAACAAAATAATCTGATTTCGTTGTTTGACTTGAGGGGAGCGCGGTAAAAGTTCATAACCAAGTTTTTGCAATCTGCTCCGCCCGTTACTTAACTAGCTTTTCCGCTCCACTATGTGTCGGACCTTAAACTGGCGAGAGAAACCAATTTATGATATGTTAATTTTTCAATTACGAAAATAATAGAAATTGTTCAAATTTAAGCTATCGGCGTGCGGGTCCGTCAGTCGAGCTAACGGGGTGATTAGAACGTGTACCACAATATATCGGTTCGTTTCGAAATTAATCCGATTAACTTTAAGTACATTGTGGGGTTAAAAATAGGCCGGATTGAAATCCCCTGTGAGTAATTCGGTGGCAACGCGTGTGGACCGGTATGTTCGGAATTAATGAAAACACTGAGCGGTATCCGAAAGTCTGCTTGCTTCTGACGACCGCTTTCGACAAGCGTAAATGCCCCCTTTTGTTACTCTCTAAATTTGCATTTTTATTGAATCTCTAGCCTGCGAGATTTGAATATAAGCCTGGATGTTGACAAAAAATAATACGCTTAATATCGCGGTTCAAAAACGGGAAACGTGCATCACGAATCTGATTAAATTTGAGAAATCTCTTTACCAGAATCACATCACCTACAAAATAACAAATAACCCCAAAAAATAGACACATAACCTGAAACAATTTCGCAGTCAAATGCGTAAACCTATAAAAAGAGCCTTTGAGAGTTTTAAATAACCTCATAAATCGTGTGTGGGCCCCAACAATGATTATAACCAGTGGCGTAGTGGAGTTATGCTCCCATTTGATGAAGAAATCTTCCATAAAAAGTTGTAGCACGTTTTTCAACCTCATTCAACTCAGTAACTCTCATACATTCTTATAATCTTTGAAATTTCCTCCAACAATTTCTAGCAACTCTTTATGCTTGTTCGATTAATTTTTATTTCCCAATTTGTCTTAAAATATAATCATAGCTGCCTCACATAAAAAAATAAAACCTCTACCTCATATCTACATCATGTTACGAAACAACGACTGCTTCATTGCGATGTAGTCCATTAAACATAAATATTACAGCACATATTACAACGCATACTAAATATGTTTATCGACGACCTTGAAAAGTCAAAGGGTCTTAGATTTCTTTAAAAAAATTAAACTGGATCATTTCCCTTGCTAAAACATTTGGAACGGAAATATCTACCAATTCCATTGAACGCGAAGCGTACAAAAATCAAAATCAAAAGGAACTATATAACGTTATTATTATTAGCTATTAGCAGAATACGTAATTAATATATAATACGTAATCACATTTGTTTAATCATTAGTATAAAAGACTTAAATTAAACGATTAAAGTTAAACTCGGATCACAGACGTAGCTATTTAGTAAACAAATGTGTAATTGAAAATATACCGAGTGATAACCACCAAACCTGGCCATAGTATGCATGTTTCAACAAAATATATGAGTTGCCTTGACATATTTTCGTTTAAAGTCATGTTGACAGCTTATGGAAAGTTTATGAAATTGCGTTATAACTCGTGCTATAAGTTGTCTTATAAACATGATCTATTCAATAGAAGAAGGGGTGTTCATGGCTCAATGCTTTTACTCTGGCAATAATCTAAGAAGAGTAAGAGATTTATTTTCTGTAAAATTCAATCATCGACCTATACCGTCGAAGTCTACAATAAATAATTGCATTAGAAAATTTAAGGAAACTGGTAGTATTACAACAAAGTCCAGAGGAGGCAATAAAAGATACTTCGATAATAGTTTAGAAGAAATGGTTTTGGGAATGATAGCCGCGGATCCTATGAGTAGCACAAGAACTATTGCGGAAAATGCAACGTAACCTCCACAGCGGTATGGAAAATTTTACATAAACATAATTATCATCCGTACAAACTTCAATGCCATCAGGAAATCTTTGATGTTGATCTAGAAAGTAGAATTACTTTTTGCGAAGAAATGCAGGAAAGAGCAAACCAATACAGAAATTTTCTGAATTCTATTTGTTTCACCGATGAATGTACATTCCCATTAAATAATGAGGCAAACACCCAGAACACTCGATATTGGTCTCAAGAGAATCCGTGAATAAATTTAGCTACACGAACTCAATACCCCCAGAAAATTAATATGTGGGCTGGTATTTATAATAATAAAGTAATTGGGGCGTTTGAGATAGTAGGACATTTAAATTCGCAAACATATTTAGACCTATTGATAAATGAGGTAGGTCCTGCACTTGAAGAAGTTGCACATGAAGATCAGGAGGTTTGGTACCAGCACGACGGCTGTCCTGCGCATTTTGGTGTGAATGTGAGAGCCCACTTAAACGACACCTTTCCAAATTGCTGGATTGGTCGTGGTGGTACAATAAATTGGGCAGCCAGATCTCCTAATCTTGCATTATGTGACTTCTTTTTGTGGCCATATCATAAAAACAAAATTTATAGACAACGACATCCAAATATTAATTCTCTGAGGGAGGCCATCATTGTGGAATGCAGACATATAACTGAAAGACAACTCGCGAATGTGACAACTGGTTTTTATCATCGGTTGGGATATTGCTTAAACCAGAATGGAGGATTATTCGAACATTTATTGTAAATACCTAACTAGTATTGTGTTTATTTTTGATGTAGTTTGTTTTCGTTTATTTTGTTAATAAAAATGTTTATAATAACTTGACCATTTCACTAACGATAATTAAATGCATGTGCCGTTTAGTAGGAATTTATAAAGTGGGCGACATAAATTCAAGGCAACTCATATATTTTGTTGAAACATGCATACTATGGCCAGGTTTGGTGGTTATCACTGGGTATATGATTTACGATGTGTAATCAAAACAAAACAAAACGAACAATTAACGTGGCAGGTATGGACTATAAATTCATTATTAAATAAAACGCGGCCACAAATCAATTTGACAAAATGAACGGAAGTTACAAACGTCTGACCAAATATGACCAATGAAACGTCAAACGTGTCCACACACGTTTGACGTTTCATTTGCTCCCCAGTAAAGTACTTGACGGCGATAGTGAATCACAATTTGCAATAACGACAAATCTTGAACTGACTGATGTATATGATTTATGACGCTTCATTAGAAAAATCAAAACGAACAATTATTATTCTCCTATGGCTCTTATCACGCTAAGTCACTAAGTCGAACTACTACCCCAACTTCTAATTTTATCTATAGGTCTTCAGCTTATAGGAGGATATGAATATCTTTGATAGCTTTTTGCGCATCCGTGGTTCTTTGTGGTTTATTTGCTTCGTTAATCTTTCTAATTCCTCATTTTCCTCTCGTTGCTATGTTCCAGTTACAATTGGGGTTTTCAAAATGTTCCATACGTTCTTAAGTTTTCTTTGTCAATACCTTGGATTTCTCTGGGGTTAGTAGTTGGTTCGTTTGCATTTTTGAGAAAAAAATGTCTGCATCAATCATCATGTGGTGCAGATTATATTTTGTTCGTCGTAGACTTTACCTTTGGTTGTTATAGCATTTCATCCCCATTCCATTAGTCCCTCTTCTTCGATAATAAAAATCCGATGTCATCATTCCCTCAAGTTTATTTTATTTCATCTACTATGGGAGAGTTACATTTTGCTTATACTTCATAACGTCTTCAATCTTTAATTTTTCTCATCTTTAAGTTTTTCTCATAGTAATAAGCGAGGTATTTTGGAGATTTGCTGTATTTTTTAATGTTTTTCGGATAAACATATTCAAATATAAAATACATAAAACGATAGAATATGTGATGAGAACCAGCAAAATCTACATACCTGCAAAAATAGCACCGTAACGATGACAGGTAGAAAATATGTAAGAATGAGAGAAGTATTTGTGATGAGAACCAGCAAAATCAATTTTGTTGTTAGATATATGACTGAGGATCGTACTTTTCCGGTGTGCATTGAAGTTCGAAAAAGGACGGCTATGTGCGCTGGATTGCATGCATTTTCGTTGTCATCAACAAAATTTTTCGATCATAATTGGCCTTGGAATTAAATTGTCGGCAGAAATGGACGTCGAATTTATAAATTCATCTTCGTTTCAAGGTATAAAAATATACTCTTGCGAAAATTGCTTAAATTTTATTCAAAATTGAAAAGATGTTTTTTGCAAAATTTACCCAATGACATTGGGTTGGATTGGGTTGGGTATAGTGGACAAAAATCGCCAAGAATTCCCAATTACCAAAACCACGTAAATTTAAATTTTGAAACAATAAAATATTTTAAGAGTTGCATAAAGATTTTTAGAAAAAAAAAACGTTTCATGGTTCCTTTGACGATTTTTGCTACCCATTTGCGATTACCTTGTGGGCAATATAACAACAACGTTACCTATGACCATTACCACAAATGCCACTATTTTGGATTTATATTTGGCGTTGGGTGTGAATTTAGATTGGAAAGATGAAAGTGTGAGTCAAAATTATGATTGGTTACGTTGCGTTGGATTTATCGGAAAAACAATGAAATGCGACATAGAACTTATACAAATTAAAGATTGGGTTAGGTTGGATTGGGTTGGGTTGGGTTGGGTTGGGTTGGAATGAAAATTCTGGTGTAAACAAAATTAATTAAAATAAATAATTGGATTTGGTTAGGCTGGTCTGGGATATGAAAATAATTAGTACTTGTTGTTTTGGTTGTTCCTGGCCCATTCGTTAAACATAATCAATTTCAATTACATCAGTGTTATTCTTGACCTTTTCGATAGATTTTCTTCTTCTCCTTAAGGATGTTTCCCTATTATCTCACTCTCTTAATTACTCCGTTTCAATTTTTATACTTTTGAATCCAGATTTCAGAAATTTCTTGTTCAGTTTTAATATTTTTTTTTTGGAACTCATCCGGTTTTTGTAATTTAAACCTATCTTCGTCCCCTCTTAAATTTTTAACAATTCATTGCTAATTACCACCAACTGCCCAATTTCTCCGTTGGTGTATCTATTTTTGGTAAGAGATACCAATACTGGTGTATAGATCCCATACTAAGCTTCAGCGTGACTTGTTTAGTTGTTTGAGCTAATAATTTATACATTTTCCATAACTAACTATCAGAAATATTATTGAGTTTTATTCCCTTCGTTTGTCGAGCTCACTAGTCAACGTTTTCAAACTGAGCGAAGAACGATTCTTTTATAAACGTTGTACGATAAGATTCAGTTTGTAAAGAATATATATATAATATATTATAAAGAATTTATATATTAACACGATTTGGCCAAGTCAATATTTTACCGATAAAAACATGTTTCATATACGTGTAGGATTAAACGTAAAAGCCCCGTGAATAGAAAGTTTAATTTGCTACGTAAGCGGGTAAGCTAATTATGCGATTTTTAAATCGCTTAAAAATGTCAGTCTTGTATTATCAATAATAGGTCCACTTGTAATTTAAGATATAAATAAGCAATTTCCTAAAAATAAAAGTTTGTTTATTATCGAGTAGCTGAATAAAAAGTAATTGTCGTTTTTCTGCCGCAGTTACATAGTCGATACGATTAGAATTTTTATTCGCTCCATGGGCGAGTGAGCAAATTTTTGTTAATGATTTTTAAATCGTTTCTCAAAAAAAAGTTTATAAATTCTGTTGTGTATGAGTTATACACACACACAACCTACACGGATCATTACATTGCTTTACATTACATTGCATTACATTACAAATTACAATACAGCCACGTTTTCAAACGTTCATATCGTTGGATTAGGGTAACAGATATGAGCCCGCGGTATGATATTCAGAGGGCGCCACATAATTTTCATTACTTTTTAAATACATACAAATGGCCTGATAGATAACAGATTCTAGGCATCATATATGCATTGGTGTTTATTCGTAGCTAATAGTTATTAAAAGTCATTCTTTATTTTACTATACCTTTATTGAACTTAGTGGTATACGATCATAATGTGCCTACGATGCAATTTCTTACTATGCTTTTCGTTGCAAATATTTATATTTTAAATACTCGCGTTATAAAATCCAACGAATAACTTAGTTAAATTATCCGATAAGGCAACTTTTCTTTGAAATTTATAGACGAAGATTTGTCAATGAAACTATTGTTTTTAATAATGAAAGTAAAAATTACAATTAAAATTAAAAAATACAATATTCGCGATCTCCACAGCTTCGAAAATATGTCTAATTTTATTTCAAAATTTTGAAGTTAATATTGTTTCGAAATAATTTTGCAATACGTATAATAAATGAAATTATCTTTACGGGACTGATCAATAGTTTTGATTGATGCAAGTAGTCACACCCAATTAAATCCGCAAATCCCCAATTATAAGAACAGATCTACGGTGATGAATCTTTGAGTAAAAGACGGTTTCATTTTGAACTCATCAATCTCATTTTTAGGGCGCGGGTATCTTCTTTTTCAAAAGTGGCGGGCGGCCTTATCTGATCGACAAGTTCGATGACGAATGCTGGGGGATATATTTGTTATAAACAAGTGGCGCCCCCGCGTCCGCTGCCCGCAGCCCTAATTCAATTTGTCAGGAGATTATACGCTCGCAGCCTCACACTATACACCCCTCCGTAGCCCCAGCAAAGCGATACATCATAGCACTAGCGAATACAGAGTTCGAGACTGAACTCAATCCCTTACGAAACTAATGTATATTCAAATTTAATTAAATGTGTTACGAAGATAAAATTAATTTTTAATTTTCGCCGGGCGTAGCCAAATTGAAGATCTTAAATGTACATCGAGTTTTTACGGCGATGCTCATTAAACTGGTAGTGGTATGGAGTCGGTGGTATGGAGACGGCGCCACCACGTTATGGTTCACTCGAATCCTTAACTGCAGCAAGGGGAGAGTTTGCACCGGCAATGTTTTGTCCAGATTATTTTTTTGTCTTATTCTCAGAGGTCCCTTTAAGTTAATGAAGAAAAGCCGTGGGCTGCGGTTTAACGGTTCAAAGCAGCATCTTATTATTTATTTACGCACATCAAAGAGCGCAGTCGCTTCCCCCACGCTATCCGAGGACTGAAGGATTTAATTTACAAAAATGTGGAATGTTTTATGATAATAAAACTGCGCTCAGATTAAATAAAAATGTTAAATAAAAAGCTCTCTTGGGAATTAATAAGTTGGCAGAATCTCGACTGGCTTGGCAACTTTGTTCGCGAAGCACTATCAACTTCAATGTGAGAGTATATAGTCAACCGTTTTTCCGTAAACTACAAACGAGAAAATCCAACGATATAAATATATCTACACGCCAAATTCGCATTCTACAAGTGTTTATATGCATACACACACCCACGCACATACACGTCACATATGTTCAACCACATAATGGCCATTTAAACAATTTAATTTTCCCCGATATTCCCGTTTAATTTCAAACATATTTAATTTAACGAAAATGTTTAGTTCTAATAAGAGATAACATAAGAAAAATAGCCAGTTCAAAAGTACAATATTTCATTTTTCTTTTCAAAAATTAATTTACTTTATATAATTAAAACAGAAAACGCCTGTTTTTTTTTTTTCATTAAAAATTAAAATAAATGGGAACCCAAATAAATGAAATACACGCAACAAATAAAACAAATAAAAAAATATTAATTGAATACAATTAAACAAATAAAAATAAATACCGCGATTAAATCACAACAATTAACAAAAACTAATTTAAGGTTGGTGCATATTGTAAGACCGTTATAATAGAATATAAAATGGGAAGATTTAAAGGGGAATGGCATGACCACCATTGACTTGGGATACAATAATCAACTAAGTATTGAGGAAAATATGAGAATTGTATAATTAATCGACAGTGTGAACATTATGTGATATGTAGAAGTATAAAATTAATGAAGATGTCAATGACATGTATACTTAGCACATTGATAGAAGAGCCTATATAATGCGGAGTTGGTAGACATATAGATTTTAGATTTATTATCGGATGTCAAATAAGAAACGAAAGGCTATCCTAGTTATAAGGATATGGATCGAATAATAAGAAAAGCAATAATGAAGACCAGTAAATAGTTTGAAGGAGATGTAAACCAATCCTGGCTCTTGAAACTAAGGAACAAGAAAACTCGCTGGTTTTAACATGATATGGTTGGACAAGTCTTGAATGGAACAACCAAAACCAAAGTTGCCTTTAACTTTAATAAAGATCTGGAGTAATGCGCATGTTCAGTTTTCAAAGTATTGTGTAGACAAGTCTGAGCACGTAAAAGGTAACTTTTGCTTACCTAATGAAAAATGTGTTTAACTCAGTTTAAGATAATTCTGTATAAAGTATTCACCAATATAGATTTTTTCTACTGTAATCATTTGTTAAAGATCATTTGTTAAAGTTCCGAAGCTACCTTTTTAAGATAAATGATATAATATAATTTTTTATCAAATGTTATGCATGTCTTCAGTGGGATAAAAATTAGTGCCAAGAATGTGACACAGTTAGTACTTAGCGGTATTCATTTATACAATTATTGTTTAACTTAGGAGCAAGAGCCAAACAGTTACAGGCGTATGACCTGTTGTACCTCTTTAACAGCAGCTGTTAAAGATGTTCCTGGCAGAAAATTTGAAACTAACCATCAATCATGTATTGGTTCACATTACGGCAGGAAGATGCTTTTGAAGAATATGTAATTACAGCTTCCAAAATGTGCTATGGATTAGGAAACATGGGACTCAAAAATTAAAAAAACTCTTACTGGAAGAAATGAGATACTGGAGCTAAAGCATTTCAGAGCCAGGCATAAGATCTTATGTCTAAACAAACCGGAGGAAACACGTTTAAGTCGAGCTACTGCATTTAATCCTACAAACATTTTTCGTAATAACTTATGAGCAGTTATGAAGAAACAAAATTTTCTACAAATTTATATATACCGAGTGATAACCACCAAACCTGGCCATAGTATGCATGTTTCAACAAAATATATGAGTTGCCTTGACATATTTTCGTTTAATGTCATGTTGACAGCTTATTGAAAGTTTATGAAATTGTGTTATAACTCGTGCTATAAGTTGTGTTATAAACATGAATTATTCAATGAAGAAAGGGTGTTCATGGTTCAATCCTTTTACTCTGGCAATAGTTTAAGAAGAGTGAGAGATTTATTTTCTGTAAAATTCAATCACCGACCTATACCGTCGAAATTTACAATAAATAGTTTCATTAGAAAATTTAAGGAAACTGGTAGTGTTACAACAAAGTCCATAGGAGGCAATGAAAGATATTTCGATAATACTTTAGAAGAAATGGTTTTGGGAATGATAACCGCGGATCCTATGAGTAGCACAAGAACTATTGCGGAAAACTGCACAAATCTCCACAGCGGTATGGAAAATTTTACATAAACATAATTATCATTACCAAACTTCACTGCCATCAGGAAATCTTTGATGTTGACCTAGAAAGTAGAATTACTTTTTGCGAAGAAATGCAGGAAAGGGCAAACCAATACAGAAATTTTCTGAATTCTATTTGTTTCGCCGATGAATGTACATTCACATTAAATAATGAGGCAAACACCCAGAACACTCGATATTGGTCTCAAGAGAATCCGCGAATAAATTTAGCTACAAGAACTCAATACGTCAGAAAATTAATATTTGGGCTGGTATTTATAATAATAAAATAATTGAGCCGTTTGAAATAGTAGGAAATTTAAATTCGTAAACATATTTAGACCTTTTGATAAATGAGGTAGGTCCTGCACTTGAAGAAGTTGCACATGAAGATCAGGAAGTTTGGTACCATCACGACGGCTGTCCTGCGCATTTTGGTGTGAATGGGAGAGCCCACTTAAACGAAACCTTTCCAAATTGCTGGATTGGTCGTGGTGGTACAATAAATTGGGCAGTCAGATCTCCTGATCTTGCATTATGTGACTTCTTTTTGTGGCCCTATCTTAAAAACAAAATTTATAGACAACGACATCCAAATATTAATTCTCTGAGGGAGGCCATCATTGTGGAATGCAGACATATAACTGAAAGACAACTCGCGAATGTGACAACTGGTTTTTATCATCGGTTGGGATATTGCTTAAACCAGAATGGAGGATTATTCGAACATTTATTGTAAATACCTAACTAGTATTGTGTTTATTTTTGATGTAGTTTGTTTTCGTTTATTTTGTTAATAAAAATGTTTATAATAACTTGACCATTTTACTAATGATAATTAAATGTATGTGTTGTTTAGTAGGAATTGATAAAGTAGGCGACATAAATTCAAGGCAACTCATATATTTTGTTGAAACTTGCATACTATGGCCAGGTTTTGTGGTTATCACTCGGTATATATATATATATATATATATATATATATATATATATATATGGATTTCAGATTTCAGGGACTTCACAGATTCATATATTTTTAGATACTTTTCAGATTTCGTACATTTTCATTTCACAGACTTCATAGATAATTTCATTTACATTATAAATATCATATTCTACATTTCCTACTCTCGACTTAACATAAATTATACACATTTTGTAGATTGAATGTTTTACATAGATGTCATTTACTTCAAAATATTTTTCTTAGACTTCTTAGATTATATATGTTTGAAGGATGTTGTAGTTTATAAAGACTTCACATATTCATAGATTTGTTATTAAATATATCACAGACTCATTACTATTTATTCTTATCACGAGACTTAATTTGTAGTTCAAAGCAAACTAATTATTAGAAAAGATCATTAATTTATATAAATTTAAAATCTTATCAGGAATCAGAAATATTTAACTCTGCTACTATTGAAAATATTTTACTGATCCTCATAAATATTTACGAATAAAATAAATTTATTTTAAATAAAATTCAGAAAACTTTCATATTTAAGAGGCCGATCTATCTACCTATTATCAAAGCAATAAAACAAGGTTTGTTTTTAATAGTCCGCATTTAAATGAATTTCAAATATGCGCTCTGCATGTCATATTAAATATTCTTCATGGGCAATGAGAGTAAAAATAATCTTAACTAACAATCCGAAAAAAATACCAATACTCGCCAATTACGTTGAATTTAAGCCCTGGATAAATAACAGCACCCATGGCCGCTAAATATCTGCCATGCTTCAAGACCGAACATTTGCAACACACGCACTCGAAATTGGCATCGGAAGCCCATGGATGATCAAAATATGTATCGATAATCGAAATTTTGCCGTCGACTTCGTCTTATAACCTAACACTAATTATTGCAATGAAATTTTGATATTTTTGTAGTACATTGTATGTATGTGCCTTTATTGGGCTCGCCCGGTTCATGCAAACAGGTAAAAAATCACTCACGTTCCAGGGACGTCGTCCTCATTACGCATCAACATCCGTCGTCGAAGTCTCCAAAACCATCCAAAACGCTCCATGCACTAAATTCACTGCACGCGTTAATAATTACACGGAAAATGCCCGCGAAAAGTGCAATTTTTCACGAGAAACGCGACAAATTAACCGAACTGTCGAACGCGTCCATAAAACTGACCTCTGTTTTTTCGTCGTTACGTCAAATCGTCGATAAGTCGATCCTAATAATTATGCATCATGCATCGAGACGTTGCGAAAATAGGCGGGGGTAAAACAAAAACGAGATAAGCTAATGAGATCGCATGCAAAAAAACGATGCGTTTAGGTGCACTTTTGCGATTTTAACCTGCGCTACGAGGTCGAGTGTTGAATTATACTTTCTTATACTTTATGTGATGTAGCGCCCAAACAAAATTTGCAAACAGCTAGAAAGAAATCGTACTATTTTGAAAGCATTCTCTTAACAGGAAATGATGGTTTACTATTATCACATTTCTCGAAAACGGTACGAGTTATCGAAATAAATTCGTTGTAAAAGTTAAAGATGTAATTAGTTAATAAAAGTATAGTAAAATTTATTTATTTTTTACCATAAATGACATCGAATCAAAAAGTAATTTTGCACTTTTTAATTTTATAGATTTTTACTAAAATTCATGAACACGATTTAGGTCTAAATTTTTTCTTCCGCAAGAAGTACTTTTATGTCTATTTTTCCTATACAAAACAGGACTTAAAAAAATAAACATTGCGAAGAATTCTATACAAAAATTAAAACAAAAATTAATTTCACTTTTTTGTTCACAATAAAAATAAACACAATAAATAATGCACTTAATACGGCCGTATATTCATAAAATGAAATGCCTGATAAAAGGATTATTTTGATTATATAAATAAAATTTATTTTCATTATTATAATTAATGAAATTAACTTAACCTAAAATATCAAAAATTATATTTAAAAAGATAAGCTAATTAAGCTTCGAGGTTCGTATAAATTACTCCACAAAACTTTTTTTTTCATTATATCCATTTTCAGTTTCGTTATTTCTTTTGTCCTTCAATTTTTGTAGAAATCATTGCCTTTGCAGTTCTGTTCTATCTTGTGTATGGCTTCATGAATCCAGTTATTATTTTTTCTTCTACACAATTTTTCTTTATCCTTATATTTGGACAGCCCTTCGACTCGTCCTGATCCTATCCATTTAGTTCTTGCATCAATTGGATAAACAATTTTGATCACACTCTTTATTTCCATTCATTCAATACCATCTTTACCATCATCACCATTCTTCCCATTTGTCTGTCAATCTCCCTATTAAATTTTCTTTCGAAATTTTTTGTTTGTGGTTCTTACAGCCTCTAGAAGTTGTTTTTTTTTTGTTGTTTATTTATTTCGTTTTTGACTTGGCTACCAAGATAAATTGGTTCTTAGTTAGTGACTTTACTTAATCCTCATTGCCTTTCCATCCTTACTGGTGCAAGGCTGCGTGGAGACACTTGCTTGGTCTCATTGGCCAGGCCTCTTGGCATCATCTTCTATATTTTGATTTTTACCTTATTTGCCCCCATTATATTCCACTTCTTCGCTCCATGTTTTTCTTGTCTTCGTATCCTCTTTGTTTTCCCGTTCTTGCTTCATAGACTCTGCTTACCGTTTTATTCACACCCATCATTATTGCGTACCCGAACCATTTTAATTTTCCTTCATGTGCAGTGCAGTGGTTTTGTATTCAAGTATTCTTTATATATCGTGTTTCTTATTTTATGCATCTTTGTGTTTCCCTCAATTTTCCTAAGTAATCCCATTTCAGCTCTTTGGGTTTAATTTCTTCGCCCTTCCGGAATTCGCGTGACTATCTTGTTGAAAATTTAAACTTTTATCTAATTTCCTTTTTGACTTTTTGAGAGTATTTAAACTCTTGAACTGTTCCAACTTGGTTACATTTACTTTATTTGACGTTTACTATTTTTATTGCTTGTTATTATTTATTTTCATAATTAATGACTAACGACCATGATAATATGCAATAAGAATAATAAACATAAACTAAAAATAGATGGAACGAAGTTAGGACAGATCAACAGCCTTACGTACATTCCAGGTATATGTTTAGGTTCTCATTCAGGGTTTTCTCATCTTTGGCACTCAGAACCATATCATCTGGGTGAGCACGTTCTGATATTGATACCTCCTGCGTTTTATAGTTGTCCACTATGTACTTCTTAGATTAGTGTCTTTAACTCTCTTGTGAACTGTGAACAGCAGTGGGCTCAGTCCGTGTCTCACCCTCACACATATAGACTTTTCTTCGCAAAATACTTCACAGGTCCACTCCACTCTCTTCCAAGACTTCCAGTTAACTCTTTCGAAAGTCTTTTTCCAGGTCAAGCATTCCTTATCGTTTTCTCTCATATTTGTATGAGTATGAAGCTAGTTATACCTCGGCGTGGTTTGAATCCGTATTGCGAATCCTCCAGCGTTGGTTCTATTCATCTTATTCTTTTTCCAAAATCGTCGAGTACACGTTTTCCACGGTACTGAACAGTCAGATTGCGCTATAGTTATTAAAATCGCGTACGTCTCATTTTTGTAAATGGGAACAATTATCCCTACCACCCGTATTGTGGTGTTTCGCCCGTCACTACAACTTTATCCATCAAACCCTGGTGCTTTAGCTTTCTCCAATCCCATCAATTGTTGTTATATTATCCGTTTGGTGTTGTTCTTCTTTGCTTTATTTCCTTTTCTTGTCATCTCAGTTCCTTCTAAAAACTGTTAGAAGTACTATATCCATCTTTTCATAATCCTCTTCTACTATTACTTGCCCGTGTTCATATTTTACATTAATATTTTAATATTGTTTTGTCTCGTTTTTCTTATGATCCCAAAAAATTTTCCAATTTTCTAGTTTCTTTGTCTCGGAACTTCATCCACGCTGTTTTTCTATTTTCAGTAAATTTTTGACTCTCTTATTTTCTTTTCATGTACTTCATAATCTGCTTAGGTTTATGTACATAGAAATGTCTTCCAACATAATTTTTATGTCCAGATGAAAAACAAAAAAACGCTAAAAAAGTCAAGATTCTTTAGAAATTTATCCAGATGGCCGAAAGGCATCCTAAAATTGTTTAATATGTCATTGACCAAGTCTATAAGACCTATGATTTCCCAGAAATAATAATTGCAACAAATGATTCTAAATTATCCATTGCATTTATGAAATTAGGATCTTTCGCCAATTTTCTAATTCTGGGGACATGCAAAACACAAATCTTTACCTAACGCTAATGAATTGTTTCATAAGTTCCAACTTAATATGTGACAGGCCAAAATGATTTTGTTCCTAGAAAACAGTGGCAGGTTTATAATATTATGATTACCTACTTCCATTGTCTTGAATGGAACCCTATGTATAATAGATCAAGGGGAGACCAAGATGCAGACGGCAAGACCAAGCCGAAGAATATATTAGAGAAATGAAGTTACTACAGTGGGTGAAACTAGTGAAACTGAAAAGAATGGAGAAAAATAGTATACAAAGCAAATACATACAAGAACTATGAAAAAAGAAATAAGGAATTTTCCATGTGGAAGATAGATGATAGATGGTAAAGGAACAGCTACAATTTCAACTTAAATGTGTTATATGATTTTTATATTTGGAGGGGAGAGAGGAAGAGAAATGAGCGCTGGTTAGATTCAAATGTGGTAATGAAGATGGTCTATATAATTATAACCGAATGGAACTTTACATATAATAGATCACGAAGAATACCAAGATGATAGATCGAGATATGAATATATCTTCTTAACCAATGGTCACATATAACTCTGCTGTCTCACAAACACAAAAAAAAACATGGATATTTAGTGACGCCCAATAAAAATTTACCATTTTCAAATTGAGGTGATTTTGGTAAAATATTTTCCGTAATACAAGTAAAACTGGCTGATATTCCTCCTTCAAACTTTTACAATGAGCAATAGAAACGTGTTTATTACCATCGTGTAGTAGGACACGATTTGGAACTGTCTATAAAAAGTCGCAATTCCCATGGTTGGTATTGAATGAGCACAAGTTTATTAATAAGAAGTGCAGAAGGCAAACGTTTTCTAATTAAAAACCGCGAGTAATTCTTTCGCCCTAGCAGGCTACATAAATATTTTTTTTCTTTCAATCGAGATACCAATATTTCTGAATATTAAAAGGTTAAGGGTTAGAATTTTCATCTTCAACTTCATTGTCATTTTCGTGACTTTCGATACGTTGATAGTGAACTTCCTGTGGAAGTTCGCACAAATGGGAATGAGAACTATGTAATTATTTGAGTGGGGCAAGGGTCTTTCGGCTGAGGTCAAATCTTGATAACTCATTTTTTTTGGGTTCAACAGTCATCATTTTTTTGTTTTGCCTGGAAACTTCATGTGATTTCCTTGACCTTTCATCCACTATCTTATGTGTTCACAGCAGACAATATCTGTCCACGGCTTAGTGTGATCCTTTCGCACAAACTCATTGCATTTTTTGGTGGTATACTCCAATTCAATCCAAATCCAAATGTCATTTAAACAGAATCGTTTTCACGTAGCCATATCGTCTTATAAGTTTTGAATATTTTAGTGTAAATTTGTTTACATCAAGCATTAAACTGTACGTTTCTTTATTGTCAATGTTGATATTCAAAGATTCTAGTAAAATTCTGTCCTCACCACTTATTGTAAGCTCTGGATGAATACTTTCTTTTATATTCGAGTCTTCATGTCCGTACGCTACAACCACTAAATATTCTCGTTCTTTTCCTTGCTCTTGCCCTCTTTTGTACTCCTGATCACATCATCCAGTCTCCATTCCCCATTCGTCAGGCCTTGCTTTATTATTCTCGTTACTCGTTACTCAAGATATCCATCTCTTGATTAATTCTTTTTATTGGACTTCCAACATCATTTTTGTTTCTTCGTCTTGATATCAATATTTGGTTTCCTCTGGTATGGCATGTCTCTTCTTTTTATGTTTACAATTCTTGTATTTATTGTCAAATTGTACCTCGATGTACTATTTTCAAATGTGTTCATTAAATTCGTCCACGATCATTATGGTCAAGTTCAATCCCTTATGATAAAATCTATTCTTTGACTTCGTTGGTTTTTTTATTGTAATATGTGATTTGTAAGATTTCAAGCTTTTATAAAATCATTGATGTTAATATAAAAATTAAAATTATTGTATGGCAATGTCAAAGTCAAAGACCAAACTAATTAAAAATGTATATATTTATTTTAAAAAAAGTATTTTGTGAGGGTGTTCTTTGAAAGGTCGTAAAAATGATTTTCCGATTATGTTGTAGTAGTAAAGATATAGGAAATAGTGCAAAAAATGAAATGGGGAAATTATGTTTTATTTATCAGATTTGCGTAGTTTCATGGTATGCAATACCAATAACTATTTTACATTGATTATGAAGAGCCTCATCCATCATTGTTATGCATCGTTTTACCGATACAGAAAATGCACGATAAATATTAAAACCAAAATGAAATTGCTATGCGACCATCAAACCATAATATTTAGTGAATTCAATTAACTGATATATCGTATATAAATTTCCCCTTATAACGGTGACATTCGGTGCGGCGAGTTCGCGCTTTAGCCCCCCGTTCGACATCGGTCGCCATTGCTGTCTGTCGGTTTCCCAATCCATCATGGTATATGACACATATATGGAATTTTATTTTGCGGTATCGATGCATTGGCCGGCGAATGGATACGAGTGCGAACAGGCGAAAGGGGATCGGCTCTTCGCGAAATGAAGGTTTGATTTATTGTTGACGTCGCTAATCTACGTGACGTATATATGTTTTTATTGTTTGCGAGCGCCAAATGTCCTGTTTTATAATTTCAGATAAAATCGGTATGAGTTACACGCTCAAACCGAGCCAGGGCCACTAACCGTAACAACCCCATCCCGGCTCTCTAATCCCCTCGGCCGCTATGGAAATGCCGGGTCATTAGTGTGTCGTTAACCGTTAACGTAAGGCGACCGAATCGATTAACGCTAAGTGACTGCGTAATTAGCTGTATATGCTCCGCTGCCTCCGCTGCGGTTCCGGATGTCAGCCCTCTCCTGCAAATTAAGGACTATTTGTAATTTATTTTATATCGCGCACCATATATGTACCTAATATATATTCGTTTCGGCGGAGATTCTCGTTCTCGTTTTGAAAATGAGTCGACGGTACGATGACGACATCCGAATAACCGTTGGAGAGAGCGTCTTGATTGATGAGCTCGCTCGGAAGCGAGCGTATCGAGCCGCAGCTCCTCCCTGTATTAACTTCGCAGCCTCCGAGACCCTATTCTGCATGATTTATGGTCGTACTATAGCTCTAAATACCGTGTAATTCGCAAATTTAATATATAATGGCTCTGTTCTACAGAAATCGCTGAAAACATACAGCTCGATTTAGATGTTTAGCAGTTTTGCAGATAACCGATGTATTCGCACCCCTTCGTTCTTGTAGAACACGCCCCGCCTTCCACTCCACCCTTAACCAATGTTTGCAATGAGGCCTGTACTCGAGACGCTGCCACCACGATAAAACTGTTATTAATTACAAACACCGAAACATGGCTGCCCCTGTCCTACTATTAAATCTTGCAAACTCTGACCACTAATGACTTACTTATGCCGTTTCTTGCAGGTATGGTTCCAAAACAGGCGCACCAAATGGAGAAAAAAACACGCCGCCGAGATGGCCACAGCCAAACGAAAACAAGAAGTACTCGACAACCAAACCGACGAAAACAGTGACGTCATCTCCGACGCCGAAGAAGAACACTTGGCCAAAAGACAGAATCTCCAGTGAAAGTGCAACTTTGTAAATAACTTGAGCCATGACTCTTGTACATACGACAACCCTATGGATTTAGTGATCTCAGTGTTTGTGCGGACTTGCGCGGTCAGACATTTTCTCGCCGACCGCTTTGTAAAAATGTTATATATCTATAAATATATGTATACGTATATATGCTATTTAGTACCGATCTTACTATTAATAGAACGTACTTGAACTTGAACACTGTAGCGTCAGCCCTTCTTGATCAAATTTTGCCAAAAATCTTACCCATAATTATATTTTTTTTACAGTAGCGAAACAAATCAAAATCTAATCACTCCAACCTAATATTTTTGAATACCAACATTGAAACCAATCCAAATTATTTTACACTGAGAAAAATAATTACATCGATCATATTACTTAATTCAACATGTTGACAAATATTTTCAACTGAGATCATCTATAAACTTATTTATAAATCTTTGAAAACTTGAAAAAATACAATCAATTTTTTAACCAAACCCAACCCAAGTTAAAACAACCCAACCCAACCTAACATTTTTGAACGCCAACATCAAAACCAATTCCAATCAATTTAAATGGGACATCGACCGTATTATTCAATTTAACATGTTTTTGCTGAGGCATACTTATTTATAAATCTTTTAAATCTTCACAAAATACAATCATTTTTGTAACCAAATCCAACCCAAGGCAAGACAACCCAAACCAACTCGATCCAACCCATATTTTTCAACACCAACAACAAATAGTTTACACTGCGAAAAATAATTACGTCGACCATATTATTCAATTCAACACATTTACAAATATTTTCAGCTGAGGCATACGACCTTATCTATAAATCTTTTAAAACTTGAAAAAATACAATCAATTTTTTAACCAAACCCAACCCAAATCAATCCAAGTCAAAACAACCCAACCCAACCTAAAATTTTTGAACGCCAACATCAAAACCAATTCCAATCAATTTAAATGGGACATCGACCATATTATTCAATTTAACATGTTTTTGCTGAGGCATACTTGTTTATAAATTTTTCAAATCTTCACAAAATACAATCATTTTTGTAACCAAATCCAACCCAAGGCAAGACAACCCAAACCAACTCGATCCAACCCATATTTTTCAACACCAACAACAAATAGTTTACACTGCGAAAAATAATTACGTCGACCATATTATTCAATTCAACACATTTACAAATATTTTCAGCTGAGGCATACGACCTTATCTATAAATCTTTTAAATCTTGAAAAATTACAATCAATTTTTTAAGCAAACCAACTCAAGTCAAGACAACCCAACCCAATCCAATCCAACCCAATATTTTTGACCACCAACACCAACTCAAACAGTTCAAACACTTCAACACGTTTACAAATATTCTCAGCTTTTAACCAAACCCAAACCAAATCAATCCAAGTCAAAACAACCCAACCCAACCTAACATTTTTGAACGCCAACTTTAAAACCAATTCTAATCAGTTTACATTGGACATCGACCATATTATTCAATTCAACATGTTTTTGCTGAGGCATACTTATTTATAAATCTTTTAAATCTTCACAAAATACAATCATTTTTGTAACCAAATCCAACCCAAGTCAAGACAACCCAAACCAACTCGATCCAACCCATATTTTTCAACACCAACAACAAATAGTTTACACTGCGAAAAATAATTACGTCGACCATATTATTCAATTCAACACATTTACAAATATTTTCAGCTGAGGCATACGACCTTATCTATAAATCTTTTAAACCTTGAAAAAATACAATCAATTTTTTAACCAAACCCAACCCAAATCAATCCAAGTCAAAACAACCCAACCCAACCTAACATTTTTGAACGCCAACATCAAAACCAATGCTAATCAATTTAAATTGGACATCGACCATATTATTCAATTCAACATGTTTACAAACAATTTGCTGAGGCATACAAACTTATTTATAAATCTTTTAAATCTTCACAAAATACAATAACCAAATCCAACCCAAGTCAAGACAACCCAAACTAACTCGATCCAACCCATATTTTTCAACACCAACAACACATTTACAAATATTTTCAGCTGAGGCATACGACCTTATCTATAAATCTTTTAAATCTTGAAAAAATACAATCAATTTTTTAAGCAAACCAACTCAAGTCAAGACAACCCAACCCAATCCAATCAAACCCAATATTTTTGAACACCAACACCAACTCAAACAGTTCAAACACTTCAACACGTTTACAAATATTCTCAGCTGAGGCATACAAACTTATCTATAAATCTTTTAAATTTTCAAGGAATACAATCATTTTTAAGCAAACCCAACCCAAGCGAAATAACCCAACCCAACTCAATCCAACCCAACCCAACCCAACCCAACCCAACTCAACCCGACCCAACCCACCAAACCCAAACAAAGTGCTGGAAAATTAATAGCTTAAGGAAAATTAAACTGTACAACCAGCTGACTATAATGTTACCAGATTTGAATGCAATTTATATAACCAATCAACTAAATCTACGAAAAAAACCCAAACACTGAAACCAAGTTGTAATTATTCTTCAATTTAATACTGTTATTAAAATAATGTTATATAATTGTTGGCAATAATCATGTTCAGTATGTTTGACTTTCACTCAATATATGGTCATATTAAAATTGATCTGGGATGGCTATGATAATCACATATTTTTTCAAAAAAAATTTTTTTTTCACTTTTTTTAACAATTAATATATAACTACTTCAATTTTTTTTAATTTATTTTATTCACGGCTTTATAATGAACTTTATTAATATAGATGGCAATGGAATTTAAATAGTTTTTCCAACGATAAGTTGATCAAATTATTTCTACACAATCTGGTGGCACCAAGTCTGATATTTCATCATATATTATTTTTCTCAGTGTATATTATTTTCCATGTGAATTTGTTACACATGTGCTCGTCATACTTATTTTAGCTTTAATTGTATTTTTGTAATTTTACAAAAATATTTTTTTTTGGTGTTCAAAATTAGATTTAAATATTTTATGTCAGTGCTCTATAATTGTTGCTTGTTTTTCGTTTTATTTTTTTTTTTTTACTAAATCACGATCAGACCACGTTACTAATTCACAAAATGATATTTGAAATTATTTTAAATGTGTATAAAACAAGGTGGAATCAAAATTGTATGATTATCTTGATGTGAATGTTGGTGAACGAGCACCGTGGTCTCTTGTGATTTGTTCATTTGCGGCCCCGTGCCGCCAGCTGCCTCCAGTCGAGAGTCATCAAAGAAAACATTCGTGCAATCTATTTATTATAGTCGCAGCGTTTTGCAGCTAACTTATGTATTATATAAAAAAGAAACCAATGTATTTGTAACATTTAAAATAAATATGTTCTGGTGATTTTTATATTTTTTTATTTTCTTAACAACCATGCCAACGTACTCGATTTAGATTATCCACGTATCCAGAGCAAAAAAATGACTGGATTAAATCCTGGATCGATACAAAACATGTTTGAGGAAAAAAATCAGTCAAATTTTAATAATGAAAATGAAATAATTTTTTATCCAATCAAATTTATGACGAACGTTACGATGAAAAAAGCAATTGGAATAACAGAGAGCGCAAGCCTTTATTTATTATCGTATAACACGAAACCAATGGCAAAAAAATACGACGGATCATTTATAATAAACGTTATCTTGTAGTCGTGATATATTGAATTATTTAAAATGTGAACATAAAACATGAACTCGGCGAAAAACGAACACGTTAAAAATCATCGTTCCTGCCCTGTTCCCTTGTATGCACATGTAAATCCAAGTTTTTCGTGTAAGATATGCGCCTTGATTTATTTAAGTCGTGGAATGGGCCGAGGTGCTCAGGCGCCAGAACGTTGCCTTGACGACGTCGCCATCGCCTGCATCCCCCACCTCATTTTCCCTACAACAGTCCCGTCACCATACATATATAAAATGTATCGTCTTGAAAATTATGAAGTATACGATATTTACATTTTTTTAATTTCGTGTTAACTACAACGATTACTATCGTTTTCTTTGTAGACGATCATCAAGAAAATTTTCTTCAAATCAAAAAGGTTGCACTAACTATTTATTTTTATATGAAGAGATTAAAAAAAAATAATTATGTATTAATTAAATAAAAGGCTATAAAGGCGATATAATAATTGCAATTACAATTTAATTGATCCAACAATAATTCAGAAGATTATGGCAATGGCGATTATCAAAAACGAAGTAATCGAAAGAGAAAGAAATTACGAAAAACTGGCGCAATATATTGCGTTATAAGATGAAATAAATCTTTGCTTTATCCGGAGATGATCTCTCTCTGTTCAACGCTGCTTTCCTTCTGCGTGGCGCAGTCGAATTCACTCAAGCTGAGCTTCGAAGAACTATTGATGTTAAGTAGATTATAAAATACATACATATATATATATATATATATATATATATATATATATATATATATATATATATATAGAGAGAGAGAGAGAGAGAGTCCTATTTGTATTTTTGTATTCAAATCCAAGAATAATTTTGGTAACATTCTGAAATACACTTCAGATTATAGCCGATAGATAGAGCGAATATATTCGCAATTATATAAATCTGTGCACTCCAGTATTTATTAAAACAGACCACGCAGGAACTTTTATAATATTGAAAATTTTAATAACAAACAAAATAAAATAATCTAACACGAAGTTTTTTCAACTCAAGAAATAATAATAATAAAAAGTAGTGATTCATACGAAGTATGCGATGGTTAAAACCTGCAAACACATTTCGAATAGTTTTTAAAAAAGTGGTCGACTTACACCGTTACATCCTTGTTTTTGGTTACATTGTTTCAATTACACTTTTGATTGTTTACTTTTTAATTTCGTTTGAGTGTTATTTGAGCTATTTTGATTTGTTTCATTTCCATTGATTAAGTTCTATTTCATTGATGTTACATGCTAGTTTTGCGTTTGACGAATATATTCGCGCACATTTTCAATGTCCCATAGATTATCCGCGTGCGTATATAACTGATAGAAACACTTATACGAAAATTCGGTGAATATATATTGCGCGAATATATTCGCAATACATGCTAATGAGTTAGAATACGTTTGATAATGATGTCAACCTTGTCCACTTAAGAAATTAATTGATTTATATTCATGCATTTGTCTCATTTGATTGATTGTCAATTGTTTCATTTAATATTATTTTGGTTATTTTCTTTGATAACTTGTTTAGTCTTCATTTTTGCATTTGCATCGTATTTTTTAATTATGTTGTGTATTCGCTGCATAATATCGTTCATTAGTTTTGGTTTGGATTTATATTTATTTTAATTATATTTCGCTTTTTAGTTTATTTTCATTTTTTATTTCATCGTCGTTCCTTCATTTTCGTTATTTAATCTTAATTTTTGTTTGTGCTTTCTTATGTTTCTTATGTTTTCCACAATTTACTACTCGATATTGATTTGGAACACACGTTGGGCGCCAATTATCTTAAACTCGATGCATTTTCTTTCATCAGTCATACCACATAGTTACTATTGGAACATACGTAGATTTACGTCCACGTTTACTATTTAACAAGTTCCGCCCAAATTGTTATAAAATCAACATAGAGTTCATTTACCAAATTAATAATAATTTAATTAATTATAATTTATTTCTATACCTATAATCCAGACTTTTTTATTTGCTATATGATTTAAAGTTTTTTTTGCATTTTTCTTTCTCTACTTATTTCTTGATTGGTTTCAATTGTTTTTGATTTTTATTGAAAACAATGGCAGGTATGTATTACTTAAATTTAATTAGTATTAATATTATTTTCGTTGCTTCAATTGTACCGTTAATGGTTGAATTTTAATTTCATTTTTTTCCTTTTCTTTCATTTATCCAATTGTATTGATTTAATTAGTTTCACCGTTATTTATTTGATTTGTATTTTAATCTATCAAAGTCGTTTGACGAATATATTCGCACACATTTTCCATTACTGGTGGCCTATCCGGATGAGAATTAGATCACTAGAAGCGTTTTTATGACAACGGATTAGATTATAATATATGCGAATATATTCGCAATGTACTCAAAAGAGCTATAATTCGAATTACTTAGGAGATTAAGTAATTTGTATCAATTTTATTAGTTTTCTCTTGACATATTCACAAGTTCTTAATAGACCTTGCTATTTTAAATATTCTATACCTATAATCCAGACCTTTTTATTTGCTATATGATTTAAAGTTTTTTTGCATTTTCTTTCTCTACTTATTTCTTGGTTGGTGTCAATTGTTTTTGATTTTTATTGAAAACAATGGCAGGTATGTAGTACTTAAATTTAATTAGTATTAATATTATTTTCGTTGCTTCAATTGTACCGTTAATGGTTGAATTTGAATTTCATTTTTTTCTTTTTCTTTCATTTATCCAATTGTATTGATTTAATTAGTTTCACCGTTATTTATTTGATTTGTATTTTAATCTGCCAAAGTCGTTTGACGAATATATTCGCACACATTTTCCATTACTGGTGGCCTATCCGGATGAGAATTAGATCACTAGAAGCGTTTTTATGACAACGGATTAGATTATAATATATGCGAATATATTCGCAATGTACTCAAAAGAGCTATAATTCGAATTACTTAGGAGATTAAGTAATTTGTATCAATTTTATTAGTTTTCTTTTGACATATTCACATGTTCTTAATAGACCTTGCTATTTTAATTCATTAATTTCGATTACGTCTGTTCATTTGTGTCATTTAATTTTCTATTTAGTGTTATAAAAAATAATTGCAATAAGGCTTGGACGATAATTGAAATACTTTAAAGAAAAATTTACATCAAGGAAATTCACGATTAAATAAATTTCGTTAAATTCATTTGACGAACATATTCGCATATATTTTCCATGACTGGTACACTATCCTCATGCACATGAGGAGGCGTTCGAGGCGCTTTAATGGCAATGGGTTAGATTATACTGTGTGCGAATATATTCGCTATATACCCGAAAGATATAAATAGCATCACATCACACTTGGGGGATTAAGTATTCTGTATTAATTTTCGGTTGGTGTTTTCACATTTTTTCGTTTAATAATTTTGGAACCTGGGTGTCAATTATCATAATGAGCTATATGTAATTTTATTTGTAAATCTAGTCACATTTATTGTACGCCATTATTTAACAAAATTAACAACAGTGTCAACGAAACAAAAATGATATTCTGAGCGTCACTTGTGGCCAATCATATTATTAAAATATTGAAACTTTCCAAAGATAAATTCACTTCAACCTTTCGAACGCAGTGGAGTAAATTCCAAGATTAAAGTTTCGCGTGACTGGTTTTGACAAACCTGGGGATTTAACAAAATACACAATCTAATTCGATATTGACAAATGCCAGTTTCTTGGAGGCTTACGATCGCAAATATTAATTGCTTTATTTATTTACGAAACTATTTCATGATGAATGAATGCAAATTATTTATCCCAATAAAATGCGTCGCTTTATTTGGTGCCCGTGATTAATAACGTGCACAAAAAATAAATACAAAGTACTCGAGTTTGATATTAAAGAGACATAAATAAGTAAAGCGAGGCCCAGCGCGTCAAATAAGTTCAGTGACAATGGCACTGAATTGGTCAGATATAAATAAAAGCGATCGGAACCTTTTAGTGCACAATGATAACTAAGACCCAACCGTTTAACTTTTGAAAAGAGTCAATTTGTATTCACAGTTTAATATAATTGGCCGTTTCCAGGGGTCGGCCCCTCGTAAGGGATGTCATATAATAAGGGCTCATGATTCTCATACACCGATTTAATTATATACGTGATTTATATCGTAGATAACTCTTAATAATTGAATATCATTTCGCTGTATCTATCTCCCAAGTATTAAACACTTGTTATATAATTGTTGTAAATCATTTAAGTTAATTAAGTTTTAATGCCAGTTATAATTACACCGTACCGCAAATAATACGCATAAAATACTAGTATTCAAATTTATATATGAACTATATGAATAATTACTGGAAAATTTACAGGCGGTAAATTTGGAAACTGATAAAAATAATTATATCATATTGTTTTAAACCAACTACTACTCACTCACACACACACACAAATATATATATATATATATATATATATATATATATATATATATATATATATATATATATACATATTTGTTACAATCAACTCTTCCATTATAATACAGGCTTCTAAGGCCTGGGGTATGTAAATTTATGCCCCTAAAAAATGTCAATTTCTAACCTCTACTAATGGATATGGAACCATTCATATTTAATTACGTCCGGCACCATCGTGCAATTTTTCAGTTTGTAGAAAACAGTTGCTAGAAATTGCAGTTTCAGGGATTATAGGTGCTGTCCTAAAGTAAGGTAGAGCCACCACATGATTTGCAAGGGAGTTCAAAATTCGTTATGACAAGGTTGGCAACATGGCAACTTAATACCCCGTAATGCCCTCATAGGTGTAAGGTGTTGGGTGGAATTGAATCCCTTGCTTGGGCCTTCTGCATCTTCTTTCATTCCGTTGCTTGTTTTACTCCGGTTGCCATCTTTTCCTGGGTCTACCTCTTTTTTCCTTCTGACTTCTCGCTTCGAATAAATTTCTTCTTAGACTCGAATAGTCCATTTGTTTTATATATCTTAATCGCAACAGTTCTTCTTCTTTATTAGTTTTTATCGACTACACCTTCAAATTTCTGTTTTATTTTCAATTTTGTTTTGTTCTCTATTTTTGCTAAAAATCTCATTTCGATGTCTTCCCAATCCAACCCAACCTAACCCAACCCAACCCAAACTAACGTAACCCAACCCAATACAAGCCAATCCAACCCAATACTACTCAATCTAACCCAATCCAACCCAACCAAACCCAACCCAACCCAACCCAACCAAACCAATTTATGTGTGTGTGCTTCTGTTGGCGTCCAGGTGTTTGAGGCATACGTCAGAGTGGATAGCAATACTTTTTTGTGTATTTCAACTTTAGTTCTTTTCCAAGAAATGATTTTTCAATACTATTGAATAATCTTCCACGTTTTGTTACTCTTCCTGTAATATTTTCAAATATATTTCATAAATGTTTTCCTTTCAAATTTATGTTGGGCTGGTCTTGAACTGATCTTCTTCATTCCAAACTTTTCTATTTTGTATATTTCATCTTTAGCACATATCACGACATTATTCATATATTCGACTATCGTATGGTGTCTTTTGACTTTGTTGCTTCTTTTATGAGTTCATCAAGTACCAGTGGAAACAGCGGCTCAGAATGTATCATTGTTTTACTCCTAGAATAGTTTCAAATATTTCGTCTCATCCTAACGTACTTAGTTATAAAATAAATATTAAAATAATAAAATTTTTGCTTTCTCTTCTGATCAGATCAAATACTTTCTGTGGATCAACAAAATTAACATTGCCTCGCTCATTTATTGCTGTTTCTGTCAGTTGTCGAATAATAAAAATCGCATCGTTTAGTCCTCTATTTGATCTTTAAAGCTAAACTGAGAGCTGAAATTCAACCCAACCCGACCCAACCCAATCAAACCAATTTATGTTTGTGTACTTATGTTGGCGTCCAAGTCTCTGAGGCATACATACGTCAACGTGGATGGTACTACTTTTTTGTGTATTTCAACTTTTGTTTCTTTTCAAAGAAATGATTTTTTAATACTATTGAATAATCTTCCAAGGTTTATTACTCTTTCTGCGTTCTTTTCAAATATATTTCTTTCGTGGGTTACCATTGATCATAGATACTTGAATTTAGTATTTGCTTCAAATGTTTTCGTTACAAATTTATGCTGGGCTGATTTCGAATTGATTTTCTTCATTCCGAACTTTTCTAGGACTATTTTGTATATTTCAAAGATGGAAACCACTGTTTTCTCATCTTTAGCAAATATCACGACAGCAAATTTCTGATATAATTATTTTTTTCCATATTCGACTATCGTATGGTGTCTTTTGACTTTGTTGCTTCTTTTATGAGTTCATCGAGAACCAGTGAAAACAGGGGCTTAAAATATATCCTTGTTTTACTCCGAGAATAATTTCAAATGATGTAGATAATCTAGGTTTAGGATTCAACTGATGCACTGAATATGCTTAAAATATAATCATTACAACTGTTTTCTTGATCATGACTCCTAATTTTAGTTTTAACCGATTGCTTTGATGTGTCTTGTTGCAGTTGCACGTTATCAACCCTGACCATCAAAGTCGAGTTAGAATGTGACGTAAACTTCAGTTCTATTGACGCCATATTTTAATCCCAAAAAGTGCATATCGCCTGAAACTGTGATTGCCAAAAATGAATGAATTTGTATTTACGACTAAAAGTCACATGGAAACAACAAACGACGAAAATCTGATTATATCCAAATGTTATAGTTGCGTTAATGTAACGATGATAATAATAATAATAATAATAAAATTATTGATTCACATGTCTAAAATATTAAAAATATTCAATTACTTGTAAATGTTTCCGGTGGGATAAATACGACAATGAAAAAATGAAATATTAGAGTATTAATAATACATAAAATACGTTACACGTTTAATTTTTAGAACATTAATTTACAAATGATGTAGACGGAGTGTTATATTCTATTGTGTGTAACATAATTGGGGTCTAGAGGGTCGGTATATCATGTCGGACGTACGTAGTTAAAAGATGGGTAAATAATAACATGGTTAAGTTAACCCAATGACGCAGAAAATGAGACGGGATTGTGCATAATGTAAGTGAGGCAGCCGGCAATGTGACAATCTGGAACCCTAACACCTGGACCGTCGACATCTACGGTCCGATCCATTTTACAAATCCGACTTTCTATAGACTTACCGAGTCCATTCTAAACAGGGATTCATTGAGAACGAACTTAACGTTTAAAGTCAACCGTGAATGGTCTATAACACGAACTTCCTGTTTTCGATGCAATTTGTCCTTTTCAATAAGCGTATTAACAATAACCATTGAGAAATGACTTTTAAAACTACTATTAGATCTAATATAAGGTTTTTCTTTTGTATGTATATATATATATATATATATATATATATATATATATATATATATATTTGAACATTCCGTTATATTAAAGATTAAATCGAAAAATTACTACATTAAATATCTTTATTAATTGTCTATATATCATTGTGCATTTCCCATATCTTCAGGAAAATTATTGTATAACTTACAATTGATACTATGAAGTTGGAAATCTAATAAAATTAAGAAATAACAAAATTGTTTTCAAGTCAAAAATGCCAAATAAAAAAATCAAATTAATAAATAAATCAATTTTGACAAAGCCGGCTCCTTCACAATAATCAAAATGATAAACGACATGAACACAAAAAACGAATGTTAATGTATTCTAAAATATCAATATCAATTATAAGAGATTGTGGAAGTTGAAATAATCATCAACGAGATTTTTTTTTTAGAAATATGCTTCATAAAAAATAATGCACGCACTATTAACTTTAAGCAAGATGTTGATGCATTAAATCATCTAAAACCTTAAGTAAACAATTCAAAATGGATACATTGTTCATATTTTATTGAAATACATGCCATTGATGATTCCAACTACTATTACACCAAATTTTCAATTTTACAATTAAATCACCTAAACCTTAAGTCCACAATTCAAAATGGCTTAAATTGTAAATATTTTATAGGAATACATGGCTCAATGGTTTACATGTATATAAATCATGGGGGCATGTATTCCTTTAAAATATGTACAATTTAAACCATTTTGAATTGTTTACTTAAGGTTTTAGATGATTTTATTGTAAAATTGAAAATTTCGTGTAATAGTAGTTGGAATCATGCGAATTTATGTCAAGAGGCGAATATTGGTCGAATATTGATAGTAATCAAATCAATGCGGTATAACAAGGTATTATGTCATCGTTGTAGAATGCATTTAGGTCACGAAATTGACCATGGTACAAACAACCGCTACAAACATTTTACGTGGCAAATACCCGGTTGGAATCAAATAACGGAGGTGTCAATATATAACATCATTTAAAGAGTGATTTATAAATGATTTTTACAAAATATGCTTCTCTAAATCAATTAGCTTCACGAATTGCATTCAAACAGTAATTGGCATAATGCAAATTTATGTCAAGAGACGAAATTTTGTCGTATATTGACAGCAATCAAATCAACGACGTATAACAAGGTATTATGTCATCGTTGTGAAATGCATTTAGATCACGAATTTGACCAGGGCACTGTAAACATTTTAGGCGGTTAGAATCAAATACCGAAGGTGTCAATGTATAAAAATCATTTGAAAAGTGATATAGAGATGATTTTTGCAAACTGCGTTTAAAACAATGTAAATTCATACTCATAATCCATGAGGCACGCATTTCGATAAAATATGTAAAATTTAAGCCGTTTTGAATTATTTACTTAAGGTTTTAGACGATTTCACTGTAAAATTGAAAATTTGGTGTAACAGTATCATGCAAATTTATATTTGTCGTATATTGATAGTAATCAAATTTAACACAATTTATCTAATATAGATAATATAGACAATGTACTATTTCTTTCGTGATTTAGAATATTTTAATAAGTGGTTTCCTGTGTCCTGACGTGCTGTTTTTTTTAGTCGATCACGACGCGTTGCATCAAGTCACAAAGTCATTGACATTTTATATATTAATTACAATTTATTCGACACTGACACCACATTAGATATTCGACATACGTTTTCTACGTATTGCACGAAATTTGTTTTTATGTTTTTGTAATTATTTTATATTTTTAATTAATTCCAATCTAAACAAACACATGTTGCAATTTCCATAAATGTAGACTAGTTGCTTGTACTCTCCGTTTTCATCAAATTGTCTAATGATTTATAATGTTGGTAATAATTTTCGAGTTCGTATATGAGCATGAGATCTTTCTCATTAATTATTCGGTGCATTGTGTATATTACGGTTTTATAGATATTTTTGTGACGTCATCACGCGCATGTAAAATTGCAGGTGTTTGTTGACGCTTGCATTGTACATACGTTATCCCATCGTTCCTTTCCCGTGACAAATTTATCCTGATTTCTTAACACGATTAATTTATCACGCTTTTTAATTCTGTTTTTAAAATGTTGCAAAATGTATTTGTAATTAAATAATATTTTTTGACTTAAAAGTTAATTATTTTAGTAATGTTGCTTAATAGTAATTGTAGTTAAATAATATTTGAATATTATTTAAAAGTAGGATTTAATATGATTGGTATAAATATCATAACACTATATAAATATATGAACATTCAATTTCAAACTCGACTTAACGTATATATGATATTATTTAACTAAAATAGCGTGAGTGCGTGTACACCCACATTTTACCAAAACGATAAAATATAGGAAGCATGAGATCTTTCTCATTAATTATTCGGTGCATTGTGTATACTACGGTTTTATAGATTTTTTTGTGACGTCATCACGCGCATGTAAAATTGCAGGTGTTTGTTGACGCTTGCATTGTACATACGTTATCCCATCGTTCCTTTCCTGTGACAAATATATCCTGATTTCTTAACACGATTAATTTATCACGCTTTTTAATTCTGTTTTTAAAATGTTGCAAAATGTATTTGTAATTAAATAATATTTTTTGACTTAAAAGTTAATTATTTTAGTAATGTTGCTTAATAGTAATTGTATTTGAATATTATTTAAAAGTAGGATTTAATATGATTGGTATAAATATCATAACACTATAAATATATGAACATTCTATTTCAAACTCGACTTAACTTATATATGATATTATTTAACTAAAATAGCGTGAGTGCGTGTACACCCACATTTTACCAAAACGATAAAATATAGGAAGCATGAGATCTTTCTCATTAATTATTCGGTGCATTGTGTATACTACGGTTTTATAGATTTTTTTGTGACGTCATCACGCGCATGTAAAATTTCAGGTGTTTGTTGACGCTTGCATTGTACATACGTTATCCCATCGTTCCTTTCCTGTGACAAATATATCCTGATTTCTTAACACGATTAATTTATCATGCTTTTTAATTCTGTTTTTAAAATGTTGCAAAATGTATTTGTAATTAAATAATATTTTTTGACTTAAAAGTTAATTATTTTAGTAATGTTGCCTAATAGTAATTGTAGTTAAATAATATTTGAATATTATTTAAAAGTAGGATTTAATATGATTGATATAAATATCATAACATTATATAAATATATGAACATTCAATTTCAAACTCGACTTATGATATTATTTAACTAAAATAGCGTGAGTGCGTGTACACCCACATTTTACCAAAACGATAAAATATATACGGCATTCTTGAAAACCTAATAAAATTAATATTCAAAATCCGTTGTCAGCACTATAAAATTTCGGGGAGAAACATTTTAGAACCATTTTATTATACGTCAAATCCCCGTCTTTTATTTTATTGTTCAGTTTCGTTATTGTTCAATTATTTGTTGTATTCACACATCGTAAATGTGTAACACTGTTCAACAATCTAGAAATAATTTAAATACATAGGGGTTCAAGCAACAACGAGATATTATACGAGCAGATGTATCTCGAAATATTAAAACGGCGTGGAAAAGTATAGGAAGAAATAAATAGCTGGAATTAATTTTTAGGAAGTGGTTTTGGGTCATTCGTTCTTTTTTAATATAAATGTGGGGGACACAATAACATTTTTAATAATTATCTACATTAGAATTATTGTCTAGAGGATACATAATAATTTTCATCAACCAATTTAAATTAGGTAAAAATCACAAATTAATGCGATTAATTGTAAAAAAATATCAATTCAAATGATTTGTTAAAATAAAAAAAGATTTGATTATAAAATAGTTTTGATATTGAATTTTTGTAACGAAGTTTATTACACCGATATTGTAAAAAAATTGCAGTCCTATGTGTTTGGTTTTATTATTAGTTTATGCGTGTAGAATTTTAAAAATGTTCAATATGTTATAATGGCGTTGCTATATTTGCAAATTAAAAAACGCATGCATTGTAAACAAAAAAGTGTCGTATATAGAATGAGAATGAATTATATTGAAAAAGTAATTCAAAATAAAAACAGGACTTTTTGATAAATAGTGCGATACAGTTAATTTATGGTTATTGATGATTTAAATCGCTGAAATAAAATGTAAATTGTTCGTGAATCAGTTTGATGCGATATTTCACGGGTGAACTATATTTATATTGCGCTGCGCCCTTATCACTTATCTGCAATCTGAAAAACACTATAATGCATAATTAAGCTCGCATTTGCGTTATCAAAGAGCCATAAACCGTGCTAAATTAAGCGAGCCGAACGCAAACGGCACCGGCGCGCCCCCAGTCCCTACTTCCTTCTCTTAAATAAATATTTTTATAGAAAGAAATATCGATTCAATTTGTCATTTAAATTGGCTGAAAGTCGCCTCATTTGTATCCCTGTCGTCTCGTTATATGATTATTCCAGATGGAAAGACAGGTCATCAAGAGCTTAAATCTGGATATTAGGTTTAATAGGATGCAAGGATAATTTTACTTTAGCTGCTTGATGCTTTCAATTTAACTTGTTTGCTTATTTTCTTCTTCTCGCAACGTGTCTAAATATACTTTTTAATCAAACTTATGCAAATTACTTACATATCTTTTTCTAACACAATGAATAATTTTACATCGTTAATTGTATTCAAAAACATTATTCCCATGTTTAAAATCATTTTATATATTTATTTCGTTACATGTAATAAAACCCCGGATAGAAAGGTATAATATGTAAAAATTATGAAATTCTCGACCGTTACTCGAAATTTATTATTATTTTTGCGGACACAACTTTTAAAACATAACTTATATACAGAGTGCTGCATTGGCGGACGCAACATAGGAAATCTCATGTTAATTTCGAGGCATTCGAATATTGGCTTCCCTAATTATTTTACAGCAAAATTCCATTTAAGTTTTTTAAAGAGCACTACATCATGGTTCAATTGGCGCAAATTGGGTATTTTTCCTACGCTCAGTTCGCAAATACATTAAAAAATGTATCGGCTAAATTTTGAAATTTCAAATCAAAACATCAATTCGGCCTTGGTCACGAACTGTCAAAGTTGACAGACAGTTCTCTGATAAACTTAACTGACAACGGCCGAATTAAAAATGAGTTATACAACACCAGAAAAAATATTCCCAGTAAGGTTATATTATGCAGGAAACAGTTTCCAGAATGTCTGCGATAGCTTTTCGGTTGAATATTCAGATCGACCAATACCGCACAGATCCACTGTTCAACGTCTAGTAACAAAGTTTGAGAAACAAGGAACAGTTTTGAATAATTGCAAATGCAATAGGGAAACCCAACCCAACCCAACCCAAGGTATTGTGCAAGAAATGCACTGTGGAAAAGAACTAGACATTTTGCTTTCTGTCGAAGAAAATAAAGGAGCAAGTTCGAGACAACTTGGCGAACGAATAGGAGTATATCCCGTAACAGCATTATGGGTTAAAAAAAAACATAAATACAAATCATATAAATAGTGCCATAAAGAACTAAGGAGAGGTGATGATGAACGAAGATGTGCATTTTGTATTGACATGATGGAAAGAGCTAACAGTGATAGACAATTTCTCAAAAATATTTGTTTCAGTGATGAATGCACGTTTACGTTGAACAACGAGCCCAACGCACAGAATTGCAGATACTGGAGTACGGAAAATGAACACCGATTTATAGAAACAAGAACCCAGTACCCCCAAAAAGTCAACGTTTGGGCAGGAATTTTTGGTCACCACATTATCGGACCTTTCTTTCTTGAACATAATTTAAATGGCGAAAGGTTCCTTGATTTACTGCAAGATCGCGTTGGACCAGCATTGGAAAATGTTGTTGGGGAAGATCAGGAGATGTGGTATCAGATGGACGGTTGCCCAGCGCACAAGACACGTGCAGTGCGTGAATATTTAATAACAGTTTTTCAAACCATATTATTGGGCCATGCCACACTATTGATTATCCAGCACGATCCCCTGACCTTTCCCCAAATGATTTTTTCTTTTGGGGCAACGTAAAATCTAAAATCTATAAGGACAGACGTTTTGAGAACCTAGAGGAGTTAAAGAATGCAATTTCTGCAGAATGTGCTAAAATCACGTCATACCAGTTAAGTAATGTGCGTAATGAATTTTAAAATCGTTTGGGTTATTGTTTAAATGCAAATGGAGGATTGTTTGACCATTTAATTTAAAAATATTATGAGTTTCGTTGTATGTATATTTCTACCAATAAAAATAAATCCAATATTGTACCTAGTTTATTCCACGATTTTCCCGTCTTATTTCTAATTGCCTCTTTAATGAAAAAACAAAGTCAATGTTAGATACTTGAATAAATTTCTATTATGTTTGTATCCGATGTACAAATTATTTATTAAATTTGGCCGTTGTCAGTTACGATAATGAGATATCTGTCAACTTTGACAGTCCTGACCAAGGCTAAATTGATGATTTGATTTAAAATTTCAAAATTTAACCGATACATTTTTTAATGCATTTGCGAACTGAGCATAGCAAAAATACACAATTTGCGCTAATTGGACCATGATCTAGTGCTCCTTAAAAAACTTAAATGGAATTTTGCAGTAAAATAATTTGGGAAGCCAATATTTGAATGCCTCGAAATTAACATGGGATTTCCTATGTTGCGTCCGCCAATGCAGCACCCTGTATATACGAGACAGAGTCAAATAAAAACCTTAAAAACATTGTTAAACAATGTCAAAAATAAGTCATTCTACGGCTTAGGCCCTATTACATTCTACGCACGTTCTCAATTGTTTTTGATGTACTTGAATACGTCTATATGGACGTAATCATCGCGATCGCGATTTCGCATGTCATCGTGATCGCGTCAACGGGAAATATATCCAAGTATGAGAAAGTTCAGTGCAGATTTTTTAATCATATAATGAAAATTTTGAAACGATTTATAAGTAGTCTGAATCTCCAATATGTGACCATTTTAATCTACTCGCTTGCTGTCTTAATTTAAAAAAATCTGCAGTGGTCCGCGCTGAACTTTCTTATATTTTAAATAAATTTCCAGCAAAAAGACGCAGTCGCGATGCCAATGCATTTTTCAACAAAACTTTTCTAATAAATTTCAGTATCTTTAACTTTCATAAGGACATTTTTTTGGATAACAAGTACAGAAAATTTCTTAAAATAAGACAAATAAATACATTTGAATTGAACTTGTATTTTTTTGACTTGGAAATTTTTTAAATTCGGCGTTATTTTTGCATCGAAATGTCGCCATTAAATCGAACGGGGGGGGGGGGGGGTTAAAGAATTTAAATTTAAAATTTGACATATAATAAATATTTTTATTAAACGTTGGTCGTTGGAATAATTAGTTATTAATCAAAAGTGATGAACCGCTACTTTTTGACTAATACACTTTTTATTTATTTATTATTTTATTTTATTTATTATATTATGAAAAAATTGTACAAGATAATTTTCAAAAAAGTTGAAATTTCATCTAATATGGAAACTGCAAAAAAAAATCAAAAATTGACAATTTTACAATAGTCTATATAAATTGTCTATATAAATATAGTCAACAATCCAGGACCTACTATCACTACAACACCGTTCAACAAAGAAATATATTTATACATCACCTGGACGTAATCTGGCATATTTTGCACAGACTGGTGTTTTTTATTTTTTAAATATTTCATATACTTTAGGTGGAAATCGTCCTTTTCGTAAACTATGTTATGTCCGTAACAAGATATCGCACGAAGTTCAGTGGAATTCTCAAATTATGTTTATCTGAGCATACATATTGACGTAGTGCAGAAATGTGATTCATGTATAATTCAGGAAATACGTCACATAATAAAAAAATAAATGCACTAATTTGAATATTATCAATTTCTTTATCCATTTGCACAATTTATTTTAATTACCGCAAATGTGAACAGAATTCGACAACCATGTTGTTATCGTCAGAATTACAAGGTATCTAACACTAACAAGTTCAATTAATTAAAAATTAAATTAAGAGTTTCCCGGGGTTGTACAAAATTATTTATTGTGCTACTTACGTTCAAGACAACCGGAAATTAAAATCGCATAAATCACAAATCGAACAATAAAACTAATTTAATTCCATGTAAATGAACTGGAAACGAAGAAATGAAGGCGAAGTAAACTTAAATCGAATAAACAATCATAAAAGAAATAAAAATAAAACAAATAAGTGTTAAGAAACCGAAAAATGTAAAAAAATAATTAAATGAAAATAAAAAAATGAAATGCAATCAAATAAATCAAAACAAACCAGTTTATCCAAATATTAATATTTAAATCGTTTAAATTTAAATTAAAATTTTATAAAACAATTTAAATGAAATGCATTAATGGTAGACGGAATATTTTATCAACAGCAAGTGATACAATAAAAATGAAAATGTTATTATAATTCAGGTTTATTCAAAGGCCAGTACGGGGTCATAAAACTCCACCCGATCACATTCATCCATCCATCTTCTTTACACACTAAGTTATTTGAATAGCTGCTGGTTTTACGCATTGTAATGTAAATAATTAATGTACATATGGCGGACTACCGGCGAAGGTAATTTTGAACCACACCGCATCATTTCTACTTTGACGAATTCAATGGGATAAAGTGGGATAATTATTCCATTGAGAGTTAGATAATCATCATTTAAAAATATCTAATCATTGTATGCGATTTTACTTCGGTTAGTAAAACAAGTGCAATTAATTTTAATGCGGATAACTTCGTTTATAAAACAATAATCGATCGCTTCCGACTTTCTAAAAAGTTTTTGCTCGCAAGATTATGCAAAGGTGGAAAAACTGGTGATAATCAATTTTACCGGCGCGCAATGATTAATATTTTTGTAATTACACGCAATTAGCTTTCAATAAAATAATATAAGAAAAAGTTTGAAAGTTTTCAGTAAATTATAAATTTTCATTTCGTACGTTTTGTACGTTCCATCAATTTATTTAAATATTTATTTTTAAATCAATTTAATTGGTAATTCGTCGATTCAATTTATATCGAGAAGAGTTGCGTATATTATCGATATTTTAAATATCAACCTTTACCGCGATTTTTTAACACGTCTAGCTGCGCTTCGTCTAGCGCTAGAATTACATCGAAAATAATAACTTCGCAAATCGTTCCCAAACTGTATGAGTCAACGTTTTCAGCCGATTCAGTAACTCATATAATCATATTTACGTCGCTTGATTTCTGAATAACGTCGACAATGGTTGTGTTGCACGACATTTATTAAAGTGTGCTTTCCACCCCGAAATTCGTTATAAACATTTTAATAGTTATGGCGCTGTTACCAACTTAATGTAATAATCATTAGCGATTCACTTGTCTTAGTGAAATTCAAATAGGGGATGTTGGTACTAAGTATATTGTGTCATATATCGTTTCGGCATGACTTTATTATGGAGCTCGTGCAGCGTTTGTTCTAAACAAGTGTTCTGAAATAGCAAAATGTCTGATAAACCACCACGTTTAACGCCGCCAATGCAACGCATATACCTACTGTTCCGTTTTCTTGAACACCGCACGAGAGTACAGGTACGGTTGAAGCCACAGTTCAACCTAATTATCGAAGGAGTCATTATCGGCATTGATGAATCCAACTTCGTACTGAACGACGCCGAAGAAATCGTCGCAAGCACGCAGACCAGGAGGCGAATCGGACGCATCTTTTTGAACGGGGACAGTGTAACGATGGTTGAACCACTATCAACTAGCAATTTTGTACGAGCTGTACTTTCTTGAGAAATAAAATTATGTGAATCTATTTTGTCTTATCATTTACGTATGCAAACTACGATCAAACAGAAACTGTCGGTTGTAAATAATTGCCGAAATGGCTACATGCAAATAGTTTGAAATTCATGATTGGGTACGTTTATTGTAGAATAACAAACGTAACACACATGACTTTTTAGTGTCTGCTTTTTGCGAGGGGGTTATATATATATAAACAATGCCGGTATATGATACGTTGAGGTGATGGGGTACGCGAGTCGTGTGGTTGGGGAGGCATCATGGTACGATTCGACCGTCCTCCTCGTTGGTTATCGTGGCGCGAGTCAGGGGTGATACGCTAGTTGTAGGCTCTGCCGATAAAACTACGAGCAACGAAGACTTCATGGCTACGCACCGCTCTACTCTATGTCCCTTGCAGTTAATCCATGAGGTAATATTTTAATTAAACGCTGCTCCTGCACGTTCTAAACATCGCTCGAACTAGCGCATCGTTTGCTTGCAAGCGCTTAATACAATTAAATTTTTCTATGACAATTCTCTCGTATAATTTTATACAATATCTTTATAGTTATAAAAATGAAATATTCTACTAAAAAAAAATCTTGAATATCATATATATTCACAGGGTTCAATAATTCAGGATAATGACAACTTTTGAATAGGGTTGAGTCGGGCAAACGAAACGTTCAATTAAAACTCGCTATGAAAAAAACTCATAGCACATTTTAGAGTCAACAGGCCGGATAAATCAAGTGTAGCTCAACATATTTTTGCAACAGCTCAATCATTACCACCAAATTATCTTAAGTTAATTAAAGATGTACTTTCATACAAAGAAACAAAAATAATTTAATAAATTCTGATAATGGACTTATACATCAGTTCAGCTTGTTCGAGTTACTGGATTTATGTTACATTATATATATATATATATATATATATATATATATATATATATATATATATATATATGTATTAATATTTTTTGTCCACTGTAAAGGTATCAACGTAGTCTCTTCGGAATATTGGGCAGGAGAGTAATTCAGAAACAATATCACTTATAATAATATAATATTTACGTGCCAGAGGTCCACACACACGTGTCGATTTTGTTCCATTAATTGTCGTCGAGTTTTGAATTGATGTATTGTTCTATAATTTTATATTTTGTGGAACAGTTTTGCTACATATTTCGATGATTTTTGTTACTCTTTATTTTTGAATCTTCATGTTAAGTAAATAATTATGACATTAGGTAAGTGTTATTCTGTGTTGGAGGCTGAATTGTATTTTTACATTTATTTTAATTAAAAACGAAATGTTATAATGTGATATTGTTTCTGAATTACTCTCCTGTCCAATATTCAGAAGAGACTACGTTGATATATATGTATGTATATATATTAAAACTTGTTTTAATGTCTAAATCCGTTAAAATATTGGTTTCAATGTTACTGTATATAAAATATATGTGCTTGTGACAAAAAGGGAATGATTTCTGTTCGAAACAAAACCATGCTTTTAAGATAACATGAGATGTCAGGGTATAAAATGAAACTGCAAGAAAAATATGGGCCACTAAGAATATAGGATAATAAATTTTAAAATTGCGCTGTATAACATTCTGGTACGATTGGAAAATATCGTAAAGTTGTACACACATTGTAGACAAAGTCCTAAAATGTGCAACGGCAGCTTTATAAATAAATTATCTGGTAAAACGCGTCATTATTGAGTCTCATATTTCTCTTATATTGGCCAAATGAATATTTAATAATGAATTCACAACAAAAGTTGCGAAATAAAATAGTTTGAAAAACATCTGATGTGAGCAGACGGGTTATAGTAGACACAAACGACTAACGTTAAATCATCGGTCATTAAGCAAGGCACAATACCATAATGAACATCACAAGGTCTGCAGCAAATGAATGAAGTTTACTTCTTTCCAAACAGATGCATAAGTTTAAAAGGCAAATAAATTGATTCAGCCTAATGTGTTAATGCGTGAATGTAATTCCTTACAATACCTTTTAATAGATATTTCATTTCATTACGTATTGTTATCCTTAAACAACTATTTAATTTATGTTTTAAATTATTTATACGGAGCGGAAATCAGAAGTGATATAGATTTATACGAAATTGTCTATCAAATCATATACCGAGTGATAACCACCAAACCTGGCCATAGTATGCATGTGTCAACAAAATATATGAGTTGCATTGATATATTTTCGTTTAATGTCATGTTGACAGCTTATTGAAATTTTATGAAATTGCGTTATAACTCGTGCTATAAGTTGTGTTATAAACATGAACTATTCAATTGAAGAAAGGGTGCTCATGGTTCAATCTTTTTACTCTAGCAATAGTCTAAGAAGAGTGAGATTTATTTTCTGTAAAATTCAATCACCGACCTATACCGTCGAAATCTACAATAAATAATTGCATTAGAAAATTTAAGGAAACTGGTAGTGTTACAACAAGTAACAGGTCCAGAGGAGGCAATAAAAGATACTTCAATAATACTTTAGAAGAGATGGTTTTGGGAATTATAACCGCGGATCCTATGAGTAGCACAAAAACTATTGCGGAAAACTGCAATGTAACTTCCACAGCGGTATGGAAAATTTTACATAAACATAATTATCATCCGTACAAACTTCAATGCCATCAGGAAATCTTTGATGTTGACCTAGAAAGTAGAATTACTTTTTGCGAAGAAATGCAGGGAAGGGCAAACCAATACAGAAATTTTCTGAATTCTATTTATTTCATCGATGAATGTACATTCACATTAAATAATGAGGCAAACACCCAGAACACTCGATATTGGTCTCAAGAGAATCCGCGAATAAATTTAGCTACAAGAACTCAATACCCTCAGAAAATTAATATTTGGGCTGGTATTTATAATAATAAAATAATTGGGTAGTTTGAGATTTGAGTAGGAAATTTAAATTCGCAAACATATTTAGACCTATTGATAAATGAGGTACGCCCTGCACTTGAAGAAGTTGCACATGAAGATCAGGGGGTTTGGTACCAGCACGACGGCTGTCCTGCGCATTTTGGTGTGAATGTGAGAGCCCACTTAAAGGAAACCTTTCCAAATTGCTGGATTGGTCGTGGTGGTACAACAAATTGGGCAGCCAGATCGCCTGATCTTGCATTATGTGACTTCTTTTTGTTGCCCTATCTTAAAAACAATAGTTATAGACAACGACATCCAAATATTAATTCTCTGAGGGAGGCCATCATTGTGGAAAGCAGACATATAACTGAAAGACAACTCGCGAATGTGACAACTGGTTTTTATCATCGGTTGGGGTATTGCTTAAACCAGAATGGATGATTATTTGAACATTTATTGTAAATATCTAACTAGTATTGTGTTTATTTTTGATGTAGTTTGTTTTCGTTTATTTTGTTAATAAAAATGTTTATAATAACTTGATGACATTTTACTAATGATAATTAAATGTATGTGCTGTTTAGTAGGAATTTATAAAGTAGGCGACATAAATTCAAGGCAACTCATATATTTTGTTGAAACATGCATACTATGGCCAGGTTTGGTGGTTATCACTCGGTATATATCATTTATTTGTAATTTGCTTTACGAATATTTATTTTATTTCTTCAATTATTTTTTACGAGAGGATGAATGTATTGGAAAGCTGTTTACAAAATCATTCAAATATATGATAGGGTAGCTCATAAATAAATAATTAAATGATACTTAGGTTCGGTTGCGCACACGTGCACATGCACACGTTTCTCAACACGGTTTCTGTATCGGGCTAAATAGAGCAATCTTCGAATGAAATTGCATAGGTTTCGTATTATTTGCTTACTGATATCGTACGTACTTGTAAGGAAAAGACAAGCGTTTATGTGGATAACAAATGTCAATTCTTTAATTATTATATTTTAATAAATCATTGTTGAAATATAACTAACTTCAGGTCTAAATTACATACAGACAATTTTAAATTAAAATAAAATAAAATTGGTTTTAGTTTTAAAGACAATATTTATTACATAATCAGCAAGAACATAGCTAGTTTTAACCAATTTTCATAGATGTTTTTAAATTTTAAATAATTGTTAACACACCCACACTACAGTAGCTTATTTGTAACTTGGGTAAATAGTTACAAATTTATGTTATCCAATTATAATTAATACAAATATGTGTTTGCAAAAAATAATGTCATTAGGTTTCATTAAATAAACGGAAATTAATTAAAATAAATTTTATGTCAGTTACCAAACACACACACACACACACACACACACACACACACACACACACACATACATACATACATACATATATACAAGAAGTTTTGATGGCCACTACATGTAAAGGTATTTCAACAACTAAGGTTCTTGGTAATCGCTACTGACGAAGGGTAATAACCCAGAAACAATATTGTCTAGCGATCCACCAGTTAGTCTTCATGGACCTGTTTTAATTAATGTTCACTACACCATTGAGGTGTAAGATTAGACCATCTTTCGTATATATATATAGGCTGAAATCTGTGCTTCTTGGTTCTCGGGTTGTGAACCGCATTGTGGAAATGTCTTAGTTATGTTAAGAAACATATCTAACGAAGACCGAAGAGACCACGTTGATACCTTTACAGTGGACAAAAAATATTAATACATATATATATATATATATATATATATATATATATATATATATACCGAGTGATAACCACCAAATCTGGCCATAGTATGCATGTTTCAACAAAATATATGACTTGCCTTGAATTTATGTCGCCCACTTTATAAATTCCTACTAAACAGCACATGCATTTAATTATCATTAGTGAAATGGTCAAGTTATTATAAACATTTTTATTAACAAAATAAACGAAAACAAACTACATCAAAAATAAACACAATACTAGTTAGGTATTTACAATAAATGTTCGAATAATCCTCCATTCTGGTTTAAGCAATATCCCAACCGATGATAAAAACCAGTTGTCACATTCGCGAGTTGTCTTTCAGTTATATGTCTGCATTCCACAATGATGGCCTCCCTCAGAGAATTAATATTTGGATGTCGTTGTCTATAAATTTTGTTTTTATGATAGGGCGACAAAAAGAAGTCACATAATGCAAGATTAGGAGATCTGGCTGCCCAATTTATTGTACCACCACGACCAATCCAGCAATTTGGAAAGGTGTCGTTTAAGTGGGCTCTCACATTCACACCAAAATGCGCAGGACAGCCGTCGTGCTGGTACCAAACCTCCTGATCTTCATGTGCAACTTCTTCAAGTGCAGGACCTACCTCATTTATCAATAGGTCTAAATATGTTTGCGAATTTAAATTTCCTACTATATCAAACGGCCCAATTACTTTATTATTATAAATACCAGCCCACATATTAATTTTCTGGGGGTATTGAGTTCGTGTAGCTAAATTTATTCGAGGATTCTGTTGAGACCAATATCGAGTGTTCTGGGTGTTTGCCTCATTATTTAATGGGAATGTACATTCATCGGTGAAACAAATAGAATTTAAAAAATTTCTGTATTGGTTTGCCCTTTCCTGCATTTCTTCGCAAAAAGTAATTCTACTTTCTAGATCAACATCAAAGATTTCCTGATGGCATTGAAGTTTGTACGGATGATAATTATGTTTATGTAAAATTTTCCATACCGCTGTGGAGGTTACATTGCATTTTCCGCAATAGTTCTTGTGCTACTCATAGGATCCGCGGCTATCATTCCCAAAAACATTTCTTCTAAACTATTATCGAAGTATCTTTTATTTCCTCCTCTGGACTTTGTTGTAACACTACCAGTTTCCTTAAATTTTCTAATGCAATTATTTATTGTAGACTTCGACGGTATAGGTCGATGATTGAATTTTACAGAAAATAAATCTCTCACTCTTCTTAGATTATTGCCAGAGTAAAAGGATTGAACCATGAACACCCCTTCTTCTATTGAATAGTTCATGTTTATAACACAACTTATAGCACGAGTTATAACGCAATTTCATAAACTTTCAATAAGCTGTCAACATGACATTAAACGAAAATACATCAAGACAACTCATATATTTTGTTGAAACATGCATACTATGGCCAGGTTTGGTGATTATCACTCGGTATAAATATATATATATATATGAAATGTGCAAAGACATTATATAGTTAAAATGTCGTTGGCTAGAATTTGATTTAAAAACCTTGAATTAATACATTGTTTTAAAATTAATATTTTCTTGGAGAACAATGAATTGGATTGGCAGACATTTGTAACAAATCGTAGTAGATTTATTTGTTTACGAAGCAATTTGTATTTCATTTTTTTTTTAATTTAAAAAATATATGAATTTTAAACAAAACGCTTTGTGGTTCGAATAAACTGATAAAGAACCAAATAACTGATGCGAAATCTGCAAATGCGATCTACGAATATCCAACATTGCACATAAAACCGAAACAAAAAATACCGGTGGTGCATTATTTTCATTTAAAGCTGCGAAATAAACTACCAACAAATTCGTTTCCAGATGGCCGAAGCATTTGAAAAATTATAACAGATTTAACTGATACTGAGCTCAACATAAAAGTTTAAAGCTTTTTCAGCCAAACCACTATTGTTTGCTTGCAATTAAATTCTATTAATCTTAATAGTGTTTCGCTGACAAAGGAAGAAACCATTTGAAATAAGATTATTATGAATGTTAACGATAATAATAAACTTAAATCCTGACTTACCTGCACAGGTGTGAAATACACAAATAACCGGATATAGTTTATTACTATGTAATACGACCATAAAAGTAATCCCTAAATAAGGATAAATATATTTCAACTTAACGATAGACGGAGATGCAGAACGGACGTTGTAAATAGTATTAAATCAGGTATATGACAATAGACTCTATGGCACCCAGTTAACATACCCCAGGTATTTTATGCAAATTTTCATGAAAGTCACTCATCATTTTAATGATCAGGCTGAATACAATAAAATATTATAATAAGACTATTTTATTAAATGGATCTTGGCAAATGTAATTAATTAAATTAAAGTAAATTTTATATAATTTAAAACAATTATTATTATTATATTAATCGTCGGAGATTATTTAAAAAAAAAAGTTATTTAATGGAAATCCTTTAAAAATCAGCTTTAAATTTTTAAATTTTATCCTAAAATCACTGAAAATGTTCAATTAGACGTATTTGTGCGACAGCCAATTAAAATTAAATTTTAGTGGATCATTATAAATTACGTATAACTCGTATGTGTAACGATTTAATAATTAGCGTTAATAAATGAGTTTATAATTGTTTAAAGTAATTTATATCTGAAGTAAGTAAGACATTAGAGAAATAATAAATGGGGTGCAGAGCAAGCGGTCAGTGGACTGCAAAAGGGCATGGGGGTTGGAGAACCCGGGTTCCGAGCCACCCCTGTTGCACTAAGCTCAACTAAATTGAATGAAAAGCGTTTAATGCCAACAGCAAGATTCGAACAGATCTGCCATATTACACAATTATACATTTGTATTACCCTAACATTGTTATGGATGAATTGAATTTATACGATCGAGCATTTAGATTCTAAAATGATTATTCCTTGTATCCGGCGTGCAACTAGATTAAAATAAATCCGGTTTATTAAATCCGCGCATTTTTATTCAAAATTACGCTTAAACTTTGTTCAATATGTAAAACGTTCTTTACAGTTATACCAGATATGCTCGCTTCTAAATTTCGACGACGATTTTATAGATTTATTAATCAATCTATATATATACGACTTCGAGGATACCTACACTTAATTTAAATAATTTAAAATATTTTATTGTCCATTATCGAATTTTACAAATAAATTCAAATGAAAATTTTCAATACGGTTAATTATTGGCCCAACAGTTTACGCCAAATTTAATTCATGCCACAAATTATTAATTAAATCCATACCACCTCATTTATAATATCTGAAATTTAAATTTGCAATTCAAAATGTGCTTTTGTGCCATCTATATATTTCACAGTAAATTTAATTTCGGAGTTACTGTATTGAAGCTATCGTAGTGAAGAGGGCGCCAACGCCATCTACACATTCCTGTTGGATCGTCACATATGTATTTGTCTTCTCATTAATAGATGGCTAGGCATGTAATAAATATAAACGTAAATGAAGGAAACTATTTATCATGAAGCGAACACATTCTATTTCAGTAACTGTAAAACGGTATCATTACTAATAAAGTATTCTGTTAAGACGTCGATGGGTCTTCGAGGCCCAATTTATTTCACAAGTTTCATTAATTTATTATAGAAAAATTTAAATTTGTGCAAACATTTTCTAGAAGAAATTACTGCCGCAAATGTTTATTCCAATTAGCCTCATTGTCTTTTCAATTAAGTAATCTCTAGACTGTTATATGCCGCTACTGATTAAACTTTGTTTCATATCAAAGCCATCCGCATATGCTTTGAGATGCACGATTACTTGCTCATCAAGTTAATCTTAATCCGTTGATACTCACGCATACGTCATCCAATTAATACATACGTACAAATGAAATAGCTAAACTAAACCATTTATCAAAAAAAAAAAATTATCACTAGTACTTATGTGGGTCTAGGAGATCGAACCTATAAGCAAATACGTTAAAGAACAACGTCAATTTGTTTAACCCCTTAATCCAGGATTCTTAAGCTGCGATTTTCATCTTGATTTGGATTTTTTGGCCAATATTTAGCGGGATAAAAATTCAACCGGTGAGTAAGGCCCTTAAACGTGAAGTGGGTATGGTTACATTGCGTTATTCGTCGACTCTGATTAACGAACACAAAATGGTTTACAGATTTAAACGGGGAAATAAACTTTCGTTGAGGTATTTTTTTAGAAGAAAACAGCACGATAATGTTAATCTGATATAAATGTGCTAATTGTGGTTTGTTATGTTTTTTGTCCAAGGGCTAAGCTCACATCTTGTCTTATAAATATAAAGTGAAGGATATTTCGAAATGGAAATAAATCCACCTTAAGAGCTTCCCTTGAATGCGAGACAAAAACAACTGCATTTTTTGGTCACTTTGTTGAAGTCGAAGGGTGGGTTGGCCTCAAGATCACAGTCACGCTCTACCCGAAAAAAGATAAACCAAGCCCATCGACGGATTTTTCAGCCCCATTTGTATGAGATTGAAGCCTAATTTTAATTGGATTATTTGATCCTCAAACAAGTCATAATCATAAATGGTTGAGTTCTGCGTTTCTCTTCGTCTACGTAGGTTATTTAAAGAGTGGGATGTTGATATAAGAACAATGGATTGTCCAAAAGCTCATATTTATTGTGGTTGAGTTGGGTTGGGTTTCGTCTATGTAGGTGGTTTTCTTAAATCATTTCAATCAATAAAATGTCAATAAAAATATTCTTAAAATCAGTTTTCTTTATCACATAGTTGATGAATTTTCTAAAAAAAAAAACACAGATTTTTATTGTGCTAGTTGGGGACGAGCAACTATTTTCTACTCTACTGGTCAGAATCATATAATTCAATCACTTTCTAGTCATATTATTACTAAGTTTTTATTCCTATTTTATTCCAACCTCCTGTAACGCACTTCCTGGAATGGTGCTCAAGTCTATTGGCGACGTCCTTTCAATGTGGCTTTAATTTGGGATACAGGCAAAAGTCTCCCTATTCACCATCTGACCACGTTGTACAAATTCCACATACACGCAATTCTTCAACCTCTCGATGCTGAGACTAAAATAGAATATTTACATCGAATCGCGAAGAGAGATTCAGCATCGTAATGTTACTTCGAATTGTGATTGTATGTAAATAATTGAACAAATAATGATGTTTGTCATATAATTAAATTAGTTAAGTTTACTTGGAATGTGTAAATATAAGTGGTGTAAATGTAATTGTAATTGAAACTCGATATAAATGATTTTACTATATTTATATAATTTAAATCGTAAAATGTATTTAAAATTTAAGAAATAATCGTATTGCGAGAGTGCGGACGTGACTTTCTCAGTTTGCCTTCTATTTTGGTGATGAAGCACCACATCAGTCGACAAGTTCACGCTTGTTCCAACACGGACCAGGAACAGCAGTCGCCCAGAAAACAACTGATCAAGAACGACATGTGATATACAAAATTGGGAACGGTCCAAAAAAAAGATCCCATATTATGAATTGGGTGTGAGAGAGTTCGTTTCCGCTTGCATCGCACATCTTTTAACTGAACTAAATTTGAAATGAACTAATCCTCCGTACAGTCCAAATGATTTTTTGCATGTCAAAGTTTAAGAATGGTGTCTTAATAATTTCGCGTTTGACTACCACCCAAACCAACCCAACCCAACCCAAGCCAACTCAACCCAATCCAACCCAAGACCTGGCGTTGCTTTAACAATTTGTTTTAATGAATAAAAACGTGTATCAATTGTTTGGGAAATTTGATGTTCTCTTTAATTTTATGGCTATTTGCAAAACTAAAGTAACAACCCCCATGGTATACGCATTAGTCAAAGATTAAGGGATAAGATAACAAAACAGCACCACGATAATTTGTACACTCACATTCATATGAAATACACCACCCATTAAGAATTAAACTACAATTTTGAAACTTCGGTAACATAATGCTTTATTATCAACTACGAAACGATGAAAGTTTCCGCCGAAAAAACTCAACTGTTATGTTTAGTGCACTATTGTTATCTCTAACTTTCAATATTTTCTTCCTAGCACTTAATGAATTTTGACTAATAATTTGACAATAAAATAAACTGATATTTTGTGGGCAAAATGTCAGTTTATTTTATTGTCAAACTGTCAAGTCGATGCCTTGTAATGCCCCCAGTGCGACGTCGTCGAAATTTTGCCCATATCAATTACTTTAATAGGGGCCGAATTATCGGTGGGTGTCTCATTCCGAGAGATTGGGAGAAGGCTGAATCGGGACCACACTACAGTTGCTCGGATATGGTCTTTATGGTCCTAAGAAGGTATTCAGAGGCGCCGTTCTGTGAAGACCGACTTCTTAGGCAGGGATCGATTTGAAACAACAAGATCGATTGCTGTGGATTGGACGAGATCTTTGAACCGACACTTGTCGATGGGAACTGTTTACAGAAGAATTTCTTCCTTTGGGCTTCATTCATACCGTCCTTACCTTGGGCTTCCATTAACATCTCCCCATAAAGCAACCAGACTTGCATGGTGTCAAGAACGGCAAGGGTGGGTTCATCAATGGAATGACATCGTCTTCAGTGATGAATCAAGGTTTTGTTTATGGGTGAATGATGGTCGTAGAAGAGTGCGGCGACATCGAGGGGAAAGACGGAATTTGGAGTTCGTTCAAAGACGACACACAGCCTTAACTTATGGTTTGGGGGACGATATGTGTAGGACGAAGATCAACCCTTACGTTCATTCCAGGCACATTAAACGCACGTCGTTACATCGAAACCGGTGTTAGTACCTTTCATGCAGACGTTGCAGAGTGCCACTTTCCAACAGGATAATGCAAGACCCCATACTGCTGTGGTTACAAGAAGGTTTCTGGAGCAGGTTGGATTGCAGATTTTGCCTTGGCCTGCACGGTCGCCGAATGAACATGTCTGGGATATGATGGGTCGACGACTAAGACAAGTACCCAGGCCTCCTAAGAATCTGGATGAACTTCGACACCATCAAGAGGTTGCATGGAATGAGTTACCCAACGAGGACATTGACCACTTAATGGAGAGCATGGTTAAAAGAGTTAATGCATGCAGAGCTGCGCATGGGGATGCAACCAAATTTTTCTTTTGTTTTTTTCATCTAAACTTTCATCGTTTCTTAGTTGATAATAAATCATTATTTTACCGAAGTTTCAAAATTGTAATCTAATTCGTAAATTTCTTCGCTGGGCGAAGGAAGTGGACACTAAGTATTTTATGTAACAAGTTATCATATTGTTCTATAGCATATATTGTATAACTCCGATTCCTGATTAACACAATAAAGAAAGAGTTATTTCATTATTTCATTCGTGTGCTCCAAATATATCAATTTGGTTTCAACTTGTTTGGTGTTGTCAATTATTTTCTTTGAATTTATCGGTTTTAAAAACTGGAGTCGCAAATTTCCCTGTAGGAAAATTATGTCACGTGTTGATTGTTAAATTTAATTTCGGCACGCACATGTGTCAACTGACCTGATGCAATTTTATTCCAATTATTCAACGTGACATAAAATTGCTTTCACCTTTCTATTGGATACATGATACGAACTACGTTACGACTAGGATTCAGTTTACATGTTTCATGTTTTTCCACGGTTTCATGTTAAATTATATCATCAACTATTTTATAAATTATTTAATTCAAGTTGCCAATAATATAATGTTATTTCATTGTTGCATTGAATTATAATCTTGTGTGTTATAGTTACAGATAACTTTCATTTGAGTACAATCGTTTAAAGCAATTGCACTCTGCGGTATGAGATGGCGAAAAAATTATGTGGGATATAATAGGACTGATGATTTATTAATTTTCATTGTTTTAAATTTGAATTTGGGGGAATAAATTGCGTTAATTTTCTATTTGTGTTAAATCTATTGTCTAAGAGTTGAACCTAAAAATATGTATGTGCTGCTGGATGTTAGATGGCGCTGGTGAAGTGTTCCTGTGATTGGGAAATTCAATAAGGACAATTAATTGAAACGATCTGTTTATTTACTGTTGATTAATTGATTCTCATTACAAACATAACCGGACACAACCGGTACTTACATATTAAACAGTCGAATTACGATAGTACGTCGAAATCACTTATTAAAAATATTTTTCTAATATGTGCAACTAACAAAATTGTACTCTCTTGTGTTAAAAATCTGTTTTCCTTTTTCACTTTGTATCTAAATTTACGTTATATCTATGCAAAAATGTAGAGATATTTTACGATTTGTCTTTAATATTAAACGATAAATTTAAGAGAACATCTTTGGCAGAATCGATCTGTGCTTGAAAATGTGAGTCGGGTGACAGAGGAAGGCGATTTGTATGAAGAATATCTTCGAAGGACTTTGCTCCCATGGAAGAATCTGCCGCCGCAGACGTCGTACTTTTTGAATCACTTTCAACACTAGAATTCGAGCTTTGGTTGATTTGTTTCGGGAAGCCCCTGAGCTTCGACGAATTTAAATCTTCTTTACTTTCCTTCGGTGAGTGATTCTTGTGTTCGGCGGCTTCGGCGTTCGATATATTGTCTATTTTCTTCCATTTGGTGCGACGATTCTGGAACCATATCTTCACCTGTAATAAGAGAGGGCGCATGATCTACTGAAATCAATATTATTTAGCCGTCGGCCACAAGTGATGCATGCGATGCATAGCAGAGGGTAAACACTGCACCGAGGGTAAATCGTACTAACGGAGGTGGCTCGAGCCCCTCATGACGCACTATTGATCTATTACCACTCCCAACGTAACACCCTAATCGCGCTAATTATCATTCAAGTTCATTATCATCGCTCCACATCCTACTATAACATAATTGCTCCATAATATTCAATTGTTTCATTATGCTATTAAAACACAATTGTTTTTTTTTTTAAATGATACGCTGTAATTAATTAATAATTATTCAATGAAATTCAAAATTATTAAAATCTCTAATTGTATAATTAAATAAGTAATAAAACATGACCATTAAACGTTCATTTCCAGGCATTAATCAAATTCAAAGAAAAGTTTTTTAATTCAACAATTTAAAATAAATTGGTTGGGTAAACGGCGTGCACGTAATACGTAAAAAATGGAACACTTCAAACTAAATCTGACCGTACTAATTGGAATTATTATCATTTTACTTTGTGTTTAGGGCACAGTAGATAGAACAAATATCCGTTAAACTCATTCATGGCGGGTTTTATTGTTCGCGAATAATGGAGAGAACGTTAATTGGGGAGCTTTTATTTGCCGGAATTTCGGTGGAAATCAGTACGGGATATAATTTTGACATGGATGAGGTGCATAGTCTAAAGCAGCCACGGAGTACGACTTAACGTTGTCATAGTAACGACTAACAGCCTCACAGGTTCTTGCGAATCGGTATCTTAACACGATACTTTAACCCCCCACGCCGAAGTATTACGTTCGAGTTCTTATTTTCATTAATTTATTTTATATAATTAATATTAAATTAATTGCTATTACATTCTAATATAAATATATTTTTAACTTCGTATTCTTATTTTAAAAATCAACAAATTTGAACAGCGTCGTAATTAACACACAAAGGAGAAAACCAAAGCAAAAATGAGACAAACAAACAAATTTAATACAACGAATTATAATACAAAAATAAAAGAAATAAGACAAACACCAACAAATCATAACTACAAACGAATAAATTAAATATAAATTTATTAAAAGTTATAACAGAGAAAAAATCGCGAAACTTAACCAAACGAAATAAAAAATGTTCGTCTTGTACAATTGACCTTTTACCTCTCGTTTCTGTTTTAATTTTTGATACAGTTGCAATAATAAAGAATAAAGACGTTATAACAAAAAACTTTTAGCACCGAGTTTGAGGATAAAACTAACTCAAATTAGATATATTGAAAAAATTGTGATTTATCCGAAAATATTTTTCTATTTTGCCAACGAAATTATTATGAATATGTATAAATTTTATAGCATAAATCAATTACGTTAACAATTGTTTAAACAGTGAGTCACTTAAGCGACTGCATATAAGATAATTTCACAGGTTTCTATGAATATCAATTGGTGAAGTCCGTTATTTTTTTGATGCGTTATCAACAACCGTTTTCCTTATGTATCTTGTATTATGATAGTAAAAATAAATTCAAGGAAGTTGCGGTTTACGCGTATCTACTCATAAACAAAAGTTGCGGTCTGTGATCCGCATCGCAAACAATCGGCTATCGCTAATCGACAAAGAGCGAGGGCTGTTTATGGATCAGACCGGTCTCACCCCAGCGCGGATATACCACTCAATTACGGGCGTGTTTATCGAGCAGCGACTACCCTTCTTCCCGTCCCTGCCCCGGACACAGTCACTGCTCATCGCTCAGCGCCAAGCTCCTAATGACCGTCATTTACATCTAATAACATCATGCCATGCCACTTATGCAAATAGCTATGCTATGATCCGTGGTTTAAAAACAACACCGAGCAAAACGGTGGTCTACTATTAACATATTAAGAAAGTTTCGTAAATTAGAGATTTACAACTCTCAACTGCAAACACTTTTTGCCAGTCTTAACGACGATGCGTCTTACTTTAAACTCAACGAACAGATTAATTTGCCCCAATTTAATTCTCCCTATTTACTTTGCTTATCTCCACCACACAACGCATTAATTAGCATTACATTGTTATAAACAATTGCTGGTTGCTCTATACGATAATACTATAATTTAAAAATGAAAATCACCACGTTCCACTTATCTGATTACTATACGTATTAACCCTAGGATGCATGTTGATTACTTTTTTGTCATGGTTCGATGATATCTTCAATAAGAATGTTTGCTATATATATGCAACGAAATTTCCAAAAATAAATAACACATATGTTATAAGTCGGGGCTCTCAGGGCATTTATTTGTAAATTCATAAATTCGTTTAATTTAATACTTGGGGAAAGGCTACGATACACAACAGTATTTGACTTAAGTCACACAAAACAAATATCTACGGCGGAAAGTTCAATTGCTATTATTATTACACCCATTTAGATACATTTAACTGATATTGAGCTGAAAAAATCATCTACCACCAACATCTTTATCTTTATAAAATGAAACTCAAGGTTAGGCAAAATAAAATTTTCCATTCCATGAACTTTGACATCGTTTATTTATTCAAGCTCACCATTACATTCACTTAAATAGTTAAATTAAACTTCTCTTTTTATCAAAAAAAATCTGCAGTGGTCCGCACTTAACTGTCTTATACTTATAGTAAACTTTTTCGAAAGAGGTTTTCAAATAAAAGTTCAATATCTTTAACATTTATAAGAACAATTTTTTTGCATAACACGTTCGAAATTTTAAATAATAAAAAATAAAGTATAAGAAAGTAAAAATAAATTAAATTAATCTTTTAATTTATTTATATGCTTGTTGTTGTGCCTTATGCTAATTTTGGTGATATGACAACGTGTCGCCTTGCCCGCTATACAGTTAAGGTCGTCACTGTCGCTGTCGTCGCTAAAACCAGGATATAATGCACTGTGATATTTCAATCAGTCAATTCCAGGTAATAACGATTTATCCTTCGCTTATAGCCATTTGAAGCGCAGGAAGTTAATATCAAGTGGACTTTGTATGTACCATAATATTATTTGGTATTTCCTTTCATCGTTATGAATCGTTATTTTAACAATAATGAATGAAATATACTAATTTTTTGGATAATGTTAGTAAGTGCACAAATTAAAATTGTTATTTTTATTATTTTGTTGCGATGTTTCAATCGAACGTTTCCAATTTTCGATTCGGTAAAATTTTGATTTTTTAAATTTTACAAATAATTATGTATATGTTATAATATAATAGATTCACGTTGAAATTTTGGAAAATCATTTGCATTTTACGAAAATATCAATTTTTGGAAATCATATCAAATTTAAAATTTTGACGTTAATAATAAATTTTACAAAATCTTGAAAAATAATTTTTGATATTATTAGACTGAATGTTGATAATTTCGCGCTGGAATTTTGGGCAATTTAAAAAAATTACATTTTTGACAGGTGAGTAAAAATCAAGTTTAATTTAAGTAAATTTTTAAAAATGTTTGATATTTTTGACACTTCTCAATTTTTGGATTTTAGGATATTTTAATTCCGTTTTGATAATTAATTGCGAAGCCAAATTAAGCAAAATTCCAGAAATAATTCAAGTCAAATTGAGGACATTTTTGTATAATTTAATTATACCTTTTTGTTTACATAATGTTTATCGACTTAAGCATTTTGGGGAATTTGAAAATGTTGATAAATTTTGGCAACAATATTGACATTGACAGTATTGAGATTGACAGATAAATGAGAAAATTAAGAGTAAAAAGGAAAAAAGAAAATATCCCAACCTCATAGAAAACATGGAAAATGAACGCAAATGAATAAATACAAAATACGATTGAAAACGGAGTAAAATATATAATTAAAAATTAAAAAAAATAACATAACCGAACCAACACAATCCAACCCAAAAAAATGCAATTGATTAAACCAAAAATATGAATACAAAATAAACAATGAAATTTCTATATAAAACTTAAAAACAACCCAATAGAAATTTGAAATAAATGCAATTAATTTAATATAAAATATTATAATAAGATATAAGAAAATTAAGAGTAAAACTAAACGAAATGAATAAAAATGAATAAACACCAAATATGATTGAAAACGAGGCAAAAAGGTTTAAAACAACCCAACCCAACCCAACCCAACCCACCTCAACGTAACCCAACCCAAACCCCAAAAAAATCCATTTGATTAAACCAAAATTATGAATGAAAACAACCCAACCCAACCCAACCCAACCCAACCCAACCCAACCCAACCCAACCCAACCCAACCCAACCCAACCCAACCCAACCCACCTCAACGTAACCCAACCCAAACCCCAAAAAAATCCATTTGATTAAACCAAAATTATGAATGAAAACAAAGATTGTTACACAAACTTAAAAACAACCCAATAGAAAATTGAAATTAATGCAATTAATTTAATATAAAATATTAATAAAATAGAGAAATAAGAAAATTAAGAGTAAAAGAAAGAAAGAAAGAAAAAAAAATAACCCAACCCAACCCAACCTGATAAAATACGGAAACATTCAACACAAAATATGACTGAAACCGGAGGAAAATATAAAAATAAAAAATAAAAAAATAACATAACTGAACCCAACCCAACCAAAAATATACAAATAATTTAATATAAAATATTAATAAAAACAGAGAAATTAGAAAATTATGAGTAAAACTAAACGAAATGAATAAACACAAAATGTGATTGAAATCGAAGTAAAATAAAAATGTGGATCAAGGATGATCTGAGTATTTAGGAAGACAAAATATTTACAATAATATTAAAAATTCACACTTTTTATATAATAATAGTAATAAAATTTTTTTTAGGTTTATTACATACAACAAAAAAATTAAAGATAACATAACTGAACCTAACCCAAAAAATGCAACATCTATTCGTTTGTTAGAGTGCCCAATGTACTTTTCATCATAGTCTCTACTTTAAGATTTCATCTCTTCCTCTAATGGAATTTTTGGTTTTGGGTTTATGAGCGGTTTAAATTCCATGTGGATATGTTCCTTGCGTAAGATCCTGCTGATTCTGTTTGTTGTTCCTTTCATATATATAAGAAGGCTGTGGCCATCGGCTTCCTGTCTCCGTCTTCCGTTTCCTTGGTTTTGCAGCTCTTTGTATTTCTCGTTTTTTGTAGTCATACGTGTACTCTCCTCAATTTCTTCAGCGTTGATGGTCGTCATCTGCAATCCTTTCTAAATCAGAGTCTATATGATTGAGTGTTGTTGTTCTGGATGGTGGTGTGATTCGGCGTCTTCTCGATATACAGTGTGGGACAGATTAAGGTCTTATATCTTCGTAAATAGAACGCCTAGAAAGAGTAGCTGATTTTTTTCCTCCACTTCTAATATGAATTTGATTTTCTAAGTTGCTCGTTCAGATGCTGCCATGTTCTTTTCTTCCATGTAACCATGTGGGTTCTTTTCTTCCATGTAACAATGTGTCATCAACATACCTTAGCCAAACATCTAGTTTAAGTTGTGCTATATCAAGTTCTGTGGTTTTTAGGTGGTCCATAAATAAATTTACTTTTACCCTAGATCCCATTGGTGGTCCTTCCATCTCCTTGTAACGTTGGTCTCCATACATGAGAGAAGTGTCCTTCAGACAGTGTTCTGTTCGATTGTTTCTACGGATTCCTTGATTGGTACTTTGATCTGGTTGAACTAAATGATTCTTCAACAGTTTGATTGAGTGAAGTGTTTTCAATTTTCGATTGCTATATATAACATTTTCGACTTTTTTGGTATTTATGGCCATTTGTTGCATTTTTGACAAATTTATTATTTCTAGTAATTTTCTCAACTCGCGCTTGAAGATGTTGCTTGCGTCTGAACAAAACTCGCCCCAAAATTCGAGTTAAATTCTAACTTAAAACTCGCAAAATTAATAGCAGAATGAATTGTTTATGATTTATCAAAGTTTATTGTTTAAAGTGGACGCTTCACACCAATTAGTTAGTAGGGGGTGATAAATTTAATGTAGGTTTTCGAATTTTGTACCAGGAGACTATCTAAGTAAGGAAATGTAAATAATATACGATTCAATCTTTAAAACGTTGGCATTTCCCCTGCCGTCGTTTTGTATCAGGAGAGCATGAAACTGAAAGAGAATAATGAAAGACCGCGTGAAGTTTGGTCAGATATTGGATCGAGTTCAACGTCGTCAAATCTAATGCGAAATTTTTTTTTTTAATTGAGAAATAAATTTTAAACTGACGTGATGTGTTATTCAATCTAAGAAAAATATTAAATTTAATCCAGTGGAATCAAAGCGAATGTCGCAAAAGAAATAAGTTTTGGGGAAAAAATACATTTTTTTGATAAAGTTGATGAAGAAAATCTAGGTTTTACAGTACGGTTGTAAAAATATGCTGTTACTGGGTTTTACTTAAACGCCAAGTCCTCTTTAAAGTAAATCAAAACAAGAAAGGCTAAAAACGAACGAATATATTATACACAAAAACCAACCAATAAATGAGTTATCAAAAGAAGCTATTTGTTTATTATTGTTTTAGGTTTGGCTTATATTTTATTTTTCAGTTTACTCATAGTTTTAATTACTGTTGTTTTGTAAAAATATGAATGAAATAAAGTTCACGTTTTGACTAGTTTTGTGTATACAGACTTTAAACTTTCCAATCCAAAGATGTTGCTTTTCGAGGTTTAGTATCAAGAAAATATGAACGTTAAAAATAAAATAAGTCTTTTTGTATAATATTTGTTGTCTCAATTTTTAAATGTGATCGTTCAGTGAAAAATTCAAAATAGCAACATGTGTTTCTCAAAGAATGTTATTTACTGCAATTAAAAAGACTCTTTTGTACTTTCGACTATGTATTAAAAAAAAACTAAAAATATTTATAAAATATAATTACTGTAAAGAAAAGTTATTTACTGCAATTTTGTTTACATTGACAAACGTGTTTTTTTTATAAAAGAATTTGAATGGTTATAAAAAAATCAATATTTAAATTTCAATAATAAAAAAAAATGGTTGAATTATTCATGTTAAATAATTACAACCGATGAATTTTATATAAAGGCCTATTTCGGCAAATCAAAAATGTTGGTTGCATTTAAATAAAGTAATATTGAATATGCAGTAAACAACATAGCGATTTAATTTGATGTGGAATAATGAAAAAGTACTTGAATTATTCAGTCACATATGAACAATAATTATGTAGCGATGCATTGACTATCAACGTATCGGTATTTCAATTCAGTTTGTCGTAGGGGTTGAGTGGGTTGGATGCCCCCGGGTGGAATTGTGATGTATTAGCGAACACATCGATTAGCGTTTCAACTGGAAATGGCCACTAGAGCGCCGTTTTAGCCCGATTAGCGCCTCGTTCACCGGATACTCATACACGTCGCTTCTGTGCTCGCATCAAATCGCTCCATCATTCCGCTAACTTACATCGGATTTAGCTCCAACAATAATCTCTTAAAAGCAAATGAAAATAGATTTCATATACCCCCTGTTTTTCTTTCTCTCGATTTACATTAAATTCAAATTCAGCATTTTTTACTACACACGTTAACAGATCGTGCTGTTAAAATTTATTCATTTCATTTATAGACGATAGTATTAAGACTAAACATAATCCTAACTAATATTCATCACATATAACACAGTTATTCATTAATTCCTAAAAAAGATAATATATGTATATATATATATATAAAGTCCTTGTTAAATAATTGTCAACCATGAAAACACAATTTATGACATCGTTTTGCATTTTTATTTGATTCGCTTTCGTTTATATTATTTTTGATTGATTCCATTCATTCCATGCGCAGAATTCATTGATTTCATTTTAATTGTTTTACTGTCATTTTAGTTCATATATTTTCATGATTTGCTCCAATTTATTTAACAATCGTTAGATAACATTCACAAATTACATTTCTTTGTTTCCTTTGATGTCATTCGATTTGTACTTTTTAATTTTTGTTACCAACCCAACTCAATTAAATCAAATTGGGGTCCTTGCGGTTCATGTGGCCAGATTCTAAAGATCTGATTATCCCATCTCATATAAAACACCATTACATTCCTCTAATTTTTAATATTTGTATATTTGATATTTTTTTTATTTTGTTTTGGTTTCTATTTTTTTGTCGTCGATTAAATTACATTGATATTAGCTTTACTTTATTTCGTTTAATTTTAATACAGATTTTACCTAACATTGTTTCATTTAAATATTTTTTTTATTTGTTGTTTCCCTTGGCTTGTTTTTGGTTCACTAATTTTTATGTGCAAGTTAGTTTCCACGCAGGGAACATTAGTAGTAGTAGTAGTTCAATTACTTTAATTTCAAGTACGTACAAGATGTTAATATTTATAATAAATCTTGTTACTTAAAAACATTTCCAACAGTAGGTACAGTTTCTTCAAATACGTATCTACTTATAAATAATACTTAAGTAAGTAGTAAATAGTAGTAAGTAAATAATTACCGAATCAACTTCTATATATAAAAAGTTTGAAATTCTGTTGATGACAACTGTTTCGTCCTTCAAGACTCATCAGATCAACGATACAATCCGCTGAGTTGCGAGGGCATTGACCTCTATATGGCGTTAGTACACTCACACAAATTCATCGTAACTTATGTTTGGCCGACTTCATCAGTGATCTGATGAGCCATAAACGATCTATTTAAATAATGTTAATAGGTTTCGTCCTTTTTTCTCATATTTCGCTTCCATTTAATTTTTTATGCAAAGTTTAAAATTACAAACTTGTTTTAAGTTCGTTTAATAACTGCTAATGTTTTACTAACAATTTAGACTCAATTCTGAATTAAAATTTAAAGTTCACAATTCATAAAAGTTTGTAATAGTTACGTAATAGTTGGTTGTAGCTATTACTTAGTGGTATATTAAATCTTGGGATTCATTTACGGGGCCGTTGTTTACGAACGCCCGATGCGATGATTATTTTTATTATTATTGCTTATTATCTTCTTGTGTTCCTAGCTACGAGTTACGCTTTGTTAACTCTTTTAAACAAGTGGCGCCGTAAAATTAAATTCGTGTATCGCGCTTCGAACTGAATAACTGATTTGTTAGATTTTAAATAGATACGAAAGATAATGTTAAAGATATATCGCGTAACGTGTTTGCTTAACGCGTTTTTACATTAACATCTGACACAATGTTCATTTTATCTCGGTTAATTGCTAATAGCGTATAAGCCCCAGTAGCGGACGTAATAAAACTGCATGTTACGCGCAAAATAGTTTTAGTATTTGTAATTATAAATGTTTTTCATTACGTAAATTGGTTGTAATTTTAAATAACCTCCGGTTAAATTGCGAAGGATCTCTTTATTTGATTACAGCGTGCAAATTGCTCGCGCCTTAATTTTATCACTAAAGGTAAAAAATAAGTTGTCGACAATAATGCCTAATAAATTAAAATCTATCAAAATGATTACAGCAGAAGTTGGCGACAATGTAACGGCGTGCGAGTAGATAACGACAATGATTTGTATATGACTAGCGTTGAGACGCCGCCCAGACTACGTCGCGACGCGTGTGTTAGACAAGGAGCATCGTTGTAATTTATTGAGCGATAAATCGTGCACTCTGGCGGCCAAACGAGTAACTGCGTTGACACAATACTAACAGACCACTTAGTGAACTACGATACCCCATTTTGCTAAAGCGGATCATGTTCAACACGAAACCGTTTAATTAAATTGCTGTACATTTTAACAGCTTCTCGTTATAAAAAGAACGAACGTAAGAATTTCCCCTTTTCATAGAACCAAAGATAAATGAACCGGGCGGCTTTTATTAACGATTATATTATTACGTTCTCTCATTCTCGCTGATATTCATATTAATTAATTAATCCATTTAATTAAAAATTACGTTTCCAGAGTACCATTATCCAAATCAATAAAAAATACGCCGAAACCTTACATTTATGTGAATTTATATTATAATCATATTACAATGCATATATTTTTAAAGACCAAACTTGGAATACAATAAATCAATTTTGAAATGCATTATTGCGCACATCGATAGTAACGGTTACAATCAAAAATTGTTACCCGAATGTTATTTTTATTCGTAGCATAGGTCCACTTACCGTCGGCTTATCACCAATGCGTTATGATACAAGTCCGGATCTATATCGGCGATAATACCGAGTGTTCAAGCCTCCCTGATTCAGCAACTAACCACATGACTTTATTCTTACAGTATTATACGGCGTAAATGTGATTAACATTGCAAAAATAATAACAACACGTTCTTGTATCTCTCTTTAGTTTTTTTTTTTCGAAACACATCAAGTAATAAAAAACGTGATGCATTAAAAACCTCAAAATATGGAATCAAGGGTAAAGGTTGCGACCGATGTTGTCTGTGAGAAGATGGCCTTGATCTCATTTTTCTTCAGTACTATGCTTATTTTGTCTGTAGTTCCTTTCACGTATGTGAGGTAGGCTTTGGTGAGTACCTTTCCTTCGTCCTCCGGTTCTTTTTTAGATTTTCTTGGTCTCAGAGCCAATTTTATGTTTCTCTGGCTGTAGCCGTTTTGGAGCAGCGCTGTCTTGACGGTTTTCATTTCCTCTTGTTGGTATTCGTTTTCCGCTAATCGTTGTGATCTTGTGATTAGAGTCTTCACTACCGACTGCAGCTGAGCTGGATGCTGAGACTCAGCTTTCAGGTACCGATTAGTATGTATACGGTATGGCTCAGTCTTCCGTCTGTTTGTTTCTTCACAAGCACATCTATGAACGGGAGTTGGTTTTCTTCTTAGATTTCCATCATGAACTTGATGTTTGAATGGATTCCATTGAATATGTTCACCTGACTATTCTGCGGTTTGGAAGGCTCTCGTTTCGAAATCTTCCATGAATAGATTCTTTGTGGATTTTCGGTAATCCGTAGAATTTAGGACATCTCGATGATTTCTTCCTAGGAATTAGCTGGATTTGTGTATCGTTGTCCATCGGGCTCGCCTTGATCTTCATTCCTGTAGTCTTCTCCAAGTATGTTGTTGGATCAGACGATATTCGTTCATACGCCGGATCCGCTAGTAGTGCTAGTATATTGTTGTTGTAGTTATCCTTGTTCATCACTACTGTTGCGTTGCCCTTGCCTGCTGGTAGGATGATGATATCTGGATTATGCCGTAGCGAACGTAGTGTCTGATGTTCTTCCACTGACAGGTTCTTCTTATGCGTGAGACATCTTGACGGATTTCTTCCGCTTTATTTCGCTCCAGTTTGATAATGGGTTGATGCTATTGCGTAGTTGAAACCCTTAGCTAATACGCTATGTGATGCTTCATCAAGTTGTACTCTTTAGTTATTATATACCAGTTTGGGGTCCAGGTGGCGATTCTTCTTCTCTGGTTTTTGTTCTTTCAGAACCTTCTCAAACTTCTGTATGTGTTTCTTGTCCGTCAGATTTATTTCTGTCTCGCAGCGGAACTCCATCAATTGGTCCAGTGTAGTCCACAAAATCGGGTGCATCTTATTGCTTAGTATTAGATGCCATTTCAGGAGTTGGATGTTTGTGTGATCCAAATCTCTTCTGGTGTGGTGGATGGCTTCTCAGGATGTTATCGATTTTCTGTTTTTTTCTTTTGGAACGAGATATATCTATATATATTGAAAATGTGTCTTGTCAAATATGACAGAAAAATGTAAAATTTACATGATAGATGGACGAATCTTACACGTCAATGGTGTAGTGAACATTAATTAAAACAGGTCCATGAAGACTAACTGGTGGATCGCTAGACAATATTGTTTCTGGGTTATTACCCTTCGTCAGTAGCGATTGCCAAGAACCTTAGTTGTTGAAATACCTTTACTGTAAGATTCTTGAATCCTGACTTTCATATTTTCTCTTGTGGTAGGAGCCTCGAAGCAGACTTAAGATTTTATAAAACACCAGAGAAAATAGTCGCACGGTGTCAGATCAGGTGATCGGACAGGTCACAACACTGGACCACCACTTCTACCACCCTTCTATGGAAATGAGATGGAGCCTCTTGCAAATCCACATCTTCCAATAAAGTATGCAGTACATTTCGAAAAAACCGGTAATAATCGGTACCAGTAAGATGGTTTTCAAAGAAATAAGGACCGATTTCATGGTTACCCAATAATCCACCTCAGACAATAAGAAACCACAGGTGTTGGTGATCAACTTGTCTCACCCAATGAGTGTTTTCGGTGGCATAATAATGCACATTATGCCTGTTTACCATCCCATTGCTGCGAAACGTTGCCCCATCCGTGAAAAGAATATTATTGATAAATGCCGGATCTTCCTCGATACGTTCCATCATTAAATTGGCAAAGTTAACTCGATTATCGATGTCATTCCCGTTTAATGCTTGATGCCATTCTAGATGGTATGGGCGGAATTTGTGGTTTAGAATTATCCGATGTACTGAAGGTCTACTTAGATTCAAACTTTAACTGATTGTCCGCACACTTCCATGTGGGTTCTCTTGGAGTTCCAATAAAACGTTTAAGTCATTGTTCTCGTTAATAATAGCACGATTAATCACCCTCCTACTATCGTATCTACATTCCCGGTGCGCTCGAAGCGATCAACTAGCTTCTGCAGACTCTTAACATTTGGTTGTGTTAAATCAGGGTACCTTTGCCTGTAGAGCCTCATTGTTGTCTGCTTCACCCACTGTGTAAATCATATATACCATTCCTTCCTTTGAAAAATTCATCATTGAAAAACAAGCTTGGGACATAGCTTAACTAATAATTAACTAAGGCGCCTATTAAATTTATATTAAAGACCCTCACTGTCATAAAAAGCGTTAAAGTGGCACTAGGCTACTATGTTTAATATTACGAAAATTGTAATGCGATTGATTTTGAGAAAGAATGAAGTATTTTTATGAAATTACTCGAAAACCTGATAAAGTGATAGGTATGGACTATCAGTCGACGCAGAATTTGATTTTGAATCGATTGTTGGTAAATTTCATAGTGTCATTTGAAAAAAAAATGATATTTTGCCTGATATGGTGCGAGATTGAAAATTGACTGACAACACCCTGTATACAAAAGGGCATCCTTGGGTGTATTAATACTTGCATTGATGATCCCTTAGTCCACGGATAAAAAATTACCCTCCCACCAACTACCCGCTCAGTTAGATGATTTTTTGAAGCATAGTCTGCATATCTAAAATTTCACAAAAAAAATTGAAAATCACCAGTTCTGTCGAGTTTTGACAAACAAGTTGTACATGGATGTATTCACAATTTTTCAAAGAATTCAAAAATGTAAAAATATACAAGGTGTTCCATTTAAACAAAGTAAAGTTTATTTCGCCCCCCGCAGACGAACCGCCCATGCCGACTCAAAATATTTTTTTAATACGAACCTAGGGACACTCTATACATATAGAAACTTACAATTCTCGAATTCGTAAACATAACGCCGTAAGGGAACTTTGTCAGATCGTTGGGACACCTGTATATATATATATATATATATATATATAAGTTCTTCTAAGTCAGCGAGACCTAGAAGAGCTTCCTGAAGATGGCAGATGGGACTCTGCCGAAACGTGGAAGCGACCCCTCGGGGAACATTTCTACAACGCGGTTCACAACCCGAGAACCAAGAAGCACATATATATATATATATATATATATATATATATATATATATATATATATATTTTTTGTCGAAGTGCAATATTAATCGATAATGTTCCCTTAAAATTAGCGATAAATCGACTATTGGGAGCACTGAAACAAACCGCGTTAGTTTATTTTAAATAAAAACTTTAGATTAACACAATTCTTTTCGAGGCGAAAATGTCTACTAATTTACTTTAATCTCGCAGAGGTTATAGCACATAATTTATAAAAACATTGCTCTTATTGCAGGCACACCGTAACAGTTAATAACAGAGATAAAAATGAAATTAATCATGCACGTTTTCTACATTGTGTTTCATTGTAAAACAATTGAATCAAAGCGTAGCTGTTTGTAAGATAAGACCGGCAATTATGATTAGTTATCATTTCGCAATTTAGCATGAGAACTTGAATCGAAGAGTAGTGTTACAGAAGTATTTATGCAATAAACGTGCCAACCGTAAGTAGTTATTTTACAACGCAACCTAATGAGTTGGGCATTAAACATTGTTGGTGATATCATCAGTCGCGTAACGTGATAAATTGTCGATAAGGATCGGGGTCCTGGACAATCGGCCCGCTGAATCGAGGTTATTTGCGGAAGTCCGACTCATATTACTCTTATCATCTCTACTCTCTCGTTACTTCATAGAAACTGTTAATAAACTCTTGCATTTCGTACTTTGTAAAATTAATGTACCCAAATAACCTCTTACGGTTTTCCTACGTTATTCATATAAGCAAAATAAAACTGAATACTCGGAATATATTAAATATTAAATAAAATATTATTTGAATTGATTTAATTATACCGAGTGATAATCACCAGGCCTGGCCATAGTATGCATGTTTCAACAAAATATATGAGTTGCCTTGAATTTATGTCACCTACTTTATAAATTCCTACTAAACAGCACATACTTAATTATCATTAGTACAATGGTCAAGTTATTATAAACATTTTTATTAACAAAATAAACGAAAACAAACTACATCAAAAATAAATACAATACTAGTTAGGTATTTACAATAAATGTTCGAATAATCCTCCTTTCTGGTTTAAGCAATATCCCAACCGATGATAAAAACCAGTTGTCACATTCGCGAGTTGTCTTTCAGTTATATGTCTGCATTCCACAATGATGGCCTCCCTCAGAGAATTAATATTTGGATGTCGTTGTCTATAAATTTTGTTTTTAAGATAGGGCCACAGAAAGAAGTCACATAATCCAAGATCAGGAGATCTGGCTGCCCAATTTATTGTACCACCACGACCAATCCAGCAATTTGGAAAGGTTTCGTTTAAGTGGGCTCTCACATTCACACCAAAATGCGCAGGACAGCCGTCGTGCTGTTACCAAGCCTCCTGATCTTCATGTGCAACTTCTTCAAGTACAGGACCTACCTCATTTATCAAAAGGTCTAAATATGTTTGCGAATTTAAATTTCGTACTATCTCAAACGGTCCAATTATTTTATTATTATAAATACCAGCCCAAATATTAATTTTCTGAGGATATTGAGTTCTTGTAGCTAAATTTATTCGCGGATTCTCTTGAGACCAATATCGAGTGTTCTGGGTGTTTGCCTCATTATTTAATGTGAATGTACATTCATAGGTGAAACAAATAGAATTCAGAAAATTTCTGTATTGGTTTGCCCATTCCTGCATTTCTTCGCAAAAAGTAATTCTACTTTCTAGGTCAACATCAAAGATTTCCTGATGTCATTGAAGTTTGTACGGATGATAATTATGTTTATGTAAAATTTTCCATACCGCTGTGGGGGTTACATTGCAGTTTTCCGCAATAGTTCTTGTGCTACTCATAGGATCCGCGGTCATTATTCCCAAAACCATTTCTTCTAAAGTATTATCGAAGTATCTTTTATTGCCTCCTCTGGACTTTGATGTAACACTACCAGTTTCCTTAAATTTTCTAATGCAATTATTTATTGTAGATTTCGACGGTATAGGTCGATCATTGAATTTTACAGAAAATAAATCTCTCACTCTTCTTAGACTATTGCCAGAGTAAAAGGATTGAACCATGGACACCCCTTCTTCTATTGAATAGTTCATGTTTATAAGACAACTTATAGCACGACTTATAATGCAATTTCATAAACTTTCCATAAGCTGTCAACATGACATTAAACGAAAATATGTCAAGGCAACTCTTATATTTTGTTGAAACATGCATACTATGGCCAGGTTTTGTGGTTATCACTCGGTATATGTACATATAACAACAATTGAAAAGTAAGTCATACTAAATATTTCATTAATGACTACATCTATTGTAAATTAATTTTCAGAATTGCGCACAACTCTACTTATTTAATCAACTTTGTATCGTTCATAATAACCGAGATCTTAATCTATATCTAGAGATTTATTTTCAATTTGGGACCACTTTATGATCCAGATTAGCCCTTTAATTAAAGAGAACACCGTCTGCCCGAGTTCCATTGAAATGTGGATAATTTATCATTTTTGAAATCAGATATCAAATATTCTCGTTAATCTCTTCAAATAAAACGAAATAATTAGCGTTTCATAATATGTTTGACCATTTGCACTTCATTATTCACGTTGCGTGCGTTATAGAATATTTCCCGATTACCACGTAATTATCACCGCCAATTATCGCAGGAATTAATCACGATATTAGCATAAATTTACTATTTTCATGGATTATTTTATGTCATTCGTATTTTATGTTTCGAAAGACGTAAACATACATTGTAAGTTGATAAACTATAAATAAATACATAACTAGTAGTCTTAATTTAATGGCCGATAAATAAAATGGTAATAAACTAATAACAATTGAGTTTTATTGACAAACATTAAAAGCAGCAATATGTTGGATTTAGTTAATTAAATCATAAACAGTATTTTATATCCCATTATCACAACTGGTTCACATACTACTAGTATTGTTTAGAAATATTTTAATGTGCACGTTAGCCATTACTATTCATTTTTTTTATATTCATTCAAAAAATAAAATTACCATTATTTAATTATTGCAAAAAAAATAGTAATATTTCAATGTGTACGATAGCAATTACTATTCATTGAAGAATTATGATCGATAAAATGTATTTTGAACTTACAAAGATCTCCCTGAAAAAGTGACATTAAAAGTTTTAATATATAATGCAATAAGTCGTATTATACGTATTAATATTTGCATCATACATATACCCTTACACATAGGCAACATTTCGTACAACAACATAAAATGCGTGTTCTTCCTGATTTTTTGGAAACACCTATTGTTTGTTACCTAATAAATATACAGAGCTGCGGTTGGCTTCATTTAAAGTATAAAAGATAACGGTTTGTATCGTAAAACGCGAGCCCTAAAAAACTGATAAATATAATTGAATTTTGCACAGAATTTTTTTAACAGTTAAATGCGACAAAGACATCATTTCTTTCAGTCCATAACAAAACAATAAAACTTTGAAAAAGTCGTTTAATATATATTTAAGCAGTAAAAATTTGTGACGATGGTTATTAATTAAATGTGTCCATCGATCGCCTTTGAAATTAATTTAAAAATTGACAGATTTTCTTCCTCTCTATATTGTACCAGATATTTTATTTTATTTCTTATTTCATTTATACCCATGAACCATCCCAACAGGTCGAACCTAAGTAGAGAGCACTTTTTTTGCGCCCACGACCGTTATTGGAAACTACTCAAGCATTTACTGTAACTGATTAAGGAAACATTATCCAAGATGCCCAGGTTGTAATCACTATAAATTTTATATCTGAAATAAAAATCCACAACTGGGATTTGAACCACCTTAGAATTAATATCGACCAAATGTATCTATAAAACTAGTATTTCTTGACTAGCACGTAATACTATGACCTGATTCCATGGGTACTAAGATCATGCAATTTGTAAAAATATGCTTACGTGAGTCTAAAATGTGAGGCACCTTTGTTTTTGAGGAAGGAAAGGAAATCATGAGTAGGTCGTTTTTTTGTTATTTTATAACACGAAAATTATTCGTAGAAGTTCACCCAACCTATGAAGCTGTCAGTTACGTCACTAGTTTGACAGACTTACCACACATTTGCTCCCACCATTTGAGCCCAAGAAAAACACAAAGTTTTTATTACTTCAATGTACTAACAACATTGATGTTTCATATTTTTTTAATGTAATCATATATCATATATCAATAAAACATTTTTCCGAAAACTAAAACTTTGTTACTGCTGTAAAACAAATGTGAAGTCCTGAAAATATAGAGGGTATGCAACCCAATAAGCAGTTCATTATTTTCAAAAAAACCTTTGATTTCAATTCTCATCTCTCAAGCTTCAAAATTCCGTGAATCGCAGCTAAGTTAAGGAAAAAAACATACACGTGGATTGTGTCATATTGGTTACAACTATCTTTTTATCTTTTAATCTTTAAGATTACAAAGAGTTTGGTGGCTTGTAATGGAAATCCAATGAGTGAAAGAATAAAATAATGAAAATATGTGTTTTACAATTGTACAAAGTAAGTAAAAGATATTAAAAATCTAGAAACCGTATACGAGATAATGAATTAGGTGTCAGCGACGAACAAGATATTATAAATAAATACAATATACAATAAAGAGAAATTACCGAATTCTAAACCATGACAGACATAAACGAAATAATAGCCACTGTGCATGTAAAAGAATCGTTCGGAAATATAACCAGATGACGTCGTACGGATTGTTCAAAAAAAAATGACAACCGTCATAAAACAGAGTTTACAAAAACACGTTTGCACATCGAAATTAAAATAGCTCCGTCTATAAACTCAATGGAAATAGATAAAGAAAGAATTAGTGAATAATAAAAAAATGAGTTTAAAGCCAAATAACCTCATAATTAAAGTTTTTAAAATGTTGTGGAAGAACGTTGTGAATTGATATAAATCGCATGTCTAGCGGCAAATGACTCGTTAAGTAAATCGGGATAAATTTTGAAAATTTTTCATATTTGTGTCTTGGTGTTTTTAGTGATGTGCTGTGTAACTTAAAATAACCAACTTGCAGAAATTAATGTCAATGAATTATATACCAAAAAATAAATAATGTTGCGATTATTTGGAAATAAAAAGACCAATGTTTAACGAGCCAAGGCCAAAATAATAGAAAATTATGTGATGTTTAACGAAACAAAATGAACAAATTTATATAAATCACATGTCAAATTACTCTTACGGACAATGTAGGTAAATTTTGATGAGTTTATATGTATATATATATATATATATATATATATATATATATATATATATATATATATATATATATATATATATATTGAAGCCTCGTCCATGGATATTCTGTCTTACTTGATGTTTTTAGTGATGTTTAGATGTTTAGATGATGAGCTTTATAACTTGAAATAACCAACTTGTTGTTATAAGAATTTTTATTAATTTAATTGTCAGTGGTAATTAGTCCAACGTTGACTTCACATTCTGCTTTTTCGTAGTCATCCACAACATCACCATTCAATTTGTTTTTGCACTGGAAATTATCTTAATCATCAGAGGTTGTAATTTTTGAAACGTGGGCACAATTGTGTACGTTCTTTTCACCCAATAAATTTGGGGGGTTAGGCCATAAATAGAAAATGCTCTACTCTGATTGCCCGAAAGCGGAAAATATGAACTGTCAAACCTTGTAAGAATTGCTGCAAAACAATTATAAATAATGCAACTGCCCGGATACCATATGACGTCACAAAACATGATAATTATGGAGTAATTTTTAGCAATAAATATATAATAATAAAACGTGATTCAAATCAATAGTTGTTTAAAATTAATTTATTTTGACACAATAGCAGATGATAAAACTTAGTTTAAATTGTAGTTTTTTAATTCTAAACATGTTAATAATTGCACAAAAACAACTACTAACTCATTAACTCAGCTTAACAAAATTGCCACATTTTATCTTATAAACACGTATTTCAATTAAGGTCAAATTTTGTATTGACATAGCTGGAACAAGGACTTGGCATATTAAATAATCGAAGAAAAAAACTGCAACAAACGAACTGCGGACCACCGCGAATTTTTTTACTAAACATACCGTACTGTTTCAAACATTGACATAATTAGGACATTTAGGGTTGGGTTGTGTTGGGTTGGGTTGGGTTGTATTATCGCCCTTGATATTGAATTTACTTTAGGTCCCCTGTTAGGTATCAAAATGTTCCTCTTTGTCGAATTTACATAATTTTAGTAGATTTGAACCGCCATCAAATCATTTTTTTTATTTTACTGCCAGTAACTTTGTAGTTTATTTCTCAAATTATGAATTATATTTTCTTTAAATCTACGACGAAATAAATTTGTGATTTCGTTTTGTCGTAAATTTGTTTTCTATTGGACGTCTTTTTATACCCGTTGCATAAATCGACCTCTAAATTTAGTAAAACCAAAACGTGAAAGTGAAAAAATGATGGTCATGCACTGGAAAAAAATAAACACACGTAATAATATTTTTGTTAATGCGTTTTTTGTTACTTCAAAGAGAAATGGACGTGCTTTTTTTTCACCCTGGAATTTGTCGAAATAATTATTGTAATTTAATTTGTTTTGTCTTGAATCTCGGAAATTATTATTTTTATTGTCAATAATTTAAAACCAAATTTGCCATCAACTAAATTGACCACGTAATTGTTTATTTTTATGTTTATAATTCTTTGTTAAGAAAAATAAAACTAAATGCATTGATTTTAATTGCAAAGAAAACTGGTATAATCTCAATGGGTACCGTAAACGGGCTGCATCATTATTAGTAAATTATACAACTAATTAACGACCTAACATGTCAACAAGTGTTGCTCGCATTTTTTCTGATCCAAACACCATTAATTATAAAAACATTTCTGGATGTATTTTCCGATGGCGAATTACAGAAAATAAAACGTTTTGTAAAACAAAATGAATCTCATATAAAATTCTTAATGAATTAATTAAGGAAGAATTTATATGATTAGAAATAAATAACTAATTCAAAAAGTGGGGACATAAAATATAATATTGTCACCAACATGTTCCACGGTTTTTAAATACTAACCTATTTTAAAACGCCTAAAATAGGCACCCTCCGAACAATGTTTTTATATGGGATTTAACTTGCGACCGGATCTCCCCTTAAACGGTGAAATTTAAAATTTTATAACCTGGTATGTTATTGAACAGAAGTGCTATAAATAATTATTTTCGGTAAAATGATTTAAATAAAATTGAAACAAACGTATGTTTTTTTTTATCCCGCATTAAAATTTTATTTAACCACCATTATTAAATTCCCTAACGAAATGTATTTTAAATCAAATTATACGTCGAAAACGTGCAGTTTAAAAATAATTTATCGAAATATGTACATATATTTATTAAAATAGCAAATACACGTATGAACATTTTAAAGATTTATATACATAAAATGCGAGTTCATCATTAAATTGAACCGGATAAATAACTGTCAGGGTGGAACGTTGAGGGTGAAATAGCAGGGGTGTATAACAAGCACAGTAGAGTCTCTGATATCGACAACAAATCACAAATGCCAGTTATGGGTGCTCTAACTACCGATCAATACTCATTGTAAACCTCACTTAAGCGCTTCGATAATTGCAGATTCACATACGTATATCTGCTATTATTCATTAACTACTTTTTCACATCGTCGAATGAAAGTATTTTGTTTTACGTCCTCCACGGCAAAACGCATTTTCAAAAACAATTACGCAATTTTTTTTTATTATCAAACCGAATTTCAATTCACACTTTTAAACCAACAATTCCGCTTTTATACTTCACAAAAGATTTCACCACAATTAATCATCTCGCGTTAACACATTCAAGTTGATTCAATATTTTTATTTATAGAATCTGTGCATCATCGTATTTTAGGATCCTCGACACGAAAAAAGCAACGAAGTCAAATCCGCATCATATCAATAAAATCATATTTTTTTTATAAAACGCTTCACAAACAACTAATAATAATAATTTGCGTAATACATTAAATCTCGTCATTAAAAACTTTGAGAACTGCTGGGCTGTAACGATTATTTTTGGCCGAAACGAATTGACGTATGTTTCTTTTTGTTAGAGACACTCTGTAAACTGTGGGCACACGTCTTTAGTGGCATTTGAGTGTTTTATGTCAAATATAATTAGTTATTTCCGGTCGGTACGGTGTTAATCGTTTGAAATTCATATATCCTGCTTTGTTTTTGTTGGCGATATTATGTTATTCTTTGCTTCTGTGCTACTATTTAACACTCGTATACTTCTTAATTAGAATAAGCAGAAATGCTTTGAGACTCGGTCTATTTAAATCGTCGTTAATTGAGCTTAAAAAACAAATTCTTGAGCAGGATTTTTTCAATGAAACAATTTAAACGTGCAATTATATGAATTTGTTTGGTACCATCGTCTTCATTTATTCTATTCAATTTTCTACAATTCGAATTCGACTCATTATATTAAATTGCTTACATTTTATTTGAAGCGTATTTATACATATTCTCATCAAAGCGAAAAATGTACTTTCAAATGTAATTTTTCTTTGATTAACATTTTCATCGTTTGATTTTGATTTTTTTTTTTTTTTGGTTTGCAAAAATAAAAATAAACAAAATTAACATAAACAAGATGAATGCGACCGATGAAATAAATAGCCAACATTATAAAATAAACAGATAAGAATAAATGGACAAAAATAAGTAAAGAGCAATAAATGGCATTTTTGAAAAAAAAAATTGATAATAAATTTTTCAAAATTTATAAATTGTGTAATATCAAAATAAATGAATATAAATACTTGTTGATAGACCAATAAAAGTTCGTTTTAAAAAATTAATTATCAGCGTTATTAATTCATTAATTGATTTTTTTGAAAAATTCGTACCTAGCTGATTCTCTTAATTGACCCAGCATTTTTATACATGATTTTACCACCAATGCAGTAATTTATTGAACTTGATTGCTTTGATCTTTTTATGTGTTGACACTGGAGACTTGACTGTAGTTTGCTTTACACGCAGCGATGCGCCAGAATAGATTTCGGCTGTTAATGTCTTGTGTTGAGTGATTAATTTTGTAACGAGCTATGCCAACGGTGAGTTTTCCGACAATTCTATTGTTTTGTACGTAAAATTAGTTTAATTGTTTAGTATTTCATCTTGATGAGTTCACGAAACAGCGAAACGATCGCCCTAGGATACGCCTACGTTCCTTTTGCAGATTTGCAGAAACATATATCTTATTATTCATGATTCATTTTCGTATAAAATTTATATAATATATTTTAGAAATTTGATACAGATTGAATCATTTAAATCATTTTCCACGAAGCAGATGTTTAATTTTTAAAACATTAATTAATTTATTAAACATTTGGCATCTATTATATTGGGTAGTAAACTAGCATTAGATTACATTAGATTTGGGTGAAATGTACGCAATTGCAAAAAAAAATATTATTAATTTTAAAAAAATTAAGTTTGGTTGAACGAAGTTCGATATACATCAAATTTGTATTATTGATTTTTAATTTTCAAGCCAAATATGTTATAATTGATACCCCTACCATTCCACATACAACTAATGAAGGTACTTCCGGTCTGAACGGAAGTAACGTGAAAAACATCGTATTGATTTTGAGTATTCAAATATCTTTTATTTGATACTCCACACATCTAAAAAATGCATGTATGACCGTTTCAACATATTTAGTTAAAATTCATAAAACTATTCATACCAGTAATAAATTAAAGACTTGTACTTCAGGTATATGCCGGAAGTTAAATGAAAAACAACGTTCTCGTTATGTTAGGTAAACTTAATACTAGAAATATTAATAACCCGCGGTTTCGACGATTACTTCCGTTCCGATCGGAAGCCATTTCGGTTTTACTTCAAACACGTTGATTTGTTTCTAATATAAAATATGTCGTCTTGAAACTAAAATCATGTAAAATGTAGATCCTGTTTCTGATGATCGAGTTACGTTCGACGGTATTTGCATACAATTTAACTCAATTCGCATGAAATTGATTTTGAATTTTCTAACCATGGAATTTATTTTGCTCCACACAGAAATAAGGAATTTGGAGCTCACATTCACATTCTTACAATTTTTTTATCTCATATCCAATCTAACATCACCCTTCGTTTCCGCCACTTTCTTCTTGCATCTCCACCTTTCGGTGGTTTTTCTTTACTTCCCTTCCCACATATACTTTTTTTTCTTCCCTTGTGCCCTTTAACTTCCTCAGTGACACACTCCCACCCCCCGGTACTAACTTAAATTGTTTTTTCTACCCTTCTCTCTATCCCCTTCAACTAGTTATCCTTTTTCCTCCCCGTCTTTCTTTACCCTTTCTCTCAACCTAATATTCCATTTCCCTCTTTTTCCTACACTCCTACTTCAGCCCCTTTATTTTCACTAATATTTCTAGCACTATCTCCCAAACTTCTTCTGCAGTCTTTTCCATTCTTATTTCTCCTACTTGCTCATTCAAGCTTATTTCTTCACATTCTCCCATTCAATGTTAATATTCATACCAACCTTTCCTGTAGAATTCGCACCACTTATATTTCTCTTCCACCTCTGATCACTATTTTCCCTGCTTCTACGCAAATCACTTCGCTCCCTGTCTCCTGTATTACCAAGTATTCTGGCTCTTCCAGGTTCAGTGTCCTTTTTAACTGTGTGTATCTTTTCTATCGTTTTCTGTTCTGTCCATCTCCTCATTTCCGCTCCATGGATGAATATACTTTTAATACATGTATTCCAGATCACCATTGTTTCTTCGAATGTCCCTTTTCTCTTTCCCAACAGACTCTTCAATCCTTCCTCCGCTCTCTTCGGTTTTCTGTTCATATGTTTCATGTGCCCCTTGCTCCTATTGTTCTCCTTCACTACATACCCTAAATACATCAATTTCTTCGCCTGTTCTATTTTGTCCTTTTCATTTCAACTGCACTTCCTTCCTCTTTTCCTAAACAAGATTTTTGTTTTGTTCGTGTTGAGTTCCAACCCCCTTCTCTCCAGGAATCCTTCTAGCCACATTTCTATTAAGTTGGGTTGGAGGAAGTTAACTTTGCTACAAATTCGCGTAATTTTGCAACAAACAGATTGAAGCAAATTTAGTTTTGTTTCGCCCATAAATCAAGCATTTTCGCGACCAAATGGTTAAATTGATTTTTTGGATTGGATTACAATAAAATATCTGTATTGTATTTTCTTTTAATTTTCAACCAAACTGGAACTTGATTCCAAACTAAAATCAAATCTTGGTCATGCAAATAGTTCAGTTATTGGACAAGGTTCTGCTGGGTTACAGGAATTGGATTTGCATGAAGATTGTACAATTTTTGTACAATCATTTTTTTATTCTTTGTACTCTGTTATTAATTTATTACTACAGTTTAAGTAGTTTTTCAGTAAAACTGATAAATAATTTTACGTAATTGCCTTAAAATCTTTTTTATTTTCAAATGAATTGACGTTTAAATTAGTTTTTGGAGATCACTGATTAAATTATTAATCCAGTTCCTGTAATGTAATGAATGCAATAGTAATTTGAATATGCGTTAAATTTATTTATACTTTATGTTTATTTATAATATAATTCATTTTGCTTCATTATTAATTTCAAACAAATTTAATTTGGTTAACCTCAAATTATGAAGTTATGGTTAAGTTATTTGATTTCTGGTGCCTGGATGTGCATGAAATTTGCACAATTTACCACAAACTGAACCAACTTAAATTTAAATCAGCTACAATCTGAAATCAGTTTGGAGGTTTTTTAGAGTTAGTTTTTTAGAGAGCAGATAATTTATAAAAAAATAAGTGGAAATTATATAATTTTGAAATAAGCATAGGATTTATCACGTGAATTATAAGCCTATACAAATCGAGCCATAAAAAAAATTAATGTAATATTATTTCATAAGAAAACTTGTAACAATTTTCTGATCATAAAATTAATCCAATTAAATACGGCGTTCAGAAGCTAGGGCAAAACATAAATGCAGTTAAACACTTCACTGTTTGGTTTATTTCGTATATTTCCATGAAAATTTAGTAGTTAAAATCACATGAAACCCTCAAAGTGGCTAATAAAATTTATCACTCGGAGGGTAGAACTAGTGCTGTGTAAATGGGACTTTGCTGTTCCAATTAAACATCTATTACAGCAGATTGTAGCGATTATAGCTTGCTGAACTTATTACTTTTATTACTGGTATATTAAGCTTTATAACTCATTTTCGTTTCTATTTAGTAAGTTTCCGTTTGTGTACAATGTATTTTATAACTATACTTTGATTGTTGGCTTTTACGATTGGTTAAGTGGGTATCGCGTTCATTAAACGTTGAAACTTCGTCAATTATTTTATAAAATGCAGCGATAAATAAATCGCTGGAATTCTTGATTAATGTGTGTTAGCACCCAAATTGTGGCTGAAATATTTACACTATTCGTTATAACTAAGAACCTATAAATTAAAGCATTATTTGGGTAATAAATTATAAGAAGGATATTGCGAAACTTTGTATTTTTATTGATCCCTATGCACAGGAATACTTCTATATATTTATTCGTTATGTTCAAGCACGTTTATTAAAAAAAATCTTAAGTATCGCCAGTTCATTTGTTATATTATTTACAAGTGTTATAGTAAATAATATCGTTTTTATTAATAATTTATTTCAAACAACAAATAAATTATTAGTAAAAGCCATATTATTTATTCACTACAAGATACTACATCACGTCTAGAAAAAAAAAACTGAAGAGCTCCGCACTGAACTTTCTTATACTTAGATAAATTTCTTTACAACTTTACAAGTGAAAGTTGTTTAAAATTTCTATTTTTTTTTCGATAACTAAAGCCGTTTTCGAGATAGTAAACAAGTGACAGGAGTAAACCGTCATTTTCGGTTGGAATATTGCTTGAAAAATGCGAGCTTTTCTTCATCAGTATATACGAATCTTAAGTTTCATCATTTTAGCGAAAATAGTCAAAATTTCATGATTACCTTCTTTTTTTCGTCCACTGTTGTTTTCGTTCCAAATTTATTATATTTATTCTTAGTTATTTTTTAGTGTTGTTCTTTGTATCAATTATAAACGTATATCTGCTTTGTTTGTCCTTTTTATCGTTTGTTTGTTCTTGCGGTGTTTCTAGTTATAGTTCTACGTCTTTTCCACACCGTTCTAATTCTCATTTGTTTTCTGTTTCTTAATTTTACTTTACGATTTTTGTATGTTGATGTTTAGTCTTAGAATTGCTGTGATATTCCCATTATCTCCATGCATTCTCAATTTCCCTCTATCTACAGAATCTTACTCCGCTTCCAGATCTAAAAATAACACCCTCTCCCGTCCTTTTTCCCTCACGTAGGCTCCACTATATAATTTAACGCAACGTCGTGCTTCTTCCTTTCCTGAACCCTGTTTGTATATCAGGGACTATTCCCATCTCGTCTACTTCTTTCTCCAACATTTCCAAACGAACTCCCACATCATATCTTATATTATATATTATTATTATTATTATATAATATATTTCTCCAGTTTTTCTATGCATTCTTCTGTGGCCCATTTCCAAGCTTTTTTAGACTTCAGGTTACTAATTGCTTCTTTCACCGCCCTCTTCCTTTGTCCATACACGACTTTCACTTTCGCCTTCTATTTTTCTTCTGTTATCCACTGATTCATGGGTATCGATTCAATTTGCTCCATTTTTTTCCATTTCCTTTATACATTCCCATAGTTCTTTACCATTTCAGTCTCCTCTTCATTAACATATCACCCTCTCATTCCTACCTTTTTCACTTTTTCACAAATTTATTCCTCACTTCGCACTTATTTTTGGCACTTACTGCCTGCCAACATTTGACGCACTTTTCAAAACACACCGTTCAATTTTTTGCACAAAAAACGAACGATAGACAATATACGAGGTGGAATCACAAAGACACAAAGAATTTAATTTTCAAAGTCAAAAATGTAAAATTAAGTTAATTAGTCAAAAGTAAAACTAAAAAGTTGTCTTTAATGAGACCAAATCTCAAAGGATCGTAGTTGAAAAAACTGGAAATGTGAACTGATTTTAATTCGCCTTTTACAAAATTAAGTAATTGAAATAATTTATTGATCCAAAGTTTGTCTAATAAGTTTTCCAGTTGTTGTAATAAAACAATTGAATCTACGATTTAATTACAATTACACTTGATTTATAGAAATGCCAGGTCATAATTAAATAACATAGAAAAGTTGGCACAACTAGAGAATTTAATTAAAACAAATCATAAGAATTGTCATTTTTGAGACTGAATAATTAATAGAAATATTGCATAGCAAACATTTTTATGATTTTTTTTTAAATATATATTTCTGCCCAACCTGACTTATCTAAATAATTTAATTCTTCAACAACATAGTTTATATTTGAAAATGATAGATAAGAAAAAAATCATTTAAGTAATTTATTACGCTCTAATCAAGTAATTTAAATATTAAATAAATAAAACATAAAATAACTTTTAAATGAACACGTATCGTAATTAGTGAAGCTATTTATTCAAATTGTATATGCTATTGAGTTCGTACTAAGAGTTTTATTTTTATCGCGCAGCAATTAGCTTTGTTTATTTTATAATTAAATGAGACGATAAAAATAGTAAATCTAGCAGTGAGCAATTTGTCAATTTGTATGCGTTTTACGAGGTTTAATTATATTGTAATGTATCGTTTAAATTTAACCGCATATTTAAGCAGGCTATTGGCTGTGTTTTCACAAATTAAACGAAACATATGCGACGGGATTGGGGCCCAAGAGCTGTGATCTTATTTATAGAGACCGAACTGTCAAGTTTGGAGTGCACCAAGCCTAATAGCTAATGCATATCGCACCTAATTATAACGCTAACATAATATTTCTAAAGACCTTCATCGGCTGCCGTCTTTACATATGTACCAAAAGTGATCCCTTTCATCTCATCCTACTTAAGCCACATTCTCGTAAAGTTTCACTTTACACACAATTAATTTTGTATATTTTTACAATCCTTCGACGTATCTCAATAAAAAAATTCACATTAAAACGAAAATAATTAATAAATACCGTTCCATTCTGTTTGTTTTCATTTTTTTGGTCTCTTCCGTTTCATCAACGTATTTATTCAATCCCAGGTTTTTACGACCATGTCTTGCACGTTTCGCTTATTCTAATTAAAAAAAAATTATATTTTGATTTAAAATTTATTTGTAATTTTTATTGTTTGAATCCTTTAATCGGCCATCCTTTAACGAGCCAACTTGTTTGTATTTTCGCTTGCTTTTATTTTATTTTTATTTTTTTATAATTTTGCAATTTTTGCAAATTGCAATTAACTAACGAAGCACTGTAATTAAAAATATTCAAAGCAATATACACCTGTTTGATTACGTGGACTCTCAAAAAGATTATTTTTTTTTCATTTGTGTTGATATTTTATTGAAAATATTACATCGAAATGGCGGCACGTTTGCTGTCAAAAACAAATACGTCACGATCAAAGAAAACAAAGTTCAATACCTGTATAAAAATGCTCTTTGCAAATAGGTTTTATCAATTCAAAGAATGCGTAGCATGCAGTTCGAAATAAATAAATAAATGCATGACTTCATGTAAATAATTTTAATAAACATTAATAGAAATATTTATGCATTATATTATTTTAATAAATTTCATAACGTGAATGCCCTCTTCCATTGGAATTTCTATTCAATTCGACATACAGGAATGTGTTGATTTAAAATAAATGTGCGATATTAAAATTTATTACTCCTAAAATTATTTTAAATACATTGTACAAGTAGGAACATTAACAGTTTATGTAAACATGTTGAACGTATCAATTGCAAGCATATTTTGAAAAGACGTCGATATTTATTACTCAGCGAGTGAGCGCAAGCCAACGCTATTTATACAATGCAGAATGGGATAGAACATCCGAACGCTCGAGTTACATTTTGAACTGATTATGTACTTAAATTGGTGTAGTGATTTAATTTCCTAATTCATTTTGTTACGACAAGATACACAAGTTAATAATTAAATAACGAAATAAAATTATATTTTTAACAGCTAAACGGTCGAAAACAAGGGAAAAATAACGTTCCACACATTTTAATTTTCTTGTCATTTATCTTTGTTTATATTTGTATATATTATTCTTTCAACACTTTACACTAAAAATAAATTTATTGGACACAATTTTTAGTTTTGTGATTGTCGATTTTTTTAAATATAAATTAGTCATCGATTCTTAATCACGCGTCAATAAAGTTAATCGCGTAATTCTTCTGTTAATTACAGAGTTACTAAGTCCAGTAATGAGCAACTTTTACGCTCAATGGTTTGTGTAGCACAATCACAGTAAATACGATGATAGAGGCATTTAGTGCGTTAGTTGATCCCTCGTCGAGGTGGTGAAGTGGGGGCGAACGGGAGCTGATGAGTTACTGCGGCAGCTGTCTCCCACCATCCTCTCATTTCGTTGCCTACATTGGGGACTCTTGTTTTTACTAATTGCCTACCCAACTTACACGACTAAAATATTAAGTTGAATATCGTTTCAATGTTCGAGATACTTTTGAAGTTCGAAACGTATACGTTTCTGTTTATCTAAGCTTTTTATACTCTTACTTTGAGTAATGTTGCTTTGGTTGCCATTGTGCTTTTTAATGCGCACAACGGTGTTTTATGACTTTCGGAAATACTTTTATCTAAACAATAAAAATTATACGTATAATTTATCTAAACTGACAGCGGCATTTAAGAACTCTTTAAGAGGTTAAAAATCATGGAAAACCATCATGTGGGCGGTTGGACACGTAGCGGTGCAATTTATATAAGAAGTCATATTTATTGTTTTTGAAACTAAAGTGGGCAGCTATTAGACCATTACACACGACGGTCGCCGTGTTATTAATGTATCCAAGGGTTCAAATGACGTTCAGGTCATTGGAATTAGGCGGGGATCGATACAAAGTTTTACATCCATATAGAGCATTGCGTAGGTAACAAATCACTTTTAAAAATTTTCAAGATTTTCAACATAATGGAATATTTTACGTTTTGACAGCTAGATCAAGTAGAATTATAATTAAAAGTGTTACCTCTGTCATGTGTGTGTGGTTCATTTTTTATAAATTTCTGACTTGTCTTCAGAGTGTTTCAAACAAAACTTTATGGAACTTTAAGGTTACGGTTTAATTCAAGTTTCAAGTTTCAAATAAAACCAATAGATAATAACAGAAGCTAAATAAGCGAAAACAAAGAAATTATAGCTAAAGTAAGTAAGAAAACTAAAAACCTTTTCACTGATTTGATCTGATTCTAGAATGTTTAAATTTTTGTAAAAAAATCTGGTTTGTCTTCCAAGTTTGTCAAATAAAGCGTTATGAAACTTTGAAGTTAGGGTTTAGGTCAATACAACGCATTTTTAAAATCGTTTGAATTGTATTTGCATCCAAAGTATTGTAGGACTTTGTGGCTTGGTGCTGAATTGGTTTCGAAACTAAACAAACTAAAACGAAAATCAACGAAATCAGAACAAACTTAAATGAATAGAACACAAACCAAAAGTAAAGGCATTCAAAAGATAAAGATTAGTTACTTTTTATTTTTCAAATAAATGAAAAGATACTAAAGGAAGCTAAATAAGCGGACACAAAAAACATAACCAAAGTAAGTGCTTAATACCAATCCTAAAAATCTGGTTCTTTTAATATTTAGATTAACATTAAATTAATTGATAAACACTAAGAATATTAAAAAATGCGAAGAAACTTTTTACTGACTTGATCAAGTCATTGAATGTACACATTTTCATTTTCAAGTTTCTCAAACAAAACTTTATCAATTTTTAAGTTAAGGTTTAGATCAATAGAACTCGTTTTTTAAATCGTTGAAAATACACACATCAACTATTTCGTATTTTACAAATAAAAGCAAAAGAAAACAAGGCAAAAAATACAAATTTTCGTACTCGATATTTCTGGTTTGTCTTCAAACCAACATTAAGATTAACTTTATAGCCCAGTTAAATAGAACACGTTTTTAACGTCGTTGGAAATTCATTTGAATCGAAAAATACAAATAAAAGAAAAAATTAAAAAGGAAACCAAATGAGGAAAACAAGACGAATTCAAACAACTAATAGCGAAAGTAGGAAAGAAAATTGACTAACTTGCTTGGGTAATATTTTAACTTTAGCTCGTTTCATTTTTTTTTGTTTTGCTTTTAATTTGATTTGTTTAGCCCCAATGTCTTCTGAAACAAAAGAAAATTAAATAAAAAAACAAGCAAAAGTTAAAGAAACTAACTAAAGTTAAACGTCCAAAACGTACAAATATAATAAATCGAAGAAAGTAAATAAAAGCACAACCCAACTGAACCCAACCCAGTGCAACTACATCACCAAAGCAAAAAGAACAAATTTTAAAATAAAACAAATAAACCAATATAAATGACGCTAAAAGTTAAACAAATGAAATTAAAGTAAAATTAAAAAAAAATAGTGTATATCAACGAAAAAAATCATAAAACTATTACATCAAAATGAAAATGATTTAACGATGACTTTCATGCTTATTTCACAGCTGTCAGCAGACGGAATTTATTTTATAAAACGAATCGCCAGAAACACGTAGTTAAAGTTGCCACAAAGTAAATAAAAATTACGTTAAAAACTGTTTAACTATTAACGAAATGACAAATTGTCTAAATGAGGTCTATTTATGAGAAAATTGCCATGTTATGTATAGACCATTTAAATGGATCAAACTTAATTGCCCCTAAATAAGTTTAAAAAGAAACTTCAGAGCTCTTATAATTGGCGGTTAAATTGTAAGTTTAGTTTTATTTGTAGTCGTCTCAAATGTTTGAAACTGATATTCTAATTAGAGAGTGATAATTAAAGCTTTCGGCATTTACGTAAAAGCAAATTACTTTTGTTTTAAGTAGTTTTAGTTCACGTAGATATTTTTCTGTTAGTCAGCTACGAGCCTCGCGTTATTTTCAATTGAACGCCGTCCTTTTTCGATTTGATAATTGACGCAAATGGACGACGGCGTAAAATACTTTTAGATCAAATCTATAACCCAATTCGCGTAGTTCGCTTCTGATTCTCGTTCCTATTCAGTTGACTCAAATTCAAATCCCAAGATTGTGAACTGAGTGGTTACCTCGAGCATGTGCAAATTTCTGTTCAATACCAATTTAATTAGATCCGTTCGAACAAACTTACGATGATAATTAATTGATTGAACATGAAATTTGTTAATGCAGTGAATGCAGCGATTTGCTTGAAATTAACAACGTCGTGTTTTGAACCAATACAGCGATTACAAGGTGCAGTGTATACTCTCTTAGATTACATGAACACTATTTGTTACAAAAATGCAAAAACGATTGACATTTTGTATAACAAAGAGTTTAATATAAAAAAAAAACAATTCTTACCTGTGTTTCCGTTACGTTAAGAAGTTTGGCCATATCCGACCTTTCACTGCTACTTAAGTATTTCTTCATTTCGAATTGTTTTTCCAGTTCGAAAATCTGTCTTCCCGTAAACGTGGTCCTTGCTTTCTTTTTTTTACACTTCGCGTCCCCATCTTCAACGATGCTGTCGGTGGGTAGGGAGGGAGTAGATGCCTTACAATCTAAAACTTCTCGCGGCTTTTTCCTTTTTCTTACAGTTTCTGCAAAAATATTACAAACATTTTCCAATTAGCGGTACTTTGCCAAATAAAACTATCTGGTAAGTCAAACAATTAACACCAACATTTCTCTCTGACTTGAAATTACTTTATATAAGTAATAGTTCGTGGCGTCGTTCATTTATCAAGATGAATTAAATTTCGGCATCATTTATCAACGTCATAAAAGTAACTAAGACAACATTTAACACAATAATAGTTTTAACATTAATTTTTAACCAGTTATTTACAAAAATACAATAAGTTCACCTTAACAGCACTGTTCGGAGGTGCTCGAGTTACATCAGCCCAGCCGTGTGCATGAAGTGCCTATGTTGCCACAGAGCACTTTCATTAAATATTACATAGTTTTTAAATCACAAATATAAAACAACTTGATTTATAAAAATCCTAACAATTTCAATTTCATTCATGGAATGCAAAAAACGCAACAATGTTATTAACACACAAACACTAAAACACAATCAAACATGATAAAAGAACTATACAAGAATTATTAACATTTATTTTATTATCCTTAATGGGCCTCTTAAAATCCATCAAACCATAAGAAAGCCATAAGATACCGAATGGATGGAGTTGTTATTTTCATATGCGCAGCCACTTCGTTCATATTTATCGACTATTGCAAAGTTTAAGTTAAAAATCAAATTTCCGTCCTCTTAATACCGTCGTGTGTTAATATGAAGAGATAACCTGACATAAATTATATCATTACGCCCCTTAAACGAGATTTTTACGATTTGCATTTTAATGCCCACCCATCCGCCTAGAATGTTAAAGAAAAATGCTACCCCACTCATTTTGAATAAGTATCATTTTGCAAATAAATTTATTATCCACCTAATATTAGCCTCTTTGACTTTCACATTTTTTCAACCATTAACTTCTAATTTGCCAGTTTTGCCACAACAGGTGGTTTATTATTTCCAACGATGAACATACATATCATTTGTTATACCCGCCCTAACTCAAAACATTCGTGATAAAATCCTCTTTTTAGTAAATTCCGACCTGCACAAACATTTTGAATTATATTGCTTTTGTTAACATAGGTGCACATAAACAAATCGCATGTACACTAATAATATGAATTTAAATATGGCGTGGCTTGGGGCGAGCAAATAAATTAACATGTAAAATCGAAGAAAATATAGTGAATACATAAATTTCAATAAATATTCATCCAAATTATTAATTTCTAGTTTATAATATATTTTGAATAAATTACAGCGATCACAATAATTAATTTTGCCAGTGGCGGCACATAAGCTCGGTTATTATATAAATTATAAAAAATAATTAGTTAATGAGAAGGAAACTTAAATAAAATTTTATTACAATTCTTTGAATTGTGGACTTCAATGAGCAGTATATAAATCAAGTTAGTTTTAGCTATTATATTTAAAAACAATTATTAATAATTAATTAATAATAATAATATATATTACATGTACTTGTTTATGTAAATGTTGTGCTGTGTCTAGAATTTTAAGATATCCTTTATTTTTATTGTTAATATTTATTGTTAACAAGCTTTGTTAATTTGATTCCTAGTTTTTCGATCGCCTCAGAAAAGCATGTATTGTTATACATATTTGCGAATACTGTGATGCAAGTTTAGCGGCAGTTAAGCGAGATACGTTTCATATCTGAAGGGTATGGTTGGGTTTGGTTTGGTTTTTTGATCTCGATCTCGGTCTCGGGTTCGAGTTGGGGTCTGGTTTGGTTTGCTTTGGTTGGGCTGGGTTGGGCTGGGTTGAGTTGGGTTAAATTGGGTTGAGTTGGGTCGGATTAGGTTGAGTTGGGTTGAATTGGATTAAGTTGATTTGTATTGCTACAATGCATGTCGAAAATAATACATACTAACACCGAAGCTATGTTAAGTCGCAAAAGATGTTTGCGCAATCGCCTTTATGTGGGTTTCTAATTCTATTAATTCTGATATTTGTGCTGTATCTTTGATTCGTTTTCTTTCATCTATTATTTTACTAATCGATAAAGAAAATAGGTCTACAATTTTCAACCTATTTCAAGTTATTAGTTTTAGTTTTAAAACCACCTACAAAAATAAGTAAGCAAGTTATTTACCTAGAGATATAAGCATTTCCACGACCATAGCTAGGTTTCTTCTTCGAAACCATACCTTTCAGCCAGTTTTAATTTGTCTAGTTTCTATTATTTCGTGTACATTTTGTTTTAGTTTCGTTTTTTCTTCCCTTGTTCAAATGTTACAATTCACAAACTTTTTTCTCATTGCCTTTATTTATTTTGTCATTACGTCGATTCCTATTTTTTTATTTAATTTCTGCAAGCTTGTTTTCATTAAATTCATTTAAATGTTTTCCATTAATTTTCATTACTCGTCGTTAAAATTAACAACAAACAAACTTGCCATGATTACGCGTTTCTTTAAAAACGTCTCCATTATATATTTCCGTATTTTAACTGCGGCTAGTTTTAAGAATTCTATCGGCCCATATTTCTTTCGATTGTTTTTATTGATTGGTTTAATACGTTCCTGTCGGTCCACGTGTTTTTACCACTGTTAGAGGCTACCTATTCGAACACATTTAAAAAAACCTCGTGCTGCGTCGTACAGGATGATAAGTCAGGGCTTTGTAATAATTCGTCGTACTTTCAATAGTTTTTTGCATTTGTGAAACAAAAAAATGTCTGAAAAATTCCTTTGACGTGTTGCGGTAAACACACATGTTTTTCTGTAAATATATTGAAGAATATCGTCTATTGATTTAGTATGGAATGTGTAGTAATACATATATTATGTACCATTGAAAATACCGCTCAATATGACAATTGTCCTACCTGTAAAAATATTATGGAGTTAGAAACAAAATAAATACTTAATCAAACTGAGAAATTGATATAAATGAATCTACAGAATGAATCAACGATGAATTTAGATGAAAGAAAACCCGTTATGATAAATGGGATTGTGAAATTTGGGAAATTTGTTCTATTGTTTCTTTAGAAAATGTAGAAACTTCAAATTTCCACAAAAAAATACCAAGAACATGATAGGCGCAACGAAATTATATTATTCAACGTAAACAAATAAATCAATGGTGTAATTTAGATCTGAGTTTTAAATAAAAATTATAGGAGAAATTTTGATTAAAAGACGAAGTGAAAAGTTGGAACATGATGAAAAATATAGGCGTAAAAAATTAAAATTAGCCCAAAATAACCAATTGGTGGGAAGAATCTTGAAGCAACTTCGTTGGACACAAATCCTGGACTTAAACATGTGCACACAAAAATTAAAGAGAATCACGTAAAGGAAGTTTCGACGAAGAAATCGATACCAAATATAAAAGTATATAACAAAACGTTGTCAACGCATTCCGCATTTGCATTAAAACTCCTGTAGCACGAATAAGTAAATGATAAAAATTGAGTAAATTGTAATTCAAAACATGTGCAATCCGGTAGAGGCGAGGGTGTCCAAAATGCTATGAGTCGCGCTACCACGCTCAAAAATGTTTTTGGACAAGTATGTACTTGACATCAAATTTGAACATTCACCTAAAAATTCTTTTCAACGTCAAACATGACGCGAGCTGTCTGAAGAAACGAACGAAGAAATTCGAACTGTCAAAGGATAAAGTAATATCGCGTAAAATTAAAGTGTTATAAGAAATCCATTTCAAAATTAAATGTGTAACTTCGTGTGATACCAGATTTTTATTGCAACCTAAAAAATCCCCGATCCTGGAGTTTTTAAATAGCACCAAAAAGCCACAAAACCGGATTCGTAATAATAAGTGATCAACGTAGTACGTGTTCCAGTTTATCACTATGCAATGGCAACGTCTCTGAAATCGAATTTAAATAGTAAGACAGCGTCAAATTTTCAATTCAATTCATTCTCTATTTGACGCGTACTGTGTAAACGCGCCTTTAACAACATTGTGCCATCCCCTTGAAGATAGTTGCTTATATTAAGTCATAAATGATTCAAAAGTGAAGTTAGCATTCAAATCAAAGTCTCAACGGTCTCATCTCCATGTTCCCACACACAAAAAAGTTCGCTGCCGCTGCTGGAAATTCATCAAATATCATCACATGGCGCAATGGCTTTATAGCTAATGGTCAATGTTCTTCGCAAGGTTCGATAGTCCTCATAGTCATATCCATAATTATTTTTATTAATTTTAGCCCGGGGTATCTTTAAAATAGTATTCTAATATTTGTCTATAAATGTAAAAATGTTTCATCTCCGATTGTTTTTTCTTTATTTTTTTGTCGTAACTTTTTCAAACTGTACAAAGTTCCAGGTACTGGCGCCACTTCAGTGGCGAAATAAACATTCAAGTACGCATCATTAGTGCTAAATTGTCCAATAAGTTTTTTATGCCAATATTTCCACAATTTCAAGTGTAATTCTATTTTTTCCAGTGATATCCATCTACGGTTGCATGTTAAAAAATTGAATTGAAATAACAACATTAATAATTATCATTGCGCGCATCGTGATACCTTCGTTATAATATGTGTTAAATAATAATGCATGTAATATGTATTACGTATATGTGCATATGTGTAGGTGGGTATATGTGCCAAATACACTGCCCTTAATTTGAATAGTGCATAAATCTAGTTCCCGTTGAACTTGTAAATACATTAAGCGTACATCGAACGAAAATAAATCGCTCAACATAATTTAAAAGTAATTGCAGTCGTTGCACAACCAAAGTTTTATTTTAAAAGATTCACAATTGTGTAAAGATATAAGGAAATAATTTAAAACGAAGTGTACGGATGTAAAAAAAAAAATAGAACAAAACAGGACGAGGTTTGCGGTTGTTTTACACGTGGATCAGCATCAAGTTATTTGAAAATAATGTCGCTAGCAGAGTCAACAAACCACTGATAAATAAAACACTAAAACTCACCTTTAATTGTTTTCGTACGCACTTTAATATCACTACGAATTGATAAATTTAATGGTTCATTTAAATCGGGCACAGGAGCGGTAACTTTAGTAAGGACATCCGGTGTCAGAGGATTAATAGTCATCCTAGTTTTATTGTCCTCGCTTTCGCAAGTTTTGTTTTGTATACCGAGGATATTTTCGATATAATGCGGGGTGGGTTTATTTGTTAGCTTTCTGTACACGTGCTCATGCCACGTTAATGTCCTATTGATATATGACTCCTTATTTTTAACAACACTTGAATTACAATCCTGATCGGTCGTGGAAGCGGGAGTCTTGGTTTCTTGTATGCGTTCCACTGATACCAAGTCAACCGGTGAGTCGACGTTTTGTTTCTCGGGACTGTCTGTCATTTCTGTCGAACCACCATCAAATATAAATGTCATACGCGCACAACTACACTACAACTAAACGGCATGCCAATTAATAGCTTCATTATTTGGGGACTGAGTGATTGCCGCGTGCTCTCCTTCGACGGTGGGTTTAGTAGCACGGCCGACTGGATTCGAAATAATACGATCCCGGAAAACTCGAGAGTGCGCTCTACCACCGTTGAGATGCGGCACGGCACCAACGGGGTGCGTTAGGATTCCATCACTTACGTACTCACTGCATTGCAATAAACTACACCCCTCACTATTTCTTTCACAAATCGGCGACTATCTCGCATTCACAATCACCTATTTAAACATTTAATAAACGTATACTTCCTATTATTTATAATCACGAACGATATTAAACCATTTTAATATTTATTACTGTCAACTACATATAAACATAAAATTAAACTAATTTATCTAAACAAATATTTATTACGGTGCATTTAATATGAATAAAATATTTCATGTTTGTTATCAAGCAATAAATATTTTTAAAACGTCACCAAAACAATTTAATTTATAAAATCGACATATGAATTGTTACATAATTTTTTTTTAATGAAGCCGTAGTTGACCAAGTTTAAAAAAAATCATACACGCACGAACATTTTTGCTGATACGACGATAATCAATAAAGATGAAGTTAGCACTGACAATTAGAAATATTCTACGACTGGAAATAAGTTGAGCCGTATTTAATAGTTCACGCGTTTGTTAGTAATATAACAATGTTCGCGTTATTTCTTATTTATTCAATTCTGCGCCAAATAAAAACATTTTTGTTTGGAAATCACATCGTTATAAATTTTAAAACCCTGACTAAACCTTATCCCAACAAAATTTAGTATAGATCACTAAATTTTATACAAATAACAATTAAATGAATTTATATTTATTATCAAACTCTCTATTGTATTGTATGTATTGTGAAACACCAAATTTAAATAACTATTTATGTGCCCGTCTGGATCAAATCATATTAGGTGTGAAATCGATACTTGTTTCTTAAAATTGGCAATTATATATGAAAAAATGTATGTCCCATTCTAAATACAATCCTTATACAAAAACGCAACAATAAAAATCAGGACTTAGAACTAAGAGTGATGCAATAAATAATGATAAAAAATCCGCACTGAACTTTCTTATACTTAGTTATACTACATTTTTCAAAAAAACGTTTCCAATGAAAGTTGTTTAAAATTTCAATATCTTTAAGTTACATAAGAACATTATAACTCGTACCGTTTTCGAGATAAGGAAAACGGTGATACGAACCCTCACTACTGGTTGAGATATTGCGTTCAAAATAGGACGTTTTCCTTCCTACATATAAATCTTAAGTTTAAAGTTTCAGTGGTCTAGCTTTAATCGTTTGCGCCGTAGAGCGCAAACGATTAAATAACGTCTGTTAAATATTAAATAACGTCTGTCAGGCACAGACAGACGTTATTTCAAAAATAGTCACGATCGATTCAGGCGACCTCAAAACGTGTATATCCGTTGAAATCTCGAGTTCGAAAATGTTCATGATTCCTATTTGATTACTTATACATAAAGTATAAGAAAGTAAAAATGCTATCGCGATCTGCTCAAACGCATTAACACTTGTAGGAAATCGCGCGACTTGCCAACCAGTCAAATCTCATTGATTTTCTTGACGTTGCCAGTTCGATTCAGCCGTTCAAGTAAATTTAATTACGGTTAACGCTATATAAAATACCTTTTTACTTACGAGCAGTAGCGGTGATATGGGTTTGTATTTTTTGTGGTTCGAATTTCGAAATAAAACTGAATATTTAACCAAAAATCAGCAAAAAAATCTTAGCGGGGTAAATTAATTTATATGCCCTGCCAGTTGACGACTTGAAAATCATCACAAACGTTTTACGGGGTCAAAGGGAACAGCCGGTTACAAGCTTATGATTCCTTTAAAACGCATCAAATTGTCATGTTTCTTTAAACACTACTATCACAAAGCCTTCAAACCTGTATATGTATAATAATCTTTATAAAACAACGTTCCTTTCAATGAAACAGTTTCCAATTACGTCGGTGTCAATATAACAGCAGAAAAAGAAAATTTACATCGCCGCCCAGAAGAATTTTAGACCTAGTTTATTGATAGAGAATCAAGAGACACCTGTTGTTTTCGCAGACACTGACGTCTGCGAAAACAACAAAATTATTTATGTCGTTAAGATATGAATGTTGGGTTTAAGGCGACAGAGAAACCAAATGATCACGACCAAATAAACCTAAATAGATTTAATCAAATGTAAAAATCTCTTTTTTTGATATGACGACGGTTTAGTTGGATTGGGTTGGGTTGGGTTGGGTTGGGTTGGGTTGGGTTAGGTTGGGTTAGGTTGGGTTGGGTTGGGTTGGGTTCAGACCTATTTCTTTGATATGAAAAGCAAAGGGTTTATTTCGGTTGGCCAAACTCTTAACCAAAAAAATATCTTTGAGAAAAAGTGCAAATGGAAGAATTTAAACGGACATTATTAATTCTAAAAAAGATTTAATTAAAAAAATGAGACTTGATCAAACCACCAAACCAACTACCTTGAATTTAAAAACAAAGTGACTTTACAGAAATTTGCGACAAATAAGATTAAAAATCTTCGTCACATTAATAATTAGATCATAATCTCCTAAGGCGAAGAATCTTCGCCCCTTGATATACTTAGATTATAATCTACGCTTTTACGATATAACATCCAAAATCTTTATTTCTATGTCATATAGATGGACAAATAGCTGCCCAGTTTAAGTTCTGATACCAAAAGAGACTGTGAAACGTTACCGGTGCATAATAAAACCAAAAAGCATCCTTTCATATTTATAAAAGTCCTCGGCCATGTACCATAATTTGACATTGACATTGGCATAAGGAATAATCAAATTTAACCAAATTTTTTAAACAAAATGTGGTTCTTGCGCGAAACTAGATCATATGGTATAAAAACAAGGCATAAACTTACCTGAGAATACGAACGCAGAAACTTAGCAAAAGATCCAAGAATTGTCAATCAAGAAGAGATAGCAGCGAGAGTTCCATTATCCTAAAAAAAATTAGTTGTAGATAATACTTTAGCGAAAAGAAAATACTCACCAAGTTGTTGATTCAAAATTACCACGATTTGTTTAGCATAGCATATTCGCCCTTTGAAGAATTAGATCGCACCAGAGGTATAACTACGTCAATCCAATCGATTACGTACTTATGTATAAAAGCAAAATGCACTCGCATACCCCGATGGTTATTTTAAAATGTATCCAGCAGCACTTAAACGTCCTTAATTATAGCGCAGTTTCATTAATTTTCAAGCGATGAAAACCAATTTAAAGCTAATGAAGTCATTTTGCAATCGCAAACCAAGATGGTGACAAACGTTGGATAGATCTTAGATTTTTTATTGATGAAATTATCATTTATAAGAATTATTTTATTGTGTTTGTGGCGTAGAAACAGTTTCTGATACAAAAAATTTTACTATTTGACCCAATCAACATTCGCCCAAAATGAAACCACACCAGATTTGAATTGGACTATGTTATATAAAAATCCAAAATACTCCAAAAAAGAGATATTTTCAAATTTCACGACTTTGAACGATCAAAGACGGTACGAAGAGCATTTAATTGAAGCGTTGATCATGCAACTTAAAATAAAAAAATAGAAAAAAACGCTTAAAAACGAGACCACCGTTAAATCGAAATAGAGTATAGAGGAGTATAGATCATGAGAAAGAACTGGCAAAGAAGGACACATGAGCTACATGACACATTACGTCTGCTAAGATTTGACCAAGATGTGGTGCTTTGCAAAAATTTTTGGAGTACGAATTAATTCGTATGAATCACAATATTTAAAAGTAGAACGTGGGTCAAATGCTTCCAGTAGCTCTAGCCATAGCTCAAATATCAAATCGGATCTCATAAAGGTGAAAACTGGAATTAATCAAATCAGAGCATCATTACAGAAAATAGATATTTTGGCAGACATATTGGATTTTAAGAGCTCCTGTTGTATAAGTTGTCTAAATCTTAAACGATTATTCATCGTACTAAATTTGATGCGTTTATTCAATCATTTTTCTAAGCCGTCGTTAATTTTTAATACAAATACAATAAATATTTATAAATATATTAAAACCTTATTATCAGAATTTTTAAGAATAAGGTTATAAATACATATTTAATTTTTTTCTATTGTGTTTTTTTTTTTAAATCATGATCAAATGAACATCAACAATTGAATTTTGATCATAATTAAAAAAAAAATAAAACAAATAAAACATAAAATTAAAGTATACGATTAATATAATACTGAATTATTGGAAATAATATTTGTCAATACATTAATATAATTATTATCATTGTTGATTAAATTACTAATGAGAACAATTGAAGCACTTACCGACACATGTTTCCCGTCAACTTGAGTAAATAACTAAACAACTAAACTTAATTAAAAATGAAAATGTTGTAGAAAACTTTAATGCAAAAATAAATCAATGCTTTTGATAATTTTCTATTACTTTAGCGTTTGTTTATTATGCATATTTCATTGCAATATATTTATCTTTGTTTTTTTTTGCGACGTTTCATGGATATGTCGTTAAATAAAAATAAATTAAATCGCTTCACGATCCTAAGCGTAATTATGATTTCTGCGACAAGTTGCTATACAATTGGCAACGCAGACTAGTATGTTTGGTTGCCTAGCCTTTAAATCAAATATAATTTACAAATAAAATAATCGTCCGAAAAGCGCGGAGAAATACAAACAGACAAATCGATAAACCAAACAAGTGGAAATAGCACAAGAAAAAATCTGAACTTTTTTATATTTACTTATGTGCCATTTTTCGAAAGAACTTCTCAAATAAAATTTGCTTAAAGTTTCAACGCCTTTAATTTTTACAAGAACATTTTTTTCGATAACTCGTACCGTTCTCAAGATATGTAAAACGGTGACAAGAGTAAACGATCACTTCCGGTTGAGCTATTGTTTTCAAAATAGGGCGTTTTCTTCCACGATGTATACAACTCTTAAGTTTGACGTTTCATAATTCTACCCTCAATAGTTTCGACACTACAGCGTGCACAACACCGAAAATGGCCAGAAACGACTTAGAGAGGGTCGAAACGTACATTTCCTTTAAATACTCAAGTTTGAAAATTTTCATTTCATTCGAATTTGCATTAAATTAAGAAAGTAAAAAATCGAAGCATATTCGTGAAAATAATTAAAAGTTTTAAATTAATTTTCGCGCAAATAGCACGTTCTAGACGCGTTGGTGTTATTACGTAACTAGAATCACAAGGTATTGCTATATACGACTGGCTTAGGATGAAAAATTATGGTCGGAAGATGAATCACGTGTCAGCACTAAAAACTTCATAACCCCACTTTACTACTTATATATGCAAGCAAGTATAGTAATCATGAAAATTTTCGGACTCGAGATTTTAACGGAAATAGTTTTGGTCGTCCCTCAGCTTGACTATTTTTGGAATGATGTCTGTATGTGGCTGTGGCGTTCTAGCGCCTAAACTATTAAAGCTAAACTTATGTAACTTTAAACTTACGATTTGTATATAGCAAGGAACAAAACGGCATATTTTGAAAGCAATATCTCAACCGGAAGTGATGGTTTAGTCCTATCATCGTTTCCATATCTCGAAAATGATACGTGTTATCGAAAATTTGTTCTTACAACGACATTAATTTTATTTGAAAAGTTGTTTCCAATAATGATCGCGACTGCGCCAGTTTGTTTAAGTATATGAATATAAGTATAAAAAAGTTCTGTGTGGACCACTTCAACGTTTTATGTTAGTACGTGCAAGTACGATAAGTCGTCATCAAGGTCACGGTCAAAACTAAATAAAATTGTCAATGAGTTAGTCATAAAGCACAATTTCTGTATAAAAGATATAAACGCTTACATTTCCAATGCTATCAATGTGGATAATGCATGTTGACGTCACAAAGTTAATTTCAATGACATATGGACGATTACCGTTCCCTGACTTTATTCATTTGACAATGACGAATGACAAATAACGTCGTGGATAATCAAAATTAAAAATTATCACGGAAAATAAAACAACAAAGATCTTCAAAATGGAACAACGATCAAACCAAACAATGTTGGATCATTACCCCGACCATTTGAGCGACGTTTGGCAACCTTGCACAGTGCAATGCATGTTTGGTTGCATACACTTTGCTTTAATTGATAACGATAAGGAATAAATATCTGTGAATATGATTAATTCATTTTCTCAGAACAATGAAGAATAAGTTATTTTTATCGTAAGATAAATAATTCGGCAGTCGAAAAATGTTACAGTATTAAACGTTGCTTCTACGCCTTCGCTCTCCTAAAATTAATTTTAATTGGCCGAACGACGCCAGTAAAAAATTTGCACACATAAGCAATTTAAGTTTTTACGTCCTAACGCGTGTGCAAAACTGCAATCGAATCAATATTTACTCGCACGAATCCTAGGATAGTAATTTATTGATGGGCGTGAAAAATAACCTCAATTGACTGCTGACTGTTAAATTACTTTATACTCGTCAATAATCCACATTAATTTTTCAGCGAAATACATACAAGAATTAATAATGCTGTTAAAATACGCACAGGTGAATATAAATCAAAACTTTGCATGTAATTTCGCGATGTATTTGCAGGAGGGAGCTTCATTTAGTGTAGTAATAGCATGTTTAATGATATTCCTAGGATACATAATTACAAATAATAAGAAGAAATACAAGAAACCAATTAACATCCACGTAAGTAAAAATAATAATAAGAAATCTTTTAGGCTTACTATTTGTTTTAGTTGTTGAACAAACGCATATTAGAGTTCAGGCCGGAAACTTTAATTGATTTGGATAGAGTTAAAGCGTTACGGAGTAAAATTTTAGAGTTGCCGAAACCAGACGAAGTAAGAATGGCTATTATCGTAAATATTTTAAAATATTTTTAATATCGTTGTTCTAGAACAATGGGGACTGTTTAAATCTGGCACAAGTTAATTATTTAAATATGTTAGATAATAACGAAACTAAACGTTTAGCTGAAGAATGTATTCGGTCGTATGGTGTTGGGTCATGCGGTCCAAGAGGATTTTATGGAACGATAGGTATTAAATCTTTTTATTCGTTTATATTTTGATCTCCAAATCATCGTTAACAACAGATTTATTAATACATTTGTCACAACTACGGAATAGGAAGAAATTGTATTATATTTTGTACAAAACTTTGTTTTTAGTTGTATTTAGTTTGATTATTTTTTGGGGGACGACGAAAATTAAATGTATTCTTTCATATTCATTTCGATTGAAAAATGTGTTTTATATTTTTAACATTGCAAACTCGTAAAATGCATAATGAGTGACTCATTTTATCGAAATGTCATTATTTCATCGTCCTTGCAGTTTTATTGTTTAATTTTAATGTAGTTATGACTCATTTTCTGTTAAATTCTTTAATTTCCCTGTTGCTGATTTTATTTTCATTATTGCATATACAAGCCTAGCAGGGTCTTGGATTGGTTCACAATCGTTCTCCGAGCCTTCCTATTTTTTGATGTATCCTTCCTTTTATAGTTCCAACAATGTCTGGTTCTTTATACATCTTTTAGCTTCTTCTGTCCCATGTTTCATATCTCCCAACCTTGAAATATGTTCCTGGGGCATCTTGTTTCCCATTATTCCTTATATGTTTTTTTTTGTTCCCAAGCTCCACGATTCACTATTAAAAATTGTTACAGGTCCTAAATGGTCTTATAAATTCTCAGCTTTAATCCCCTCGAAGCTGCCTATTCAGCACTGTATTAAGCGCATGCAAACAGCGTTACTCTCGTCTGAATTTCCTTTCTTATGCATAACCCTTTTTTTACTAAAATAAGTTAGTTCAAATTAAAAATTATAATACATCAATTTTTCTATCAACTGTATCGTTTTTTGTGTGTCATTTGAACCAATAAAACTTTCTTATTTTTATTTTACAGATATCCATTTAAATTTAGAAAGTAAAATAGCAGAATTCATGGGAATGGAAGAATCGGTGATATATTCGTATGGATTTTCAACGATTTCAAGTGCAATCGGAGCCTACTGCAAAAGATCCGACATCATCTTTAGGTAAACAGCAAGTTTGTAGTAATTAAAAATAAGATTTGGTTCTTTACTTCAGTGACGAACGGATAAATTTCTGTTCAGTGCAGGGATTCATCGCGGCGAAAAGTACCATGGTTTATTTCAAACATAACGACATGAACGACTTGGAAAATAAATTGAAAGAATACGAAATAAAAGAAATAAAGAGGGTTCGTTGCTCGTTCGTTTGTTCAATTTTATTTATTATTTCTTTACAGGCGAAGATATTCCGCAAGTTTTTGATCGTCGAAGGCATTTATCAAAACACTGGTACAATTTGCCCGTTGCCGCAGTTAATGGAACTTCGTCGGCGATATAAACTTAGAATATTTATCGATGAGTCATTATCGTTTGGTGTATTAGGTAAAACAGGAAGAGGAGTTACTGAACATTATAACATAGATGTAATTCAAATCTTTAAATGTAATTTATTGCTTTGCTGTCTAGTTGTTTGTTGTTTAAATGCAGCACAACCAATTGTTTGTATTTGGTTTTAATGTTGGAATTGCAGCGATCGAATGTGGATATGATCATGGGTAGTTTGGAGGGATCGATTGGTTCGATAGGCGGATTCTGTGTGGGTGCCTCCGTCATAATCGAACATCAAAGGTTATCAGGATTAGGTACAAATAACATCAATACATTCCCAACTTACAATTTTTATTTATATTTTTAGGATACTGTTTCTCTGCGTCCCTTCCCCCATTTTTAAGCCAAATTTCTATTTATGCTATAGAAATGTTTGAAGAAAATCCTGCAGTATTTGCGCAATTAGAGTCACAATCGATTGAAATGGACAATAAATTAAAGAAGCTAATTGATTATGATATTATTAGCGATCCTATATCTCCCTTAAAAGTAATTTCCATTAAAAATTCTAATTCCAAAAAAAGAATTGGAGAAATCCACGCCTATGTAAGTACACACTTGGAAAAATTTTGTTTGAAAGTCAATAGGAAAGAACGAAAGTTTATGCAACCAAGTAACAAATCCATGAAAGTCTTTAAATATTATTTATGTATATATTTTTTATTTCCAGTTCGGGAGATTGCAATGAAATATTGAATTTAAAAATTTTAATTTCTAACAAGACATTGTTGGCAGTAAAATCATCAAGTACGTAATTTATAAAAAAAAATAACAAAGATTGTATTTTTGAACTAATTCAATGCCCTACTAACCAATCAGAAATGCACCCACACCATGTTTTCAAACAAAATTACTGACTTTATTTACAGTGTATTTATATCAATTATTTTAGTGTATGAAGAAAAACTTGTATCTTGTTAAAAATAAAGATACGTTGTGTCTTAATATGCATCTGCAAATGGAGGCGGAAGTAATGGATAAAGTTGTTGATATTCTGAATGAAGCAAGTCAATCAATCGATTGATGGATTTCAGTAATTTACAAAATGTAGCTGTTTTAATCATGTTATCTATTAATTCAAAAAATGTCACTGTTGAATATATTAATTATGTATAAAGAGCACTAAAATTTAGCTTTTTGTAGCAACTGCACAGTTTTATTTATCAAGGATGATATGGAAAAAAATAATTCCCGTTATTGTATTATGTATTAAACTAATAAAGAAAATAAAACCAAAAAAGTTAATTGTCTTCCAGCGAAATCGAGTTTAATTTTCTATATGATTGGATTTATAGAGAAGTTTGAAATTTGACAATAATTCGCTTGTTTGGTGCATCGTTCAACAATTCTCAATTAATATTTTTTTATTACATTTTAATGTTAACTTTTCTAATGAAAAGTATGACAGGCAAATTTAGAGACTAATCTTGTTCTTTTATTTCGTAGTAATTCACGTTTGTGCATTGAATCTTCCTAATAAATTTATTTAGAAGGATGTGTAAAATTATTTGTTGATATGTTTCGATTTTCATAAAATTTTAACTGTTCAGTTTTATATTCCCAAGCATTCCAGACAAGTTGTAAAATACGAGACTTGAAATGTTTTTAAAAAATGTTTGAATACTTTTATAATGAACAAGATACGTTACTAAAACTAGCGATTAAAATGGCGGCTGTGATTTTATAAAAATTTCAAAAATTTTGTACATAATCTTCAAGAGTAAGTTTACAGATTCATCGTCGAAAATTCATCTTTGGAAAATACATCGTGGAAAAAAAAAAGCTTAACCCAACCCAACCTAGACCAACGCACCCTAACCTACCCAATCCAATCAAACTTGTAAGTCTCCACAATGAATTTTCCGGTGTCCTAAACTTATAAATAAAGCAACGTAGACATAAACGCAAAAGAAAGTCATTACCTAGAATTTGTATAATCACTTCGAAGCATTGAAATAGGCGGTGGCAAATAATTTCCACAAATAAATGGTTCCAAGTCTTTATTCCATTTGTGTATTTCGAATTTACCTTTCAAGTCATGAACACAAACATTGCGAATCTAAAGGCATTGATAATAAGAAGTGAGTGGCATTTATATACGTAAATACTTTTTGTATTAAGACATCGATCTGTCTTACTGCAAAAAAGGAACATCTTCGTGTACTTATTTTCAAAAAACAACGAGCAGGAATTTATACTGATATATGTTCTGTTGCGATCGCGGTGCATTGTAAAATACCAAAAATTGTGTACATTTTCATGAGTTGGCAACGCTGCACCAAATCGTTGCAATCTTAAGGCGCATTCACTTTACATATACATAAAAGTTACTTATAACACACGCAAGCGATCGCTCACAAGAATATTTCACATGGTTTGAATTAGTCAATAGTCTTGCAAATGTTGGAAATAGGCATCCAACGCAACGCAACTTTTATAGGACTTGCGAGTATTTTACGTAATCATCTCCAAATTTGAAATAATTACAATGGGCCGCATTCAATCATAACAGTCCCAATTTGAATATATGGTTTAAAATAAAATGAAATTGAACTTAAGCGATAGCCAAGCCAAGCAAAGCACAACACTCATAAATTTTTTTACTGAAACGAACATTTAACGTTAATAAATTAGTAGCCAATTATTTTTGAACATAACCTATATAACAACTCCCTGGCTCTTTTAATCAACCACTAACTAGATGAAAAAGTTTCTTATCGTTTTTTAACAATTAATTTTACGTATGTATATCTATATTGTAGGTTACATTAAATATAACTTGATATATTTACCCTACACGAGAATTTTTATAACGAAAATCAAATAAAAATGCCATAATAAACAAAGTATGTACTTACCCAGAATGCCTGGAGTGCTCGAAGAGTATTTCTCGCCAATTTTTCGACACAAAACCTGTGTTTTCGCAGTTGGAGATCGTTTTTTACTCAAATTTTGTAGACCGAGCAACGCCATTGGCGTCACTTCGAGTAGCACACACACAACAAAAAGCATTTCATAGGTAACTTAATCAGCGCGAAAGAATTCGAAAAAAAAGTGCTAGAGAATAATCGCATATATGATGCAGCTAAGACATGGACGTTGGCGTCTTCCACCACACTTCGTATACTGGTAAATATAACCATAAATTGTATATCATGGGTAACATGATATGATTTTATCTTGTAAAATAGATTATTGCTTTTATGCAAATGAGGTTATGGAACTGTGATTTAATACATTTACACGTTTACGAGAAGTTTCAAATTGAAAAGCGAAGTAATAAACCATGTTGTAGTTACCGGTATTTTGCCACATTTCCTTTTTGTAACGCGAATCACAAGTTTTCGAATAAAGTCATTTTCCACGCTTTGCACCCGTTCTTGAATCACATTTTGGGAACCGATCTGCAACGATTCGTTGCGCAATGTAGCGTTGTAACTACCAATTGTTTCACAGGTAACTTGATATTCGCGAAAGAATTCGGAAAAACATGTCGAATAATCGCGTATCGCATGATTGCTTGCTTGTGATGGAGAGTTGGAGACGAGACGACGGATATTTTCTCATATCCAGATGAATAAATGGAACGGCTTGAAGTCTACGTAATAGTCGCGGTGCGAAAAAGGTAGGATTTTATTAGTTTTTATTAGTTTTGAAGTTTTCCTTACTGCTTTGTTTATATTGTGGATTTGAAACTATTATGATTATTAAACCTTGCCGAAGGCTAGGTGGTCTAGATGCAATTAACGAAAACTAGCATCAAAGCAATATCTGTGTTAAATTGTATATGAATTGTACTGTTGCAATATTTGAGGTTAAAGTCATATTTTTCATCGTAAACACAGGTAGGCATTAACGTTATTTAAAATACAAATAATCGGTGCATAAAATTATATTTAAGACCATTAATAATAAATCCTGACCCACGATGTGAAATTTCGGTTTGTAAGTGTTCGGTTGCATGTGTAGGTCCCGGGGGTACCACTGGTAGGCTAGGTATTTAGTTAATGATCAGGCCCCCCGTGTTGGGGGGCAGTTCCGCAATTTATTATAAAATGCCGGGTTCCTTATTACACATAAATGTGCACTGCAAACCCAATAAGTCGGGAAAATTGTTCAAGTTTGACGCGCCACGAAAAAATGTAAAGTTTTTTCACGTGTGAGCTTGAAATTCGCCAGCAGTCATTTACGGCCGTGGTATTCCTATGTGAATATTGATTGTACCGTGAATAACAAAATTATCAGGTTATATTTATTGGTAGTGGTATGATTTGTTACGAAAGAGGAATGACGCCGTAACAAGTCTTCATAGTATGAAGAGAAAAAATCGCTATTCAGACTAAATTTTACGTTAAAGCGACGAAATTTATCATTTTATTTTATTTCTCATTGCGTCTTTGTTCTTGGTTTATATCAAAATAGTTAAACATCATTATAACAGGTAAAATTGAGGACGTGGCGCACAATAAATGATTCGAATTAAAGGCAATAAAAACAAATAAAATATTAGGTCAATAAATATTACCTGTCATCGTATCGTACTTGTCGCATCTTTTTAAGTACCTCTATTTCTCGGGCCGGTATATTTTTAGTAATGATAAACATTTTATTTGTTGTTCAGTTCCCAGTGTTCGTATGTAGTATTTTATGTTGATGCGCCTCGATCGCGATGGAAATATAAATTTTCAACGTAGTCGTAAACAACCAGTGTATATGCAACCAAACGTACAATTCAAATAAAATTTTAAATATTTGAAACTACATGACTTGATCGCCAAAAACGTGATCATGTCTTGCTTTTATATTTCTTAGACGCATTGCGTTGTTGAAATCCACATTTTCATTTAAAACGCTTACAGAACAATTAATTTATTCTTATTTTTATGCAAAACAGACCTGATATATATAATTAATTTCTTATTAAATGGTCTTTACATTTAACTTGTTCGATACGTTTTTCGTATTTCGCCCAAATATTGCTGAAATACATCTAGAATAATCTGATTTGTTGACTTTGAAGAGAAATATATTATTCAATAGAAAACGACGATGTTCAAACATAATAAATAATACTGACAAAGTAACGAATTGTACAACTGACGTGTAATCTAATCGCGACCTAACCATTGAGACAAGGCACTTAATATTTGAAGAATCCTTAGTTATATGCAAAGTAATAAATAGTGGACCCAGGCAGACTTTGGCGGCAAGTTATCAGCAATATTGATAGGATTTTTTTAGAATTTATTAATTTTTAATTAGGGAAGGTTAATAAAATGTATATTTCCGTTAATATCTCGCCTTCGAAAATTTTCATTTATACTTCCTTATATAAAGTATAAGAAACTAAAAATTTACTTCACTTGTCAATGTTCAAAGCACCTAATTTTTACATTCATATTTAATGAAATTTATTCAGGTCGTTGATTTGTATCAATATAGCTTAATATATTTTGAGGCATTTTTGCCAAACCAATCTTTTATTTAAATTAATTCTTTTGTACTTCTAAAGCTCATTTTACGAATGTTTGGCTTTGTTTTAAACTTTTTGAGACAATGAGACAATTTAATTAAAATAAAAGTATATAAGGCTGCAAATGAATTTTATTTATCAATTTAATTTTTGGGAATTGTGCAATCAGCAATTTATAATTGCTGAAATTCGATTTAAAAGTTCCCTTGATTAAAATCAAGATGAGCTTGATGAAATAAATAAAGTAACTGTGATTTGTGATTTCGTTGGATAACTGCAGTTTTATGAAGTAAAAAACTATTTTTAATGTTCAACTTATATTAAAATGCTTACAAAATGTACAAAACATCCACATCTATACGTAATTTATACATACATATACCAAAAATATATTGTACTATATAAACATAGCTAAATGATAGGTTAGTTTATCTTGTGAGAAATATATATTCTTTTCCGGTAAAAACGTATATCCATGATAACCAACTAGACGTTAGTATTGTTGAACTAAATTATGTAATCTGTTTTATATATATATATGTATATAAGTTAACTCACATGATACATAACAATGATATAAACAATATATATTCAGTTATCTATATTAATATAACAAATAAAAATAATAATTTACAAATTGAAATAAAATAATATAGGAAAATATATAAATAAAATCTGTGTTTTCGTAGGTAATCAAAAATGCTCTTAAAATGTTTTTGATCACAGGCGTCATTTCATCTTTTTTTGGTAGTGTCCCTCCAAACAGATACAAAGCATGTCTGATTACCTGGCACTGAAGTCACATGCTGAGCATTTTAAAAATGGCTTTAAAACAATAGGTTTGTATGGCACGGTACTTGCCAACGTGGCTTTAAGTACGAATAAGGAATAATGCCACAGAGGAACTACGGTTTCGATTTGCTATTAACGAGAAGAAACAAACAGAAGATACGTTTAAAACGTGCTACATGGAATGGACACATGACACGAGTGAACAGCAACCTGTGCGCCAATGTGGACTATATAGCGCTGAATGCAGCCAATAATCGGCATCGACTAAAATCTAATATTAGAGCGGCCATATTTACAATATTAGCTGCGACGAGAACGATGTGTATTTACATTATCAGTCGTAAATTCTACGAGCTGTGTTTTCCTTAGCATCACTCTTTAGCTTTAAAAATATAATATAAAGCTATCTTTGAGAATATGATACAAATGCCATGATTTCGGTTGATTAACTTGCTCTTTCCTATTACTCTTATTCAAATATAATTTATACTTAAAACCTTCACATGATCCTAATTAATTTAGGTCACATGAACAACCAGATCTTGTACAATGCCGTAATTGCTTTAAAAAATATCAGACGTACGGATGGATGAGATATATGAAAGCGTTTTAAAGGTGCACGGTAACCAACCCCATGATTTATAAATTGCGTCGTTAAAACGACAAATTTGAGAGCTAGCTGCCAACTAACTCGATTTGGCGATACTTTTTTCTCATATTTGAAACTGGATCTTTAAAAAGGACTGGATCCAGACGCAAATTAGATCTTAATAACGGCATGTACCCAAAAACAGCAGCGAAAGTATTAAGGCATGTTTGTCTTTGGATAAAGTGATCGGGGTCATTCCAAGGCGACCATCCACCGATCGACGGTTGTTCTTTATATTGTTTCCTCTGTGTTACTTTGATGGGCGGTCTACGCGTAACGTGGCTCACTAAAAAGTTCATCAGAATATCCTCGCAGTTTTGACTTTGTTCGACGGTTTTGTGCAACAGAGGGCTTAACCACTGCGTGTATAATATGTTGTAGTAACGATGATAAAATGCAGCACCGGTTAATACTATGGAGTAATCGTTCGTCCACTTTGAGGTGTAGCCCCATGAAACTTTCGCATCGTCCCAGTAATGAGAGCGCGCGGGGTAACCGACGATTCGGTCAGGGAATTGCTGCCAAACGCTGAAAGCGAAGTCCACTTCGTCAGTTGTCAACGTCGAGTCTTCGTCCAACGAAAGGACAGCTGCAGTTTCGATCTGCGAGTACGGATAAAAACGCTGTGATATACCAGAATTTGTCGGATCGGCGACGGATTGTAAAATTTTAAAATAAACGTGGGACGGCAATCCGGGCCATCGATTCTTCGGCGGCGGCCTCTTCTCATTGGACCAAACAACAATTATCTGCGAATAATATTAAAAATAAATTATTTGACACTCATGAATGAGTAATAAATATTTAAATGGGTGAACAGAGTAAAATTAACCTACTACAATGATTATTAAAAATAAATTATTTGACGCTCATGAATAAGTAATAAATATTGAAATGGGTGAACGGACTAAAATTAACCTACTACAATGATTATTGTGACTTTTATGATAAACAAAGCATTTTATGGCGCATAAAACGATGGTCATGAAATAACAATAACACATAATTTACAGAATTTATTTCAAACATTACTAGGTTTAGAAATTATTAATGTGACATACTTACTCTGGCAAGATGTTTACTTCTGGCTACATTAGTAATTAAGCGATACAATGTCGAAGATGGAGTAAGGGAAAGTCCCAATTGGCAGTAAATAACGGCAGTAAAACGATCTGTGCGCGTTAAAGAATTAAATGGAAATTCTATAGATGAATCAGAAAATTGTTGAAGTGTTACTAGCGCTCCTGGAAAATTATTCCAAATAGTTCCATCACGAGGCGTTGTAACTGGTAGACGCTCCCTTATTATCTAAAATAAAATAATTTAATTTTTCAATATATAAAGTAAAATAAAAGAATAGTAACTGTGTGTTATATTAGCCATAACATAATTTACCACACTTTGTTTTTTAAGATATCCTCTTCACAAACAGAGTTTGGTAAATTACGTATTTATTCATTTTACACGATTTTCCAATAATTCCTTCGAATATACAAAACCTATTATTCAATTTTCATTTCACAAATATTAACAATTGGTTTCAAACAAACATTATCTATATTGATTACAATTTGTTTCAAGCTGACACCTTGTTGGATATCCTACATACATTTTTTATACATTTCACATTATTTATTTATGTATTTTCCATTGCTAATCAATATGTTCCATAACAACAAAACTCGCGTTGTAAATATCATAAATGCGTCATACGTCAGTCTTTCTCAACTTTCTGGTTCTATCACTGTTCGTTCTCATTAACTTGTCTAATGATTTAAATATATTTCCTAATATAAATCGTGATATTTTTGAATTTTTCAGAAAAATCTCAAGATGGCCAGTGTTTGTTTACACTCACTCGCATCGCACATACGTCATCGTACCGTTCTGTTCCCGTGACAAATTCATTCTAATTTCTTAACCCTTGATTCGAGTAACCTTATTTATGATGATTCTGTTTTAAATGCTTTTCAACTTGGGAAAAATATGGTTGAAATTAAATTAATATCCTACGTTGGGCATAAATTGATTAAATCTTCCAATATTACATTCTAATTGTTTTTTTCAATTTAGATTGTTTTTTGATAGATTTCTTGAACTAAATGTAATCCCATGTTATAAATACTGCTTGACGTCGTACAAATAAGTTTGTGTCGTGGATTTTTATACTCGCTGTGTGGAGCTTTCCGGGGGGATAAACAAACTTTGCATCTGGGCCACGCTCACCACTGGATAATAGTCGTAAATCAGTTGTTCTCATTCAATGGAAACAAAACTTTTAATTTTAAAACTAGACGCGCAATGTTTTAATAAATTAATCATAGCTTACCTCCAACGTAGTAAAAACTATTTTTTCAATGGAAGAAAAATATCGGTCCCAAAGCACTTGTGTCTGTTGTCGAAGCTCCAGTATTTTCCTGGCTGATATCGAACGCACCATATTCGGAACCTGTTTAATTGAAATGTTAATAATTTTAAAAAATTAAGCTGTGAACAAAAATTACCTGTAGCAGTAATCGTTCATCGGCCCATATAGCCGCTTTGTTCCAATCAATAACCTGAGCAAAGGGAAGTGCCCAACCATTCGACAACAAAACAGGGATGCAACCAGACTGAAGGGCTTCTAAGAATCGATAAGATCCCAAACGACGACCTCTTGGTACCAAACAAAAAGTTGTATTTTGCAAAAGAACTTCGTAATCATATCTGAAATAAGTTATAACTTAAATAATAAAATTTTAAATATTTGCATGATAACCACTTTTAACATCTTGTTATTTCTTTATAATCAATTATTTTAATTGCTTGTGAATTTTGAATAAACAAGCTCCTTTGATGTCCGCGCAATGCCTCAAATTGAAGGATTGCAGGACAAAACATTTAAAATTTATTTAAGTGGAAAGCATTATGGATTCTGAATCGCCATTTAAGGCTAATTAATAGGCGTTGAAATTGCAAATCATTAATTTCCAAACAAAGTATTGTGATAAAGTGAGTTTTAATTATTAAATTAATTATTTCTGTTCTAATTATTATTTAATTAGATGAAAACGGTCGAGATAAATCACTTGGTTTTGCATTTAATCGGCTTGTAGAGATAAACAAATCTGTCTAAATAAACAATAAATTAATTGAGCATATATTGCTAAATGTATGTTTTGCATATAGATAACGACAATTATAATATGGCTCCGTTGAAACGAAGAGAGATAATGCGGACTGAAATCGGTTACCAGTTTGCGAAATAAGTCTTCGTTAGGGATAAAAAAAAACAATTTTTTTTTGGAATTTATTTATTTATACAGTTTAAGAATTTGTGTGTAAATTCTATTCACCGGTGCCAATATATTAAACAGCAAACGTTGAAAAATTTGCAAATGAGATATCGGTATCCGGTGCTTAAATAGCAAACGCTGCGTAATTTTAAACAAAGTCTTACATAAGCCAGACGTATTTTTCAGGGTTTCGATTGTATTGGGCTATGTAGGTCACCTGAAATTGCCGTGTTTCTCGGATTTCTAAAAGAAGCAAATGTATCCAATATCACCAATTGATTTTGCTATGAATTTATTTTTATGACCTCTAACATATACACACGACGGCTGGACGTTTAGCAAATAAGCCGAACAGCATCTAGAAGTCAGAGTTCATAATTTACAAGGCGAATGGTCAAGGCAATTAAAACGTATGCAATACTTGCGTACGTACTTAAATTATTTGCCATTATTTTCATAGCAACTATAATTAATTTTAGTCATTTTTGTTAGATAATACATGTTATATCAATTATAGTTGTCAATTACTATGACGTATTCAAACGTTTGTTAACAATTATCACTTGCACCTGCTCATTTAGTTAAGTATAATGTATGGATTAATTAAGAATCAACAAAATAATTAGTAGATTTATGGCAAAGAAATGCCTAACAAAGAAACTACAAATCAAGAACTTATGACAAAATAAACGCAACAATACACGAAAGTCCCACGAAAATGAAAAATAAATGCCAAGGTCATACAAAATAATATGTGGATACCAAATTTATAAATTGCCGGTGTCACATGAGTATTTTATTTGAATAGATATTATTTGTCGTGTAAATCCGCTTCACACCTGCGTATTACTTTGTGACATAACCGTCAGATGTAACTACGCATTTAGGTTAAGGGGCACTTACTAGTACGTACGCATTATATGGTTTTACTGTTACATTACAAACAACTGCACAGATGTGTACCCAGGATCGCTTTTACTCACGTGCAGTATATGCGGACATACTAAATCCCACAGTGAGGAGCCCCGCAACCACACAGTTTTCAATAATTTATTCGCGATAATTAATGCATTTTTTATGGTTTTTATTATTGAACTTATTTATCTTAATAGATAATAATAAATAAACGTACTTAAAGTAAAATTTATTAGCTTTGGCCCCATTCTAAAATGTTTGCAACATTAGGTTTCAAATGCAAAGCACCGTAGAACGTATTGTACGAAAGGAATTAATATAATTAACAATTGAAATAATCGACTCATTCATTAATTACTTCAGTGATACAGAAATCTACGCTTTAGCTAAGCTTTATAGTTACTCGTTTGTCCCTAGAAAGCAAGTTCGTACAGGTTTAATTCTTATTGTATAGTTTTCTTTTCAACCTAACCAACATAAATCCACAATTTTTAATTATTGCCATTTATACGTATTTTTGATCAATTTATATGTATTTTTAACTAAGAAATTTTAATTAGATTCATTCGGCTAGCTAAAAAGTATTAAACCTGAATCGGCTAAATTGAAATTTGCAGAAACATAGACCGAGACACAATATTTTCCATTGTAAACTGCATGACTGTTGAAGCAACGTGCAGAGTAACACATTTTCTTAGTTACAATCAAGACTGTTTTGATATAGTTTATGTATGCCTACGTATTCGGATACTCGCGCGCGTCCTTGCTATTTTACAACCGCATTTTAAAAAACCTTTGATTAACTTGCACTGTCCTTATATTTGGTTTTGGTATCCGTCGTATTTTCGTCACATTGGCAATTATTTAGTTTAGTGAAAATGGATTTGTATATGAAGATTTGAAAGAAAGAATAATTGAAATAAAGACATTTTGTTATTTTGATAATGCTATATAAGCAATCAGCTACGAAATGCCCAATAAAATCAGCCCAGTTACAAAAAACAAATCATTTCCTAACGTATTTGTTAGAAGATTTTTTTTCTATTTTTCTGGAAAAAATCATTAAACATTTTTTATAACCGAACGTAAATTTGTAATGAAATAATAAAAACACGTTTCGACTATTATATATACAAAAGAAATTATCTATACAAAAATTATTACAAAAAATATTATGTTATATATTACGCTAGCAGTCCTACTAGATTTTCATATTACAAATCGCAATAAATAATTAAACATCTTTCAACACTTATATGTAATGCCACTCAAAACGTATCCACTATATATATATATATATACGAGTATAATGGAAAACAGAAACGGAGAACTGTTTGTGAGAAATATAGTCCGCTACAACATCTGACGCTTTATTAACATTCAAAGAATTGTTTGGGTCACACACAAAGCCTCGTTTCCTTGTTCCCAACGCTGAATTCGATAACGGCAATGAAAAATAATGATATGATACGCGAATTTCATAACGTCGTAGCGGGTTTACCGGTTCATTGGCGCTGTTCAAAACAACAGTCTGCCAGCTCGAAAAGGCGCCGGGAAATTTAAATTTGCAACTTCACCGAACCCCAATTGATATAATTATCTTGGAAAGCTTATTACTCTGTTTATTTTATATCACACGGCGCACTGTCGGTGTCAAAATTGCGAACCTATGCATAATAAAACAAGTAGCTCCCAAATGTCAAAAGTTTCGCCCGGAATGATCAAGAGGGCACTTCATCTAATTGCGAAGTTAGTAACAAACTTATCTTTTTCGCGAGAACTAAAATAATTTCAGTAATTAAATAACAGGATAAAAGTGTACGTCCAAAATTCGAATCATATAAATTACATTTAGGTTTAACTAAAATTGGTGGAGCATTCAGAAATCTGGGTTATATGAAATAAACTGTAAGGCATGTAATCGAAAATAAACGAAACATTAAATTAAAATTACCGAGAAACTAAACACAAACAGGGAAAAACTTATTTTAGAAACAGGCCATGCATTATCACCAGATAGTCTTAAATTAAAATAAAAGTGTGTACACATTCTAAAAAAGCATATAAAGGAGGTACATACGAACATATCATTGACTCATCATCAGGAAAGATGCAGCCCAGACCCAAAAAGAGCAAAATTTGAGGTTAGATGCATACCAACAGGCACAACATCACCGACACCACAAGAAGTAACCAGGGCTGGAGAACTATACGCAATGATTGATGACTAAAGAACTACAGTAATATGCCCCACATAAACAACCTGCAATGCACCAACTACTACTGTGTACCATTGCTTTGCAGAGTACGTAAGGTTTTCATCAGTATGTCAGATAAACACGCTGACTAGTTGTGCTCCAATAGGAATCATTGGAGAATATGAAGCAGGGTATATACGTGGTAGATCAGGACTACGGACTAACTGATTACGGTGAGATAGATAATGAAACGATGATAGAATCCACAAACTATCCATCGATTTCAAACATGTGTACAGCAGTATCGATAGGAGCAAACTATACGCAATATAGCTGGACTTCAAAATAACAATGGAAAGTACTACACGTGAGGTCACGATGGCTGACGATAGATCGAGCAAATTTGAAGTCACGCAAAGATTAGTTGGCATCTATATTGTTCACTTTAGCCCTGGAAGTCGCGTCCAAACATACAAAACCCAAGATCAAGAATTATATAAATGTCAATAGATATATATGCAGATGACTTAACTTAATAGGAAGGACAACGGCACCAACTCGACGATGCTGAAGGAGAACTCAAATGTAGTTTGGCAGATCAATGAAAACAAGACCAAACTGATGATCCAGAGAAGAGGAAGAAGGCGCATAGGTTTGAAACGATGCAGTTTCCGATATCTAGAAACCATAATACTCAGTAGCACAGGAGCTCAAATAACATCCATCGAAAGACAAAGCATTAATCACAAAAACATCGTAGACGTGTTGGGCGCATCGGAAAGAAATATATGACAAAGGATATATGGGGCAGTGTGGGATGAGGGTCGATGGCGAATAAAATATAACGACGAGTTATACCTGCTGCAAATTGTCTGAGTATGTAAGAATCTGAAGACCGGAGGCATACCTAATATCTAATCCCTCCAGGTCTCAAAAATTTCCTGATAAGGAATAACATCTAGAAGCCACGATTAAAATGGAGAGATGAAGTCAAGAGAGACGCGGAGAAGTTACACTCAGAGAGATGCCAAAGCCAAGACCAGAATTCGATCGTAGCGCCCATGAAAGAAGTAAATAACTAAACAGCCTGGAAATGCTAAATGACTAATAAATAAAAAAGGCAGAGTAAATTGTGTCACGTGGAAATCGGCTGCACCACGTCAGACAACACACAATTTGGTAACGAAATATAGTAGATACTCACCGATCAACAATTTCAGACTAAAAGAAGGACAAATAATGTAATAGCAGTTTTGACACAAACTGCTTGAGCCTATGATAACAATTACCGTTATAAAGTTCAAATGAAATGTCGAGCTGTCAAAAGCACAGTGGTACTCAACCAACGAATAACGTATTTGAAACGATTTAAACTATTTGAAATGTATCAGAAATAAAATAATTACAATGTATTGTATGTATGTAATGTAAAATCACGTGATCCGTTTTGACCCATAAGAGTGGAGAATAAAACAGAGCCCTTTGCTATGGTACGGTATATTTTTATGCAACGTTGTGTCTTTACCGTAAAAGTATATACGTGAATAAAATTCTTTCCATTACCATAATTTTAACAACGAAGAAAAAATCGGATTTGGGTTGTATAATAAAAAAAGCCCTAGTCAGTGCGTTCGCATTGGGTCTCGCAATCCTTCGAGCCAGCCCTGTGTCGCCACTTACATTGGTATTAACGCAATCGGAACGATAACGTCAGTACTTTACGTTGATACACTGATTAAACATTAATTGATTAAGATTCAGATGCGTGTATTACAAAATAACGCATGCTTTCATTACTTTAAGCCGCGATTGGGATCTTAAACCACCATAATACAATTTTACTCATGGGAATAACCTCTTTAAAATTTTACGTGTATATTTCGTGGAAAAAAAACGGCTGAAACATTCCTGTGCACGGAACGTATATAACGTATATAATTTTGTTAAAAATATATAGCTTGAAATCAGGCCGATTACTTGTTAAAATCGAATACGATTAATTAATCCGGAAATTGAATTCCATCGGTTCTGTTATTTCGCCCACTTGTGGGCTAGATTCAAATGTGATTATGATTTTCTTTATTATTATTGGATGATTAAATAGACTTGCGCCACGAGCATACAAGAGTGAGGGAGCATTCTCAACGATAATGCGACCCGGAATGCGATGGAATGACGTTCATTATTTCTCCCATCGTATATGTACACAATTATTACCGTCAACTTGATATACAAATATCACAGAAATTGTACAGTTAATATTTAACACTTTTATTAAACAAATGCCGTAAGATACACAAAGATATACTATCGATAAAACATGAACAAAGAATGAAATATAAATATTTATTCTTAGAGTCGAATAAAATTTAAAATCGCCACAGCCAGGGCCGGCCACGCGCATTTTTTTTTTAATTTCATATTTGCTCCCAATAGAAAATAAAAATATAAATGTGATATTAAAACAGAATTAAAACATTTATTTATTATTGCATTTAAACTATTTAACCCATGTGATTAAATGATCTGTTACATAAACCTTGAAATCTAAGGTTTCTCGTAGAAAATATATTGATTTAATGAGAACTAAACTGAATCCGTAAAGTGCACGGCATATTAAGTATTCATATAACGTATTTGGTGGAATTATGTGAAATTATTTCAAATATGTAATTATTGCACCGCATTCTCGATTCGCAGATTGCAAATGCATTAAGTCTTTGTTGCCATTTAGTTAATTAAATCAGAGGCACATGAACCGTATAAACTCGACGTTTTAGTAATCAAATTAAGTCACGGGTGCTCAAATGACGTGTCGGTATTTTTATACTTTGCATGTTGCAACCTGCTGGCTTATTTGTTTTGTTTATTTCCTTCGAGTGGATTTGTTTTTATAAATTCTACATCTGGATATTCGTATGCTTTGTTTTATTTCGGTTGATTTAATTTTAAACTGGCAATAAATATTCATACAGGACTTGTCCAAAATATAAAAACTGGTAACAAAAAATACAAATGATCCGAATTGCAAAAAAATAAGATTTGTACACGTTTCCTTCTCCTCTTTATTCGTTAGCAGGCCACATCCATCGTAATCAACCTTGATCTTAACAAATAATCTATTTTGTCAGTATTCCCTGTTTACTAATTATCCAATATGAAATGAAACATATTCCATTAATTTAATTATTTAGTTCAATATAAATAATTACCAGTAAGCCATCCAAAAACTCGACAATAATCAATTAGGCAAACAAAATGCACGAAATATTGAACCAACCAATTATATTTTATTTGCACTTACGTGACCCATTAACTCAAAAGCTCGTACACATTTTTATCATTTACATTTGCTCATAAATAATCCATTAGTCATTCAACATTTACGCAATTCCGCTTCTATTTGCTTTAAACTCAAAGCAACTAGCAATTAACGAGATATTTCATAAAACTCCATGATGTTGAATAAAAAATACATACTAATGAATTTTAAATCGAAATTGCGAGAAAAAAATGAAAATTAAGAAATGAATGTTATGTAATAATAATAAAAAAAAAACTGTAACTTTGAGATGCTAAACTGTATTTAGTATTGATTTTTGTGTATATTAAGGGAATTAAGTTAAATTCTTAAATTGAACGCCCTGTATATTTCCATACGTTACAGTTGTTTAAGCCACGTTTCCAAAAATAATAATTTTTAATCAATATGTAATTATTATTATATTAAGTTCTTATTATTAAATCAAGACAGCAGTCGAAATTCTTTGCAAAAAATCGAATGTAGTTAACGAAATTCTTGCCCATGGCGATGAATCACAATCGATAAATGAAGATCTATTACGTTCCATTACCGTACATCGTCAATACATGCATTATTATGCAAGTGACAATTCACGTCAGATGAGACACATCGGCCATCAACATCAATGATCCTTGAATATGTGTGTGGAATATTGTTAACTTGGCAAGAGGTTATGCGATTTTTCTTGGTGGTACACTCACGGTGGAAAGGCATGGGTCAGGGGTGACCAAATTATTTTCCTAGGCGATCGAATTTTTTTTTAATTAATTTAAAACATTTATCAGTTAGTTATTTTGATGATTGAGGATCCACTTTGAAAGTTGTCTAAATACATTTTGATGATTTTAACTGCACATCGACTTTTTTAAATCAGTTCGAGACCCAAAATTATCAGTCGAATCAGAATCATCAACGTTGTTTGGTTTAACCTAACACAACATGATCGAACCCAACCTAGAATTGTAGAACCCAAATGACAAATATGAAAATATTACAACTATTTTAAATGCAAACAAGTGAAAATATATCCAATTAAAAAGCTCTAATTGCGAACAAGTTCAAAATTTGAAAATTATTGAAATATCAAGGTAAACTGGCAAAATTATTACAGAGGCAAAATACACAAAACAATTGTTACGATAAAAAGTTGGCAACATTACCAAATTGTAAAAAAAGTTATAAAATTCTTTGTGTAAGCTGTGGTGAAATTGATTCTATGTCACTGTCGTTGAAGTTCGATTTATTTCATTTCTCGTTTCCCAATCCTTTTAATAATCCGTTTCGTTAGCAATTAATTAATTAATTTTCATTGAAGGGCGACAAAGACGTTTATAAAACTTTGATTAAAGTAAAATAAAATCGAATGTTGAAAATAAATTTCAGCGAATTATTGACCGTTTCACCCTCGTGAGCTCATCAGACAACCGCATGGGCGACAAAAAATTCGGTAAAAATCTTTAAGGTTTTTTACGACTGGCAAGTATAATTTCAGTCAATTGATTTTAAGTTCTACAAGACACTTCAACGAGAAAGGGTCCTATTATTAAATTAATTTCTTAATAACCAGTCAGTTCAAAAAGATTGTTTTTTCGCATTAAAATAATTAAATCACAAAAATATCGCCCGATACAAATTAATCAGGATTATAAACAATCCAAAAATGGAGTGTTCCATTTAAAAACCATAAGTTTGTTCGTGTTGGTACGTCGTTGTTATGAGCCGTGTATTCATAAACTTTTTCGGATTATAGAGTCGACGATGACCTACAATTTTGATATAGATATTTTTATCTTATCATTATTAATAAAGGCTAATAATAACGGAGCAATTGCGGCTTTAATATTGAGTCGATTGCGAAAAATTTATAAAATCATGAGATCGACTGATCTGATGAATATCTTTATTTAAATCTAGTCATGGTACATAGTTTCTATCTCGATTGTGCAAAATCATTCAGTATTCCCTGTTTATACAGTTCGTACCAAGCAATTATTAAATGTATAATATTTCCAGGACGACGACGACGTGCTATCAAATCAAAAATATTAAGACAATAACGTAACCTACGTTCAAACATATTAAATTCAAACCTCCAGCCATGTCAAAGCTCACAGATATAAACAAATATTTAAAATTGATGTTATTGATGCAATCAATGCAGCGAACTTGAAATAAAATACATATTAGAAGACGTGCCCATGTGTTTCGTTCTTGTTTGAATTCATCATCTATTTTATCTATAAATCGTTTTGGATAATGAGTTGGTGCGAACTGTGCAAACAGGGAATACTGACATATTTTTTTAACACCAGGGTTGATTACGATGGTGTGGCCTACTAACGAATTAATTAGAGAAGGAAACGTGTACAGCTGTGTCTGCTTGTTCGAAATTTAGGCACATTTTTTACCAATGTTGTCATTTGTATTTTTTGTAATCTTGGTCAATTTTAATATTATTTATTTTGATATTTTCGGTCAATTTTGACATCGTTGCTTGTTCGAGAATTTTATATTATTGATAATTATGTTGAAAATATAAATTGAAAATTTTAACAATTTGATAGTTTTTCATAATTTGGACATTTTGTCTATGGCTGAAATTTTTTTCATTTGTTATATTTGCATTTTGGATAATTTTCGTTATCATTTTTTCAATATATTGCATTTTTTACACAAAAATTATAAAAGACTCGTTAAAATTTTAATGCATACAAAATTGTTTGAATGGTTTAAATAATAATTAACCTTTAAAGTTCTAACTAACGAAACAACGAATTAGGTTACAGAACAATGAATTAATGCGCGCTCCAATTCATATGGTCGGTAGTAGACAAAATATAAATTACGTGCCTAAAAAAAAACCATTACGCTATTTTTCTATATATTGCAGCGCCATTTATATTGCGTTACACAGATAATTACGATCAATATTCAGATAGATTAATTTTTTTATTAATTAATTGAATAAATTCCAATTTAAATTTCGACTTCAAATGATTTGTTTTATGACTCAGGGATGGTTTGTGTGGTAGAATTAGTTAGCGGCTACATTGTTATAATGTTAACTCCAAATTCCAAATTTTCAGTCAGTCAATCAAAAATGTTAGCCCAGTTATGCAAAATAAACTGCATAGTATGTCGTCATCATTATTATTATTATTAACTTATAAGATTTTATCTCATTTATTCATTTTTTATCTCAAGTCGTGCAAATGCTATTTCCAATTTCGATTTTAGGTTTTTGTATTAATTTATTTTATATCGGCCGACGTTCGATTCGTCTGTATGCTTGCCTGCCTTTATCTCTTTTGACTAAAAGTTCATTAATTAATTCATTTGTTGCTTTGTTTCGCTTTTATAACCATGTATTACATATTCAATTATGCAGTAATTCGAACGAATTTAAATATACGTACGTGTTTGGTAATTTCAATTGGTGTTCGCTATCGGTATTATTGGTAATTATTTAATTAGCGTTATATCAATATTTAAATGAATACGAAAGGCGACAATGGAGTAATAAAAGCCGAGCTAATGAACTAATATTTTTAGAGCAATTTTCGAGACAGAAAAGTGAGAATCTCACAAACATGGCTACAAAGTACGTGCTTTGTATACAATATTGCGTTTTGAAGAATGCTTAGACTATGCGGGAACTAACTGAACTTGCTTTCATGTCTACTAATACAGACCTACGTGAGGTAATTGTGAAAACTTATGCGTCAAAAGAAGCCAAATTAACTACTAACGTAGCAAAAAAATATAAAGCGGAAACGGTAGATAAAAAGAAGGTTCTAGGTGTGATGTAGTGATATAGTCCAATGAATAAATAATTAATATTTATTAATTTGTTCGTAATAAGAGTTTTTTTAACGATTTTATAACGATTTTGTTTCGTTTTTTTTTTTGTTTGATATTTTAATTCGATTATACAACTGTGTGGTTTTATTTCGCCCCACTATTAATAGAACAAAGGAACTGCTGTTGCGTTATTCACAAAGCGTTGGGCGTAACAGCTATACAAATCTATTTTGACAGTTTATAATAACAAGAAGCTGTAGTCTCGGCATTGATTATATTATGTATAATCTAATGCACATTCCAAATTAATGGAGTTATTAAGATGACAGGCATTTAGCAAATTAAGAAAACAAGTAAGCGCTCTAATAATAATATCCAAAAAGTCCAATTTTCAAATAAGCATTTGACTACAAATGTGTATAGCAGTTTTAATTGTAATTGAATTCGGAAAGATGGCCATCAATTTAGTGCAATCGACGCCAAAGCCACGTTTAGAGAAAAGTTTGATTTATTTAATTTAAATGCTTCGTTCCGCGTCGAAAAACAATTATTAAATGCTTATTGTAAATTATTTATTTAACCCTAGGACTTGGAGGTCCGATGGTATATTAAACTAATTATAATTCTTAATTGTTTATTATTTCGCAATAAATTAAACAATTAAACAATACATGTTTAATAAAATTTTGCTGGTGCATTTTTAAAAGCATTTTTGTAAAAAATAATCAGTTAGTTTTTTAAAATACATTGTATAATAATATATTGTAATAAATATAAAAACGCCTACGGTAGCTGTAAAAACATTAAATACGTTTTATATATATTTTATCTAAATAATATAAAAAGTTAAACAAAGAAGTAGGGACAATTTCTAATCCATAAGTACTTCCGCGTATCCTACACAACAGAAAGTTGGGAATCGGAATTTAAAATGAACAGTGGGCGTCAATAAAAGTGTATAATATTACAAGAACGGTTATATGTATATATATATATATATATATATATATATATATATATATATATATATATATATATATATATATATATATATATAGGTGTATATATTTTCCAGTAATTCGCTATCCGTTAAAATTAAAACGTTTCCCACAAATGTATATAGTAAACGAGGCCACAGTGATCAAATATTACAATACCGCACCCCTTCGTGAAATCGATGACATCGTTGGTTTCCAACTAAAAATGACAGGACATTAAAAAAAGCTAATTAAGTATGGTGCATGCGAGTTTAAATGCACGTGTTTGTTTCCAGACGTTGATTTATGAAGTATGTAATGGAATTTTAAAGATCGTTTTGAATTTATTACAATCGAATATAAAGTGCGATTTGATGCGAATAACAAGCGATTTTAAATTTGAGTACCACTAATCGAGTAAACTTTTCACTTTGGCGATGCATTAGTGCGAAAAACAGCGTTTAATTTAATTCGGACCATTCAACCATATACGATGTCCACGCACGCAAATCAAAAATAATGTTTCGTTAGGCAAATTAAAATAGCCGGCCCTTGTTATTATAAAGCTGGACCGGCGCTAGTTTTAAAATACTCTTAATTAAGTGCTCAGATAGTGGCCGAAACTGTACCAAATGAAAATGTAAATGAATCGCTAGAAATAAAGATTATGTCACATAAAATATAATAAAGAGAACGTTAACCTTGCAATTTGATAAATACATAACGTAAACATAAATTTTAAATATTTCGATAGATACATTTTGTTAGATACAAAAATAAAAAAAAAATTATTCTGAATACGAATGTTTCCTCGTTCTTGTTGATTAATGATTAACTGTATTAACTCTTTATATATAATTAATTGCTTTCGCCAATTTATTGTATATGGAAGTAATAATTGTTGCAATTATTCGAGACGCTGCCCAAACCGCTCGATATATGGAAAACAATTAAATAAAAAAATTATAGGGAGACGTCTAAAGTTTCAATTTTTCGCGGGATGCAGAGTTGCGAATTTGAACGCGTCTCATTTCTATACTATAAAAGATAGATATATATCACCCAAGGCTTTCCATTAAGCAATTTTTTTCTCTACAACTTTATTTATAAGCACGTAAAAAAACGTTCATAGATTCGTCGACAGATTTCAATAAAATTAAAAACTGGTTTCGAGCACTAATCGTAATAGTGGAATAATTCGCAGAATCCCCCAACGAATCTAACCGAACTCAACCAGTTAATAAAATAATGGAGCAACCTGTCCAATTTTTTAGCGGGTATCCATCCACTATTTCGTATTTAATAATAAGTAAGTAAATTAATTACATTTCTTAAATTGGTTTTAATTGTATAAGTCGTTGTTTACGACAAAATTACTTATATTTACTACATGGTGACCATCAAGATATTCACATAGTACGATTTAATAAATATAATTGAAGTCATGTGATATTTACGTAAGTGCACTTTGATATATTAACGATGATTTAAACTGACCTCCGGTTCAAATAATTCGAATTGATCCAATAATTGAATAAAATTTAGCTTTCCCTCTCGCATTTTTGCGACTCAGAAGACTCGAATTACCGCGTGTAACTGTATATGTATTTTGTTGGACGTTATACAATACACCAGATTCGAATTTCCTTACTTACGCGTATTATTGAAAGTTCACATTGACGTAGGAATTACTGGCAGCGATTCCGCAACGTTCGAGTTACCAGTAATAAAAGTAAATTGATCAAATACAAATATAGATTGTGATTGATTGAAATCAATTTTATGACTACTTACTATTAAATTGTTGTTTAATATTGATACATAACCAGAATTGATTTGGTTTAAATGGGGGAAAATTGCGCAATCTCAAATCGTTTTTAAATTATACGAAATTATAATTGTGTACATAGCTTCTGCACCAATACTAAGTTATTCGAAGTTGATCAACCATAATGATGTAAAATCGACAAAAAACGAAATCGGTCAAAATCTTTAGATATAATTTTTAACGTAATTCAATAGATAGAAATATCAAATTATTATTTATTACACTGAAACACAGAGTTGCTTAAATAGCCTAACTCACAGAAAAACGTCATTTACGTAGCTGTCCCAACAAACCGATATTTACTAAGAAAATCTGATCGATGACGTCCGATTATAAATAAAAGCGATAGCAAAGTTTGAGTTCCCCACAAAAATGATGTTCAAATACGCACACTACAAATACTTGAGCAGGTACGCTGGAGCAAACACGCGACAACACCACTTTTCTGTAATTATTTGTACGTACAACGTTAAAAATTTTTGCTTATTTAATGAATGAAATAACGATAGTAATAATACAAAACTCATTACTAAATAAAATCGATTTTAGATTAAATTATTAAATAGCTCAACTATTAAATCTCATTTTTATGATAAATTTATCGCCGTTCATTTTTAGATTATCTTAAATACATATTGATTTATCACATTAAGGAGAGTGCCAGGTATAAACCTTGAATACAAAGTGTATTTTCACTTTACGCCGTGAATTCTTGTTTGCGCAAATAATTTTTTTTTAAGTTGCTTGAAACGTTTTGCCGATGCGAATGATTTGTGAAACATAGTGGATCTATCTAGATTCGAAATTTGCATTTCAGCAACAGTTTACTTGCAATAAATAATGCAGCACGAAGTGATGACAAGATACGAAATTGAGCACAATGGGACATAAAAAATGTAGTGTAAATATGAGTACTGGTAAATAACAAAAGTAAATTTAATGTTCGTTGCCTTGGCGTTATTTTTACAATTATATTTTATTTGATAGTAAATCGGAGACTGTGGTTGGCAAATAAAATTAAGCAACTTCTTAAACTTACCCTAACCACACTGTATTTACATTTCGACAACTGAAGATGATAATTTAGTTGTCGAAATGTACAATTACAAACAGAGAAAATGTCCCTGTAATAAAACAAGCGAGCAGTTCGAACTATCCCCTTTAAAGAACAAACACCGGGCGACCTATCATAAAATGCAAATACGCTACTACCCCAACTGAGATTGCATTAAAAATAACAATTTAGATATTCGTATAAACGTATATATATTAGTTTGCATTTAAAAATATTTATCATTTCCAAAAGCATTTCATCAATTATGCAAATACAAATATTTCGATTAATGTTGATTGATTTACAACAAATCCTTACGGAATGAAATATATGAAATCGTATACATTTTTGTAGACATTCATTTTTATAGTTTTTTGAAGAATAATAAGAGTAGTGCACAGAATTAAATAAAAGCAATTAAGAACGATGCGAGGCTTACACAGCAAGTAATGTAACGTGATATTGACCAATCGACGAACTAAGTAGGTGTCCATAGTAATTTTATAGTTATAGTTATAATTATAGTTATAATTGTTATATAAGTTTGCATTTAAAATTATTTCCTTTAAGTATTAACTTTTTCTGATAGAATAATTTAATTAGTTTGTTCAAATAAGACATGCACGTTTAAGTATTATATAACATTGACAGTGAGACAGTGATAGTGATTTTTAGAACACTGTAAGGGAACAGATGTATGTTAAATGTACTCATTACCAGAAACCCACAAATGTTCTTAAAAGATTAGGACAACGAACATAAAATTCTTGCAACTGTTCTTAAAGATACCGACATAAAAAGTGTGAGTAATTTGTCAATAAATCATTGAAAATATTAGTCTACAAAATATATAGTGTACTGAATCACATACACGATTATGTATAGTAAATTAAACGCAAAACAAGACTCCAACCCAACCCAATTGTAAATATAGAAAAAAAGACAACAAATAAATATATTGCGTTTGCTATTTAAGTTGTTCTAATTTTGTTAATATTAATAATATGTTGTTATGTTCCTGCAATATATCTTGTTCATTTCCTTCATATGTTTTTCATAGTTTCCATCATTTAACACTTGATAAAAATATGCAGCCCACATGTTCAGTTTCAGCTCTCCCTAAACTTGATTGCACCCTGGTAAAAGTTCATAATTTTCCTTAACTGCTTCTTAGTTAAATTTCTCTCTCTTGATTGAACTTTGCGGCTAGTCTTAGATTTAGCTTCGTATTTTTATTTAGCACTTACACCAAATAACTGGTTAAAATGCTTAAAATTAGAAACTTCGACATCCACCACAAGCAAATTGCTTTACCCTAATAGCTTCGGCGCCACAATCGATACAAAAATAAAACTAGTTAAGAAGGCATAAGACATAGAACGTGGAAATACATGTTCTAATAAATGAATGATTCAAATTTTCATTAATATATAAAAAGCATTATTTTAAAATCATTTTTAATCCATCACAACGGCCATGATATTTCCTTGGTGGGAAATCAATGAAGTTTTACCCAGCTTTAAAATTTCATTGGTGCTTTAATACATAGGATAACACTGAAACCTAAATTTAATCATAACTTTCAAGGTGTAACTCTACGAAAAAATAACGTATTCCAGTCACTTACGAGACGTAATCTGAACAGGATACTGTAGTCATTTGAGACACAATATGCAAATAATTATTTTATTACATTTGTTATAATGTAAATGCATGTATGTGACTGTTTAATATAAACACATCGCCGAACATTGTGGTTTTATTATTGTAGTTCAATGGGTTTATGATTACAATTTGCTCCAAACGCAAATTTTATCGGTTTCACTTCATATTTGACATTTCTAAATAAATTTTTGAAAGCACATTTCGAGCATGCCTTTAGATTAAATTATGATGACATGAAAGTTGAGTTTTTCAAACAAATCGTGCGAATTCGTAAAACCTTGACGTTAAAAATATTCCCTCGTTACAATATCCTGTATGCTTTCAACGTTGAATTTCATCGAAACTTATTTTCACGCCACTTAATCAACAAAAAATATGATTTATTTGCGCTCACAAACAAGCGTTATAAAAATAATGACCCACGAAATTATTGAATGCATCGATTATGTTTAGAAGTGTGCGTAATTGCTGCATATTTTATTTTGCTGCTGTTAACTACTCCCACGTGTTTCAAAGTTTCGAGTTTGGTGGATGAAAATTAAGGTTCCAGGCGTTTCATGCATTGATTAAATGATTAAAATAAATATATGTGTATACCATGTTTTAATGAAAAATTATGTAAATACAACAGGAAAGAAAAATATAAAAAACAACTAAAAATCAATTTAATTAATGTTAATTTATTTCTTTATGAATAACATAAACAAACATAAAATAACATAAAAATCAGCTAATAGTTGTAACTAGTTTTTATTATCTGAATCGTGGCTCAAAAACAAGAAAAAACACTTCCATTACAAGGGCACCTTAATCGCCAAAACATGTTCAAAAATGTAGTTGTCACAGTATTAAATGGTTAATTGATTTTACATACATTCGAGTTCCAATTTGCGACTTTACACTTCAATCAACCTATTAACCGAGAAATGTTGGTTTCGAAATGCGTGGTCTGATTTAATTTCGTACCTGATTTTTGCTGGTTTTAAAATTTCTGTAACATCACAATCGCGCAATAGCATTTTCGCAAAGTAAACTTTAGAACATAAATCTTAACTTTTATAACTACGCATGTGTAATAGTCATTAACGGCTCGCTTAAACAACATCGCCGGAATATTAATGAGCAATTGCCGTAAAAAATCTATAAAAGTTGAACATAAAACATTTATTATAAACAATGCAATAATTTATATTTTTACAATAAACGATGTTATTAGCGTTCACAATTATTAATTAACGTTATGAAAATTATAAATATTTAAATTAATGTAGCGTCGAATTCAGAAATACGATTTTAAAAAATCACCCGTTACCACAGCCATTGACATTTATTTCGCACAATCTAAATAAATAGTTTAGCACTGATGTATATTACGCAACTTTGCAAACTTAAACATCCGTAACTATTTCCGAGATTCGCTAATTTTTTTGTGTGTTTATTGTACGATAAAAATAACAAAGATTGACCCAGTTTCGTAAAAAAAGACGTTTATTTTTTGCACAAAACACTAAGCCACACATAAATTCGAAATGTTTGATTATAATTATGTACATAGTGTAATCAATGAACGACGTTTTGCAGACACTTTCCTGGATTTTCTGGACAAATTACATTTATTTATTTATAATTTTCCGTGTTCTTAAAGATAAACGATGCCATTCTCACTTCTACAAATATTAGTCACGATAAATAAATATTAAAATTCACGATTTTGCAAAACTATTGTAACATGTGTTGCTACTTCAATGGTAATTAGATTCACGTAAACAATTATACGAAATTCGTTTCTGTGAATACTAAAACTTAATATTAAAACGATGGGCCATATTATGCGGTCATGATTATCTTTATCAACGTACGGGAATAAAGAAGATATACATACAGAAAATGTTATTGCAGATAAAAGATATTTTAATAGTTGTTCACAGAGCCGGATTGAGGGGAAGGGGCTTCAATATTTCTTATTATTAAAATATTATTTTCAATTGTTGACATAAAATATTCATAAATATTCAAAATTGGATGAGAATTTTTATACTATTTACTCAAATATTTGTCAGGAAAAAAATAATTGCTGGGTACACCAAGTCATCAGATGGGAATATGACTTTAAGAGATAATTCGATTCTTACTGGTTCTCGTTAGCCATAACTTTTGAATCCATTGAAGCATGTTTTTGAGCGAACATTTCAAATGTTGAAGTATGGAATTTGGCCCAGTCTCAATAGATTATATATTAATATTGGGATCGTTCGTAGAGTTATGATTTTTGAAGTTTTCGCCCAAAAACATGCTTCAATGCATTCAAAAGTTATGGCGAACGAGAACCAGTCAGGATGGGTCTCTATGCGGTACCAATAGACCATTAATGTGACCAATTAATAAGACACTTGCTTTGATGGAACATATTCATTCGCCTGAGATATGATGTTTCGACCTTTTCCCCCTTTTCCCCATTTGATTTATTAAAAATAAACTAAAAGCTTTCAGCTTCAATCTAGCATCGGAATCTGACCCCCGTATTGAACAAGTGTTGCGGCAAAAATTGAGATTCACCTAAGTTATGGACAAAAACACAGGTCAAGAAATCTTTTTGATCGTCGAACAACTGGTTGGGTTCCCGATGATTTACGTTTAATATCGACAACTGTGGGGCAATGCTTGTTAAATAAATAACGATTTGTACCGCAAAACGCTATTTACTGTTCATATCCATATTCCGTAAAATGTGCCATAAAATTGCAGTATAAAATATTACAAAGATGATACATATCTTGCTACTGATGAGAGCACCCAGCGTAATTTTAATTATTACTTATAGTCATTCATTCAATTTTTTTTTAGATAATTATAGGAATTATGGGAAACCGATGAATTTGAATTCTAATTAAATTGAGTAATTTGGCCTACGTTTGAAATATGAGAACTACGATTCTATAAACTTATCAGTTTCTTAGAAAATTAATGTGATTTTTTTTCTCAGTTTTGTGTGTACTGTAAATATTAGGAATTTTTTTATGTCTGTGACGTAATTGCGTCGTAGAGATAAAAATGACATATGAGGGCATGGAAGTAAACAAAAAATGGAAACGTTGGTGTAAAATGGTTTAAATGTAATTCCTCCTACAATTAAGTTGTCAATGATTAACTTTTAAATTTTATGCACATATTAGTATTATTGAAAAAATAGAAATTATTGCAATTTTATATAAATATAGCTATAAAGATTAAATCTTGTGTATAGAGTAAATATATAAATTAATCTCATGGCTGTGACGTAATTAGTAAGATTGATAGGAAAAATAAACAGGAAAATATTAGGATTCTAGGATTAAATGATGACAAATGTTTAACTTGATTTTATTTAATTTCTTTAAACTGTAGTTGATTAAATACCTCAAAATTTCAAAATCGATTTGTATTTAAAATATTCGCGTTTGAAACTTACCTATCATATTCTTTGTTGTCGCCATCGCATCTGTCATCCTTCATTGTCTTCCAACTCTTCCCATGTTTACATGTTGTGACTAAAACAACGTCCTGCCCATTATGTAGATGATGGAGCGAATTTCTAGTATCAGAACCAATCCCATGAACATAACGTTTGCCTTTAAATGCTAATAAATAATTTTTGTTCAATGGAAAATTGTTGCTCAACACTAATCCTGGTTCACCACCTTTTTCTGGATGTGTCTTATGAAATAGTGGTATGCCAACATCAAAGTTAGGTCGAATGTGATTATCAGACATACTTGCTTTAGCCAGTATAGCAAATCCAAAGTCAAAATCAAGCCCATCTTCTAAATAATCTGGCCAAGTTCCGGCATATAAATTAAAGATAACATGGTTCAATCCTTTGTTCCACAAAGGTAATTTTTGTATTCTCGACTGTAAATTTTTGACATAATCCAGACTTAAAGGGTCCCTGTCCAACGTATCTAAACTTAAAACAAATAAACATGCTTCACTTGATTCAGATGTGTAATATCGAGATTCTCTTAAAACTTTAAGCAGTTTTTGGTATGACTGGCTAGGCTCTACATTTTCTTCTGGTGGATAAACGTAAACTTTAAATTCTTTCTTACATCTACTAAAATCAAAACAAGTTTCCATTCGGCATGACTCAATATTTTGTAATCCTAACTTCGGTCTTTCTCTACTTCGGCTAACACTACCTGTCCGCACACTCGTCAAATCTATGTAATCAGGTAAACTATCCACTTCCGACAAGTTATTCCCACTTTTCAAACGATATCCACCAAAATAACAGTATGCTAGAAATGCACAAGATACGAAAACTAACAAATAACGTTTCTTAGCTTGCATTTTCGTTGTATCACATCCTAACCTAAATTAAGTTGATACGATCGAGGCGGCAATGATAATCGATATCATTGTATATTTTCGATAGAATACACGTCCATACTTCACGTGTTAACAATATTTCGAAGCATGAAGTGGCGGTTGTCAACATTGCAAATTATATCTCTTCAATTTAACACTCACTTAAACTTCTGACTAGCTCTCGTTTCGTATTATGTGAATCTCTTCAATGAAATTAAAATTAATTCCATAATGTTTTTGTGGAAATTAACATAGCTTGTTCTCCAGATGTGTTACACCAACGCTCTTCTAATACATTTACGACACTTGACTAGGTCATCACAACGAAACAATACAACCCCGGCACAAACACAAAATTTCACTAATGACAGCTTGACAGATATAGTCACATCTGTAGTTCTCCTACCACACATAGAAAGAGACATACAATTGTAAAACTAAAATCACTAACAGAAATTTTAAACCTAGATTATGCAACCACATTTGCAGATATGCATCGCAATTATAAAAATAAGGCGCGCTAAGGCATTTATTCACGCGTACACTTTTTTAAAATAAATTGAATTACTAATAATTTCCGGAATATAAATAAAAAAAAAACTATACAAAAATACCATTTATTAACACCCGTACATAAAATGGAATGCCGTTAAAAATGTTCTCTTGGTGTAAAAGTCACACGTATTCCATTTTTGGAGTGAAGAATGAGATCCGTGAGTAAGACTATCGTTTCCGGAGTATCAACTGGCTTTAACTCGAATTTCTTTAAAATCGACGCAAGAATTGTTTTTAATTCGAACAGAGCGAATTTTTGACCTGAAATAATTATGGTTATTACTACGCAAGTACTCACTTTAAAATCATACCGATACAATTTCTCGGGCCTGCGCTAAACGGCAAGTATGCATATGGGTGTTTATTTCCGATATTTTCGAGCAAAAATCTATCAGGATCGAATTTCTCAGGATCAGGATACACATTTGCATCATGATGTAGATCATAGATCCTGACCATGACGTTTGTTCCTTTGGGAATAAAATGGCCAGACTTCGTTGTCATATCTTCCGTTGATATTCGCCCTATCATTGGCACACTGGGATACAACCGCAATGATTCTTTTAAAACTCGTTCCAAATATTTCATTTTGTTAAGATCTTCGTATGTTACTGAACGGTCGTCGTCTTCAAATATGTCTCTCAATTCTTCTACTACTTTATCCTGTTTAATTAAATATTAACGATTTAAAAACTTAAAAATAATAAAAATAATAACTGAAACTCAATAAAAAATTAATGAAGCACAATTTCAAATTTTTATAAGGTTTAGTTTAAAAACCCGTATAACTTGATTTAAAATTTTTATTAACTCTATATCTAATTCTGATTCTAACAATATGATAAAAATTAACAAAGCATTTCTCCAAATTATTAACATACTTACTTGAACATCTTTGTTGCATGCTAAAAGCATGAGAGTGAACGAAATGCACATTGATGTTGTGTCATGGCCCTAATCACAAATTTTGAATATTAATTTTAAAAAAATCACGTTTTAAAGTAGCCAAACCTCAAACATGAAAGTGTCTACTTCTTCACGAATCCCATTATCGTCGATATCGGCACCCTCTGCCTTAGCATTTAATAGTAAATCCAGCATAGCCAACCGCTTCTTCGATTTATAAACGTCGTTTTCATTTTTAGGCATTTCGATTATTTTAAAATTCTTCTTGCGTTCTTTAATAATTTGATCAGAAAATGAATGCAACCTCTTGGCCACACTAAGGGTCTCGTAGAATTTAGTTGAGAAGATGTACAAAACTTCGTTATGAAACCATGGGCGGATGACGCGATAAATTGTTAATTCCCCCATCCTAGATATAAATTATATAATAAACACACTTAACGAACTCGACCGTACCTACTTGTAAATGGCGTCTCTGTATTTCTCTTGCCCCTTGGAAAATATTTCACTAGCCCCCATTGCAGTTTCTAAAAAAAAGCATTTACAAGAAATGTTTTTTTTTTATTTTTGTTAATGTATTTACCACAAATAGAATTTAAGGTGAAACCAGTTACCAGTGGCACAACATCAATGGGTTGATTAATCATGTCATTTATACGTGCAACTAATTTTTCACTTTCTTCGATGAATACCGTGGTAAATTGTTGCAGAATGTTAAAATGAAAGGCGGGCGTTAAAATTTTCCTTCTGCTTTGCCATTTAATGTCTTCACTTGTTAATAAACCGGTGTTTAACCACGGATGTAAACATCTATACATATCGCTTTTTGGTATGTTTTTCATACTTGAAATAACCATCTGAAATATCAAATTTAATTTATTTCTTTGCAAAAATATTTCATACTTCAATATCCTCTGGATGTTTCAGGAACACCGCCGCATTTACACCAGCTTTTAATCGATACACCGGGTAATATTGCTTACCATATTCGTATAATTTTTCAAACAAGACCTCTAAAAATGATTTATAGCAAAGTTGTTATATTCGATTTTATTTCATACCTGGTGGACAGAAAAGCTCAACGATGTTACCTATAAGTGGGTAACCTTTAGGGCCAGGAATTTTATCGAGAGCTTTGACGAACTTAATCGTTTGTATTAATTTATAAATTATATAACAACCAACGATAACACTTAACGTCCACAATAAAAGAAGATACATTTTATTTAACGAACACAGTCGATTATTTTATTTAACTGGCACTATTGGCACGATTTATAAAGTGATATTTCTTCACTTATACAAACGTTGCGTGCGTTTATTTTTAATTGATAACATTATTGCTAATCATCCATACGTCAACTCTTTCGTTTTATCTATTTTAAGATTCCTACTTGGATAACTTCAAAACCAGATTAATTTACAAAATAATAATAATAACTTAACTACGCAAACAGACAATTATTAAAATAATGAAATACAATCAAATCATGGAAATTAAAACGCTGGTATTATTCCACTGCACTCATGTAATGAAATTTGGACAGAAAAAAGTAAACTAAATATAAACCAAATAAAACAAAAAAAAGTAGCAGATAAAAGCTAAGGTGTTGTTGTGTTTCACAAATTATTTTAATGTTAAATTGAAACACTTTTTGAGTCGCATACATATAATTTTATCAATATTATGACTCGCATAGGTCAATGTAAAATTTAGGCCATGTATAGTATAATCACTAATTATAAAACAAGATTAGAGTTCGAATGTCTGGTTAGTCATAACCAGTATTAGCACAGGAATCCCCCCCTGTCCCCTTTTCAAGCAATATTACAATTGGTTAATTAAATAATTAGAAATAAATTTATAACAAAAATTGTCTTAAGTTATATTTAATATTTTTACGCATCGTTACAAATTAAGAGTCGATAAAACACTTCTCTATATATTTGTACATACGTAGTCATGCTTTGGGGAGACTTCTCTCCCTATTTTACACTTTTTAATTTTAGTTTAATTTAAACTTTTTTTATTTCTTCGTCGTTTATTGGTAATTTGGAATTATCGACATAAATATGTCTCGTTTTAGTTCCATTTAATCGTGTCTGTAAATGTGCTGAGAGACTCTTAGCAAATTCTGAATTGGTTTCGTTGTCTAATCTATTTGGTTAAGATTTCACAAAATTTATAAAATTTTTATCACCGTCAATTTTGAGTCGTATAATATTGACAAACACGACATATTAACAGTGAAAATGTTAGAATTGTGTAATAAATTAATTTGAAGTAAGCAAAGCTCTAAATACATAGACTTACAATCCGTGGCAACAACAACGATAATCTTTTTAAGCGGTACTTGTAGACCACATATCGCGGCGGGAAAAACACACACACGATAGATAACAGAGAAATAATGGTAAATAGAACAGCACTGTACTTAAAATAAAATAAAATGAAACATAATAATAATAATACCAAATTGGTGCTAACAATGAAACAACAAGTAAAAAACATGACGAAATCAACAGCAGACGAAAAAAATTAGAGCTGATTCTAGACATGAGACATGAGAGAAGACAAAATGAGTTGATTTTAAAGCAGGAAGAAAACTTGATGGGATTACGAAAGAAAGTGAGATTTAAAAAGAACTATGTAAAGATCCTGGAATTGATCGAAAAGAGAAAAAGAAAAACAATGACAATGTTAACGTATGTACGAACCAAAAATTTTAAAAGAAATAACTAACCATTTAAAAGATATTAAATCCACGACAGGAATGAGATTGTGGCTAATAGAACTAGAGCATGGAAATGATAAGAATAAAGTGATAGAAGATTTCATAGCGTCCATCCACCTCCATGACCTCAGATGATGTAACAATTATGGCACACAAAGCAACTATTGATGGGGCAGACAGTAAATGGATAACACTTGCGTAAATACTGGAAAATATAAACTCAAAAAAACTGGAACTGGGAAAATAAAAAGACCAAGGCATAAAACAGACTCCAATGGAAGAAGGCGGTCAAAAGCTTTGAAGATAGATGATCAAGGAAGCCAGATAAAAATATTGTGAGAAATTCAAAGGACAATCAAAAATTGAAAATAAACACACGGGAAATACAAGAGAAAAAAAGGCAAACAAAATTAAAAAGAATAAATGTGATCAAATTAAAGCATAGCTGTTAAAATTCTTAGGGAAACAAACATTGCAATGTATACTGAATTTAATATATTGAATGGCAACTGGTGATAGTTCCAGAAATGTGCCAGATTTTGTTATTTCATTATTTTAAACAAATAATTAACTTTTATATCAATTCTTGAAAAACAAGTTTTTTTTGCGAAACGACCATAAAAATAGCTAATCTATCTGGATTAGATTTTTTTGCTAAAACGTTGTTAAAAGTTTTTTAAGCGGTGGGGTTTTTTGGAAAATTTTAAAGTACTTCTAGGATAATGGGAACAACTCCACAAGAAATTGAACGAGTTGAAAGAATACAAAATGAATCGAGGAAGAGATTTCGAATTGCAAAATAATAAAAAAAGTGTAAATTTAGAGAAACGAGTCACGTTTAGATTAGTTGAAATAAATAGAGAAATTATACGATTGGTTAGCACGTTCAATTATCCTATTAAAGCTTAATGAAAATTTACAACTTTTAAAAAATTATTCGCAAGAACAGATTGAATCAGAATACGCGAAGGTTATATTTGAAACTTTTCAATCCAAACCAACATTTTCAATGTCTCTTAAAATTCAAGGGGAAGTGGAATAAATACAAGCATCACTTGATTCAAGTTTTGAATTCTGTCGTGACAGAGAAATTGATTAATGTTGTAGATCAAAATGTAAAAATAACAATTGATGGTTATTGGCGCATATTCGTTGATTTTTAAAGTAAATACATAGAGATTTAATGGTATAGGACTTTACGTGGTGAGAGGGACTGTCTGTACTGTGTTGGCGCCTACTGACGAATCCCTGAACTAACAAAACCAGAAAGAACACTGTACCAGAATGTAGATTCAAGCCTTGTATATATATATATACTATAGTAAGACAACGCTTATGGGACGATTGGAAACCGGCTTGTTGTGACGGTTGTATAGTGTGTAGGGTTTATATTAAGCATTTTCGCATTGGCCCTCTATCTTTTATTAGATTAATATTCAGTATTTGATAAAATTTTAAATTAGCAAGGAACTCAACAATATTTTGTCATTGTAGCCCAGTATATGTCCAGTATACATATACAAGGTGGCAGATCGACGTGGGAACCTAATAAGCGTACGAAATATAAAGTGTAATGTAACGATTCATTGATCATTACCATTTTAACGTATTTTAAATCAAATATAATTATAAACGGCAGATTCGTGATACATATTATTTAATATTAAAACCTATCATGATGGTAGGCTGATTATGGCTTTGACGATATATGAATTAAAAAGCGTTCCGTACTGAAGGTGAATACAAAAAAACATTGACGAAAAATGTATTCGATCGGCCGGCTATCCTCAAGGTCACATTATGAACTATTAGACGAATTCGTTGCGGTGAAATTAGGGTTTTATGATAATACGCAAATATGTAGGTATATATACAAGGATTTTATTATCGTTTGCCGTGCTTTTGCATCGATATAATAATTTACTATCGGTGCCAAAGTAATAAGCGGCTGCGTTTGAAGGTCTATATCAAAGAAACGAATTAACGAAAAAAATTGTTACAATCAGCAAATATTTCTTCATAACATATTGTAAGTTTTTCCTGTCTATGGTTTAAAAGGAATAATTAAAGAAGTGCAATAAAGTACCGATTTTAGCGATTTGTAGCCGACGTCGTTTTTACAATTTTTTTCTCCTACACCGTTCACAAAAAGTGTGAATCATATCGAGCAGCGACGGATATTTTTATTTTTTAAATAACCTATACTTTTTTTAATCATAAGTTTTGTATACTCTGTTATTTTAGTAATTAGATGTCGTACCTACGAAAGCGGGGCGCATTTCTTTCAATGGAATTCTCAAATTACGTTTATCTCGACCAATATATAAAATTAAATTTTACAAAGTATTTTAATTTTTTTAATATATCATTTTTTTTTACACAAATAACGAAATAAACGTCGAAATCGCGTAAACGTAAACGCACCTCATGAATAAAATAGGTGCAATGACCAGCCTATAAATATCCCGCAGTGAAGGAAGTCGGAGATGTCAATCAAAATAAAAGCGTTGCTTCCCAAACTTTTACGACCAGCGCACCGCTTTTACACCGGCGTTAAATTTTGAAATACATGAACATGTAACGTAATCTATTAACATAAAAAGATTAAATAATCAAAGAAATTAAATACGTACGTAAATACCGATTAATGTGCGAGTCGGCGGCGGGAATCGACGTTAACAAATGCGCCCGACCCCGCTTTTGAGAAGCGCCATCTGCACACCAACAAAAAAGCGCCACAGCGGGCGCGATCGCAATTACGGTATGAACGAAACAAATACGATTTTCGTGGAATTGTTTTATAGCTTCCTAGAAATTAGACGACCTCGACCGAGTCAAGTACGAATTTGTTTCTAGTGGACGACCTTAGTTTTTTGTTTCTTCCGAGAAATTCGACGACCTTCGCAGGAAAACGACTGTATTCTGGACGATATTAGATTATGAATGGAAATTTCGGTGTTTTAGATTTATGAACGATTTATGTATATAAAGCAATATATTTTTTTTTGATTTTAATAAAATATGAATATGAATGTAATAAATAAAATAAAAATTTAAGAAAAAACATTTTGTCCGACATTTTAGATTAACGATCTGATTACATTATCAACTGCATCTGTGATATAAATTTAATTATATTTTATTTGTCTTATTTTGAGATATATTTTAGGGAAACGATTTACCATACAATTGCAATGGACGCCCGGCGCGACAAAACTCGACATGCAGCGAAAACTGTCGTTCGTGTGAAAAAAATATATAAACAAAGTTGTCGAGAACGAATTTACCAATGGAATCGAATCGAGCCGCCAGAACGTACGCAACGTACGCTCGGCGTCAACAGCCAGTTTCACACGCTAGACACAAATTAAAAAACACCGGCACGCAATCACGATTGCCGGATTTTGTAGTTGCGTGTTTTGGGATTGAGAAGTTCCACCAATAGAAAACTTCTATTCAAACTTCGCGCACTTGTGTGGAGATGCATCTAATAGGTAAACGGGGGATAGATTCCAAAAATAATCAGGATCGATTCAGGGGACCTCAAAACGCGTATATCAGTTAAAATCTCGAGGTTGAAATTTTTCATAATTACATACATAAAGTATGAGGAAGTAATAATATATTCTTCCGCGTCAAAGCGGGAGACCAGATAATGTAGATATCACTACAAAAACGAAATACGGAAAAACATTCGCCCAATCGAATTTGCAACGACAAAATTAGAATGAATTGTATTGCCTGAAGTGCAATACAAGTCCACAACTTATTTGGTCGAGTTGGTAATTTTTTGCTAGTTAGAATCGGTCATCCCGTTATCAAACTATGATACATACGTATATAAACAGTGCTGTAAATTTATAATTGCATTTAAATTTAAACATGTAAAATCAGCAAAATTAAATTCTTATTTTTACACTTGATTGTAACAAATAAATAAATATTCACGATAAACCCCACCAGTAAATGTTATTTGTAAAATTTTTATTATATATATATGTAAATGATACTGTTGGAAAATGTTATTTTAAACTATACATCAATTTTCATTCTATCATTATTTTTTAATATCTCATATTCATTAATTAATTAAGTGCATGATAACGTAATGGCATTAGTAATCTGTAAATAGTAAAGATTCACACCATTAATTAAGTTATTTAACGTTGAGTAGAAATTTGCCAGTGACGCCTTGATAGAAATAACGGCAAGCAATGGCCCTAAAATCGCTGCCAAATCGACGGTGGCGCACTAATGCGGTTGCTGCCAAAGCTCTTCAAAAACGATTGTCAAATTTTAACCAAAGGTTGGCTTACTATGGTATACATATACAAGGATTCAAGTTATTCGTCTACAGTTATCCAAACATATATTTACGTTCAATATGATGAGTACTCATTTAATCAGATGCACACGCTCGCTCGAGGTTTTGCAATAATTTATTAATGTTTGTCGAGAGGTACAATCTGTGTACAAAATAAGGATTAATTTTATTACATTTGCAACACCTAAGTAATGAGGTAATAATTGTTGAAATAGGGAAGATATTACAAAACGGAGAATGTAAATAAAAAATTGCAATGGTCCGCACTGAACTTTTTTAAACTTAGCAAAATTTTGCCAAAAAACTGGCACAGTCGCGATGATAATGTACATTTTTCGAAAGAACTTTTCAAATAAAAGTTGTTTAAAATTTCAATATCTTTAACTTTTATAAGTATTTTTTTTCGATAACTGGTACCGTTTTAATGTAGCTCTATGTCTGATTATGTCTGATATAAACTCAATATGTGGCCATTTTAAACTAGACACTTGTTCTTTTAATTAAAAAAAAAACACCATAAGCACCACTCCTTCAACAAACCAACATCGATGGAAGAAGCGTATAATTATATATCAGATTTAATAAATGCAGATTACGGTCAACAAAACTATAAAAAGGTGCAATCACAAAATATTCCACGAAACACAACGAACGTTAAACCATTCCAACACACGTTCAATCGAGCAAATTTTCAACAACAAACTTTTAGACCACCAAACCAGAACTTCACAGACAACAACAATTCCAAGCTCAACGTTACAATCAATTCAGTAACCAACAGCAACAACAACCGAGACACCCGTTTCCAACTGGACCAGTCAACGTACAACCAAGACAGGGTCAACCACAAAAAATCTTCATCTTCGGAAAACAACTACAGCTATGTCTGGAAACCCAGAACAAACCACCACAAAATCACCAAACTCCTATGTCAGGACTTCAAGTTCAAAAAGAAGAATACTTCCCAAACGTATGTAAAATATTGCAACAAACATTTAAGAATGCTTCCTTTAAAATTATTAAATGTCAAAAAATATTAGAAGACGTAACCAACCCAGAAAGACAACAGGAAATAATAGAAAATGACCATCAAGGAAAAACCAATCGTAGAGGAATACTAGAAACGGAATCCAGAATAAAAATTGTGTTAAAGTATTTCGCGAAACTTGTTCTGTGTCTCATAAAAATGGTGCTGGTAGACCAAGAGGATGACAGCATGAGGAGGCGCGTAAACTTGTGCATTGAACAAAACGGGGGACATTTCCAACAATTACTATACTTTAGTTTTTCTTCTTAATAAAAACGTTATTAGTATTTCATAACTTGTAGTTCATTACAATTTTACAGCTGAAATAATTACGTAACACATTTGTAAGTTATAGACGATGTCAATGTAGCTAGCTTCACAATGATTATTATTTCAAAAGGATGATGACAACCGTTTTACATTTCATGGTAACCTTTGACCAAGATAATTTTTGATATCACGGTATAGTAATAATGAAAAATTTTGACCTCGAGATTTTACCAGATATACGCGTTTTGAGGTCCCCTGAATCGATCCTGATCCTGTGTATGTGTGTGTGTGAGCGCGCGCTCTAGCGTTCAAACCATTGAAACAACCACTATGAAAATTTAAACTTAAGATTTGTATATAGCAGGAAAGAAAACGTCCTATTTTGAAAGTAGTCATAGTCCAAAGTCCATGTTATGTCATATTTCAATTTTAATGGTATTTTCTTTGTTACTGTTTCTTCTTTTGCATTTTTTTAATCAGCAGGTAAGTTGAGGTTTGTTTTCCTGTAGGTTTCATGTTTTAATTCTTCATAGAGAGTAATAGTTTCTGGACTGGATTGGTTTACCTTTCAACTTCCAAGAAGTCAAACAAAGTAGCTTAGGTTTGGCGTTAGGGTCGATTTTCATGATTGTAAAGATAGTAAAGGTCGCTTTAGCTTAAAAACCGATGGCCTAGTTACCCAGTTATAATTCCAAGAATGTCATTGGTACAGTTCCAGAAATGTATTTATCAAAATATAATTACTGTGTTCCATTTAGAAGTAGAAAAAATAAGAAAGGATATAAGGGAATAGATCAATTTATTTATTTTATCATGAGAATCCAAACACAGATTATAATTAAATTAAAAATTCAGATTACAAGAAGCAACTTGGTGGAGCCTATTCACTCCATAAGCTCCACCAAGTTGCTTAGTTGCATAGAGAGTAATACTTTCTGGACTGGACTGGTTTACCTTTCAACTTCCAAGAAGTCAAACAAAGTAGCTTAGGTTTGGCGTTAGGGTCGATTTTCATGATTGTAAAGATAGTAAAGGTCGCTCTAGCTTAAAAACCGATGGCCTAGTTCAGAAATTCAAAATAAAATGAAGTATGGGTTTCATGAATAAAACAGAATTGGAATCGTTATTAAAGAGAACTTGAGAAATAATGAAAAGCACCCAAAATTAAGTAAGAAAATTTTATTCCATTATCAAGATCTAACAGGTGGTTCTGACAAGCAGCTGCTCCAATAATTGTTGCTGCTTTATATTATATTATTAGCTCGGGGTGTAGATATTTATAAAATTATTAAAGAAAAACAATATCATAACGATACTTAGAAGGAACTAATTAAACACGATAAAGCTAACGAAACAATGAATGTACCAATAAAAAGATGAATCGAGACTGTCGCCATGATATAGGGATTTTTCTAGCGTTAGGTTTTTCTTCCTAGAACTTACTGACAAATTGAATTGTATAGTAGTAAATTAATCAAATATAAACATAAGTATTAATTTATTATAAGCGATTTTCATGTCAGATCTTATAAATAATAAATATATATAAAATATTTTCTGATACAGCCGGGATGTACCTGTTGAGCCTGACAAGTACATGCCCATTAATGCTTAGATTAAATGATTGCAGATTTCAAAGCAAGTCTAAAATGTAGCAAGAAGCAAATTAAATATTAGAAGCAAACAGATATAAAACGAAAATAACAAGTGTCTTGGAACAACTGTAAAAATCAAATGTTGATCAAGTGTGGACCCGCCTCAGTGCGATTATATAAAACGAATATAAACCAAAATGATTATATATATATATATATATATATATGTTGAGAGTTATATATATATATAAAATCTTAGTAATAAATATTTGATGAAAATCTTGGTCGAAATACAATTTTAACGCCATCCCTAGAACGTAGTACTAAATCCATGACCGGCTTAATTGTATTTGGAGTGTCGATAGGCTCCAATATAAATCTTCTAATTATTGCGGCAATCATAATCTTAAGTTCAAGCATTGCAAATTTTTGTCCTGCAAAAAGAATTATGGTGCCTTTAAATTTCGACAAAGAAATCAATTCATTACCTATACAGTTTCTTGGGCCTGCGCTGAAAGGGATGTATGCGTACGGATGCCTTCCTTTGGTGTTTTCCGGAAGAAACCTGTCGGGGTCGAATTTTTCAGGATCGGAGTAAATGTTCGAGTTGCGATGCAAATCGTAAATTCTCACTTCAACACTCGTCCCTTTCGGTATTTCGTAGCCGGAGAAAGTGATCATGTCCTCACTCGTGGTTCTACCAAACATGGGTACACTAGGATACAACCTAAGCGACTCCTTGATAACTCTTTCCATGTATTTCATTTCCTGCAGATCGTTCATTGTGATTGGTCGCTCGGAATCTTCAAATATGTCCTTTAATTCTTCATAAACTTTATCCTGCAACGATTTTCTTGGAGAGATTGTTTCGATAGTTGTTTACGCTTACTTGTATTGGTTTGTTACAAGCCAGAAGCATCAACGTGAATGAAATACTCATCGCTGTCGTGTCGTGGCCCTAAAAAAACATTGTAATATTTAATTGGTACCAAAGTAAAGTTACCTCAAACATAAACGTGTCGACCTCTTCGCGGATTCCTTCGTAATCGATGTCTGCTCCGTTGCTTTTAGCAGAGAGGAGTAAGTCCAACATTGCCAACCGTTTCTTTGATTGGAAATTATCCTGCATGTAATTTTCAACTTCTTTTGGGTTAAATACACTCTCACGTCGTTTTATTAAATCCATTGCAAAATTGTGCAAATATTTCGAAAGTTTCAGCGATTCCCAAAACTTGGAAGTAAAGATGTATATGAACATGTAATGGTACCATGGGCGCACTACGCGTTCCACTACCAGTTCTCCCATCCTATAAAGCATTAATGTGCATTTAAACTAAAAATTGTGAAACTTACTTATAAACGGCTTCAACATATTTTTCTCCCGAGCTGCCTCCGACTAAACGAGTGCCCAATGCAGTCTCTACAACATAAAAAAATTTAAAAAAACGTAATTATCAAACCCAACTTACCACAGATGGAATGTAAAGTAGACTTTGTGATGAGAGGGACAGCATCAACTGGCTTATTAACAACTTGTTCTATCGATCTTACCAATTGGTCGCTATGATCTATTAACGTTGTCGTAAAGTTTTGTAAAATATTAAAGTGGAACGCTGGTGTTAATATCTTCCTTCTAGCTTGCCATTTTTTACCTAAAATATAAAAGAGATCTAATCGTTGTTCTAGAGATTTATTTGATTTTTAGTAATTAAAATTCTCATATACGACAACTGTCGCTGTAAGAAATTTGTTTTAGAGCAATGGTGCGGTTTGATGTGATGTTCTGGTTGGTCATATAACGTTGCTGTCTGGCGCTTACTTTGGTGCACTTTTTTATTTATGTTTAGGTGAAAAAATTTGTTTCGTTCGTTAATTTTAAAATTTTCAATTTTATCATGCGTTTACTTTCATGCTTTTAATTTTTTTGATATATTAAATATAAACAGTTGGACTTCAAAGTAATCAAAATTAGTAATTGATCGTGACCCCAATAATTATATTTATAACGCAATATTATGACGCAATATTATGACTTTGTTTACCAGCTCAACATTTATAATAATTTTAAATATTATTGAATGATGAATAACAAAGGCTTAACATGCAATTTTATTTTACAAACAAAATATATACATACCAGTGCTTGTTAGTAAACCAGATCCGAGCCAAACACGTAAAGGTTCATACAGTTTACTTTTTTCGATGTGTTTCATACTCTGCAGTAACATCTACGGCCATACAAAAATAATCGCTGAAATATTTACAAATTAAAATGTACCTCAATATCCTCAGGAATCATTATAAATACAGCACTTTCTATTTCTCCAGCTTTTAGGCGAAATATTGGGTAAAACTTTGTGGAAAGTTCATGAAGATTTTTGAATAGCACCTCTAAAAGTTTATTATTATTAATAATCAATTATGAAAAAGTTGATCACGCACCTGGTGAGCCAATAAGTTCTAGTAGATTTCCAATCAGTGGGTAGGATTTAGGCCCCGGTATCTTATCAAGCAACCATTTGTGTTTTAAAAATTGTTTGGTGTAATATGCAAAAAATGCGGCCACTGCAACTCCGACGAGAATAACCCCAACGAACATGGCGAAATTTTAACCAACTGTGAAGAAGCGCGTTCAGTGTTATTATTTATAGACCTCTATCACAAGTAGATTGAAAAAAAAGAAACAAGTCCAAGCATTTCTTGACCTCATGATGATGAGTCAAAACATTCATCGATATTAAAAAAATTATAATCACATTTAATTTATTTTTGTAAAGGATCGTTGAATTAATTGCAAACAAATGCATAATTGCTTTGATGATCATGTAAAATGTAATGTTAACGATTGTTGCTAATATCTGAAGGAAACCTTGGCCCATTTTTAGGAGAATCAGATAAGAGCAAATTCAATGGACAATGAAATTAATTTTGTATATAAGTTTCTTAGCAAACAAGAATAATAAATTAGAATATCAATGTTATAAAAAAATAAAATAAAATAAAATTTTAGTCAGACAACAATATAAATATAGGTCGTTCAAAACGTAAAGTGCAGAGGATATGCATCAATGGCTTTTTCGTTTGGAATTGTCCATTGGCAGAAGATGGGGATAGTTGTCAGGGCAGCGTTGTAGATTTGTAGAACACGTTTTCATTCGTTTCGCAAGCGCCAAATTATTGCATTTAAATTATTTTGCTTTATACTCAAAATTTCCTTTGATAATCACCATATTTTATTGAAGTAATAAAATCAACATTCGACTACTAAATTCAACATTCAATTACATGTTTATGAAGCATTGTGCGAAAATTCCCTTTTTTGACACAAGCGACTGTCGCGTGGGTTTTAGCTGACATTTTCCTATAGGTCTTCATTGGAATAGTTTAAGCTCAAATATCTTCAGGCACTCATTGACGAATACTTATTGACTTTAACGATCTTACCGTTGGTGACCAAGTCCGTTCAGAATTAACATTGGTGTTAGTACGTCAATATTTCTAGCATATTAACAAAAGAAGTTGATTAAAACAATAAAGCGTGTTCCTTAAATAGTTTTGTATTTAATGTAAACGGGAAATGTAATTGGAAACTACGATTTGATTTAGACGGACAAATATAGGCAAAAAACCGTTAAACTATTAATAATTTAAAATTTACCACACAATTTTTTTTGAAAAAGATTGAATTTAACACATTTCTCCATTATTTTATGCATGAAAATTAAAACAGTTAATTTTACAAATTAGTAAAATCTATTTATTTAATTTATTTTTTTTTAATTATTATTTAATTATTTTATAATATTTTAATTATTCCGTAAAATGTTGATAGTACATCTTATATTTTGCACAGATTAAATTACAATTTGGATATACCTGTATACTATAATTATTGAATGTGTGAATGTTGTGGAATAATGCAGTAATATTTTGTGATGAAAACAGGTTGATAATTGAAATTTTTAGATCGGGAGAATAAAAATATATAGACCCCGAAGTAAATCTTTATAAAAATTGCGAGATGATTTTCGAACACTTGTCAATCTTGAACGCGGGGACTTTTACCCTATCGCCCACATCCGCGTACGGCTCTGCTTATGGTTATATATTTTTGGGTGGCTCCCTCTATATAATCCTTTTATCGAACGTCGCAAGCAGTTTTCGCTCTTATTGATAAGTTTCATAATGACTTTTAGTTTTGACGGTTGCGTAAGGTACTAGAATAATCCAGTACCCTCCTCCAGTCAACTCAGTGTTTGTAAATGTACGTATTTTATTTTGTGGTGTGAAGAATTATTTGAACCAAAAGGGTACAATAGATTTTTGCAATTACAAGCATCCGGGTAAGTCGAAATTCACCTAATTTTACGATAATGCACCAATTGGACCTTTAAAGGGATCGTTAAACTAAACAAAGGATTGGTTATTCTTTTCTAGATTTTGGGCCCGCTCCTATTTTTTGCTTTGAATGCAAGGTATGGAAAACTGATCTTCAAGCACTGATCTGTTTGTACAAACTTGCACCAGTGATGAGTCGCAGAGAAAAAAGAAGGGGCCGGCCCATGCCGGATGCTGTCAACGTTAAGCAAATCGCAAATGAACTCGAAAAGGCATTAGCACTCGAAAACAAGTACAAGGCTAATCTGCTTGTCGCCTATATGGACCAAAGACCTGGAGAGGTTAAACTTACTGCCCGGGATACTACAGTTCAAATCCTACGATTTCTCAAATACTGGTTAGACCTTCCTAGTCAAGTCTTTTTTACATCAGTTGGTTTATTGGACAGATTCTTAACTAGAATGAAGGTATGTCGATTTTGATTCGTATGATGAAATCATTAAACAATTATGATGCAACCCTTCGGCGATATTAACCAAAAGTTTTTTTTTTAGGTTCAAGAGAAATTTTTAGCATGTTTGTCAATAAGTTGTATGTATGTAGCATCTGATATCCATAAATGCTACGTAAATCCTTCGAAATTAGTCCATGTGTCCCAAACTAAATGTTCTGTAAAAGATGTCGAACGTATGTGTGATATTATACGCCGCAAATTGGAAATTGAAACAAGAGAGCAACCAGTTACAGTTTACAATTACTTGAATCTCTTTTTACGTATCTACGATTGTACTGCTATCAAACTCAATGTCAAGCCACTTGCTACCCGAATGTTACAAGTAAGTTAAATTATTTTACGACAGCTGTGAATGTCTAATCGATTTTTTTTGCTTAGAAAAAACTGCTTGGAAGACGTTTGGAAGTGGTTATGACAGATTCGTGCTGTGCTAGTGAGAGACCTGCTGTTATCGTTCTTGCTTTAATACAACACGAAATCGAGCGTTTCTTGGAGCCGGAGGTTCCGTCGAAATCGCCGTTTTACTCGGTCGAAATGCTAAATCTCCTAACAGTTATACTTGAATTTCGAAATATTTGTATGGTTAGTATTTTGAAATAGACATCCGAACGAGAAATAATTTGGAAATTTTAGGTACCTTCAGAACAATTCATTAACTGTTACTCCAAGATACACGAGGTTTTGAAAAACTACGACTACGGACAGAAAACGTCCAACGTTCAAAAAAAAAAGTGGCGGTTCTCTACGAGCACATTGTATACTCCTAAACCGTTAGACAACTTTTGTACCAATCTGTTTAGAATTAGTGAGGATGCCTAAAAACGTCCGAAATAATAACGTGATAAAAAAATACAAAAAAGTCAATATAAAAAAATATCTAAAAAAATATTTTTTGATGTTTTAATCGTTAGTATTAGTAACTAAGCAAATTAGTAAGTTTTTGTGAATAGAATTAATTTATTTGCCGAGAAAATGATTAATTTGTACAGGGCTGGCTAGTTATTTTATGAAAGATCGAGCTATTTCGTATTTACCTTTTGTTAATACTAAAAAACAACGTTAAGTTTAAATTTAGAAAAGCGAACCAATTTAATCTGGGCCACTAGTCGTGTTTTTGTTACCATTTGTATTTTTTTCTCTCGTTGGCATTGCTGGCAAACCGTTATTCCATGTTATACATTTGCTATATAATTGTGTACATTTAATATGTCCTTAATAAATATTTTTTGCACCACCTAATTTATTTTACAAATAAACTATTATTTTTAATTATAACTTGAAACTTGTTTACAATAAATATTCCCATGCGTTCGTGAAGTTTCGCTGAACTTTAGACAAATAGATTTATTGAACGAAATCATTTTGTTCGTTTTTCATTGCCTGATTGGGACAAATTGTATTTTGAAGCAAAATTCGCATTGTTAGCTATTCATTTACATTCTTCTGAGTATTGGGGGTAATCGTTGAGAACTGTATTAAAAATCGCAATAATTTAGTTCCTATACTTAACTTAATTTCAACTTCTTTTAAAAATTATTAGAATTTTTAAATGTTACAATTTAACTCCGTTTCATACTAAATCCTGATATTCCTACCATTTAAATTTTAACAACCAAGCCTTGCCTTGCTACTGATTCTTCAGCAGTTTCAAATGAAACCGGTGGGATATCCATAGAGCAATAACTTGAAACAAACTTACCCTTACCACACAGTAACTTACTGTGTAGTAAGGGTAAGTTTGCTTCAAATTATTTGCCAACCACAGTCTCCCATTTACTATTGCAGACAGCAATAGAAAAATGCATGTTAATTTTTTAAAGAATTCAGGAAATTCAAAATTGTTTTTTATCGTTTAATATATAATTCGAATATAAAATATTAAATATAATCATTTAGGATAATTTACTCAGTCTGATCCATCTAAGATGAACTTGGTGGGATAAAGGAGCCCTGGGTGGACGTATCTCTGAAAAAATAAAACATTTATCAAAAAACAATTTAATTCTCGCGAGTTGTCTCACCTCTGATCGCTTTCGTCACCTATATCTCCTAATGCTTCTAGAAAATTACTTTTTATGTTTTCATGTGAAAAAGTTAGCGTTACTGTGGATCCAAACCCAAATAACGGATTACGGAATTGAAGACTAACCTCATTGCCATGTGTAACTATGTGCGAAATTCTGGTGGCCGGTAGTACTGTTATACCATCATCTATGTAAATTCGTCTATTTCCGATGGAGACTCGTTTAATGACAGGCACCAGTTGGGTTTCGCACGTGAGCTGAACCATACTGATGAAATCCATCTTGCCGACTGCTTGAAATTTCCTTTCCATCAACGAAATCTGGAACTGGCGGAGTTTTTGAAGCTCCGCCATGCTCACACCAAATTTTTTCGTCGGCACTAAAAGATTGGACAAAATAATACAAAGATCCTAACCTCAATCTTATAAAATTTTACTTACTCCTAATCAACTAAATAATCTCTTCATCAAAATCGCTTAAAATACTTTTACGCTCTCTGATTTTCCAGCATCGTTTAAAATCACTTTTATTTACTATTATTATTTACTATTTTAACATTTTGTCTAAGATTGCAAGAAAAACCTAACTCTACAAAATCCCTATATGTCGTGGCGCCAGTGGCGTTGCTAAAGGAGGGTTGATTAGTTTTTTATTTGTACATTAATTCGCTTTAAAGTCGCTAGATATATATCTAGCGACTTTAATTCACTTATTCAACATCGACAAGACTGAAAAAATGACCTTTATTAATTTAATACTTTATTGCATTCATAAAATAATTTGTTGTTTATTACATTTAACACTTTATTGCAGTCATAAAATAATTTGGTGTGATTAATATTAATTAATATCTGATTAAACCTAAAACTCGACAATATCTTTTACTATCTTTGGTAAATATATTGGTTTAGCTGATGTATCTAATTTGCAGTAGAGACGAACTCAATTGTAGCCATCAGACCTAATCAACGAAGGGTGCAAAGTTTAAAGGGGTTCGGTACAATATTCATTGATTTCAATTATATGATTAAAAGCCCTAATTATTAGAAAGGTAATCTTTAAACCAATTAAAACTAGTGCTATCGTATTTCACAATTTACGAGCTTCGCTAAATAATAGTTTATGACCTGGAGATGAAAAATGGAGCCTGTATTTTGTGTAATAAAATTTAATCTATGGTGGAAAATTGATTATTGGCAGTGGTAACGAGGGAAAAATAAAACAAGGCAAACATTTAGAACTTGTAATAATAACAAGCTAAATAAACATTTAATTATTTAAAAACAACAACTGTATACTTTTTCAATATCCTATTGCGAAAATCACATTATCACATATCTAAAATAAACTGTACATATTCTATAATCGTCGAATGGAAGGCGCAATTCACTACCAACATATATATTGAGATATAAGTTCATCTAAAAATATTTCTAAGGCACATACTTGGTATAAATTCTCAGAATCTCAGCATTATTATCTCCAATATGTTTGTTTATTTTAGTTAACATTTTGAGGGTTTTGTATAGGCGTCTGTATTTATACAATAGTAAAATTAAAAATTTAAGACAGGAGGGAAAAACTGTAAGCAAAAATTGTATAAATAAAAACGCCTCGCATTTCTTTTTAAGGCACGGGGTAAATGCTGAATATCTAAAAAATACTCAATATGACTGTTTCTTATCAAATATAATACAGATATTCAATCTAAATTACGTTTCAGAAGTAAAACACTAAACACAATAAACTAAAACATAAACAAAATTATTGCATTTAGTCGCGTCAAAGAAAAATAATTCCCAAACGTGTATTTCAAAATACTGATAAATTTTCTTTTATTTTCGCTTAATACATTTTAGGTGAGAATTATTTTCGTCGACATCAAATCAAAAGAGAAAACGACATCTAACTAAACATAATATAATTTATTAATTTCTCAGAAATAACTAATATTGCTTCACGTATTTTCTCATGTGTTAAAATACAATTTTAAGAATTGCCTTTTTTTTTTAAAAAGCAATCTTTGTAACCTCTATCATGCTATCATATCAATATCTAATGTGTCGCCATCCACCGGTTCAATGTGACTTGTTGGAGTTGGTAATCGCTGCTCTAACAAAATTGTATTCGCAGATGGACCTTGATGATCGGGTGATGATAAAAGTTGATCGCAATGCAAAGCATTAGGGGATGATAACATTGGGTCACCGTTTACCGGTTCATCGTCATCCATTAATTCATCCATTGCCGTCGATAGACTTAAAGTTGCTTCTGATATTACATCAGGCATCTATCCAAATAAAAATTATTATGGTCAGTACATCAGATTTAAATTTACTTATCTGTTTTATAACCGATAAAGTTTCATGATGATAAAAATATTTATTACAAATAAAATTCGTATACATAGATTTAATAATTTTGAAATATTTGTATTGGGATCAAAAGTCGCAAACATTTGAACGAATCATTAAGAAAATTAAGAAAAGATTATAATCTTTTCTTACTATCAATACTACAATAAAAACGCTTTGTTGAAAATAAATTTCAGCGAATGTGTCAAGGTGCTTTTAGCAGTTTCGCTCTCTATGGACTCATCAGACCATACATTCGCAGAAGTTGAATCAAGGCAGGCAGAAACAGCAGCCACCTTGATACCTTCGCGGAAATTATTTTTTAATTGGTGTGACACAGCATGGCACGCGTAAACTAAGCGTACAACGCCACATAATTCAAAATGCAAAAGCCCGAGCCAGAACGATTCTCTTGACCGTGGTCATAAGCCACCGTATTTTGAGCCACGTATCTGATGCATCGCCCGATCGACACATGAAAAAAATTATATAAACAATGTCGTAAAGAATTAAATTTGCTAACGGAATCGTATCGTATGGAGGCGTCAAAAGTCGAAAAATGTTTTTGCGAAACGCAGAGTTGTGCAAATGTGCAAATTTGTTGTATCAAATTCCGTTCACGCTCTACAACTCCCGGTATAGTTATTTTTTCATTCTTCATTTCTTTCTCCATTTCCTTCCTAGTTTGTGTTTCTTTAAATTTATTTTGCGATTAAATAATTTTTATTTTCATAATTTTTATTATATGTTTGTTCTTGTTTTGTTTTAATTTGCTGTTTGAGATTTCGTTGCTAAGTTTTATTCTTGAAATATTTTTATAACTGAGTAATATTTTTAAAACAATCTATATCTACGAATTTTACGCAAGGGTGAAATTTGGTTACATATATTTTAACTACGTAAATAATGCGTCATGTTTGGCGAGAGGAGATTATTTTCATATATGCGTACTTATTTGATATGGTATCTCCTATCTGGCATTTATACTTTTATGACGTGACAATTTATTACAAAAGATTTGCTTTTTGGAAGCTGATGAATGAAGTTACAACATAAAAAAATGCTGATTATGTTATCTACATAATTCAACATTTCTTTATTTGAGTAATTAAAATTTACGGTTTTGTATAATGCACCAACCTTTTGAACTTGTTCAGGAAGTAATGTAGATGGCATCATAGCGGCAGTCGGATTTTGATTTTTGGAGTACGTATTATATAAGGAACCAGTCGATGTCCCTTGCCAATTGAAATCAGATATAGGTAAACCGTGAGATTTTGCTTGCCTTTCCAACTCCTGAAACAAAGAAGTGATAACTCGTGCGAAACCGGCCTTAAAAACACTAACCTGTATTCGCAGTTGCAATCTCCTATTTATATGTTCAACTTGCTTCTGCCTGGCTTCGTTTTGCCGCAATCTTAGTATTTCGTTCTTAAGACACTTGATGTACTCAACGGACGACTTCAGAATGGTCCCTTTGTTTGGCCTAACGTCCCTCACGATTTCGAAATAAGGATCGTTATTTTTCGGCAGCAAGGTGCCGAGCTCTTTTATCCTGTCGTTTATGTTAAATCGCCTCCTTCGTTCGACTAAAACCCAAATAAATAACTCTTTGAATTGCAAAACTTACCCCCAACTTACTCATATTATGATTGTCCTTTTTTTGCCGGTCTTTCGCAAGGGCGTGCAATTCAGCTTCTGTGAATATGAGTGGTTCATTTTTTATATTTATTTCTGAACTTGCGAGTGAATTATCGGACGTTTTAAAACTGTCTGATGCTAAAGAGCTTGATTCTAATGATAGCAAATCGTCTAATAAATCTTCAGCCTATAAACAAAATTAATTTTTTTAAAAATTTTTGTCCATGGCTCATGTCTCGATTAACACAAAAATTACTCAAAATTTTGATTTGAATTCACACAAAATCTACGAGAAATCTAAGATTTGTACGAAATTAAAGGCTTACGTGACTTAAACGCCGTCATTAATCGCTATGAAGTAACAAGATTTAGAAAATCAAAGGATAAATCCGTTTATTTAAAATTCGATAAGAATTTTCGACTTTAGGTAATATACATACAAGTTTTTTTTTTTAAATACGCCGCTTTAATTTTACGATAACGATATAAACATTTATTTAAGTAATCCGTGCATTTTGTATTTTTTTGGGAAAGAAAGACGAATAAATTTACTTTCTATTTACCTTGGGTTAGTGTATTTGAGATTATTGGAGTGATATGAAATGATTAATTCCTACGTCTAGACCTACATGCGTGTGAATTATTGAGTTGCATGATGGTAAAAAATGTTTCTAATTGGCAGTGGCAGCGTTGACTTTTTCTGAATATTAAGTAATGAAACGAAAATTGAAATTGATTGATTATGGGGTTTTTTTGTCGTTTTTATTTGGTTATAATTTGCGAGTAATTATTTTATTCTTCACGTTGTTACATTGGTAGCTAATGGCGCTGCCACGTTGAATACTCGAGTAATAGTCGCGTAGCAGATTAAATCTTCAAATCTTAACATCTTTACGAATTGTTTTTTTCTTTAGTATCTTTACTTTCCTCTGACATTTTGTTATCAGGCGCCACCACTGTAAATTGATTATGAATTTGATAAGGCGCCCACGTTTTCAAAGATGAGAATACACGTTTGTAGATAATAATATCTAAATAGCACCAACAATAATATATAGTGATAAAATTTTATAAAAGATTATCATCACTTGTAAATATATCAACCTAGATTTATTACATGACGAAATTTTATAATCAGCAAATATGTCGGTATACGTTAGACTCTAAATTATTTTGACAAGAACTATAAACCTACTTTTTAACGTCGCAAAATATCGATATAAAACGAACGGCTCGTTCATTACAACTCGAAAAATTGATGAAAATTGCGCAACTCCACTGGCGCAAGTCAGGCGTCCTTCAAATCAAACTTCTTGCGTTGATAATAATTACAACGCTAATCGCTAATGAATGATATTACACAAGTTCCATCGCTGAGAATGCGAATGAAGCGATTCAACGATATATATGTTACATGCAGTGCCTCGAAGCCCACCCGAAACATATAAAATTGCAATTACACATTTTTTTTATGATAAAAACAATTGCATTGCGATCTATTTGCGGCGCGTTCTCGATCGGAATTATACGGGTTTTTATTATATCGAAAGCATTATATAACGATCCACAGAAATACTCGTAATACCATTTTAAACGTACATTTCAAGGTAATATCGCTCGAGGTGTTAATTTTCACCAAACTGAGCCACGTCCATCGCAACGGGACGTTCTTTTACTAGTTTTCACCTAGCGACGACGACTTCCCAGAGAAATTCATCGAACGCGAAAAAATAAATAATACATCGAGGATTTTCCGCTGTATCGTAAATTGAACGGTATCCTTGAATAATATTTCCAATTTTTTTTTCTGCTAAAAACACCGGCAATTTCATTGAAACCACTGTCATTAGTCATTACCTAAGCATTATTTTGTAGAATCGTTTTATTTGCATTTTTTAAAATTACATTACGTTGTCGACAATCCGGCAGTCGTAAAACTTTTTATTTTATAGAAACGAAACGATTGCATTTACGTTCGAATAAGTCTTGGGGTACAAATTAATTTCGTATAAAAAATAGATGTGTTAGGTGATTTAAAATAGTAAATTAAAACCAAAAAAAAAAACATCAGAGGAACTTAAACGGAGCGGGTAATAAACCTGAATTAAAAATAATATTTGTTATTCGTTCGCAGAAAATAGCGGTTTTTGAATACATTTATTCGCGTTTGGGTTTTTTCGTTATCCAATTGTTTACTATTACATCAGTGACGCAAGTATTTAAATCGTTAGCGCGAAAAAATAGTTATAATATATGCTACGTTTATAAATCCTTTACGAAAAATTTACCTATGGATAGTCGATAGTTAAAGCACTAACATGTTCAGAAATAATCGAAGTTACTCAGTGGCGTAACAACACTCGCAAATGCAAATACATTTTCACCCCCTTTGGCAAACGCATGGAATTGGGATCGGGGGGTAAAGTTGGAAAAATAAATTAAATTAATGACGTAATAAGTGCAAAGAAAATAAACGAGAAGAAAATTGAAATTAAATGAAATAACGAAAATAATCGAAATGAACAACTAACTTATATGAATCGAATCAGAATATAAGAAACTTAAAGGCAATAAAAGCAAAAAACATGCAATTGAAATCAAAATTAATAACAAATACAAATTAAAGCTAAACAAATAAAATTAAACCAAAATAAACGAACAATAGGAACAAAATAAAAGATAGAAATAGTCTAAAAAAATAAAGTGGAGATTCCAGAATTAAAACTTTAATTAGTATTTAATTATAAATTAGTACAATTTTTATGAACCACCAAACCCTTTCATTAATTTGTAGATACGTCACTGGTTATATATTATGTGTGTGTGTGTGTGTATGTAATAAAATTAATGTCATATATGACATTAATTTATAATCATAAAAATATTTTTTTTAATGTCTCACAACCTGAATTGTAACAGAAGACCCAAAAACCAAAACGACAAATTAAAAACTATTTTATAATACACCAGCACACGATCTATATTTAAATTTAGTTGGCATTTACTTTCACGAACGTATGCCCCAAATTCAGCTATTAAACCACAATCAATCAATAAATTATCGCAGTGGTATAACCGAATCTTCGGTTTGTACGCACGGATCAGTTAAATTGGTCGAAATTTGAACGTTCGCGTTGAAACGAAAAATGATTTAAAATTTTTATTTCGATTTCGCAACGAAACTTTCTATTGTTTTCAAACGTATCGGCGATAATGTATTCAAGCCACGCAAGTGCGAGTCAACACTTGTTTTATTTTTATATTCATCCGAAGCAATAAATCCGCCTAAATATGATTTCTTTTAAATGGAGTCACAACCGAGTCACTATAATTACGTGTACGGCGCGTCGTGATGGTGCGTTTTGACGCAAAAAAGCAAAGCAAACAGATTACAATTTTTTTTCGGCCCACATCTTCAGCGATAACAACAATTTAAGTTATCTAAAATATTACAAGTGGCGTACATCAATTAGAATTATCAAGTACAACTCAATAAAAGATAGATGGTAGATAAAATCTACCTGTTCGACGACATTGCGATTTGGTTTGGGTTTTTTAATTTTTTTTTTTTTTAACTGTGATTTTGGTAGTTAATTTTGAGTTTTTGATGTAATCGCGACTTAATCTTTAATCATTTGTTTTCGGTACTTTAATTTTGATTTGTGACACATAATCTTGTTTCGATAAATTTTTACTTTTTTTAAGAATCTCAATGATCATTAAATAAAAGAAAATAAAGAAAGGCACGCAAGTAACGATAAAATCTGTTGGTTCAAAATTACATACTTTAGAGCGAAGCTCCTTAAAATATCGTAATCTGATCACATCACATATTATCAAATAGACTGGGTCCAAAAAAAATCAAAAATGATAAATCTTACGCCAGGTTTATGAGCAAATGCCCACAACTTTTGTTTTTTTTTTTATGAAAACATATCTTTTATTAGTCTAACGAAAACATAATTTTATTACCAAGTCGATATAATACAATTAATCAAGAAAAAATATTGACGTTATTTCCGGTTAAACCGGAAGTAAGTCTTTCTCGTTGATTCTTCTTACGATTTTATTTTTTCTTAAAAAAGCGATTTCTCAACAGGAAGTGATCTTATCACAGTTTTCCATATCTCGAAAACGGTACGAGTTATCGAAAAATAAAATAATAAAACTTAACGATATTGAATTTTAAAGAACTTTTATTTAAAAAAAAATTGGAAGACGTACGTACAATGAGCTATCTATAATTACAAGTGCACTTTGGTCCCATCTTAGACTTTAAATGAAATAAAATTAGAACAACGTGGGAATGGATTCTTTGATTTTATACGAGCAGGGTGATATTGCAACGGATTTGTGACCCCGGACATATCATTAGATATGATATTACATATCTTATGCATTGCGAACTCGAATTTTAAAGACTAACGTCTGATGTCTATTTTAGTGTCGTTCACTTGAAAAATTGCTGGTTGTAATCATTCAATCTCAATACGCGCTTCACCATCATCTCAGATTACACACGAGAGAGATTTATCACATCTCCCGATCATTCGTATGACATTTCATTGTCGTTTCTTTCTTTGTTCCGTTTATTTTTAATCCCATTGTATATTCGTTCATTTTTTTTTTTTTAGAATTTTCCATTTGCGTTGTTTCTGATATTCGAAATATTGTTTTCAAAATAGTTCCGGGATTTAATAATATAAAAATTATCCAATTCCATTTAACTGGCACGTTTTTTCGTTTAATTTCATTTTGATGTAATTCGATGTATACTTATTCGCAGACAAATGAAAACGATGTCATTTTCGATGCGAATCGTGATTGATAAACCGAAATGTAATCTCAACATTCCGACCGCTGTAGCTGGCCAATTAAAGTTATCAACTACAACTTGGTAAAAAAAAAGATGTTAGATTAGAATTGAATCGATTCATTTCTAGTCAATTAGAAATTAGATAATTCGCCACTGAATGATATCCGTATTTTTTCAACTGCAGCACACTTCAAAACAATAGGTGAGTGTCAATTAACACAACGCAGCTAATGGCTTACCCAAATATATTCGCTTGACAATATTGCGATACATATGTGTTCATTTAATTGTTGAAAACAGTCCACCAGCGAAATAGAGGAGATATCTATATCGACACGTCAGTTTGCTCCGATGTTTAACTAGATGTAATGTCTAAAGTCTTATTTGACGATACAATTATGTTATATGCGTGAAACTTACATAAAAACGCATGTATGAAAACGAGGTCCTCTAGATGTGATAATTAATCGCACATCAAACATAAAATTTCTTTTTTAAAGATAATTTAATTACGAACGGCAGGCTCGATATCCAAATCGCACCAAAACGTATCTGACAAAGTTCTCACGCTTATCAATTGTTATTAATTTAACCTCTCCTTAAGTGCCAGCTTCTATTTTTCTAATTATAACAACATAACGATACATTAAAATCAAGAAATGTCATACAATTAATTTGATTCTATTACTGCAACGTGCGATGCATTAAAATCTCATTGTATTAAGACGACTTTAATAAGCACGTTGCAGTTAATTATTACGAATTAACAAAAAAATTGTGTGTGGAAAATTTATGTTTACGCTTTTACGTTTCAATTATAATTTTATGTAGTTTTTGTCACCACTTCTTGTTAACACTATCGCAAGGCGAAGTTTAATTTTGTTTTAATTTTATGAAAGATCAGGTTGGAGATAACGAGATAATTCACTCAACTTTTTCTTAAATGTCAGTCGAACGTCACCTTTCTTATATCAACATTATCAGCGGTCGATAATAAATGGATTAGAGTAAGCCTCGGTACTTTAAATTAATTAAATCTCAAAAATCTCATCCAAGGTCTTCACGGTCTAAAATCTTCTCAACAATTTAAATTAGAAGAAAAAGAATTACGTAACGATGAATAAAATTCCATACCAGACTCGTTCATCCCTCTCATAGCAAAAAATGTGAAAATAAACGATCGAATAAATCTAAAATGCGTTTGATTGAGTTAGTTGCTGTTTATACATAGAAGCATCTAATTATTAGAATATTTTAAAAAAATTATGAAAAAAAATTGTGTGTGTGTGAGAAAAAGAGATAGAGATTAAATAAAAATATAACAATCCCAATCACAGATCTTAAATATAAAATTTTCTAGGATAATTTTAATTTAAACAACGTTTACATTAAACCTTGCAAAGCCATTTGTGTCGATTGTGATCCATCGTCACGAATGACTTCGAATGTAAATATGCAATAACTTTTAATTCGATTGTTTAGCTACAATTTGTCTTAAATTCAAATTGTCACTTCAGTTAATAAAACCATATATTAAGCGCATCTACTTGTCTAGTTTAGAATCGGTAAGCGTGGGAGTGAAAAATATATGTTTACTTTTATGTTCACAATATTTAATTACACAATTGGAAAATGTAAATTGTGTATGAAGGTTTCATTAATTTAATGTAGATGTATTAATTATTTTCTTATATATTTCGAAGGTTGCTCATATTTAAATTAATTGAAGTTCTTAAGAAATATGTATTTATCGGTGATTTATTACAAAAATTAACTGATAAGGGCCGCATACTTTTTCCATCAAAGTTTTTATCGCGGCTATAATTTCAAACAATTTATTTTATTTATTTATTTATTTATTAGTTACCTTATACTAGTATTTCGATTGCACTTTAAGTCACACAATTCAATTTCAATATAAACACAAATAAAAATCTAATCAAAACCAATGACCATTCTTTGGTAATTAAATATTAGGATAAAGTCCTACTAAAATGAATTGCAAAGAATTCCCCAAAAATGACCTAGAGCACTAAAGAATTACAGAGAAATTTCGTCCAATTATTTAAAAACCGATTTAAAACTTGCAATTGTTAAATTGATGAATGAAGTTAATGAATGTATTTAATTAAGCAATTGGAAAATACGAATTGCGTATCAAGGTTTTATTAATAAGTTTTTTAAATGAGAAATTTTTGTGTCTATCGATAAATTGTCGTAAAAGCTACTGATAACGTTGTTTTGTATTAAAATAAAAAAAAATGTACCTTTCGTCTCCTTGTAATGATGTTGTAGACTGGCATTTTTTAAATATGGAGTCAACACATCAACAGTTTATAAATGTGAACAAAACTAGTTTGTTTGCGTTAGAATTGGGTTAATACATGTCCTACAATTGGCATCACGCAAAAAAATGCAATAAAACTTTCCAAAAACAAACTCGCAGCACGGTAATTACGTTTTGCGTGGACGAAATTTTAAAAACGAGCACGTTTCGAATGTTATTAGCGCACAATGGGTTTGAATAATTGCGCGAATCAAACACAAAACGTGGACCTGACAGCACAATAACAGAGTATCGAGTGGGAACGATTATTAAATACAGGTGATAAATTCGTTCGCGATACACGTACTATACCGAGCACGGCTAGCTGGCAATACCGAGCAAATATGAAAGATAAAACATAATTGCTGGACTCGGTAACAATTTAAGATAGGACTAGGAGAGGGAGTTATGTAATAATACAGACCGCCCTCTTTCCTACTAAACTGCACATGTAAAATTATATCCGATGCAATTTTTTTTTTTCAAAACTTACTCGTCAATGAATTACACATCATTTACGACAAATAACTTCCGGCTCTGTTTTATACAATACGCGTAGATCTTCATTAATTACCGTTTCGAATAATTTAATCGATCTTGACAACGTAAATAATAAATACCGATTGTCTCAAACAAATAGAAAAATGTGCTTAAACACAAAATAATAAAAATACAAATACATTTCTGGTTCACGTTAATTAATAAAGAAATGTAATTAGATAGCTGTTCACAAATGATGCAAATTTTATTATTTTAAATTAATTTTGTAGATTTATATAAAAAAAAAACATTTGACAAAAAAATACATTCAGATTTTGCGTCGACTCTTACGTGTTGCAAATAAATTCAATTATAGTTGAAATCATTTTTAAACCATTTTCAGGAAGGTAAGGCCTTTTAATTAAATATATTATTCTGATTCGGAAAATTACGAATAACAAGTTGGATATATATTTTTTGATATTCTTTCCATCGTTCCATCTTCAATTGGGTTGGGTTATTCCAAATTGTTCCTCATTTAATCCAACGCCAATATTAAGAAAATACAAAAATTTCATAATTTTCAAACTCGAACTATTTTTCAGAAGCCAACCCAATCCAATCTAACCCAACCCAACCCAAGCCGACCAAACCAAATTTTTCCAATATTAACAAAAGACGTAAAAAATCATAATTTTCAACTTCGAACAACGAATTATTATATATTTAAAAATATTTGATTATTTTTGATTTTTTTAAGTTTACATTAAAACGTTTGCGTTTTTCTCTATCACCAAGCGATTAATATTTTGAGCATTTTTTGTCTTTTTAATTGGGCTGTGTTGCTTAGTTGACCGCCCCGCAAAACATGTAGATTATCTATTATTATGTACGGTTTCCCAATAAATTCAATTGTAACTGACATCGTTTTTGAACACTGGACCCTTTTAACCCAAAAATATATCATTCCGATTCAAAAAAATGACGAACAATAACATGTTAATGGTTGATATATATTTTTAGCATTCTTTCCATCGTTCAATCTTTGGTTGGGTTGGATCGGGTTTTTCCAAATTGTTCCTTACATAACTCAAAATTTTAAATCAAATGCCACAAAATACAAAAAATCATAATTTTAATTTTTTCAATAATTCTGACCTTTTAATAAATGTTGAATTTTTTGAATGTGGGTTGCATTTTTCCATGTTTTGAAAATATTATAAAAAATTTTGGTTGGGTTGAGTTGGGTTGGGTCGCCAGAGTCAAAAAGAAAGCAACAATCAAAGATTCCAATGTCAAAAGAAAATAAGTAAACTCGTAAATGACAAATAAATCAAAATTTTCAAAAAATCGAATTCGATGTACAATTTTAAAACAATTTTCAGATTTTAAAACAACTCGCGATTTTGATATTTTGGCTATGTTGCTTAATTTTCACAAAAACCTCATTTAGAAATTGAAAAAACTGTCAGATTATGATTTTAAAACCTCAAAATTTTAATACAAAATTTATTAAGGTACGATTTAAAATCAAAGCTATCACATAATGATATTAAATAATTAAAACGTATTACAAATCACAAAAAAGTATATAACACGACTGTTTAATGGAGTTAATTAAAATGACATGATTAATAAATCAATGAATTGAAATGTGAATGCAATTAGAATCAAAATGGGGGCAAATTTTTCGTTAAAAACTTCCTAAAAACGAGATATTTTTTTATTAGCGATAAACTTATTTTAAATAACCTTTAAAGTGACACAGTATTTATTAGAGTATATAAATCATACTTTTTATTAACAACATTATCTTAAGTTACATATTTCTAAACAAATGTAAACATTGCTACTATAAATACAGGTGTTTCGTCACAATGTTTCTACTTACATACGTTTAATGAGAGAGCAAACTTAATGGCAGACGTGTATATCTTCCTTGTGTGTGTATGAAACACTTATCTTTTTTTAATATCAAGCCGACGCATTGCATAATAACTATTGTATGTAAATGGATAAAAACAAAATTACAACCGTTTATTTGTTAATCGGTAATCACGACATTTTACGAGTGTTTCATTTTAATACAAATATTAAATTACACGCACGATTTTAATAAATCTTCGCACGATAAGATTTTTAAAACCGAAAACTCGTTCCGTGCCCTTACATCAGTTAACATTAATTATCACAGGTGTATTGATTGTACCAGTAAATATATTTAAGTTGTGCAATTTTACTAAATGTTAAATAACCATGTTTTAACACCCGGTATAATTGAATGTAAAATAACACGTACGTCATTTCGATATCTTCGTATTAATCTAACGGTGTTACCCACTTTGACATTAAAAATATTATTTATTATAAGCAGCATTTTTGAACACGTTGTATAATACACAATTAAAATGACATAAACATCTAGGTCATTGTCACTGAACGTAATTTAAAATTAATTTATATGTATAACGAATGTTTGTGTTTAAAACAATTGAAGGTAAATTTAACATGAACCTACTTTTTTATTTCGCACTAATGGCTTGTATTATATACAGTATGTACCAATTAAAAACCGAAAAACTCAAATTAAAAATCTTTATAACGTGGTAACAACTCCTAACAATAACAACCAATTGCAAAAATACCACAATGATTAATATTGCAAAACGTATTCTTTGACGACTCAAGAAACCAAGTATTTTCCTAATAATATTCGTATTACTGTACGATTATCAACTGGGCACATTGCTATATAATCTTTTAATCTTATATATTCGATGTATTAATTTGACATATTGATCTCCTTATCAATCATACGGAATAATTTTATTTAAGATTTTGAGATTAGTTTTGCCTAAAGTAAAAAAATCACAATATTAAGCATTTTTATCTATTTAAACTGTATATTTGAACTATAAATCTTCGTTTACTACATGGTTTACTAGATATGTCGTTTATGTACATACAAAGTGAATCAAAATTCATGAAAATCCCAATCAAATTTAAAATGATTATTATCTAGCCATAAAATAATTAATATGAAATATAGGCTCTTAAAACCTTGCCACTGTTTAATTTTTTTTTTAATATCGAACCTGACGACAGTGGCGGCAATATGGGGATTTTCTCAGACCACATTTTATTTTGTTTCCTTTTTAAATAAATAATTCAATTTTCTGCCCGTTTTAATCATTTCTTTTATTTTTTCATTTTCTCTCAACAAATCGACTATGGTCAGTGAGGAAATTTTCCCGATTCATTTTTTCTTGTCCTTTAATTATTTACTTTGAATAAAACCGGTGGGACTTTCCAGCGTAGGATTAACTTTCGTTATTTTTGCGTCATCGTAATTTCACTTCAGTTGTACTTGAAATTATTTTAGAATTTTGTAAACTATGCGTCCAGTCGTTCGTAGTTTAAAAAATTATTTCGTTTCGTTCAACTTTTCATAAATTAGTGATCAGCCGAATTGTTACGTCATCATAAAAACCAATAAACTTTTAATGAGCGACCTTAAAAGAAATTAGGTTTGTTGACACTTAATACGTCATTAATAATTTGTAATAAAGTGCGAAAATTGATAGTACGATACCGAGCAGCGATTTTTAAAAATTGTTATTATATAACGTGAAACAAGAAAAAACCTTGGGAAGCAAATTACATACAATTACGTCAAGTCTACTGTTTGTACAAACATATCTTGATAATTTAACAAATAAACTACGATATTAAGTACAATTACTCCGAAAAACGCTGAGAGAAAGCAACGTTGTACGTCACGAAAGCTGTCAAAAAATGTAAACACAATTAACATATTATTTTTCATTTAAATTTCTTTTCAAACACGAGCGTAATTTCCTAATCAAAATGCGTGCCTGGTTCTCGTTTCTGATGCTATCTGAGATAGCGATGAAAAACAATAAAATATCTTATCGTTAAAGTATTAAAATGTTAGAGGGGGGAAGATTAAGTAGCAATAATGGTTATCAATATAACTAATGACTCTAATATTGATCTATTGGTGGTCAAGCACATAATAAATAATTTCACGACGATAAATTTTTCAAAACAGTTGACAAGTAATTACAATGTCTGATAAGCCAAACATTTCTATTACAGATTAAATCAATAAACGTATCAATTAATTAAACCTCAATTATAATAAATTACTCATCTATGGCTCATTTTAAGATTTTGCAAAATAATCTGATTCAAAAAATATATAAAAAAAATTAATGTACTTGACCAAAAATTACAAATTACAAACGATTATATCCGTGATACAATGAACTTAACTTTTTTAATAGGTTACATAATTGTAACCTATTAAAAAAAAACAATAACAAATAAATTAAATTTTCACCGTTAATATAATTATTTTTATTGAAATACAAGGCGCCAGTAAACTACCACATTAGCTCGATTATCGCTGTCAAATTGATAACATTTTATAACATTTTTTATCTGTTATTGATATTAATTACGGTTTGAATATATTTTTCGAATGGTAAGACGTTAATTGTTACAAATTATAAGAATTATTACATTTAGACAGCAACAAAATTTACAGGCGTTTTGTTGGTTGCATACGATGTTACTAATAATTTTTAAATTAAATTTTCAATTAATTACGTTTGCTAGTGTTGTAAAAATGATCAAATTGATAAAAAAAAACATTGCTAGTTCATGAAAATAAATGAATTATAATTTAAAAAAAAAGTAATAAAAACGTACTCACTTCCGAGGCACTTGTAGCACCACTACTTAAAGCGGGCGACATCACAGGAGCCGCATCGCTAGGACTTGGGGATGGTCCCCCAACGAAAGTCGGATTCGAATGCCCCAGAAGCCCTTGCCCATTATTGTTTCCATTCGAGTAATTATTTGTAACGCCTGGTGCACTATGCGTTTGGGGACAAACCCTAGGATGCAGCTGAGGCAGTAAATTCGTATTGCATGGCTGCTGAAATGATTCGCTGAGATACTGTCGCACTTGGCTCTTTTGCTTTTGCATCACGTGGTACCTCGTCGGATTCTCCAATTTGGTTTGTACCTGAAAAGACCACGGTCAGTTCGGGTAAATTCTTCGTGAACACCAACCTGAAGAACTTGAGGAGGTACATCGACAGCAATACTATGAATTGGCACGCGGACCGCAGGTGCTGGTGGCCTTTCTTGGACCCTTTGAGCTCTTTCTTGTGCTTGTCTTCTCTCCTGGTCCTGTATAGCTTGCTCGCGCATCAGTTGCAATTTTAATTGAGTTCGAGATAATGGCGTTGCTGTTTTCAAATTTGGTTGACTATAAAAAATAATATTAAAAATGATTTGCATTCAGGGATCCTTAACATTTGAATACCATGCTCGATGATTAAATTTTGAAATTACGTAAGCTTTAAATGTTAATTATCCGTATTATTGTGAACGAAGCAGATTAAGTACCAATTAATCAACAATGGAAATATACTAAGAAAATTGCGTGAAACATTGGCGGGATATGACAAATATATCAAAGATAAAACATGGATGATAGGCTAAATTAACACAAAGAGGTTGAGAACCATGAGGAGTATAGAATTAGAACGACTTAATGAAATATTTGTAGCAAAGAATTTGTATAAAATCAAAGATAAGTAGACGGAGTGGGATCTAAAGGTACATTAAAAAAGCAGTACTTTTACATCGTTTGATCTGTATTTATTATGAGTAAAAGGTAAAACATGTTAAATAAAGTAAAATACGTCAAAATGACGTCAAATATCTTTTATATGCTTTGTAAACATTACAATATATACTGAAAATATTAACACATATACAAAGGGCTATTTCAACGAAATTTATAACAGATTATGTTAGAAAATTATCTTATCTCATAAAGAACAATTAATACCCTATTCGTTGTAAATGGATTAAGTTTTCAATCAATATTTAATTATGATTTACGTTGATATACAATAAATTAAAAATAAAAAAATTATATGTTGCCAATCGGACAATATATTGGGTAACATTTGGCTTGGGTTTTTAATGTCAAACCAATTGAATAAAAATAAACATAATGCGTGCAATAAAAAAATAAATCTGTGTAACCGCCAGTTTCGTTTCATGAATAAGTACGGAAATTATGAATCATATTAATTTATCAGTTCGTGATAATAAACGTTTTAAATCGTAAATAAAAACGACGAGTTTGAAAGCGGAATGTTTCAAATAATTGAAACGATAACCTCAGTATTTGTTATTAAGACGAAGAATTCGTGACGTCAATATTAGTTCAATGTGCATAGATTAACATACATAGGTTTGGGAGGAAGTCCTACTATTCTATTCACTGGGTAATCTTCCAGGTTTCCGAAATCTATGATACTTGGATCCATTTCCAAAATCATTTGCAAATCTTGGTCGATACCGACGTTGACGTTCAAATTTTGCATCGGCGTTACTAACCCCTGTTCGGGACACATTTTTCACCCGACACGATTCAAAATCAAGAAAGAGTAATCGGAAACTAATTAAACGGAACACCAGATCGACATTTTAAATAAAACTACGTTCAAAACTGAGTTGCTCTTGCCCGTCATACTATTTGAAGGTTTGTATTCTATTTTTGTCTCAATCCACAAATAATTTCGTACTTTCCCAAACGTACATTTTTCTTTTCCTATATTATTAACTAACGTCTAACGTGAGGCGAGAAAACAAACAATCTGTGAATTTAAAATTGATATTACCGCCAAATTAATTGATAAGACACTTATCACAAGATATTGATCACGTGAATAACAATAATTAATAATGTTATTGGCTGATGAAGTAAGTAAATATAAATTACCTTTCGGTTACTGGCATGGTTTTCGATTTCAGTTCGTAAAATTCTTGATTTTTTGGCGTTCCTAACAATTCTTCAAAATCTATGGTGTTTTGCAGATCAAAATCTTCCGATATATAAGCAGATAAATCAAATCCGAGATCAATTCCAGATTCTGTCATTTTCGATAAATTATTTAATTATTTAATATCACTACTACTTATTTATTATCACATATCAATAAGCACGAGACGTTTCGTTTTTATGTAAACATATGTCACCCCATTTAAAAAGATGATACCATGCAAGTTGTCAAAAACACCACAACTCTACATTCTCGTCGTTCGGTTACTAAATGAACGATCGTACGTTGTCGTTAAGTCTCGGAGATATTCATGGAATGCAACTGTTTAATATTCCCGCTTAAATACGATTATTTAAATTTATTTCAATATCTTAATTAACTGCGTCAACTATCGTGTATTTTAAAATCGTAATTTGTTATAATTATTCGCTGCTATATTCACACGTATCCCATGTTTATTTCAACTTTAAGATTAGAAAATTAAATTAACACCTGCTTAGCGTTTGTTGACATATTACATATTTAGATTCCTGACGTTGACGTGAACATCGACAATTTACACTTGCAATCTGGAACCATTTGATACAGCCTTTAGCACGTACAAATTACCTATTATTAATTAATTAATTAAAACTTGTCTACACAATGCATGACAGTTCTATGACTCAATTATCAAAACTTTCAATTGCAAGGAAACACCTGCAACCAATCAAGATCTCATTTTAGATTAACTAGAGTAGCACTACGAGCAAAAATTATACTTTGTGCAAAGTACAATAAAAACTATGAAAAAATGAGAAGGATAAATATTATTGATAGTAAAAACAACGAAAACGCAACACGTGGATAAAGAATGCAAATCGGTTCGAATACAAAACGTCGCAAATTCCACAAATGCTAAACGACGTAGAACGTATTATTTCACAAAAAATACATATTTTTTATTTAATGCAATTAAATGAGGAAAATTTATAACTGAAGGCCCCAAAAACCCTTGCATCGGTCATGTACGCAGTAATTTAAGTAGTACATCAAAAATGCAAAGGTAGCATTTCAATTTAATAACATTCAGCATTTTTCATTAACTCATTACTTAGTTCATGTGTCGTTAAAATGATTATTCTAAACCAAATATTACTTTTAACGACCTTATATATTAGTGTGCAGACCCAAAATTTCGCAAATAAAGACTTGAACGCGCTATGGCACCAATTTAAGGTAAATTTGATATTTAAATCTTATCCACACCTAATGAAGTTTTTTAGAATAAATTTAACAAAACTTACACCGATTTACACGAAGTTAGGAGGCGTGAAGCATGGGAACAAAATTTACATCGCATACACAAACATAACGAGGAAGCGAACAATGGCAAACACTCCTATTACATAAAAGAAAATCACTTAACCGATTTAGTAAGTTTTTCAATTTCCGGTGTCGTTTTTACCTTAATTGAGTTTTTTAAGTCGCCGCAAATTTATTTGAAAAAAATGGCGAAATTAACGAGAAGCGTGCATAGGAAGTTGGGCAACCCGGAAATGGTCGGCGATTTTTTTCACAAAATACATAATTTACCCGAGGAATTTGATTGGAGGGACGAGGGGTTCGTAACTCCCGTTTACAATCAAAAAGATTGCGGTTCGTGTTACGCGTTTAGCGTCGCTAATGTTATTCAAGCGCAAATTTTTAAAAAGACCAATAAGCTTGTTCCTTTAAGGTAGGTTTCATGTATAAAAATCTCGTCGAGCTTCTTAATAACGTAGTTTCAAAGATGAAATGAAACAACTGTGAATGCTTGGTTGCGTAATTATTATCAGATATAATCTAGCCTTTAGTATATGTATACTACGCCGTCAGCCTTTAGTTTCATTTTTGGTGGAAACATTTTCCCCGTCGATAAAGTAGAAATTCTATAAAAAAAATTACATATACAAATTATAATGACTCTTTTTTTAATAAAACAATAGTTTTAGACCCATTTATTTCCGTTGATAATAAAAATAAAAATAGAATTACAAATACGTCGTTTCGCCAACTCTGGATCTGTTATCTTCAGTTTTAGTTTATTTGACTACGACAAAAGATCCAAAGTTATCATATTTTTAATTTTAAAATAATAATAAAAGATTTGTATCTAGTTAACATAACGCTTTTAGTGAACAACAATTGGTCGATTGTAGCATAAATACTGGGAATTTCGGATGTGCCGGTGGGTCTTTACGAAACACTTTGAGATACTTGGACAAATCTGGTGGTTTGATGGCCTACACGGACTATCCATACACAGCAAAAGTTTGTAAACAACCATAATGTTGATAAAGAAGCTTACGATTATTTTCAGCAAAAGAAATGCCAATTTGATGTCGATAAAGCCATGGTTAACATAAGTTCCTGGGCTATTTTACCAGCAAAAAATGAAAATGCTTTAGAAGCAGCTATTGTCAAAATTGGACCAATCGCTGCATCCATAAATGCAAGCCCGCACACATTTCAATTATATCAGTAAGTTTGATTAAATTGCTTACTTTGAAAATCATCAAGTTACCAACCAACATCTTCAGATTATAATAGAAACTTTTATTGTATTTATTTTTTACAAATCAGTAGTTCTTTCATAAATTCAATACAGGCTGTTTATGGTTGATGAGATAAAATTCTCAATTAATCATTTTTAAAGATTTAATCTACACACTAGACATTTTAATAAATGGTTTGCCCCTTCTATTTATAACATTGAATATATTTATGATGTAGCAAATTGAGTTAATTTTTAATTTACAGCAAAGGAATTTACGATGATTTGTCTTGTTCAGAGAATACAGTAAATCATGCGATGTTAGTCATTGGATATACAAAAAACGCATGGATTTTGAAAAATTGGTGGGGTAGCCACTGGGGCGAAGATGGGTACATGCGACTTCGCAAAAATAAAAACAGATGCGGGATATCGAACTTCGCAGCGTACGCTTTAGTTTAACCTGAATTATATTTCGTTAAATAAAAGAATCAAAGACATTGTAGTATTTAATCATCTCACATATATAATATAAACGTGCAAAATATAAAGAGCAGCAATATAACTTGCAAAAATATTATATACATACTTGACATATATATTTTCATTAAATAATAAATAAAGTTTCTTAATCAATAATAAACATAATAAAGGAGACTTGCACGAGCTGGTCCAAACATACGTACGGAGTAATTCTCGATAAAATCGGCCGGTCCCCTTTACTATTTACATTGCAACAAAAATACGCAACACATTAAAAAAACATTTCGTAAACACTTTTAATCTAAGTCAGAAAATTTTAAGTAGACGATTTATGTCAAATATATAAATCGAAATATTCGCACGAGAGAAACGAACGCAAACATTCAATGCGGCTGAATGTCGTTTGATTAGGCCGTGCCGTGTCTTAGAAAAATAAAAAAAGAAAGAAAATAAGAATACACTTCGCTTCTATTCAAAGAAACTTCGATTGCATATGAAATGCATTTAGAATGTTTTCACTAGGTATACACTTGAAAAAAGAATAAATAATTTTTTATACACACATACACATAAACGAAATTGTTTAACATTTTATCATTAGTACAACTTTAATAAGAATGTTTATTAAAGAAAGGAATTGTTCAGTCTTTTCTTCATCTCATTTATTTATCATTGAAGTATAGGGTTTTGAGATCTCAACAAGTTTTTCTTCTTTAGCCCATAGATATATAATAAAATGTAATTTGAAATTATAAAATTAATTGTCGCGACATTACAATCAAGACATAATTAATAAAAATTTAAACTTTATATGATCATTCACATACATAAGAAACTTTGCAAAAAAAAATTATCATTCGAACTATGTGACTAATTTTCCTTCCCTGGACAATTACATTTCTGACCACGCTTGCAGTATTACATCTATTAATTTTTTTAAATTTTTTTCTTTTATTTTGAATTTGAACAACCCAGATTTAACTTAATTTAATTTAATTTAAAAATATATCGGTTTGTAAATAAATGAATTATTCGAGACATTTATAAATATCACAAGTTTGTAATCAGCAAGGGCCTGCATGTAAATTATCAGCCAATTGAGATTATAAATCTACAGATTGTTTCACATAGTTTGATTTATGATAAATTTCCAATTTTGCTCATTAATCATGTATGTGGAGCTAATTGATTAAAAGAACAACACATACAACTAACTTAGTTAAGCTAGGAAGATATTTGCATTAAAATGCGATTCAGATTATCAATAGAATCCGTATAATGTTATAAGATACATGTTGTTTAGTAAGCTTTGGTGTAATTCCTAACGTAACTTACGACAAAAATAAAGTTAAAAATTAAAAAAAATGGAAATAAATTACATTTTCAAACCCAAATACGAAATAAATCAATAATTTCAAACAAATGTACAATTTACAAATGTCTTCACAATTTAATTAACATTTTATTAAGTTTTAAAGAGTTAGAATTCATGTAAAATGTATTTTAACTACTTTATGTATATGTGCGTATTTGTATAAATTTGTAAATTAATAAATTGCTTCTTATATAAAGAAACTTAAGTCTTTGACTGTCGACATAATTTTTTTATAATCAAATAATATAAAAAAAGCACAAAAAAATAACATAAATGATATATAAGATACACTTTCCTTTTCTTCTGACAAGAGACATAAACCTACATCTATAGTAACATGACACTGAAGCTCGCGTGTGCGGACATGATTTTAAATAACCACGCAAAGACACACGTTTCCGTTTTGAAAAGTAGTATATAATATTTGTTATAATTTGTAAAAACTCCTCTTCTTTAGTACACTATCACAGTCATTTACACATGATGTTCATGAGAAAGAAAAACGAACAAAACAAAAAAGATCGATATCGTGTAGAATAAAATTTTTACTTTCAAATGGATCCACCCACGAATTTCCTCTTCTATTGCAAATGTGGCCTCGAATCACATGCACAACTTTCAATAGGGAATATAAAAAAGTTCACAGCAGCTTCTTTTTTTTTGTTTGTTTTGTTTTACGAATATCACTTGACGCCGAACACATAAGTTCCGGGAAACCACTTTTGTTCTGGTAAATTGTTCGCGTAGATCGGATACTTAAGTGTGGTATTTAACGAATCGTTGTGAATTTCTAAAGAGTTCTGCGCGTAATGCAGCACCAATGATTTGAGCGAATCGTAAATGTCGTAGGGCTGAGTAAAACCTAAACCCTTTTTCGTTTCTAATATTATACAGTGATTTACGACACCGTTACACGATATCGAGAGGGCATACTGATGCGTACTCGATTTACGAATTAAAAACGTACCGTCTGGCTTATTACTTAATAATTTCTCCGCGTCCGAACGAAGGCAATCTAATAATAACCAGGTTTTTTCGTTGTTATGTGGTAAGTTTTCAACATCACAGTCTTCGGTTGAGTCTAATATATCGCCTACTTCTCCACCTTTTTCCAACAGTTGTTTTATACGAGCAGGTTTCATTCCACGTGTCAACAACCATCTAAAAATAATAACAATTATTTATACATTTAATAAATCATTAAAACATTTATAAAAAATTTAAATTAATGCAAAGCAAAAAAACGGTTACATCTAATTTTTCCAAAAAGAATTTTAGAGGACGAATAGAAAATTTAAAACCTTTACAATAGAGAAAAATAGAAGCGAAAAATGGTAAAAAAAACAGAGGAATAATATACAGTAAAATCGAGTTTCATCGATTAATTTCTTTGATAATTTAAATTTAATTTAAACTTGGTGACTTTTCATAGAAAAAAGGAAAAAATCATTTTTAATTCTCGATATTAATTCATTTCAGTTAAATAAGGCTCTGTAAAGAATAATATATACTAAGACTATTGTTCACTTAAATCTTTCCTCATAAAAGGATTAAAAAAAAACTAAACAATAAGCCAGGTTTAGGTAATATAAGAGGATATGATCACTGCACAAAGCAACTACAATAAAAAAGATTGCACAAGCAATAAAAGATAGCAACTTGCATTAACCATTAGATAACGATACTTTGTCAAACAAATGAAGGTACAAAATTCCCATATATACATCAAGTATACATATCCTACAATTTTGTAAAAATAATTTCATAAAATTAAATATAAAAAAGTTACAAGAAACATAAAAATATATATAAAATTTATATAACTCGCATAGTATGAGAGAATACAAAACAAAAATTGTCACATATAATGCACAAAGCATCTACAGTATAGTAATTACATGTAGACATTAAAAAAAAGTTAAAAATATTCTACTTAGAAAGTGTTCATCAAATGTGCCATATATGAAAATTTGTATGAATTAAAATTAAAATGAAGTAGACAACAATTGTTACTAAGCCTCAGCTTAGACAATATGCAATGCAAGCTAAACTATGAGTTTGCTTTCAAAATTTTATTAATAAACTTAAAGCGATGCAATGTGTGATTTTTAACGAATTTACAGAATTATTATAGATGCTTTATAGTTTTTATTTTTGTGTATCGATGGTAAAAGGCACTATATCAATTTTGAGAAATACTCGAAAACTTTTGAATTTACACCATCTCTGAAAGTAAATGGTAAAGAGTCCAAGGAATTTCTTCAGAAAAATACAATGACCTTTTATCCCCACTAAAGTTTCATTACTTCTATAAAAGTTTGAGTGCTGCAAACTATCAAGGACATGAAGAATGATTTTTTTTTTAATTTTCATAATAATGTTGTTATCCCATAGGTACTAACTAAGTTCAGTAAATAAACAATAAATTATTAAATATTATTATGTTAGATATGTGTAAACTGTATGTACTACACTATAAAAAAGTTTACAAAGTGCAAAATTTAAGAAAACAATGTACAAGAATCATTCAACTAGGTCTCCTAAAAAAAAATTAATAATATTTGTAACATAGTGCCCTTTACCTCAGATAAACAGATTTATTAAGATATCTCTGGTTAAAAAGAAACTACAACCTTCAAGTTATAGATGTCTCGATTTATTTTAAAAAAATTAAATAAGGGATTAAATTCGTATCAATTTCATTTATGTTTCATTGCTTTCAGTGACTGACCCAAACGGTGTGGAAACCAAATAACAACTTAAAAAAATATCAAATTAAAAATTAAGGCTAATTGTGTATGAAAATTACACTTAAACTACTTAAAAGGTGGTAATTTATACATCGATGGTTACAAATTATAATAAATTGATGACAGCACACAAGTTTAAGAAATGCTTATCCAGTCAAAAGCTATAATTAAATATTAGCATTATCAGCATAAAAATACGAATACATCATCCTTTAATTACACCACGTTTTGCAACAAAGTGAATGAACACTTGTACTTCCAAACAGGAAGCGCGTAAAACAGTCTTATGCATAATTCAAGCAACAATTAAATTAAATTGAAGTAAATTATAACTTACCGTTGATATTTATCACGTTCTTTTATTAAATCCTTATACATTGGCTTAAGCGAGTTGATTTCCCTTTCCAAAGACCTGTTGTAGGCTTCGCGTTGCTGCAAATTTTCGTCCAACTGCTCGCTGCTCTCCCGCATCATCTTCAAACGCGAGCACAACAAATCGATGTTCTCGTTCATTCCCTTGTGCTCATGCGGTTGCGCATCGTTTTTAAACTTCTCCTGTATTTTCGTTTGTTCCATGAACACTTTAATCAATTCTTTGAGAGCGTCCAGCGCCTGCCGTTTGCTGTAAACTTCCTGGCACGTTTTATTAAAATCATCGGTGAACATCTCAAGCGTCGAATTAATATTATGCAGCCGCTTGTTGATTTCCAAAAAGTGCGCCGTTAACTTCTCGATGTTCTCAGAAACGGCCAGCTCTTCCTCTTGGTAATATTTCGAGACTGGGTACAACAACCTAATGTCAAGCGACGCGTTATATTGCGACAACGAGACGTTTCTAAAGTGGTTTACTAGCTCGACGACGGAGTTGTAACTGTACGGGTCGGTGAAGCCGTACTTCCCGTTTTGATGGCAAATCTTGATGAGTTTGTTCGCGCCGCCTTTTCTTAACGTTAACGTGTATTCTCCGCATTTGTTCGACGCGTCTCTCACTAAGAACGTCCCATCGACTGCGTCGTTGAGTTTGTCGTTTACTTCGTCTCTTGTTATGTCGCCCCAGTACCATTCAGCGTCTTGTAAAATTGTGTTCGGCGACTTTTCTTTTTCGATGTTGCTTGATGAGACGCTGCTACCCATTCTTGATACTTTACGAGGTGGCAACGCTGGCGCTGACGCAAACTCTGGTAATGTTTCACCCCAATCACAATGCATTAGTAACAACTCCACAATACGGTTGTGTAGTTGAGTATTATATACAACTTGTCTGGAACAATAAAAAAAAAATTTTAATATTTTGCATAATTAAATATTACGTAATACAACGTACAATCGATGAACTTTTACATTTTCATATATGACTCTAAACTGTGAGAGTACTTTGGTATATTTTTCATTAAGTGCTATTTTCGCAAACGCCACAAAAGTTGTGTTGTTTATCCCACATTTAATAATGGACCACTTTGAAACAAAATTTACTCGAACTAATAATTCCTGCTTAGCCAAACTAACTCGAAAAAAATAAACAAACCCAACCCAACCCAACTTCAGAACCCATGGAGTACAATATTCCAAAAACAAACATTCAAATTAAATTACAATTATCACTTAAATATGAAAGAGAACTAAAACCGAAACCATTTATAAGAAAAAATGATAAATTAGTGCGAAAATAGATTCGTTTAACATTTTTAGAATTCGCAATTAAATTTATTTAAGTGAGAAATAGAACTTGTTGACATTTTTAATTTTTACATTTTTTGCATCCTATGTAATTTTTTTTTAATCCCAGAAGCTTTTTTACCTTTTCAGTGAATTTTGGCCCACATCAGCTTCCAAATTCTGGTCAACTATGCACAGCTCCGTTTAACTCGCCTTGTAATTTTTAGCATTTAATCCTTTGCATTCAATATCATCAATTTTTTTAAATGTTTTGTTCGTTAAAACGATTTTTCAATTATATTCGTTTCATAGTCAATTTTCGCTTAACTCAGATCAACTTGACTTCATTATTTAGAATTTAATCCAGTTTATACAAACTTTTTCAATGATCAATTCTTAATTTAATGTTTAAGTCAAAACTAGAATATTTTGACATTTTTCAATTTTAAACAATTTTCAATTTTCAACTCGATGGACTCTAGCAATTTCAGGCTCCTGATCTCAATAATTCCTGCATCCATTTGTATAAAATTGTCCAACGTTAAATAAAGCAAAACAAATGGAAAGCAGTGATAACATTAACAAATGTGTTGATAATTACCATTCGAAAATATAATTGTTGATATTAACAGCCGCTATTTTAGGAAAAAACGTTTGGAAACAGTTAGGAGAAACGAAACGTGAAGAATTTAATTAGTGAATTATGATACAGTCTACTTTGTTAATACATTGTAATAAGAAAACATACATTGTACGAATTTACATAACAGATTATTAAAATAGTATTTTGTGTACCAAGGCCAAAAAGTACTGTTTTTTCGTCCGAGTTTACTTTACGACCGAGGCGTAGCCGAGGTCGGAAAGCAAACGAGGACGAAAAAACACTTTTTGGCCGTGGTGCACACAACATTTTTTAGGCGACCCTCATAAAATTTTCAAATTTATTGCAACATTTACTTACAATTTATTGACATAGTCATTTATGACAACTGAACAATTGTACATATTTGTGACACCTTCAGACATGTTTATGTTTTCTTTGTCTACATTCCAAGTTATTTCGGCTTTATAAACAATAATTACCCAATAATCAGTTAAAAAGTCTATCACCAACACGTATTTACTAATGTAAACAAGATGCACAGTTTGACACTGACGGCAATGTGGTTATTTTTATACAATTTCGGTAACTGTCGGTAGATGGCGCCACCCTATTGCGGACGAAAAATGAAAGCGGACGAAAAACGATTACTTTTCGTCCGCGTTTGACGACTGAAATTTCAATTTTTCGTGTCGGTCGCCTAAAAAAGTTATTTTCACAAGCACTTATTTATTAATAAATAATATATAATTATAATAGACCAAGAAACCAAGCAACAATTTAACACAGCTAATTTTAAACTGTAATTATTTCTCGACTAAAGAACTGAAAGGTTTGTATGGAGTGGAAACATAAAAATCTACAGTGGTCCGCACTGAACTTTCTTATACTTAGTTATACTACAATTTTCGAAAAAACTTTTCAAATGCAAGTTGTTTAGAATTTCAATATCTACAACTTTCGTAATTATTTTTTCCATAACTCGTACCGTTTTCGAGATACGGAAAAAGGTGATAAGAGTAAACCATCACTTCCGGTTGAGGTATTGCTTTCAAACGTTTTCTTTTCAGCTATATACAAGTTTTAAGTTTAAAGTTTTATAGCTCTAGCTATAATCGTTTGAATGTTAGAGGGCGCACAGGCAGACACAGACACACAGTCAAATCAATCACATCCTTTCTGTCCTCAAGTACTTAACAATATCTTGAGTTTGTATGAAGGCTCAGAGTCCCAAATTCTTTACAAAAAGAAGACAGATGTCTAAAAAGTGCATTAATTGTTATTCTTTACATTATCTGAAGTGTCGAACAATTACACAGATCATGGGAATTAAAATAAAAACATTGAGAGTATGAAGTCATAAATGATGTACTATTGGACTAAATATATCAAAATAACAGTCGAGATCGTAAGGCAACTGACAATACAAAAAAAAAATCAAAATATTTAAATGGTTAACTTTCACTATTTTCAACAGCCGTAAATCTCAGTGTACAATTCCTAAAACTTTCACGACTACTATTCATTGAATATGCAATATTTTATTCCAAATATGTGCATATTTAAATATATGGATTTTGAAGAAATATATATATATATATATATATATATATATATTAAATTTGTATTTTGTTTCTATATAAACCAACAAAGAATCGTATCTACATATTTCTGAATTGCTCTAAAACGTTGTCTAAGTATAAAATCAATTAAATTAATTCTTAAAAAACAAAAATTAGGGTAATAAATAAACACGGTTACAAATTTTTAGACTCCATCGATTATCTTTGATCACTTACATGATGTGTTCCCACGGTGGTCGTAAGAATATATGGCACATAACTTGTATCAGTACTGTCGGTGGATTCCTATCACCTCTGACGACTTCCATTCGGCACATCCTACATAAATGCGCCATGAGAAATTTTAATGTACTTCTATGGTGTTCCGGTATTTCTTGAACCAATTGGTTGAGTCGAGCGGCGCACTGCTCGTCACTTTTTATTTCTACAAAGAGGTGGACAGTGCACAGGTTGTCTCGGCAATTAACAGCTACTTACTTGCAGCTTCTAGAAACCTATCGTACCACTGCACAGGTATTATGGGATCGGGAAGCTCTCTAAGAAATTTTTTCACAACGTTGCTAATACACCCCGGAGAATAGTCGGATAGCTTCACGTTCGGGTTGAAGTCGCTCAGCGATTTGCAAAGGGTGCTCAGTTCCGGCGGCGCACTCAAACAGTACAAGTTGTACAGGTCTAAAAACGGATTCAGTTTCGCTATGACTTCCAATTCTTGGGTGCATCTTATGATCTAGAAAATAAATGTAAAAATTTATTACTTTGTTATACTAAGTATAAGGAAGTATAGTAATCATGAACATCGGGATTTTAATGGAAATGCACGTTTTGAGCTTCTCTAAGTCTATTCTGGCTATTTTAGGAATGACGCGCTCTAACGTCTAAAGTATTAAAGTTATGAGACTTTAAGTTTAAAGATTTTTATACAGCGAGGAAAAAAGATCCTGTGCAATATCTGATGGTTTACTCTTATCACCTTTTTCCATATTTCGAAAATGGTGAAAGTGATCGAAAATAATGATCTTACAAAGACTAAAGATATTGACATTTTTAACAACTTTTAGTTGAAAAATAAAATAACTATAAGAAAGTTCAGGGCAGATTTTTTTTTAACTATGCAAGTATGCAATAAACTGTAGATTTTTTTCGAGATGAACTAAAAAAAATTAGGAAATAGTCTAAATAGTGATCTAAATGCCAAAGGTACTCCTCCAAGTAGTGAACTAATCAATTTTTCGAAAGTCGCTAAACATATACGATTACGGTTCACTAATTATTTATTGTCCCTAGCATAGAAGCAAACATCTGAGAAGAACGCAATAATTTTATTTTTCAAGCATAATCGTAATTTATCAGAATCTCAGGTAATACGATAAATAATAACCGATAAACGAGGTTATAATTTATTTAGTAATTTAATATAAAAAAATATTTAATCAGTTTATTATTAATGAAAATCTCGCAGGGCAAAAAAAAGACTTTGTGAGCAAGAACTACAATTATAAATTTAATACTAAAAATCAGTCGATGAAAGTGTACATTAGCAGAACTATAGAAAATGATAAGAACCCTTTGAAAAAACAAATAATCAACCATTACTAAGAAGTAAACTATTACACGCGAAATTCCAAAAGGGTGATTCAAGAGAAGCGCATGTACTCGTATTAAATGTCGATAAACTAATCAAGGAATTAAAGAACATCGAGCAGTTCTACCTCAGTCAAAAACAATTCAAACAAACATGTGTACAAATTCTTTTATCCTAGTAACGATAGTGAATGTTACGCCTTGAATTAAAATAACAATCAAAATTATGAAATTTCATTTCAGATATATGGCAGAAAAAATATATATATCAAACATTTTACAAATTCTGTAATAACGTAAGACGATTTTCAAATATGTAAGAAGTGTAAGTGTAATATTTTTTAATTTGAACTTTTTTTAACTAAGTTAAGTTGACGAAATTTTCGGGGCCATACAAATTTGTGGAAATTTCATTTAACGATCAATTTTTATATAACGAACAACAGCTTGTTCGTAGTTTCAGTGCATTTGGTTCACGAAAACAATGGCGATGTTTAAATAATTTAATGATTTTTATATTACGTAGATCTCCCTCCGTATCACGAGGGAAATTGAAGAAACAATATCGATCATGAGAATGAGTTTGTGTGTAAATATCACCGCCATCTAGACGTGAATACCTACACACTTTTCCTGTTATGTATGCGTGATGGTCTGATGAGCCCATAGAGGGATAAACAGCTGTCAATACATGGAATTTATTTTAAATACCATCAACACTGGTTACCAACCCAATAAATTAAATTCAATTGCATTTTAAAATATGATACTTATTATGATACTTACAATTTGTGGCGCTGTTGCTTCCGATGGATTAAACTGCGTGCATAAACTTTGTCCAAAAATTGATTTGTAAGGAATGCCGTAGGGGTCGTCTTTCAAACACGAAGGTAAACCATTCGCTGCACACGTCCTATGTGAAATTAAACCACAATCTAAAAACGTCGCAAATTAAAAACGCTTCGTGAAAATTCGCAACGAATTACCTTGACAGAAAAATCCCTGATGTAAAAGGCCCCTAAGGAATTTTTGGCATTTGTCGCACTTTTCCAACTTGTTGAAGCTGTGCTGCGTTAAGTTGTGGGTGTTGTCCGTGTAGGCATAATCAGCTGGGTCCGTCGCATCGTCCGGCGGTTTCAGTAATTCTGTTATGCTACCTAATATAGTTTTTTGGTGAAATTCATCTCGGATTCCCATATTCTGAAAGTGGCCAAAATCTGCGTTAGATACGCACGACGACGTAACGGAAATTAGTTGCTAGGTCATTTTCCTCGAATATTTCCGACGAATTTCTAAAATTAATGCAAGATGCTAACTGGCAAAAAATCGTATGGCGTCAAATCATTATCATCTGCTAATGATACCAAAAGTTACGATGATCTACTAGGTTAAGTTAAAGGTCAAAGGTTATAATTTATTTTAAACCGCGTATATTTATCAAAAATTAACGCGAATAAATGCCGTTGACGGATTCAAAAACTCCGCGAGATGCAGCAAATACTCACCAACAACTTTTCCTCGTCCAAATTTATTAAGTCGGAACCTTTAATGTCTTTACATCTAAATAACTCTGAATATGAATATAGGTTTAGAGCAGCCATCCATTCTACGACATTGGAAGAAGACCATTCTGAAATTGGCTGGAAAAAAGAAAACGCAAATTTTAGAGACCCGAAAAAATACTCGCCAATTGCGGAAGTCGACATTAAATTGAAATGATTAATAACGTTAATAATCATTTGTTGCTAATTACGATTGTGTTGCTTTAAGTTAATATTAAATAAACAAAATAAACATTTACTTTAGATAAGACGTTTTAAAAACCGCGCCATGATTCGAATTGTAGACAATTCCGATAACTCGCGTGATATTACTGTAGATGGCTTTTTATTAATAAGAACAACTCTAAAAGTTCGCACATGCTTTCAAAGGTTACGCAGATAAAATTGCTGCGAGATTTTTTTTGTCTCCGTTTTTCAAATCCGCCCGATTAAATATCTTGATCGTTATTCGAAACTAATTTAATTAACATATAAATTGTTAAAAAGTCTTGAATTTATACGCCCTAAATGAGGGTTGACTGACTTTAATATGCTCTTGCATACATTAACATGTTTACACACTCCGCGTTAATGAATACAAACCACACCTTTTTAATTAAAAATTATTTAATTTTTCATACAAATTCGTTCGATTACATCAATGCGCCGTTTTAACAAATCGTCGAATCAAATGAAATAGAACGATAAACCAATCTATATACATTGCAAGTTTAATCAATAAATTTCATACTAGACTAGAATTTCGAAACATATCACAATTTTATTATTACATGCATTTCGATACGAACTAATACTTTACAAAAAATAAAACCCATAAGAAACAAAAATATAACGTAAGTTTTTTCTATAATAATTTAAAAATTATGGAAATGAGAAAATATAAGCTTGGATAGAATTCTAACTTTAAGCTAAAAAAAAATATTTGTAGTAAAAAAATATTTATAGTTATACAAAAAATAAATTTGGGGTAGAAATTTATTTAATTCAGCTGTAAGTTAAAAACAAAATATTTTATGATAAAAATACGGTGAAATTGTTTGCTACAACATTAGACTTTTATGCTAGTGTAGAATTTAGAGTAGAATAGAATAGAATAGAATAAAAATGTCCTGTACTAGAATAGTCAGTTTAACTACAATAGCCCTTTCACGTCACATTTAAAATAAATCTACAAGTTCAAAGATTTATTAATTTAAGTTAGCCACAATAATGCTATAATTATCAGAAGCAAAATATTACAGAATGTTATGCTAATAGAAAACAATGGCCTCGTAAATTGTAATAAATATTTAAAATGGTAAAACGATAAAATAGAAAATGTGTAGGTATTAGAATATCATCAAATTTTCAAATTACCATTTTTATGCTATAATAAATCTTTCAGTTTTAACTACCATTGGGCTTGAAATACAATTGTGATTTTTTTACACTAAAATAAACATTTTACAGTTTTATGCTAGAATAGAATTTGCACTTCAGATTAAATAACTAAAAAGCATTTCTTTAAAAAAAAAAATGAGAAATTATTGTTTGTATCAAATAACGTTCGAGATATTAATAAAAATAGAAAATCGTAGCATTAATGCTATAAGAACATTTGCGGCCATGACGCAACCTCGTTGTTAAAACGTACGTAAAATGTAACAAATGTCCCTCCCAGGTTAAATAAAAAGGCAAACGTTTGGGCTAAATATAAAATTCTATGCAAATTAACCCCCACTAATATTAATACATTTGCAACCGACCCTTAATCATCTTAGTACGCGTTGTTTGCGTTAACGTCACATGAAATTGATAAATCGCCTTCGCAACAAAAAAAAATTGCAGGAACAATTTACAAATAATTAAAAAGCATTGTTTGCTTAAGTATCATAAAATTGAAAGAAACCGTCAGCAAGAAAATTTTAACAACGCCTGTAAAATTAACGAAAACAAATAAAGTTCTAAAAAAATTATTAAGTTCGATTGAACAATTATTAAAGCTATTACAATACAAACAACAAAAAAATGGCTCGAGGAAATTTAAGTGCGAGGTTATTTTAAAATATTTGATAATTTGTGTAATAAAGTAGAAAATAAAATCGATTACGGGCCTGAAAAAGTCATAGTTAATAATCATTTTGCATCGTGCGAGGTATTTAATTTCATTTATTAATTAAGAACGAACGAGGTCATAATAAATAAAACGGTACGAATGTGTTATTCAGCGGAATTATGAATTCGTGGATGTAAAACGTCGTTGTAGTAAGTAAAACTTTTTTGCGAGTATTTATATTTAAAGAAACATGGAAGTAAGGTTGCCTACGATGGTTTTTGTTAATTTGAAATAGCGCAAGCTTAGAAACTCCATATAACATAGCAACGGCAGCTTCACTCGTATTGGTTGATTGTACACCTATCAGAGTTCGGTTAGTAACTATATAATCGAAACAGACAATACAGATACCATACCAACTGCTTTAGCCATGCCAGTTTCATTTCATACATATTTAGTATTAAAGATTTCACTTATATACATGACGTGTTAACGTATATAGGCGTAATATTTAATAAATAAAATAAATTAAAAACGAATATCAATACGGTAAAAAATGAACGCAAAAAATGAATTTATAACTTTCTCTTGATTTGTTTTTTAAAGTTGCCAATTTATAAGAAAATTTAAATTTATAAGCGCAAGTATTTTCCACGCCGGTCGCTTTTAGAATCAATAAACGCAGTTTCTTCGTTAATAATTTAAATAGCTCGTTAACTTCCCTTTAAATTAATCGATATTAAGATTATCCCTTAAAATGAATCGTTTCATATTCGGCCTCGATTTTCGCCATCAATTTCAACATTTCAGACATTTTTTTTTTCATTCTTCAACACGTGTATGTACATATAATAAGCATTTCAAGGACAAAGACTTCGCAATACTCACAACTTTATATGCATATTTATATATACATATTTTTTCCTCGCTGGAGAAAAATTTGGGCCGTCTTTTTTTCACTGGCCAAGTGAACGCCGTTGGATTATTTGGAATGCGGGTGTGTAAGGTAATTTTGACGATGGATGTCCTCGTAGTCGCCCGCTAGCCTACTCTGTATAATTTGAGTATATATTTAAACTCAAGGCCATTCATGTTGTGGACACACAACTTGTTCTATGAAACCGTTTAAAACCGACTCGATTTTTTCGACATTATCCCAAATATCGTACGCAAAATTACGTCATTTTCGAACGTTTTCAATTAAGTAACTGCCGAAACACACGCGTTCAAAACTTATTACGTATAATCAGAAGTATATTTAATCTGGTTATTTTAGTTCCAATGCTGCACGAAAATTTGATCCGAAACTTCTTTTATTTCATGTCGCAGTCGCGGTTTATAAATCACACGAATGCGCAACTCAAAATCAATCAATTTTAATGAAATATGAAGATCGAGTTTGCAAAGGAATTGAAAATCAAGGTTATTTTTACACCTCTACGAATTCAGTACAGAATTAAAAAAAAAAACAAACGAAAATTCTATTCGAAAACTTCCAGGAAGTGAAACACCAATTCGACTGCCAAGAAAATCAAATTGATTGGATGGCGCGAAATCCGAATTGCTTGTAACGGAGCTAGCAAATTTAGCACAACACAAACGCAATAAAAAAATTAAATTTATGGATTCACCACATAAAATCGTTAAAAAATTCAATTTCCAAATTCCAAAAAATGTCCTGAATCAATTCAACTCTCATCAAGAATTGATTACAACCAGATCCCCACAAACGAAAATCTTTTTAATTAAACCATTTTGATCTTTAATTAGTTCCAAACCTATTTGGACTTACTTTGCTTTGTTTAATTTAATAAATTACATTTCTACGATTTTATTTCATTTCTCTTTTTGATTTTCTTTGAGTTCATTTGATTTCATTGCATTTGATTAGTTGCCATTTACGTAAATGTCTATATTTTATAACAAATTGTTTTTTGTTCGAAATGTGATTTATTTTCATTGCCATTAATTCACTTGAACTTCGTTTAATTGCAATTAGAGCAAATATATTTATTGTTTTTTATAATTTTAGAAATTTTTTAGTGTCTCCTTTATTTCAATCATTTATACAGGACGCATGTCGTCCAAAAATCACGCGAAAGAATGAACGGGAAGAAGTTAAGGCCAATGGAAAAGTGAAGATCACAAAAATTATTTAGGTCACAGATATACAAAATGATGAGACTGGACAAATTTCTGGGCAAAACAGATTAGCATTTAAAGACCTTTGCCATAAAGTAAGAATTATTTCCGGTGAGGAATTGAATCTTATATCATACCGTGCAAAAATCGTCAAGTAAAAGAAAATCAATAGTGCCGACATGAAAACTCTCAACTGTGCAAACTGTATTCTCCAATAAAAGTGGATTTTTATAATTACTAGGAAGATGATAAAACTGTTTTCGTTCTAAGAATATTTTCCGAATGTAATTTCAGTTTTAATGAAGTAGGTCTTTGAAGAGATGATATAATTTTAAATTTCTTTTGAGATGGTTGAGAAAACTTGCTCTGTGCGTATAGATATATAAATTTAGGATTAATTTATTCCTCTCTGGCACTGGATTGCATTAGCAACTTAGGCCGATGTTGACGGCGGGTAGCAAAAATGATAAATATAATTAAAAAAGACAAGGAAATGATTTGGATGGAAGAAATATTTAGAGAACGTTGAGGATGACTACACATGGCATAATACAAGCAAACGCAATTATGTACTTATAGACAGTAATATCATAAGAGAAGAATTATTAGATAATCTCCTACAACAAAAATCACGCTAGAAAAAACCCTAGGGGACGATGAGTATTATTCATAATTTTACACATAAATTGTCAAAGTCTAATCCTGAATTTTACATAACATGCCTTTCTTTCATAACAATTCACAGATCTTCTTTACTTTCATTTACACAAAATGCACTTAATTTGTAACAAAATTTAATTTTGGTCAAATTTAAATACTTTTCGTTTTAAATCGTCTAAAAACCTAAGTGTTTACATTGTCACAGTGTCTTATTTTATCAAAACTGCATGTCTAAAAATCCATTTGCAACGTTTTTTGACTTTAAACCTCGAATTTCACCCAGATTTAGACACCTACAAAAAATTAATCTTGCCACTTTGAGATGACTTCAATGGCGTCCATTCCACGCGTACGTTAGAAACCGTCTGAATCGAAAAATCCACTAAAGGTACTCATTTCATGAGTTAACTGCAAATTATCGACTCTGATTGGCCGAAGTTGGAACATATCGCCTTGCAACGCAACTGTCAAACAATCATAAATATGCCCAATATACCTAAAATACTACTACACTACTAAAATAATTCCCGTCCCTTACAGATTATTTCATTTAAAGACGAAACCTTATAATTTGTAACAAAATCATAAAAGCGACCAAATGTACATATTTTGTAATTTAAATCCCGTAATTATTTAGGGTGTGACTTTCGTCAATTCTCTTGTACGAGGTTTTCGCTAAAATCAACTTTGGAATTAAATGAAAATTATAAAAATCAAAAATTGAAAACGGAGATATTGGACATCGAGTCCTATCTACTCCATAGATTAAATTAAGACCATTCCAAAAAAGTTAACTCGTGTTACATCGCAACTAATAATTTCCAAATCTTATTTATGTTAAATACATATTTTTGACAACTGCAAGAAGAATAAAATAACATTTATCGATCAATCCATTTTGTATTTCTTTTAAATACAACGCCTCCAAAAAAATGAAACAAAAGAATCGCAAACTGAAAATGTTGCAGTCAAACTTAAAATAGAATGACTTTGAGAAATAACAGCTCAAATGGTATACATGTTTAACGACCAATGCAATCGATGTGCTTGCAAACCCCGTTGGAACTTCGAAATCAATTATCGATAACTACACAAATATCTATAAGAATTCGCTTTTATAATAATAGAATTAATTTCAAGTGCGAGAGAGATTAAAGTAGCGTGGACTGCTGCGAAGTAAAAATGAACAATCGGCCTTGATAAAAATTAAAAAAAGAATCGAAAAAACACATAGAAAGATCTACACACCTTTTAAGACAGTAACACGATTTCGCTTCGATGTAAAATAGGGCCATCAACAATATGAAAATGCTATCAAATAAAAAAACTGGTTTTAAGGGGTTTGAACGCGTTTTACACCAACACGTTTTGTTACAATTAAAAAAAAAATGATTTCAAGACGTTATACGTTAAAGAGTTAATTTCTTCAAATTTTAACTTCGTTAACTTCGTTCAATTTAAATGCGAACTGATGAAAGTAAATTGTGTTGGAACTCCCGTTAAGCAACGTTAAAATAATTTTAAAATCGAAATAAAAAGCCGACGTTTATCTATCGGTTCGAGCGATAGAAGCGAAGTACATTAGCGCTGTAGTCAGGCGGCTGAATTGAATTGAATTGTAAGTTACATGTTCAGTGGCGCATGCGTATTTACGTAAAAACAATTATAAATGAAATATTTGACCTGTAAATGAGTTTCATTTTTTTTGCAAACTAGTATTAAACGATCAAACAAGTCATAAATGAATGTTTATTTTAAGGTATTAAAAATTACCAAAAGAAAAATAATAACAAATTCGAATTTCAGCTAAACAATTTAACTAGGTCTAGCCCCAAGAACCTTCCAACACATCGCTAGTCTAGCGGAGCCTCAGCGCTTGCAGCGCTCGCTGAACGCACCCATTGAAATTAAACTAATTATCATTTACAATTACTTCAATTAAATTTAAACTCGCAATTTCTTAGATAGCTTATCACAAAAAAAATCGTTCGATTTAAAAAGTCAGATTTGTTCAATTTTTCCGGTACGGGAAATAAAAATAACTAAAACGAAACCACCACGAAAAATCACCAATAACTCAACTCAATTGTGTACATCTTTCGAAACGAAAATCAGATTTTATCAAAACTTTTTATGCGATTTTAACTTTTAAAAATAATTTTTACCAACTCAATAAATCCATCAAAGGCGTGGTGTTAAATTAATTCGTATCATTGTTTAAATTCCGGTAATAAAGGAAAATTTAAAAAAAAACTATGAGAAGTTTCAAACTAAATAATTGGGTTGTATGGAAACCCTGTAAAACGCAATTTTTATAACGAAGATTAAAATCGTTTCCGCTACAAAATTTTAAATTAAATGGTAAAATCGAAATTTCGACGATTTGCAACAATTTTTTACAAATTTTGAAAAGTAGTGAAGTGCGTCACCTAAAAGTTATAATAAATAAATATTTAAATTTAAAACTTTAGATCTAATAACGTGCTTGAACTTTAGAGAAAAAAAATGAATTTTATTAAAAACTGGATAATCAACATTTTTTGAATAACTCGACACCGCGACTTTCGATTGTTTGTCTTTTTCTTCATCGTAATCAGTAGAAAAACTACTGTCAATTAACTAACTTTGTAAATTCGATAATAACATAGTTAGGAGTGGCTCGGCGATAACATTGGACACCTGGTATATTAAAATTTGTAATGGCCGATAGCGTGTTCATTTCATTGAAATTTTTAAGGCTGCTTTCTCCATTGTATCAAATCGAATTTCATATTAAAAATATTAAAGCCTTAATTTATTGTTATAATTTAAAATTTCACAAATAACATTGAGATTTCCAAATATAATAAACACGATTTAAAATCGGCGGATTAAAGTTTTCCGTTTTTAATTTGATCTGCCATTTAAACGAAGAATAATAACGGCATTTTCTTGTAATTTTTCACGAGTACCTCCGGCGAATCTGTTTAGAGAACCCCGCGGGCATCCGTGAATTACAAACAACGTTTTTAAAGTCTTCCAGGCGAGCAAATTAAATTAAAATTTTCTATCGCTCACGTTGATATTTCCTGGAATTATTTTCGTCGCGTCTACTTGTCGAAAGAAAAGATCGCGCAGTTGGTAGTCGCAAAGCAGCTGACACCGCATTATTCTACATAGGGAAAATTTCAACGAATAATTCTCAGGCGGCAACATTTCTGAAATATGCGAAGAAATGCTTACGCCGCGAAATTTATCATGTTTAATGAATTTAATTTAATTCACGAAATTAAAATGTATTTCATCCCGTTTTATTACGCGAGCAAATTTTAAAACACGTTAGGTCTAAAGTCAATATGAAAGTGTATACTTGATGTAGGTCTGATAAAGTATCAATGTTTATTTTTAGATTGTAATGAAAAATTATTTAAATTTTTTTTATTAGATAAGCACGTATGCAAAAAATTATACCCAGACAGATAAAATCCCATAAAATACCAAAGTGTGATTCCGTTTAATTTGTAAAGGATTTTGCGTAACGATGAGCGAAGTAAAGCGACATCTCTTGCTCACTAGGACAACTACTTTGATTTAAAAACTGGATACAGCGAACGAAGTGAAATGATTTTAACAAGTGAAACACAACTAAAGTATGTGTGAACTTTAAAATATTAACATAAATAAATATTAATAATTAATGTATATAGCATATAAACGCGTATAATTTTTATTAAATTACATTAGAAAACAAGTTTTAATACGAATATATATTGTTTGACGTCGATATTTTTATGAATTTATTACATTCATTAACACTCAACAAAAATGAATGGCATTTTATACTATTACTATTCATGTGGTTTTAATTACTTCTTTACAATAATGTACTATGATAAATTTAATTACGCAGTTGCAGAAAATAAAAAAAAATAGTTGCGAATGTCTATCCAAATATGTATAAAATAACCGCGATTTTAATGTAGATTATAAAGAAATTTGCGGCGAACAACCACATTACAACCTAATATTCGATTGTTATTAAATTCGTCCGGGAAGAAATTATTCAATAGCATTTACATCGGTTTAGATTGCATAGGATAAAAAATTCGCTGATACGCGTCAAAACAACCGGAAAGCTTATAAGCAAGTTTTTTGTATTTGTAGTAACATAAAACTTGATAAATTTGCTTATTTACAATTACATGTGTTTCACATGCAGTATTAAATTAAACGCACCACACACAATGTAAGTTTTGAAATTATATGCGCGTTTAACTTAAATATCACAATGCATGGTAGTAGGTAGTAAGCAGTAAATTGAAACAATTCGTAGAAATCGGAAAACCATAAATATGTTCGATTAAAATAATTAGCTGGCAAGTTTTTGATAGCAATAAGGATAATGTGCACTTGTGATAAGTATTTTTATATTTCGTTATCACACGACAAGCTTTTATTACATTTTACTTATATTATAGATCCATATTATGCATAAACTGCACAGCATCGAATTAAATTAACTGCCAACGTTAAAACTATTAAAAGTACGTCATAATGTTGTTAAGAATTATAATGACAACGCCATTAATTGCATATATTTAATTCCCTACTCCTACTTTGATTAAAATTGATTTATTAGCGCACAATTACCAACTTTGATATTATGTGAAGATGTGTACGTTCTTATGCCTGTTAGGTGGCGATTATTTACAAAAATAAAAACAACTTCGCTACTTACAATTTTGAACTTTGAAAAAAATAATTTCCTATAATCAACAAACAAAAAACTAAAGTACCCGCCATAAAAATATTAATACCTTAACTTTATAGCTTAGATTTGAATGTTGGGGGGGGGGGGGGGGGGGGTAACACGAACTAATGCCTGTACGTAACATTGCGATTTTCTTACGCGGCGGCGCCCACAAAATTTTAATAAAACAATTCAATTTCGTGAATCGGGTTATTCGGCGAAGTTGCCTTCGTTCCGATTACATAAACATACCCAACGAAACAAATCGCCTTTGCCTAATTAAGACCATAACATTTAACTTAGCTCTATTAGCAAATTCATTCTCTACAACATTGTTTATATAGAAACGAGAGAAATATCGATGAAAAAAATCGTTCGACGTTTTACACATTGAATTGTTTTATGCTGCATTGATCCCTTCGCCCCCTCCTCCTCTCTCTAAGAGACTTCTATTTGGTATGAAATCGTATCAAAATTCGATCAGATTGTTTGGATAATGTGAAAATTCTCAAGCAATTTCATTAGCTTTTCCAGAGACAATTTAAATTCAATCTTAGATCTAAAGCGCAAAAACATGATTTGCAAGTATATAATAGCGAGTTTCAAAGAAATGCAACTTGTTATTGAAATGGAAGGCGAGCAATGGTGCAATCATGTTTCAATTTTCTATCAATGCAATGCTATCAATGCAACTGGTAAACATGGTTGTTAGTTGGCTTCAGCCTGTAGTATACATACGAATGCAATGTATGAACTGTGTGTGTAGAACTTGTTATGGTGCAGAATGAGTAAATAGAAAACAAGAGTACACAAGAAAAAACTATTATATATTGTGAGATTTTTGATGTGGATTTAGAATGGAAAAGTGAACCTGACAATGTTCAAGCTACGCCTATAAAGAGGGGGGGGGGGGTAAATAACACCTTGATATTTCGTAATATGTTTAGTTTTGCAACGAAAACATAAACAATATTTTCTTGATGTGTGTTGGGTCAAACGAGTCAAACGCCAATGCTAAGATACTTAACATAACACATATGCTTTACATCAAGAGGCCTCAAAATAGAGAACGTTCTTAAGACCAACAAAAATTTTAATGATTAACGTTGATGGCTAGCAAATCTGATGGAGGAGCTAGAGTCACAAGGAGGGTTGCAACGCCCATTTCTTTTACTTTTTAGGGCCCATCGAACTATTTCAAAGATCCAAAAAGGTACTATTTTAAAACATTCTTATCCTGGGCAACGCGTATCGTTTGCGGGTTATTCGGCGAAGTTGCATACGTCCCCGTTACATAAACATACCCAAATGAGTTAACTTGGCCTAATTAAGACCATAAAGCTTAACGATAAGGATCAAAGCATACGTTACAAATCCGACGTGGTGTATCTAAACGGTGAGAAAACTTTTTTGGCTAATGAAAATGTTTTGAAAATTTCGTGTGAGCGACAGAGTGGAAATATAAACCCCCCAAAGACTTCTATTTTGTATGAAATCTTATCAATATCACATTGTTGGGTAGAATATGGAAACATTTCCATAGCGATTTCATTGGTTTTACGTCGGGCACTGCTGTTACAACATAAGTCTAAGAAAACAAGCTCAAAGGGGAAAATATAAATCTAATGACAATTATTTTGATAAAAGACGAAATCAGTAGAGATTTTTTGAGATTTCAATTGAGATTTTTTTTTACAAATATTTGCTAAAAAGAAGGCGCAATCTAACGACTTTTGTTGAACTACCACAACATGTTTAAGTAATAGAAAAAAATTATGCACCACCCAAATTACTTACAACGAATGCTCGCTTCAATGATAAACAAAATAATGCGTTCAAATAAAATTGACTTTATTTTATACTTTAATTAACGAAAAAAATTAATTTGATAAAATTATTCTTTTAAATATAACTTTGCAATTCTTTGGTGGTCTAAAAGCAATTTTTGCAAATTCAACTAAATTACGAAAACTAGATCTAACCAAAAATTAAATTGCAAAGCTACGATTCTCCGGGAATTAATTAATTTAATTATTGAACAAATACAAGTCCGGATAAATTGGTTGGAAATTTATTTTCACATGAGTTAAAATCAAATCAAACTAATCGCAATTTCAAAAATAAATTTTGATTGGAATTACGGAGCCATGACCCCGGCACTTCATTTTCAACTTTGCATAAAATTAATTTTAACTCGTTATCGAATTCGAATTTGTGGGATTGTGGTGAGTGAATTATGAATTAGTTTCTCATTTTTTTGCAATTCATTTCGTAAACGCAATTGTTTTTATAAGCTGTAAATGTAATTGTAGAATCTGACAAAAAATATTTAATTACAAATAAAATTAATTATTAATTGGTTAAAATTTCTATGTTTTGAGGAAGATGAACTTTTAGTTTTTAAATTTATTAACTTAAAAACTATTTAAAAGTTCATCTGCGTCAACATGAAAAATATATACAAATTGTTGGCAAACATGCATTTTAATTAATTAAATGTTCTAACTAGTTTGAATTGATAAAAAAGTCACGTCAAGTCGAAAATTAATTTAAAATGTTAAAATTAACAATTAACTACAATTACCAGCTTGTGTTACTGACAAATTGAAAATTATCCCTTAAAACTATTATCTATTTTTAAACCGAAATGCATCGAACTGAATTGCATAAAAAATCAAAACGTCACTTTACCTTCCGATCAAAAAGATGTACGTATAAGGTAAAAACATTTAAAACTAGAATCAAACTGGCCAAGTTCGTTTCTCATTTTGATTTAGTTAGCAATGATTGACAATTATATTATATGTTTTAGAATGAACCATCAAGATTTAGACCTGTTCGAACGTGTCGCCGAAAATTAGATTTGATGATCGATTTTTGCTGAATCCGTTGAAACTTTCTCCTAAACTTGTGCTTAAAAAGACTGAGTACAGTTTTGTTAGTGTTGCGAGAAATGTTATCGGATACATTTTATTGACACTTTTAAATATGAATTAAATTAATTATTAATTATTAATTAAAATGTCGATTTCGATTAAATTATGTATCAAATGCAACTGTAATTAATGAAAATAATTTATTAAAAAATATTTATTCCTAAATGGTTAAACGGTTTTAAAATGTTCGCAAGTTAATTAAATTAAATAACATTATTGAATAATTCATAATTTTAACCGGTTATGAATTAGGATTATACGTACAATTGCATAAAATGTTTAATACGAGACATTCAATACTAGGTAAGAAAACAACCCCAACGAAAAATAAATTAATAGCGAATTTAATTAAATATTTTCAAGTGTTGCGCGTTGTGATTTAGTTAATAATGATCTTGACGCATCGGGGGGTGAAACTTATGTCGAAAGATTATGATGATTTGTATAGATTTCTGCATGGAAATTTATTTAAATGAAATTGTTGATATTTTAGAGGAATGTTAAGTTTTAGAATGAGAATTTTAGAACTGTCGAACTTGTCATAGAAAGTTAGATTCGATAATTAAAGGTAAAATTTTATTTAGTTGGAATTTGTTGAAAATTTATTCCAAACCGGTTATAAACTAGAATTTAAAAATTCTACGTTTAAATTTGCATAAAGCATGCACAGTTTATTAGTTTTACAAGAAACGATCGTATGATTGCATACATTCGTTGTTTTAATTATGGATTTTAAAGGTTTCAGTTTTAATAATTAGTATAAATTTGTGACTGTCCGATATCGGTTTAAAATTGAGTTTCTAGTATTGTTAATGAATAAAATTAATTATAATAAACCTTACCTTTTCTTCATCAAACGTGAGCGGTTGTACATCGGAATTTTTCTGGCAAGCGTAGTTTGTGGCCAGACGAAGGCATATTTTGTGGAAACAAGAATGGCAATCTGGAGAACATAGAGAACCACACATACAACAACAAGAAACACAGCAGTTGCAAAGTAATGAGTGAAAAGATGTAATCCTAGCACAATAACTTGTAGGTATATCATCGTTTGTCGGTACTAAAGAGCTAGGAAATTTCTCATAGTCCATATCTGGCTGCGTTTTGGTTATATTTCGTCCGGATAAACTGAAAGATCTTTGTCTTTGCTCTGGTCCAGGGCTGATGCCTCTTAGCATATAATTTTCCGAATCTATGTTCACTACCGGTATGTTCGTCGAGACTTTGACTTCGGATATACGGAACTTACAATACATTCCGTCCATAACTGCCTGTTCTGAAGTCTGTACTTCTTGTATATCTTTAGTATCTTGGACACTCATACTGTCATTTTCTTTTTCATTAAACATGCACTATATATATTTAGATATATATATGTTTAAAAAAACCGGCACGAACCGGTATAACATGCTACATCACTTCGTGTACCAAAAACCCAACTGAATCCGATTTGCTTTCCCTGAGCGTAGCTAGATGCGCGTAACTGCCCCGCGCACCGGAGTCGTATACTCTTCACCCCACCAATCCATATTAACATAACCAACCAAACTGTGTCCCCTTACTCCACCTAACAAAAACCCGACAACCGTACGATTTGTGCACACAGCTGTTTTAACTAACCGAATCAACAGGAATTGCATATTTAACAGCTGATATTAAAAAAAAATCGGCAAACGTAATTTTTAAACGTTTCGCCAAATTGAAAACGCACACTGTAAATTTTTTTTATACATTCACATATAATTATATATATATATATATATATATATATATATATATATATATCTGTGTGTGTGTGTGTATATATAAATTTATTCTCTGGACAATGTATGTATAGCAATGAGGAAAAAACCGATCGTACACGAACTCGTTCGCCCGAGATAAATGACTAGAACGAATCGTGTGATGATGACCTTGAAATGCACGCGCTTGCTACTAAAGCATACCTATCACCACGCGCGCTATTTAAAATCAATCAATTTTTCACAAAACTCACCTACGCATGTCGTTCCCACTTTTCCGCAACCCCAAATGTAATCTCTACCTGGAAAAAAAAACACATAAAAACGTCTTAAAAACTACTTTACTGAACTTCGAATTCGTTTCGGCGCCGCGACAAAAAATCGATACGCGAAACGTCGACCAACAAAATAACTTAATACACTTTAATATCTCGCCGCGTTTCGGCGCAAAATATTCGGAATCATCTCGTGAGCCAAGATTAAAATTTAATAATCGCTATTTAAATTGGGTGCGTAATGGATATCCGGCTTACCTGGCTAAATGTACGATTTACCAGACAAACTGGAACGACCTTTGACAGTAATTTTGCGGCAAATTCTAAGCAGAGTGCGCTCCGAAGACGACTAATTACGATTCGCATTAGTTTATTTGTATTTTTCGTGTGTGTGTGTGTTTAAAAGATTGGCGAAATTTCGCAAATTAAAAACAACATCGACAAACTAAATTGAAACAAACCAATAATACGCAAAATTTAAAGCAAGCGAAAGAAGTAACTTTTATTATTACCTGGCGTGAAATACACGAATTAAAAAGTCCACAAGTTACAAAATTAATCGTAAAAAGTAATTTAATTATCACAAAAAAGAAAATAAACTTAAACTCAAGTAAAAATTAAAAAAAAGAAAGTAACAAGAAAAGAAAAAGTCTAAATCTAACGAGAAAACATGACGCGTCCAGGAAATACAACTCAACTCGAACATATAGAAATAATCAAAACGCGATAGCACGAATAACAATTGACAATGTTGAGTGGAGATTTTAACGTTGGAATAAGGAACGAGGCATTACTGGTGCGGCGGAGGGGGCAAGAGGGGGTGAGGGATGCAGAAGGGGCGAAACTAGATACAGAGATGACAATTACAATGTAAATGCGTTAAAGGTGATAAAATTGCTTTTAACGCATGGAAATGGGATGATGGAAAGAAAATTAAAAAACGTTGTAAATAAATTAAAAATAGAAGACCTACATTTATAAGCATCCACGGTTGGGGAGAAGAAATAGCCAAATGGAATCACAAAAGATGAACATTAATAAGAAACTCAACGTCAAAAATAATAAAAAAATTAATGGATTGATTTGAAATTATATAAAATGTATGAAGGGAAAATACAAATGCAAATTAAGCTATGGCAAATGGAAATTATGCCCTGTCTCGTAGAAGGCTACGACAAGAAAGACATTGAGTTAAGTGCCAATATTATTAGTTGTTCCCAACACGTCCAATAAGGGAAATGCTTATTATCCAAAATTTCTAGTGGCACCAAATGTATTATAAATAGCATTAAGTGAATATGTTCAAAAATCAGTTGTTAATTGATGCAAAAATAAATGTAAATCGTTTTTTTAAAATCATTATTAGTAATGAGCATCTATGGAATTTTACTAGTAGAGAAATTTATTGTGCTCAAAAATGAAATCCTAATGAGATAAGATTGGGTTTAAAAAATAATTTTTAATTGCACACGATTATATTTTTAAAATTCCGAGACTAAATTTATGGCACAAACTATACGACTACCGGATCGCGAACGACACATAGGGGTCGAGTCAGAAAATGTTCACGAGATAAAACGCAACATAGTGACCGTTGAGTCCACAACGTATTTGAAGATGTGTTCGCAATACAAACAAATTCAATGCGACACGTCGAGATTATTATTTCCCGTTCGTCATTTGATTTGTGTTTAGATACTTAATACTTCTTTACTGAACAATCTATGCGAGTTTCATGTTCTTATCGGAAAGGACGTAATGGCTATCGTAATCCGACCCGTTCAACTCAAGATCTAAATGTGCATGCTATTTATACATATACAGAGGTACTTTGTGATAACAAAGCCAATTGGAATATCTGCGTTGTATTTAAAATTAAAGTTTTTTTAACAACTATTTAACCATATTCATAGACCAGATTGCATTAACTAAATTTACTATACACAACCTACTTTTTTGGTAATATGAATAATCGAACAGATCAAACGGAAGCAATAAAATTAATTACTACAAAAACAACGAATTATCAGCCTTAAAGTTAAATGTGAAAAATCTATGATGAAAAAGTCGAACCAAGACTCGCATTTTACTACTGATTTAAACTTTAAACAAATACGTGGGAACGAACACTTATAAATAGTCATCAAAAGTTTTTTTTAATATTTCTATTTCTTTGGCTTTCATAACTATGCCTTGAAATCAATTAAATTCAAATCCTTCAAATACTGTGCCAGACGCTGGTTATTTTACATAACTAATTAATATATTTTTTGGACTCCCTTTTACCAAAACGGTGGGAAATTACCTTCTTATTTAAATCGTTAAATTAAATAAAAGAAAGTTTCATTTTATAAACTAGTCTACATGATATACACTTCATATTTGGTACCCCCAGAAAAAAAATACTTGTATATCACCACGATACGTCATTTATCGTTATTTTAAAAAGCATGTAATTCTGAACACTAGTCTTGTTATGGAGTTCGCTTAAATTGCGTGATATTTGTTAAAATTTATATCGATTAAGTCTCACATTTGCTTTTGTTTCTTATTAATGCAATTTTTCATTAACTTTACAACGAGGTTTTTTCGTTTTAATTATTTAATTCTTTGTTTGTTGTTTCTTGCATTTTCATTGCTTGTGTCATTATTTAATTTTTACTTGTTACATTTTACCGTATAGTAAAAAGATTTAATTTGTTTTTGTTTCGTTATTTTAAACTTTAAACTTAAGGTTTGTATACAGCGAGGAACAAAACTATTTTGAAAGCAATATCTCAACCGGACCTGATGGTTTACTTTTATCAAATATTTTCATATCTCCAAAAAATTGGAATAAGAAAGTTCAGTGCGGACGAACACAGATTTTTTTATTTTATTGGTCAATCGGTTGCTTCGATCATAGGAATATGGATCTCATTTCATATTGATTTGTTTTCGCTCCCTTGGTTTGCATTTGTTCCGTTTTCGTGCTTCATCCTCAATTCTTTGGTTTCATTTTGCTTTGTTTAGTTCATTTTGGTTTATTATTTCCATTAATTTTATTTTTATATTCATTTGATCAAATACTAAATTAACTTCATAAACAAATGTTTAATTCCTTAAATTAGAACTTAATCGTTTGTTACTGCTTCGATGTTGTTTTGTGTAGTTATTTCATTTTTCTTTCTTACATTTTAATTTATGTTAATTTTGCCAGATTTTTTTTGCAAGTTTTTTTTTTATTAAAACAGTGACAATTGAAACCATGAAAAAACTAACATTAAAATAAAACAATTACAAAAAACACAAAAGTACTTTTTTGTTACAATCAAAAATTTTATTCTACACTCAGCCCATTTTTGAATTCCTGAGGACGTATATAAAAATCATTTAACAAATCCGACACCATATATCATTAAGTCATGTTTTAGTCTTTTCTTGATTTTGCACCTATTTTGCTCATCCATTTTTTGACCATATTCACAATCACACACGTTTTCTCTCAAATAATATCCAAACTAATATTAAACTAGTTTTAAATTAATAACATAAACGCAACATCGAACGAAGCGACAATATTAAACACGGTGTTGGCTTTGGAGGCGGTTGAGAGTTCGCGGCAGGGTTTTTGAATATCTCAAATGATATTTAAACAATCGTTCTGAGTAACAAAATGACTGTAAATAGGGAGCTTGGTCTGGATACCCGGACACGTTGGAATAGAGGGAAAGAGCGGCGCAAACTGGGAATTTATTGGTCCACAACCGGCTCTTGGGATCACAAGAGCCCTGGCCAGAGGTTCAAATAAGAGCTGGATGGAGCACAAGATACTTGAATACTGGCGGGAGTGCCAGGAAATGAGGGCCCATATGCTGAACGTACCAGGACACTGTTATATTTTGGCAACGAAAGACCTGCGCACTCTAACATCCCTGGTATAGATTGGGAGTGGCTGTGGCCACTGAGTACCGACTATGCCTTGAAACTGAGGAGACAGCAGAGCACATCATGTGTGCCTGCCCCACTGGGGACAACATCATGTTCACAGTCTTTGGTGAGACAAAACCAGAACCGGGGCGAACTTGACAAAATCTCACATTCACAGTCTTCCTTTACCTAAAGAGAATGAGAATTGAGGGTGAACGGGTGAACTATAAATAGTTATGAGTCATAATAGACCCTTGCGGTCGCAGTGGAGGGGCGATTAAATGCCCCACTCATTATAACTAACTAAATAGGGGGCTGCTGCAAGGAAGTGCCGTGCATCCGTTCATGTAAACTGGTTCTTAAAACCAACTATCTTGTACAATTCAATTTGCATTCAATTCACAAATCCAATCTCGACTAAAAACGCAAATTTTTGCTGTAGATTGAATTTATTCCACAAAAACAAATGTTTAAAATATATGCAACTTCCCTATTCGTCGCTTTGTTTGAAAGAGAGTTTATCGCTCCTGACCAAACAGATCATTCGATCATTAATATGCAACTTGCAGATAGAGCCTCAAGCACTAATCAAATAATCTTGCAGCAATGATCAAATGATTTTTTTGACTGCTCTACTAGAAATAATCAAATTTTATTATTTCTGTAGGTTATACAAAGTGTCACAAGAAAACCAATGTAAACTTAAATGATTTACATGATGAATTATAAAAACATAGTGTTAGAAGACAAAGCAATTTTTGAACATTACAGAAACATTCGATTTACACAGATTTATAATTCGAGGTACAAACAATATAGGGAAGTACAAAATGACAGTTCCATACAACCAATATGACACATATTGGGATTAAATAATTTTATTTAATTTCTGAAATTTATCGATTTCTTACATTTAAAATCAAACTTGTTTAATTAACGCTTTGCTAAAATTCCATTGCACTAAAAATTATTATATTAAATTAGCTTTGAAGACTACTATTTTTATGCAAAAGATTTAATAATCTAATAGCATAGAGTTTAGAAACCTGTTTAAAAGATACTTGCCTTGAGTGACTATTTCGTATATCAGAGATCAGACCGTTAAATAAACACACGTGGGAGGAATTAGATTTAAGAGGTTAATTATTTTATTGCACTAAACTTGCATTATCTACTTATTGATTGATCTTTGTAGTAAACGGCAGTTAGGTAATTTTATTAAACTATAATAATAATTGTATGCTACCCATCGATAATGGTTGTAAATGAGTGAAATATAAATGGTATCTACTATTGAACAGAGCTAACGAAAGGACGAAGATGATAATTCAAAACTGCCCACAATTTGGTTTTTATGAGTTTATTATTATTAACTGTTGGACTCACTTGGGTTGGGTTGGGTTGGGGCCCTACTATCAATACAATTGAAATTAAATGTGTTTTGTGAACACATGAACATGAATGAATGGATTTGTTTGATTTTCGATCGTAATCGGCCAATACATTCAAATTGAAAATGTTGTAGATCTTTGCGTCGGACAATTTAGTAACGAAGGATTTATAAGAACCCTATATTAGAAAGTACAAAAATTTTATCTAATAGGAAAAACAATCTTATCTCGAAGATAATTTCTAATCAAATGTTGTAATAACATAACATTTTATATAACTAAATTATTAACTAATTTAAATATACTTACAATGTGTACAAATTATTGGTCGAACGATATACACGTCTTTCCAACGATGGCATTTAGACTTCAGATCAGTTTCTGAAATCGTTTAAAATTAGATCGATATTGCGACAAGTTTTTTGAAGAATTTACCTTGCATGTTACATGACGAGTGTGATGCTTCGACACCAACGGCTGATGGATGATGAATGGTGTTGTTCACTTCCGAACCGAGCAGTTTAACCAATTCAACTGAAAACGAACGTGTGCAGTCATGGACACTGAGATTTATTGTAATCTTACCTGGCACGTATCCTTCTTCCCCGGTACGTCGATTATAAGCGTATAATCCGCTTGTCGGATATGTATTCGAAGCGATTGGTGATTGTACAGGTATTTGAAGTACATCATCTTTGTAAAATTGCAATCCGGTCTCTTCATTAGGTACATGTGATTGAAGCGCCTTGTATAATACAAACTCCCCCATTGCATCGAAAATATAACCAACAAACTCTTAGATAATATTTCATCAACATACCTAACTTTAAAATTGCACTGTTATTGTAAGTTTTATGTGGTTGGGAAACCACCATAAACATCTCCCCCACTTTTTTCATCTACATTGTCAATGTTTTATTAAACATAACGTCCAAAAAATCATTTTGAACATTATTTTTGACACAGGATATTATAACACTATCATATTTTTTCACTTAAAATTATCACTTAGATCAACTTTTAATGATTAATTATCAACTAGTTTTAAATTGACGAACGTGCATAGTTTTAAATTTCGATTATAGTAACATTTTAATCTTAACTATTTTACTAATTTACACAGCAACAAAACACTCTATTGCAGAATGGCGTCGTTCGAACGTCAATTCAATACCAACTACAAAAAAATACAATTTCATAATTAATTGATGTATAATAAATAAAAGGATAATAACTGTAACAAATATTAAATTTCTTCACTGGAAGAAATTCGTTTCATATTAAATTTCTGTTATTTTTAAGTACACATGAGGGCCATCGCAACGTCGAAGCCTCACGCCACGCTTATAAATAAAATTCATAGATATCTAGGTATAAACATTTAAATTTGACATCGTTTTGTGTTACATAATAACAACTTTATACGATTAGTTTTTTCATAAAATATATTTTTAAGGAAACGCTTCATATATTTGTTACAATTATTACTGTATTTGTATATAGTTCATTGGGTCATTGAGTATAGAACTATATACAGAGTTTTAATTCAATTGTAAAAATGCGCATGCGAGAATTAAAATGGTGGGTAAATGGCGCATAAAATATCATGTAGCGGCCACCGGTGACGTACTTTATTTAAATTAATTGAAATTATCCTACCTACACAACTGCTATTACTGCCAGTATGAAACTTTGGCGATAGGTGGCGCGGAATACGCGTACAGCAATACATTTTATTATACACTGCCTTTCAAATAAAATAGACCACACCGAACCACTGAAATTTTTAAACTTGATGAAAATATCTACTGCACGATTAAGTTTTGAAGCCAATCTGTCCCTTTTGACAGAAATTATCTCGTTAACAACCTGTCCCTTTAGTTTGACCATAGTTTTGTTGATTTGTCGCATTTGTTAGGAGTTTCTTCTTGCTTATTGCAACTGCTAGGACCTTTAGAATGCCACGAGTTCGAAGATGTGCGAATTTTCATCAAATCACGCCTTTTGAACGAGGACGAATTGTCGGGATGCATAAGGCTGGTTTAACTTCCGTGAGATAGATGTCAATCGCCCACTATAGCACAGACTTGTAAAGACTGGCAGGAAGAACACCCAGAAGCTCGTTGTAGAGGTACTGGACAGCGAAGAGTGACTCAAGAGCGAGAAGATCGGCTCTTAAGGCGAAATGCAGTTAGAGACCCGGAAGAACCATCACGAGCCGTTGGAACAAATTGGATAGGAGCTATTGGTCATATGGTAGCCATGACCACGATTTATCGCCGAATACGCACGTTTTGTCTACGTTCTTATCGTCCTTATTTTCCTCTTCCTCTAACAAGAGAACATAAAGCTATCAGACTTCACTGGTGCCAGGGCAGACAATATTGGGTTCCTGAATGGAATGAGATCTTCTTCGGCGACGAATCAAGATTCTGCTTATGTTAACTCCTGGGGTTATAGTATGGAGGGCGATACACTATGGAAGAAGATCTCATCTAGTATTCATTCCGGGCACACTAAACGCCAGACGTTACATTGATTCAGTGTTGGAACCAGTTGTTGTGCCATTACTACAAAACCTTCCATGAGCAGCCTTCCAGCAAGATATTGCACGACCTCATACCACTCATGTAACGTCAGCTTTCCTTTACCACAACATCAATATGTTACCCTGACCTCCAAGATCACCAGACTTATCCCCCATTGAACATGTCTAGGATATGATAGAAAGAAGATTGCTGCGTTTGCCCCATCCTCCCAATACCTCAGAGGAGTTGCGTCAACAGTCACAGATAGCCTGGGTCGAGGTAACTCAAGAGGATATCAATAATCTAATTTCCAGTATACCCAGAAGGGTTGCTTAATTAAAAGTATGTGGGAATATAACTCATTATTAACTTTTTAAACATTAAATGTTATCATTTTTTCTTAAAAATGTAATCATTTGTTTTTCTACATGCACTAGATATTTTCAGCATTCTACGTTCAGTGGGGTGGTCTATTTTATTTGAAAGGCAGTGTAGTTGTAATAATTAACAACTTTATGACATTTTGGCTATTTTATTGATGTTATAAATTTAAACATTATTTGATATTCGACATTTTTGCGTTCTTTTTTAATTCTTCACATCTTCGTAATTTTATTTTATTCGATATGTTTGTGTTTTTAAACATTTTGCTATTTTTCATATTTTTTTATACATGAAATATATGTTTCATATTGTATTTTAATTATTTTTTTTTAATTTGAATGTCAATAAGACATTAAATTGTTACTAAACCATGAAAATGTAAAAGTATTAAAATTTTATAATAATGAGACTTTTAAGTTTACCAATACCGAAATTTTATAACCATTCAAAGTTATTTACAAGCATTGTATTGTAACGGAAATTAATGATAATATATTCAAACTACGTTTAGACTAAAGTAATTTATTGTGGTAAATATTAATACAAAAATACATTACACTACACTTTAATAAAATATGACCTTACATTAGGATTTAAATTTATGACAAGAAAATCTTTGGCAACGAGTACATAGAGAACTAGAGAAATGAATACACCTTACCAAGTAGACATTTCTTAAAAATCTTTTTTATAAATAATATAAGTTGAATTTTAAATGGCTATATATTTAAATTTCAAATAAATTAACTTGTAATTTATATATTAATATATATATAATTTATATATTAAAACTACTATAAAATATCAACAGTTTTCATGGACGGAAGTAACAAACATTCTCATTTAAAAATATTTTTGATTCTTTTCATGCAGTTGCAGTAATTAGTTTAATTACCAAGTTTGGCCTAAGCCTCCTCTGGTCCTAAAATAAAATCCACGAGGGTCTCATCGATTAATACATCGCACGGAATATCATCAAAAGGTTCTTGCTCCATTGGTTCACTTGGACCATCATCGTTTAGGTACTTTTCAATTACGTTATCGCAAACAGGAAATATGTCATTTGTCAGTGGCACGACTTCATCAAGACTTAGTTGGAAGTCTACGTCTCTGTCATATCCGTTAAATACGTTATCGCAAACAGGAAATATGTCATTTGTCAGTGGCATGACTTCATCAAGACTTAGTTGGAAGTCTACGTCTCTGTCATATCCGTTAAATACGTTCATTTCTTGTTGTTGACCGAGATTGCTTTTAACTGAAGTACAGTTTGCAAAGTCGTCGACGTTGAAAGGAACTTGAACTGTTAAATCAGATAGAATTTCGTCTTGCTTCTGATAAAACTTCTCAATGTCGATGGGGTCTTCAAAACACTCATGTAGATGTTTAAAACCTATATTACATGCTGGTGTTGTATTCCCTTCACTCATATTGCTTATAGTTAAAGTGTTTTCATAGTTGTTCTTGCCTAAGTTCTCAATCACAGATTCAACGAGGTTTTCTATGGCATCTTGACCTATAACTTCATCTTGCTTTTGATCTAATTTCTCAATGACGATGGGGTCTTCGAAACACTCATATAGATTTTTAAAACCTATACTACATGTCTGTGCTGCATTATTGCAGCTGGCATTAACGACATTCCCTTCGCTGAGATTGCTGATAGCTGAAGTGTTTTCAGAGTTTTTCTTGCCCAAGTTCTGAATCACAGATTCAAAGCAGTTTTCTATGGCATTTTGACCTATAACTTCATCTTGCTTTTGATCTAATTTCTCAACGACGATGGGGTCTTCGAAACACTCATATAGATTTTTAAAACCTATACTACATGCCTGCGCTGCATTCTCAATCACAGATTCAACAGGGTATTCCATGGCACCTATATTTCGTATAAATGAAGTAAAATTCGCACAGTCGTTGTCTGTTGAAACTTGACGCATTAAATTGGAGATAAATTCATCTTGATCCACGTCCATTTCCTCAATTGCAACAGAAGGGTTTTTGCAATTTTCAGTAGTTTTCAAAATTGAAGTTGGAATTTGGTTCATATCTTCAACTGCATTTTTTTGACCAGGATTACCTATAACCGAAGAACATTTTGCAGAATTGTTTTTAACTTAAGACATTAAATTGGAAAAATATTCACCTTGTTTCTGGCCTACATCCTGAACAACAACGGCAGTCCGAACAGGGTTCATAAAACGCTCATAAGTACTTTTAACAACTGGACGAGTTGGCTGAGTAATTTCTTCACCAGCAGTACCTTGACCGGGATTCTCTCTAACAATAGTACAGTTTGATGAACTGTCCGCCGTTTTAGGAATTATTAAATTAGACACAAATTCATTTTGCTTCCCACTCAATTCCTTAAGCACGGCGGCACTCCTAGCGGGGTTGTTAAAACGCTCATTTGGAGGTTTCAAAACTGAACGACTTCCCTGTGCCGTTTTTCTGTCAAATTTAGACTTAGGTTTAAGGTTTGGGAATTTTAGAACAGTCACGTAAAAAGGGGAAAGATCCGAATGCTTATTAAAAAATAACGGCAGTGGTATTTGTATATCGGGATCTAAAACATCGTACATTAAATTGACATTAAAACATGTAATGAGAACATACCGATTTTGTAGGACTTATCGGTCAATAACAATTGAATCCATTTAATTTTGAAGACCTGTGAAGCTTTTAATATATATTTTAAACTTTTTCCATGAATGCTTGCTTCACCGGTGTACAATAACATCATAAGTTTGAAAACATCACAGTAATCCATGCCATTTACTATAAACCCTACGATGGAACGATCTTTCTGAAATTCCTCCTGCAACGATTTCAACGTTAAAAAAATACTAACAACACGAAATTAAATTTACCTTAAAATAAGGACTATTTGCAGCCAACAAACATTTGTGTGCCCTTATCAGTCTGTCGCCGCAAATTATATCAACATCGACTAAACTGCTCTTTTCTAGTAACGAACAGAACTTTGTTTGAACTGCTTTTGCATGTCCGTTGTTTTGTATCATATAACTATGTGAATTGGGCGCAAAATTTATCGAAGCCATCTTCAAACAATCTAAAAAAATAGATACTTGTAATAATACTGTTAATAATGTGAATTAGCATTTGCAAATAACCTAATTGAACAGTTTTTGTTTTATGAATTAATTTACATTTAGGTCAAAATTCATTACACATTATATTAAAACATACAAGACAGGAATAATCAGCACAATTGCATAACAATATATTTCATATTTATTCGTTATTTACCTAGTAATAGCAGGCGCACTAATTGTAGTTGACCGGTTAATGGAAATTTGCAGGAACCTCACTCCTGCTTCAAATAAAACCTGGGTTGGCAGTTGGCACAAAACCTGCAACAATTACAATCAAAACCTACAATGACAGGAACAAATATCACAATTTTATAACAATATATTTCATATTTACCTAGTAATAGTTGACCAACTAATGGAAATTTGCAGGAATTTGACGCCAGCTTGAAATAAAGCATACGTTATAATTGGTAGAAAACTGCAACAATGTTGCCAATTTACGTTTGACGTAGCATTAAAATTCTACACTAGTTGAAAACAAAATTATTATCTGTAACATAAAAACCATTAAGAATACAAATACTATGTACAACTAGTTTTAAAATTATATCGTTGATTTTACGAGAAATAAAACACGTCCCTCTTGATTATATTTTACTTAGGCATCGTAATCACACTTCATATTTGCAATATACCAACTAATAATATATATTACATTAAATTTCACATTCTTTATCCCAATTACTAGGCAGAAATTTCTCGAAATTTTCTTTAAATCTATCTAACGTGCAATCTTTGCAGAACGGCAAAAATTTTTCTTCAACGGCCGAGTACGGATTGTCCTTGTAAAAAAACTAGAAAAAATACTTGAAATCGATGATATCCGTAAGTAAATACGTACTTTAACGACGTATTCCTCATTAAGGTGGTGCAGTTCTAGAACTACGGACGCTCCGAATTCGGGTTTTAAGAGATCGACCAAACCGAGCACTCTCAAAAAACTAACGACTGTCAAGTCGTGGCCAGAATATAGGAATATCTTCTTGCCTTGCTTTAAAGTGCCATCTCGTTTTTTATACATGTTGGTTATAATTTCGTTTAGTAAAACACCTATAAAAATGATTAGGTAAATAAACAGTGTAACGTTTGGGTTATTTTTCGGTAAATTCGTAAATCACTATAATATAAGTTGGAAGTTAAGGCTGTTAATTGGACGCATAGCTACCCCATAAATTTATTTAGGTAATTGTATCTGAATAATTATAAAGGAAAAATTGCATAAATGACGCGGTGATGTATAATCGACGATTTATGACGAATATTTTTGAACTAGCATAATTAAATTGTAATTGGGTTACAGTGTATATGTAACCCAATTATAATTTAATTATGCTAGTTCAAAAATATTGGTCATACATGACTTACGACTTCGCTGGAAATGATGCACATAGATACATTATTTTACTTTCTTATACTTTATGTATAAGGAAAATTTTCAAACTCGAGATTTTAACAGAAATATACGTTTTGAACTTCCCTAAGCCTATTTTGACTATTTTCTGAATGACGTGTGTATGTCTGTACCTCTGTCCTCTGTCCCAAACTATTGAAGTTTGGATTATGATACTTTAGTTTAAACCTAAGATTTGTATATAGCGAGGAAGAAAAACGTCTTATTTTGAAAGCAATATCTTTTTCCATATTTCAAAAACGGTACGTGTTATCGACAAAATGTTCTTATAAAAGTTAAAGATATTGAAATTTTATTTAAACCGTTCTTTCAAGAAATTGAGTATAAGAAAGTTGTTCCTTCAATTCATTTCTTTCTAAAAATCCTCTAATGTGTAACAACTTATTTTATCCACTCACCACCATGCATCCGCTTCATGAAATCGTCATTTGAAAAGATCGCCAAATTTAACGCAGCTAAATCTTTCATCTTGTCCGGGAAAACGTCGTCACACCATCGAGGCAAAGATAAGTTGTTCAATTTCTCAATTTCTAAGGTGTTATAAAGGCTTTCTAGAGACCTTATGTCTGTGATAGGGTCGCCCGTATGTTTCGTTAAATAATCGTACAGTTCCTTGTTGTCTCTATTTACTTTGGCCATTTCGTCGGAATTATACGCGCGAGTCAGTTCATTTTGGTACTTCGGGCAATCTCTCTTCATTGCAATTTTCTAGAATTGAGAAAATTGAAATAAATTGTAAATGTGCCCCATACATGACATTTATGCAAACTATTAAGACAAAAAAACTGAAAATAAAGATGATTGAAAATCAAGTTTATTTTCAGTTCACTCACATGGCCACTCAATCTTAAATTTCTAGGTCGTTATTTTAGGAATAATTAACACACTTTTTTCTGATAATATGGCTTTAAATATAAAAAGAAAAATACGTTATCTAAATTTCTAGAGACGCTGTGTATAGGGATTGGTTGCCAGAGTATTTCTTGATTCCAAATTTGTTCCTTGACCGGTGGGAATAAACCCGCGAGTAATAACTGAGCACTCATGTGACATCTATCGGCGTAGCTGCTAAACACAAATACGTCGTCTTGCACATAATATTCGCCCAAATACAAATCGTATCTTTTGCGAAAAAATACGCCCAGATCGTACATTTCCCTCTTCCCGGGCTAGAAAAATTGGAAAATAATTTGATTTTTTTTTAAATATGAAAAATTCCGTACGTTACTCAATTGACCCCAACCACCCGGCCATGAATAGTTTCTGTACGGGTCATTTGTGTATGTACTTGTTGGGCTCCGCTCCCCATGCCTAAAAAGCTACCTTTCACTTAATTAAATTATTTCGTGGTTAATGTATTTACTTACAATATAAACTGATTTTAAAGAGGCGTGCGCCTGGAGGCAAAAAAATAAAAAAACGAAGCACGATATCTTCATTTCCTTTGCGAAATGTTAACTTCGGGAACACAACAATGTTTTTCTATGGTGGGAGTTGCGTTTATATTTTATTACTTTAAATAGACTAATTAGCATGTTTGATTAGGTAAGCGTACATTTACTGAAGTATATATGATAGTTTGTTTCGTACGTAAATATTATTTTAGGTTATGTTTAATGACATTTGCAATTAAATCGTTTTAAAATGGCATGTTTTTGGAAGCATTTGAACGAAACGAGCATCCTCATCAAAGACGTCCAAGAGGTTGCAACCGTAACGTTTTATATAATTGAAATTAGAGTGGACGCCGTTTTTTGGAAGATTTCTCACCGTTACAGCGAGTTTTATGATCTGCACCAAACACTTTGCAACGATCACGGGGTTTCCAAGGCGATTCTGCCGCCCAAACGAACGATTCGCAACAAATGCCCGGAATTTATTGAAACACGGCGACAAGCTTTGCAAGTTTATCTGCAGAACGTGTTCAACTTTTTGAAACGAACGATGCCGAGGATATTCGTCGAGTTTTTGGATTTCCACAAGTACGATACGTTCCATTTATTAAAAGGCTTAGCATTCGAGTTTTATAGTGGTGCTGATGCGATTTTAACAGCCTCCAAGTCATATGCATTCAATCCAGTCGAGGTGCGTAGCTTAGGGTTGCCAGACCCACTTCTTTTTAAATAAATTACCTTGTAATTTTATATTAGACAGTTTTTAAATTAGTTGTAAAAACAAACTTTTTTATGCAAGTTGTTTCATCGATTAACTTCGACTTTAGTTATTTAAATAGATACTATGATTACTATGAAGGTGAGGAAATTTAAAGAAACCTGCTTTTGTCATTTTATGTTATTTTAAAAATACATTTCCCAATAATTTATTAAATTATTCTGTAATGATCAAACAACAATGTAATTAATTTTAATACGTACTACATCACTACAGTAATTGTTATTTCTTCCTTTCACTTACTTTTGTTCTTCATTTCTTTATATTTTGGTCCTCAATCACTCTGGTAACCCTACGCATAGCAACATTTAGCTTTATGTAATGTTTGTGTTATTTTTAGCTTTATGCGATACATATATGTTTTAAAGAACCATTTCCCAATATAATCGAAATCGATAAAAGATACGATTTGACGCACGTCCTAGATTTATGTTCACAGTTGTTAGAACTTACTGTAAATGGTAATCCAAAGAAATATTTGCTGAGCAACATTGAACCAAATGCGTTGCAACTTGATTTCTCGGCGTTTAAGAATCTGGAATCTATTGTGGTTCGAGAAATGCCATTGGATAACGTTTGTCATTTGGGTAATCTGAGGACGACGTTGAAAACGTTCGCGTTACATAGAACGAATACCGAGAGTATTTCGCAAGTTTTGCAATGCGATATTTTGCACAAAACCAAAATTGATAATGCTCAGGTAAATATAAATGTTTTTATAAGTTAATAAATTATACACGTTGTGTTTCGTTTCAGGTGTGGATAGGAATAACAAAATTAGATTTAAGTTTAAATAGCATAACCGAAATCGATAAAACAATAACGTTGGTGCCTAATGTAAAAATATTAAATTTAAGTCATAATAAAATATCTACAATTAGTGATCTTTCTGCATTAACTCAATTAACTCATTTGTACATGGCGGATAATTTATTAACAAAATGTGATAATTTGCATATTAAATTAGGTAACATTGAAAGTTTGGATTTGTCTCAAAATGCCCTGACGTCTTTGGAAGGGTTCAGTAAGCTTTATTCGTTGGTAAATTTAAATCTAAGTTGCAACCAGATTACCAACATAACCGAATTGAACCACATAAGTAATTTACCTTGCTTAGAGTATTTAATGCTAACAGGCAACATGGTTGCAACAGTCGTCGATTACCGATCGAAAGTTTTCGAATATTTCGGCGCCCGGGCCAACGACATTTGCCTTGATAATGAAAAACCGGCACAGGGAGAGCTGGATAAAGCCGCCGTGTTCAAAGCTCTTACCATTGTCCGAGAAGGCAAGACGCCAGTATTTTAAAACATCCAGTATTAACGGTTTTAATTCGCTTGTATTTTTAATGTTATGTAGTTTTGTATGTTATTGCATTAGACATTTTACGATCGTTAATTTTGAAAGGTTATTATTTATGATGTAACTGTGTTTTATTGTGTTTTAAATAAATATTTTATTCTTCTAATTTAGTTTTGTTATAAACGACATTTAATCCCTTCTCCCTGAAAGTGTGCAAGATTAAAATGAATAGTTTGTAAATATATTTACATACAATGCATATTTTTAAAATATTTGAGATGTACTAATTTAATTTAATTTAATGAAATTTATTTTTGCTTATTATGTCTCATATGACAAATTTGCGAACACATCATGTTTTTGTTGCAAATTTGTAAATTTGTGTTCACTCCTTATACAGTAGTGGAGGAAAGTATTTGCGCTTCGTGTTTTGTCGCTGTTTCATTGCATTCAACAATTATTTTTTGTAAATAGGTTTTCTAGACCAGTTTTTCACCCTGCATCGATTGGTTATACTCACTTGGCCTGATTTTTAGTATGCTGAGTGAATATCATAACTTTCTAAAAATTTCGAAAAATCAGATTTGCACACTAATTCATTTTTATTTTCTAATATTTTTATTTATTCTGCTACTTAATTTTAGGGCGTGGTCAAGACCAGAAAAGTACCAGCTTCGACTAGAGATGCTATTCTCAAAGCCCGCCGCCAGGGACTATCATATGCTCAGATAACCTAGTTTGCCTCGGTGTGTCCACAGATGATTGCTTATGTCTATAGCCGGGACAAGGAACGGGGTAACCTCCCAAGAACCGGACGACCCTGTGCCATGACCGCAAGAGAAGATATGATTTTGATTCGGCTCTCCAAGGTGAACCCCGTATGAATTCGGCGGACTTGAAGAGGGAAATGGAGACCAATTGCTATGTCAACTTGGGTCGGATGATGATTATGGAGAGGCTGAGGTCTTCTGGACTTTTTGGGTTGAGTCGAAGAAACCACTGGTTTCTGCCAAGAACCGAGCGTGCAGACTCAATGTGCCAAGGAGCACTTCCATTGGACGAAGGATGACTGGAAGAATGTGCTATGGTCGGACGAATCCAAGTATCTACTTATGGGAACCGATGGCGTGAGCGTCCAAGAATGAGAGATTCAATCCCCGCTACCAACTTTGTACTGGAGGTGGTTCGGTTATGGTTTGGGGATGTTTCTCTCTGGCGGGGGTTGGCCCCCTGGTCAAGATCGATGGCATCATGGATCGATTTATGTACAAGGACATTTTCCAGGACCACATGCTACCGCATGCAAAGCGTATGATGCGTCGAGGCTGGATTTTCCAACAGGATAATGATCCTAAGCATCGTTTTGCCTATATCTCCGACTGACTCTCTATTATGACGATAATGAAGTGATGACGGTTGTAAACTACTGGTTGGAAGAGCAACCGAACGAATTTTTTTCCGGAGGAATCAAAGGGTTGGGTCATCGTTGGACCAAAGGCTTCGACGTTCAGCGAGATTATGAAGAAAAATAAACGTTTGATATTTCTTAAATTTATTTCTATCTATGTTAGGGACACTTATTCCTGAAGTGAATCAATATTTCATTACATTTTCACTTTAATATAGAATTACCAAAGAAACTTATTGCTTATTAATAAATTAATTAAAAGGTGTTTAAATAAAAGATAAAATATCAAGAGAAATGTGTTTTATTATTTATTGTGAAAGTACAAGTTGCAGCACAAATGTTACAATTAGGCATAAGTAAGCACCAAAAAATGTGTTTTTTGTGTGTATGTGAGTGAAATAGTCTCTGTTCCATTTCCACTATAACCTATAAGACACTGTAAAAAACTGTACTCCCTCGATTTCGTTTCTTTTTATGTACACAACATTCCAAGGCTTTTTATCACTCTGTAGAAGAACCGAGACTTCTACTCAAATATATTGATATGTGGATATTGTCGATTCAAAAATTAAGTAAAGCTATGATCACAATTCGATACAAATCCAATTTGGATTGTACGCTCACTTTAACGCAAGATCTGCGTTCATTCTTTTTAAAAAACTTTTACATATACATATATATACTTTTTTATTTCTATATATAATACATACTGTACATATGCAAATACTTTTTTTCCAAATTTTCAAGATAAACCATTTTGTCTTTTGTTCTGTTTTTTTTTTGCAAATGGTCAAAAATTAAAGATACTTAAGGATTACATATTCTAAAAACCTAAAAAAAGACGCACACAATTTCTAAAAAGAAAAAAAATGGTCAATAACGATGGTGAAACACAAAATACCATTCTTTTAGTAACTTTAGAAAAATTATCACAAGAAATATTATACAAACACACACATACACTTTTAAAAATAATATTTCCGAATGAAATAGCACCTGTGCTGCCTTGAATGGCACAAAATGCATATTTTCTCACAGCCAAAACACTTTAAAAAATGCGAATACTGAATCTTTTTTACAAAAAAAATCTATACACTATGATTTAATATATTAATTCTTCAAATGCGGCCAGTACAGGTGCTATAAATACCGAGAAAGAATCTACTGAAACAAATTAAAATATATTTACACTATACACGTTTATAAACGGTAAAAGAAGACAATGTAGATTACGTCGAGTGAATGTCAGTTGAGGAATTTTCTACAACGCCTTGCCCCACACGTACACGGTATTTTGTCCTCCTCGAAAGGAAATTTATAATCGTATGTTAATTCTTCCCCGCATATTATACGTCTCAACGCGAATATTATTATGTGTTTGTGACTGTGTATTTCAACTACTTTCGAGTAACAATTCGGCTGCAAAAGAATCTCAGTAAATGATTGTATACACATTTTAATTCTGACTTACATCACATGAATGATTTATAAATCTCGCTGCATTTCCTTTCATCGTCGCATCAACCACTAAATTATCATCTATTCTAAACATGTAACAACCAATTCCTTTCGAATTGTAATATTTTTCACGTTTATCAGTGAGAATCGAACGAATCACCTACAATATTAAATTCAAAATCAGAAAAATGTATTTCATTAAAGATAATCATTAGTATAAACAGAGCTACAATAACAAGTAATAAAATAGTATATATATTAGAAATAATTTATGTTAATGATATGTTTTTTGTTTTACCTCTCCAGCATATTCAATGACCATTTCTCCAGATTCTATATCTCTCAGTGAAAACAAACCCCGTCGGTGTATTCCAGATCTATAAACTCCAACAGAAAATTTCGATGTTAATTTTAACTGTCGGAACCTCATGGCCATTGGTAAATTTGTTATGGAACCTCTCCTAGAATAAATAATAAATAAAAATTCTAATTAGATAAGAAATTCAACTGACCTAGGCAATAATTCAGAATCGATCAAACTAGTTTCTGGTTTTCTGTGTTTGGAAGCCAACCATCCGAACATATCGTTGGGTTCCTTTTTTCTAACGTATGGTACGGTCCTGATCGCGCCACTTACGCTACCAACTTCAAGATCATCGTCTGAATCATCTTGTGCATTATTTAAATGGAAGTTAGGTTTGTATTTCTTACATTTCGTAGCTCCAGGCAATTGTTCCAATAAGTACCGTAAACCGTTGGTTTTCAAACCCAATAATTGCAAATTGTTGATTGTGTCCAGAGATTTGGCGGGAAGCGGGGGCATGTTGTGGTCTGCGCGAGCTGCCTGCACGGCGTCGAAAACTTTCGACCACAGCTCATAAATCGACGTCGATGAATATCGAAAACCATCACGAGTTTCGACGGTGTAAAGTATAGAAGACTGTGAGCTCTTGACTGGTTTTTCTGGCAGTATTTTTGTGTCAGTAGACTTTTCAGGGCAATCTGCCTTTTCGACGATTTCAACTTTTTCAGCGTCGGGTGTGAGTATCTTTTTAACGGCAATTGGGACCTTCTCGACGTTTTCTAATTTAGGTTCAACGTGATTTTCAGGCAATTTAATTTCTGCACCTTGTAATCTACATTCGGTGTTTTGTAATTTACGCTCGGTGTTGTGCAATCTATTCTCGGTTTTATCGATCCGGATTTCGGTCTTTTGCAAGCGATTTTCTGTCGTGTGTAATTTGTTTTCGGTCGTTCGCAATCGACTTTGGGTCGAGTGTAATCGATGTTCCGTTGTGTGTAATCTATTTTCTGTCGTGTGTAATCTATTTACTGTGGTGTCTAGTCGATTTTCTGTAACGTGTAGACGATTTTCCGTCGTATGTAACCGATTTTCCGTGCTTTTTAACCTGATTTCCGTGCTTTTTATTCTAATCTCGCCATTTTGTAAATTATTCTCGGTGTTTTGCAATCGATTCTCTGCATTTAGAATTTTAATCTCGGTGTTCTGCGTCCTATTTTCCATACTTTGTATCCTGCATTCGGTGTTATGTATTCTAGTTTCGATGTTCTGCATTTTAGTCTTAATTTTGTTGTCTTGGATCCGATCAGTTTTGATGGGTTTTAACGAGGCTATTTGTACGGGTGGGGATATTTTCGGCAAGATTTGACTAACTTTGATTTCCTTTGGTAAGGCAATTTTTAAAGGTTGAGAGTTTGATGTTTCGTGCTTTTTTAATAAAATATGGCCTTGTTTCACGATTGCGTTTTCTAGGATTGTGATTTTTGGTTTTATGTACGGCTGCGTGACGTCTTTTTCGTCGATTTTAACGTCTTCTGGTTGTTTCTTTTGTTCTCGGGTTTGCATGGGTAATACTCTACTCATGGGTCTCGTTTGTGTCGACGTCGGGGCTTTCGGAGTCGGCGTTACTATGTTCGTAGGGATGCCTTGCTCCGACACAAAAGGGGCCAAAGGTAATGTGATGCTATGTATGTTGTTCGTGGTTGTTGGTAACGGCGAAGGTTTCGGTTGGTTCAATAGGTCAGCCTCGAGTTGCTCCCACGTTGGGGCTTTATGCTGAGCGATTTGAGTCACTGGTAATTGACTGACGTTTTGTGGAACGGTTTGGGAAATTGTAGGCGTCATTTGTATCGAATGTGGGTTCACTAATTGTCCAGAATTTAAGAGGACGTAACTACCTTGGGATACGTCTAAAACAGGTTCCAATTTACTAGTTTGAAATACTTGAGTCGTTGCTGAGTAGCTGCTATTTGTTGTTAGAACTCCTGGCATCGTCGTTGGCAGTAACTGTTGTGATTGCATGACGGTATTTTGTACTATCGTTTCGAAGCCGTAATAAACTGGTTGCACCGGTTGCGTAGCCCAAACCATCGAGCCGTTACCATCGACGATTAATTGATCCGCCATAACCCTCGGTTGTTGTATAATCATCGTCGGTTGTATATTCGGCACTAAACTCAAAAAGTTATTATCCGCTTGTAATTGGACAAGTTGAGTTTGTGGAATCGACGAGTTAATTTGAGGTGTTATTGTGGCTAAGTATTGCAAGTTCTGACCGGATTGTTGTTGGAAAGCATCGACGAACGTCGGCATCATATTAGCCGATGGTAAATGTTGTAAAATAACCGATGTACCAGGGTTAGTGTGCTGCATCATTATCGTACCACCAGTTTGGACTCGAGTTCGTTTAGCAGCTAATGATCTGGGTCTACCACGAGGTTTGATCGTTTTCTGAGCAATCACCGATTTAACCACCGGTTTAACCCATGTATTTTGAGGCATCGTCATAACAGAGTTAACAATATTCGAGCAGGGCGTTAAAACTTTCGCGTCAATGGTTATCTGATTGTGAGGAGATATATTTAAAATAGGTGTAACATCGGACGTAAAAGGTATCGATTGCATAACTGGTTGTTGCATTTCCATCGATGACTGATGATTTATCGTGATCGGGTTAATGGAAATTGGGTTGTTTTGATTTAACGAATTATCCAAAGAAATCAAACTGGATAAATTCGACTGGCTAACGCAAATTGGTTGTTGGTTGATACAAAAAGTTGGCTGCGTTTGCCCGATTGTTAGTGTAGTCGGATCTTCAATGTTCTGCGTTTGCGCCATAGTAAAAGTCGGCTGAGTTATCGAAAGCCCTGCATCGTTCGATTGTTGGGTTATCATCGGCGATTTGTGATCGAATTGTTGAAAATTAGGATAATAAACATTATCGGCAAGTAATTCTGACGTAGCTTCGGATGTGACGTAAGTTTGTGTGTTTAAAATCGTCGATTGTATTTCATTTTGACTGGCTTGATAAGAGCTATACGATTCGTACGCGAGTACATTCGGCTCGGCCTCAACATTAACAATAACAGGATTTTCAACAACTATTTGTTCCTCCGTGTCGCTATCACTAGTAGACATCACATCACAAGTCTCTAAGTGCCGCTTAAAACTAGCGCATGTCCTATACGTACACTGGCATCGTTCGCAAGTGACCGGTTCTTCCGAAGTCTCGTACGTCCACAAATCTTCAGTTTCGTGCATCGGCGATTCGCTCTCGCTCCCACTAGAATCGCAAGCTCCATCAACTTGCAATAACTGCAAAAACATGTTATTATCACGTGAAGCAATTTTCCTTTTTTTCATGGCTGGCGTCAATGAATTATCGAGCTTACAACTCCAAGTTAAACTGCAAGATCGCTGGTGGCTCCTATTTTTCGTCAACTTCTCGACGTTCTGGTTAAAAACTTCCGACTTACTTCGTTTCAATTCACGACATTTCAAGTCACATTCGACTTCTTCAACGTCCTTATTCATGTTCAAACTCACGGCGTCGTTACAATTGATCTCCATATTTAAGAACTCCTCGTAATTGATCAACATATCTTGCACTGAAATAACATCTAAAAAATCATGGGGTAAATCCTCGAATATAGCGTCGGTTAATTCCGGTGATAATAAATCGGCGGTGTTTTGCGGTTCTTCTTCGTCTGAATCGAACTCCTTTGATAGATCTTTTTGCCAGGTCAAAATTTCTTTGAGTTTCTTTTCGACGTCGCAATGAAGGAGTGAGTGATCGACGGTGAAGTTCCTATCGACGTAGATGCTTCCTATTTCCGAGCTTAAAATCGAAGTGGTTATGTTATAAGGGATTAGTCTCCATGGTTCAGTGGTCGACCAAAATAATCGGGAGCAAGTAAACCCGGATGGGATTATGGCTTCGAAATCGTCGGATAAGACCGGAATTATTTTCCCTAAACTCGTTACGGATAATGACCCAACCATGTAATTAACTTTGTCGGGTTTGCAATACTTCTTCTTTTTTCGATCGACTTCGACGTAAACTGACCGCCGAATGTCAAAATCAGTGGGGGTCGTCAACAAATTTGCTTTGCTGTCCAATTTGTGACTTTGACAATGGACCGTTTTATCGTGCAGAAAATAACAATTGGCAAGTTGAGCGCAAGAAAAGTGATAAGTCTCATGACAACCCTTCTCACAGCATCCAACACTTGCCCCTTTCAACTTGCAATGAGCACATCTAATTGATCTACCTCTAGATAAAGCACTATGAACGTTCTGCAGCGACCCATCGATTTCTTCATAGACTTCCGAAGACCATAAAGCACAATTGGCATGAACCCACTCATTCTGCCCGCAATATAACAACCGAGCTTCTTTATGTGGTAACCCGTCACCAGTACCTTTGCACAATGCGCAAAATCTATCAATTTTAAAATCGTTGTCTATCTTAATTTCATATTCGTAAGGTTTCTTCACATCCAACAAAGTCGGTTGTAAAATAAGGCTCTCTGAAAGTTTATTCTTGTCGTCATCGTCGCTCTTCGAAGAATCGAACCAAGGAAACACTTTCTTCAAAATCGTTCGGTAAATCTTCAACAATTCTACTGTATCTGATCCATCTAGCGCTTTTTCCATGCCCGAGTTAAAATCTTTCAGTGAAATGTATTCGTTGGAATTTAGTTTGTTTTTAATGTCGACCATACTTGGAGAAACTGGTGATTTCGATTCCAGTTTTGTTTCTTGGGTCTCCAAACTGGATCTTCTGGTATTGGCCTAAACAACAACGTAATATTAGAAATATATCTATGAATGCTACAGATTAATAACTAAAACTACGAGAAACACAACACTATAACCATGAATTCATATAAATTATTAAAACTCATTATTGCAGTGTATCATTATCGAGTTTATTCTTGTAATTTATTCGAAGATATAGTTTGTTATATAAAGGGACAAAAACATTTATTGTGTGAATAAAAAGTATGGTACATAAGTAAGTAATATTGATAAACCTGCCTTTAGATTAATTTCTTTATTTTCGTTCACTTCATTAATGTCATCGTCACGAAATTGTAATCTCTTCACTGAAATTAGCGGCCTTGAATTCACACTGGGACTTTTATACGGGCTCAGCTTCAACATGTTTCTTGCTGTGCGATTTTTACTCAACAATCGCAGAACATTGTTAAAACTAGCTCGTAACTCGCAATGAACTATCTCGCGCCAGTAAGGAGTTGATTGGGTTGAACACAAAGTGCAAAGAAATTCGATGGATTCCGGTAATAAGCTTAATATCTGATATTGTTCATCAGCTAGAGATTCACATTTAGCATGTATCCACTTCTTGCATTTCCCACACTCCATCATCTAAAAAATAAATAATGTTGATTTGTTGAACACCAAGAACATCGTACATACTTTAATATCAGTGTCGTTTTCATCGTAACACTTCTGACACAACGGACAAAAATTCCCTTTGTTACGTAATTTGAAGCACGTTGGGCACAGCGCTAAATTGCCGACGAATTTCGTTATGTTGTTCGTGCCACAACTTTTACATCTTAAACAGTTTGAACAAACCTAAACACACGGACGTTAAAATTTAATTTCGAACTAGTTTTTAACTTACCGTCGGTCTGTCGTCTCGTTTCAGCATAGGTATGCAAGTAGGATGGTAAGCTTTGTGACATTTTTGACAGTTTATCTTGTGACGATCGGCTTGGCCACAGGCGTTACATGTTGTGCATCTTGGACATAGCCAGTTGAATTTTTCATCGCTTTCGTTTAAATTTGAGGGGATTTGTTCAAGGCAATATGGGTGGTAAGGTTCACAGCATATCAAACAATATAACAGAGTTTCTTGGCCAGCGCTCCCACAAAGGAAACAGATTGCTTGCATGGGGAAAGACTCAGAAGACATTAACCCGAATCCATTGCGATATATCTCATCAGGATCGTAATTTTCCCAAAAATCTATCGAAATTGAGTTTTTACGATCAATTATGTTTTTCCTCATATAAGACACTGATTTATTCTGCAATAAAAAATTGTCATAAACGCAAGTTGTAGGCACAAAATAATTCAAAAACCTTTCTCTCATATATCAAATAATAATAATTTATTAATACGAATCGATGATTTATACTCGAGACTAAATGTAATTGCAGTGTTTTATTTTGTTATAATGTAATAAAATAATTCAGTTACTGATGTGGGATATATTAACAGAATCCTGGCAGAAGTTCTGGATCCACCATCAAAAATTAATAAAGTGAAAAACGACTAGATATTGATTAAAAAATAAATCATACCCAATCCAACCTTAAAACCCATTATCTATGCATTATATACGTTTTATATAATTTAATTTTAATTTCAAAGATGGATGTGTATGGGTAATTATTCAAATTGGATTTACTTTGTTTTGCGTCTGCTTCTCCACCTTATTTTCAAACCTAAATGAACTTGCAAGATAAAATGACAAAATAGTTTCAAAATAATTTAAAAAAAACTTACCTCGGATAAATTTACAACAGATGAAGTTTTGGAAATGCGTTCTCGTTTAAGATTTTCAGATTTGATGACATTCTTTAATATCGGCTTGATTTCATTCTCTATTTCGTCTCTGTCGTCGGCGACGTCTTTGACTTTGAGTTCCTTCTTGTCTTCGTCGTTTTTCTTGGAAAGATCGACAGGGAAAGTGGCGATTGGTTGTCCTAGAACAATCGAAGCACTACGACAAACGTGTTTAACACGTGGTCCTTTCAAATCAACCTTTTGTCTTTTTATTTCAGATACCTTCACCAAAATAGGTTTGACATCTCGTTTGATCGTTTTTAAACGGACTGGCCGCCGTCTAATCTGTGGCATTTCTTTTTCGTCTTTCGTGTCTGGTTTATTTTCTAGAGTAGCTTGCCAGGATAACAGAGGTAGAGAGCTTGAAAATGTAAGATCGTGCGTTTGCATGTTTTTGGGTAGAAGCTGCGCTAAACTGTTTTTTAACGTAACGGGTATTTGAAATGATCGCAGGCACATTTTTAACCAACAAGCCGAACAGCGAGCGCCATACGCGCAACGAAAAAGCTTCCAATGCGGGCTGCGCACCACCGGAGGCACGTGACACATTCCTTGTCCCTTTTGACACACTAATGTCGGTACGTTTATGGAGTTAACGTTACTTTGTCGCTTAATCATCTTGGCTATGAACTTTCGACAAGACTCGCAGCTATAAATGTTGAATTTCCTAGCTTGCTTGATGAATCGATAGAAACGTATGGCACCGCAAACACCACAAGTGACAGTTCCTGGGATGTTAAGGTTATTCGTGCCAGTGCATGAGAATGGACCTTCAGTCTCAGCTAGGGTTTGCGTATGTAATTGCAATCTCGCTTGGCGCAAGACGACTTTGCCTTTGGAATGTGACGATTGTTCAACATCATTTTTAACACTATTGTCATTAGAGACTTTATTTTCGTCAATTTTACACTTGTCCTCGTTCGTTCGTACACACAATCGTTTAGTAACACGTTTTTTAAAAGTACGAGCTTCATTTTGTTCGACGTTTATAAATCGTTTATTTGGTTTAATAACACGTGACGAATGTACACTACGACTGGGCAAGACGAATTTACCGACTAAGTTATTCGATTCCTTCGTTGGACTCAAAGCATGTTTGGATTTTGTAACTTTTCTTATCGTTGAGAAAGTGCGAATGGATCTCCTACCGGTCACCCCACTTCTTGTTCGTCTACTTACTTGATTTACCAATTTTGTGGATAATAAACCATTTCTCTTGATAGCAGCACGTTTATTAACCAAACTGTTCCTTTTCTTTCTTCTTTTGTCAATTTTTAAAACAACCTCCGCCAGTTTTGTAGACTGGATAACCTCATTACTGGCAGTGTCAATCTGTTTACATCAAAACAAAACAAACGCAATAAATCTGGATCTAACGAATTGCATGCATTTTACTAAGTTAATTACAAATGTTTACCTTTTTCGAACCGTCGATTTCAACTGTCACAACATTGTTGGTATCTCCAACTGTTGTTGTATCCAAAGGTGTACAAAGAACATTTATACGGGTTCTGTTAACGTGTTTCGACGGTTTTCCAGGAAATTTAGAGCGTCCCATCTTCAAAAATACCACGATAATTACATTTTACAAGCATGCAAATAAGTTTACAACATTCACGCTAATACATTTGTCTCATCTTGTATACTAGCATACGCGTTTAGACAAATGCGTGCGCAACAACTCGGTTGGTACGTCGGTAAAAAAACTATTGGCATTAACGCGGGATTACTTACAGCTGTTTGTACACAAATTTACGTTAATTATGACCTCATTTGCATTCCTAAATATAACATTTATCTTCAACATTCATTATAAAAACATAATTATCTCAAATATTTAAAATTTAGATTTATTTTATTAACGGCGGCAGTTACTGCTTATTAATTATACTTTAATTAAAATAGTACTAGGGTACCAGGTTCCTCGATTATTTCGTTTGTTATTTTAGCAAATACTTTTATATACATATTTATTTAAAAGAACACAACAGACTCCATTACATCCAGAAGAATGCACCGCTTGGTGCGGTTTACACGCTGGTGGCATCATTGGACCTTATTTATTGAAAAATGTAGCTGAAGCTCGCGTTACGGTCAATGGAAATAGTTTCCGCACCATGATCGATGATTTTTTGTTTGAAAATATGGATGACATTAATCCGGGCGAGAACGGGTTTCAACAGGATGGCGCTACGTGCCATACGGTGACCGCAACCATCGACTTATTGAAATCAAAATTTGGCGATAAGTTGATTTCGAGAAATGGACCTGTTAATTGGCCTCCAAGGTCGTGCGATTTTACACCCCTGGATTATTTCCTATGGGGCACTGGTTTATGCTAATAAACCACCACCAATTGACGCCTCGGAGGCCAACATTGTTCGTGTTATTCGTGACATACAGCCATAAATGGTCGAAAAAGTGGCCCAAAATTGGACGTTCAGAATGCGCTTCGTCAAGAGCAGCCGCTGTGGCCATATACCCGAAATCATTTTCAAATGTAATGCCATGTATTGCTCTTTCGAATAAAAAACTTTTTTGGATTAAAATTTAATTTTTTGTGTTATTTTTTACAATTTAAAGTTCTATTAGTCTTAAAAACACCCGTTAGTTGAAAATGCCAAGTAAAATAATCACTTTGCCTAAAATTACTTGCCCAATAAAGCTGAGTATTCAAAAACGCCGTGTTGCGCATACAAATTGGTGCAGTTATCATACAGTTTTCAAATTGGTTGCATTGATACGACAGCCATCTTAATAAATATCACAGAATAGAAAATAAAACGTTAAAATGAAATTGATTAAGTTATTTAAATCACGAAACATTTTCGTTTAAAGTCGAGGACGATGTCCATGTTCGATGTTCGATCGCCAACGCAACCTAGTGTTAATGATCAATAATAATTGGCCACATAACATAATAATAAATAAAGAAATATGTTACTTAAATTACTAACGTAAAGTGACGCAAAAGTTTTATCCTATTGTGCGGCTATAATCATCGAAATATAACGAAAGCAAATATTTAAAATAACATAACCTATAACATCTTTCCATAAGATGTTCGTTTATTTGGCTCAATGTGATGATTTAAAAATCGAACCTTGCAATTAATAAATTTCAAAAAAATCAGTACAATGGCAAGCTTTGATCATGAAGATAAAACTAGGTGAGTTAATTTAATGATTTTCGACTGATAACCATCGAAACTTTTAGCTGGTATTTCGGACAGATGACCAGGGGTGAAGCAACAGACTTATTATTATCAGAAAAAGAAAGCGGGGTATTTTTAATACGTGATAGTACAACTTGTCAAGGTGATTACGTTTTATGCGTGAAGTGAGTAAATCATTCGGAAGTTAATACACCGTTACAAACATTCGTTACAGGGAAGATAGCAAAGTAAGTCATTATATAATAAATAAAACGCAACAAAACGAGCAGGAATCATATCGCATTGGTGACCAGCTATTTAGTGATTTACCTGCACTTTTAGCTTTTTATAAGTTACATTATTTGGACACTACTCCGTTAATTCGCCCGGCAACTAAAAAAACCGAAAGGGTTAGAGCTAAATATGATTTCGAAGGACAAGTAAGAGGGTGCTTTCGAAATTTTGTTTATTGCAAATTGGGGTTTTAGGACGCCGATGATTTACCGTTTAAAAGAGGTGAGATACTTATAATTCTTTCGAAAGACGAGGAGCAGTGGTGGACTGCTAAAAACGTACTAGGACATACCGGTTCAATTCCTGTACCGTACGTCGAGAAATTTGAAGATGGGCAAAATTTAGAGTTCCCCAGACCTGGGTCTGGCGGACCTATTTCAACTACACAAGCAGAGGCTGCTAAGAAAAGTAATCAAATGCTGGTAAGGAAATGCATATATATTTTTATTAATTTATTATCATCATACAATGAATGTAACAAAATCAATACACAAGAGAAAACTCAAAATAATGGTTTCTTAATTTTGCTGTTGCTATGTTGAAAGTTGTTTCAAGGATTAGATTAATAATGTTATCAATTCATTGTAAATAAAATTTTAATATTTTATAGAAATTTATATAATAATAATGATGAATGAAAAATTGATCCCCAAACTAGACGTAACACATAAGTGAAACAGAAAAGAGACAAGTAACTAAAACAAATATTGATTTTCTTCATATCCATGTCATTATTTTTTGTGGATCTTAATCTAAATGATACCAACTTTCATATGGCCACCAAATTTGAAATTGATTACTGATTTAATATTTTATTTCAGCGTAAATTGCCAGCAATGGCGAGAGTTAAACAAGGACGTGTTCCGAATGCTTACGATAAAACTGCACTAAATTTAAAAATAGGCGACACAATCAAAGTAACCAAAATAAATATTAATGGTCAGTGGGAAGGTGAATTAAATGGGAAAATTGGTCATTTTCCATTTACTCACGTCGAATTCCTGGACAACGAAGACAGTTAGTGCGACTGTTTGTGATTCGTATGATTATATTGTGAATGATTTTGCATAACAATGAAAAAAAAATGTTGTATAGTAATGATATTATGTATACATATATTTATTAATTATTTACAATTGGCAATAGCATTTAATTTTTACCATGTAATGCTTAGTATTTATCATAGTATATAAAATGCATTCATTTTCAAATTGTATTTTTCTTAATTACATATCAATATTTAAGTAACAAACATCGTTTGGTTTATTATTTGGACCTCTAACCATTTCCTCGTTATAGAGAAATCCATTTAATTCATTACAGTGCAAAAAAAGTACACAAAAGCAGTCAGTTGCCTCCTTTTCAATTTTTTTTACTCGTACACCGTTCACCGAAAAAATATATGACATTTTGACACGACGTCACATCGAGCATAAATGAAGATTTTTACCTTTTAAAGATTTCATGTTATTTAGGTGGAATTGCAGGTCTTGATAATTACGTTTATCTAACCAATATTTTGCAAATTTAAACTGAGTGAATAAAAAACAAATGTCCTTAAATTTCCTTGGTTGTTTCTTACATCCTGAAAAAATTAAACAAGACTGAATTAATAAATAAATAAAGCAAGAAATTATTTGATTTGTGCCAGAAAATTTTTTTGCAACCAATTTATTTCATTTGATTTTATTTCTGTGTAATTATAAGAATCAATACGCAATACGATGTGAAGGAATTTATTAAATTTATATAATTTTATAATTAATTAACGACATTTAAGTTTAAATTTAAATCCACTTCCCCGTCGTAACCGTTATGAGGAATGCTTTTTAAGTATTGCTGATATTGTATCGGCAATTTTGATTCTTCTGCACCAGCTAATATGGTGTTTAAATATACAGCAGATGGCCTCCTTTCGCTTGGTAAATTATTAATATCTTCTACGTACGGAGGTGTCGCACACTGCTGGTACACAAGACAAGTTTTCAAATTACCGTCTGGTAATTCTATGTCAACATCATGGGGAAAGTATAACCCATCCTTTACACCTTCCTGTCTGTAAACGAGTAATTGAATGCATGGTTTTTAAACTTTGCAATATACTCACGCGTGCAAAGTTTCTAAGTGGATTTGATCTAGTTCCCAAATTGAGCCCCAAACGTGGTTATCTTTATGGGGAACAATAGTTGCCGAACAACCTCTCCAACGCTTTGAATATGTAAAAAAATCTAATCTATAATTCTAGAAATAAAATTATAGTGCGTGTTTTAATATATGGATAATACGTACTCGCAATTTTCCAATTCCAATTCTAACAGCACTTGGATTATTCATATGAATTCTTTTAGTAAATAAATTGCTTCCATAAGCGAAGTAAGAAAATGTTTTGGACATTTTTGGGTCAGCTGCAAATTGTTTATTGAATTACACAAATCAACACCTTTAGAAATCTGTAGTATTTAAGTTGATAAAGTAGCTATCCATTATTATTTTTTGGTAACTGTTGGAGCTTTGGGCCAATAGAACGTCTCCGTTTAGTAAGCAGATCGTTTACTGAACGCGTCATTGACGAATGACGTCAATGAAGTGCGACGTCAGTAGAATAGACGTCCAACGTTTATCGCCCTGGAAATGATTAATTATCAAGGAATAAGAATTATTATCTAATCGACGTTTCTTAATTTTAGTCATATCCTCCAGTAAATAAAAATACGAATTTAATAACTGGTTTTTATTTAGTCATGAAGCAAATATATATATATATAGAAAATAAATATAAAAAAATAAATTATTTACTTTTGGAATTTAACATTTAAGAATACGGAACACATTGAATATGTACTAAAGTAGCAGTAATTATTAATCCCCAAATAACATAAATGATATAAAACTCAATTTTAATGTTTTTAACCCAAATTAACTCATCTTTCTTTTTAATAATTACAATTATCTTGACATAAATACATAAATAAAGCAATTAAAGCAAATATTTTAGAGATATGTGTTATATAAATTTAATTGCATAAATTTTAACAGTTTTTAATACATATTCAAAAAAATTGATTACACCAAAATAATAAGTGATCAACGAAATATAACGTTCCATTTGTACATGAATTAATTTTAAAGATTTTTGTTTATTAGTTCGGCAAGAGTTAATATCTAGTTTCGTTAAGGTAAAGTTTGATTTGTGTTGTTTACGACGCTTTGTTTTATAGTAACATTTAGGATCCATGTGGCATCAACCGTTCAAAACCAAACGCGTAAATTGACTCGCAGCACTAGAAGCAGGGAAAATTCCATCGTCTGCGTCTAATTTTTATTTCCTGGCCAACGCTCGAACGCTACGTTCCGAAAATAACATAGTCGAAGAACAAAGATAACGCGCAAGAAGTGTCGACACGTTGCGTCGGAAACCGCACAAACCATACGTTTACGTTGTTTATATTAATAATATAGTTTTAAATATCACAAATACGTTACTAGACTTATTGCACATCGGTTATAATTTTGGTTTAAATGGAGTCGGATCTTCGCTGAAAGATGTTATCCCTTCGCGCTATTTCTAGATTAACATCGCCGCATTTGATATTTTTAAACATGGCTATCGCTTCGTTATGAGTTAAACCTTTGAATGGCGTGTTGTTAATTGATAAAATTTCGTCGCCTGAAATCCAAATATTTAATTTAAATAATAAATTGTTTGTAATATTTACCTTCTTTTAAAGATTCATTTTCAGCTGCTTGTCCCTGTTTAAAAATGGTTTTGACGTAAATCCCCATGGCGCCTCGGGGGGAATCTATGCCACCAACAACGGAAAATCCTAGAGATTTCATCCCAGGACCTTTTCGAAAGCGCACAGTCAATATTGCATGCCTATTACGTCGATTAGCTTCTGGTACTGGTATTGCTATGCTGCTTCTTCTAGTTGAATTTTCCTGGCAAGAAAATTTCAACATTCCCGATGATTCCCGTTGGTTTATTTTGACGTATGGGCTAAACGGCTTTTTGAAAGAGTCAACGTGTTTTACTGGTAATTTCCTGTCACTGAAAGTTACTCTCGTCTCTTCTTCATCGTCAATGGACGATTTAAAATATTTATTTTCGTGAATTTCTTTTATTTTTTCGTCGCAAGTTACTTTCGCAATTGATCCTCTCCAATCATCCAACGGATATTTTTTAATTAAATTATATTTATGCCCTGGACTGATGTGATCGATTGAATGATTCGGAATTTGCGCCGTGTATTTTGGATATTCTTGGCGACTTTCAGTTTTTTGACGTTGGCTCGATTTCATTCTGGATATAACTATTTCAATTTCTCCGTTCATTGGTCTTAAAGAATTGATTGCTGTCATCAGTGACGTTCCTCTAAGTCTCATACCGTTTACTTTAACAATTTCATCGCCGACGCGAAGATTGCCGTTTCTAAAAAAAAATAAATAAAATAAAAACTTTTATTTTATTTTTATTTTCGATCTTACCTCGCCGCTATTGAAATTGGTGATATTTCAGTTATTACATAAGTCGAATTATAGTGTGGGGAAATGTTCACGCCGACAGGCTCCAGGTTATTGATTTTTAGTCGTATGCATTTATATTCCTTTTCGGGTTTTGGGTACAAATTCGGACGAGTTGAATTAAATTCTAAGCTTAGGTTGTCTAATTTTTCGCTGAAACTTTTGCCCAGTTCGTCTAAATTATTCACTTCGGGGTTAGGATTTTTTAAATATTTCTTTCGTGAAACTGTTTGTTCGTTATCGCTACTTTGCGAGCGCCTTCTTTTCATTCGCGACGATGCCCTAAATAAGTTCATATTGATTTTTTTCGAAGAGATGTCATCGTCTTCTTCTGCTGTATCGGTGTCGTCTGCATTGAAACTTTTATTATTTGTTATTGTTGTATTTTCGATAACAGTGTCGTCAGTTAAAGTGTCCAGTGATGCATTTAATTCGTCCGACTTCAAGGAGCCTCTTGGTGAATCGATACCAGTTCTCGTCGAGTCGCTACCGTAACCACTCTCATCGGATTTCATCAACATCGAAGTCAACACGGACGATATTTCAGAATGGGATAAAGTTTTTCTTGAATTATTCAGCAATTCCGATAAACTCGCAGTGCTCCCGGACGAATTTGGTCGCCTTTTATGGTCGCTTTCGTCGTCGGATTTCGACGACGATCGCAGAGAAAATATATTTTTAACACTTCGAAATTTACTCAATGATTTTGGAATAGATTTTCCTTCACTAACAGCTGCCAGTTTAGCTGGTTTGGTTTTTTTCGGTTCTTTCCCGCTGAATTCGTCAATTAATTGTTTCAGTTCTTCTTTGTTCGGTCGTATAATCGATAAGTAATCGATTAATTGCTGCTCCGTCAGTTCTAGATTATCCACAGTCGACTTGTAACGTTTCTTAGTCCTCAGCGTGCGTTTCTGGTCTTTTCGGTGCTTCAAATCGTATTGGTGCAATTCGGAGTCGCTTTTGTGGTCGCCTTCGTTATCGGAAGTTTTTTCGGATCGTGTAAATAAATTTCGTAAAGATTCGACTCGAGATATCTTCTTAAAACTAGTTGTTATGTTTGTGTTGCTTAGCGAAGTTGAAGAGGTGTTCGGTGATTTTGAATTTGGGGCCCATTGTTTTCTTCTCGACGTCAGTAATTCTGACGAATCGCTTCTTTTTATTTTGTCCCATTTTTCTCCAACTTTTCTACCCCATGTTGCTAAATCTAAATAAAACATTTCAGATATTCCTCATAGAGTATTTACCAAAAGTGGTACATTTAATAGTAAATAATTTTACGCGTTTATGTACTCAAATTATGTGGATAGGATCCAGAAAATCGTTTCTATAAATAGAATATTCAACAGGTTACCATGAAGGACATAATAGTTATCGCAAAAATTTTGTTTGTTGTTGTTTTGCTTACCCCCCCCCCCCCCCCCCTAAATGCATTGCTACAGTTAAAAAAAGTGCAATTTAGAAGTTTTAATAGAACAAAATGTTTATAAAGTGTATAGCGAATAAATCGATAAACAAACGTGGATTTTACAGAACACAATATTTCAACCCACTTGTATTTTTACTCCTTGCTGTTAAGTCTGAATTAAAAAGTTCAACTTTACCGAAAATAAAATTTTTCGCGTTGCTTAATGAAAAAAAAAAAACGAATAAAAACAATACTTTTGAATATAATATAAAAAGTACCTATATTTAAATGTATTTCATGTTCTTAATATCTTGGAAAAGACACTTCCGATCCGACCGGAAACAACACATGACATACGATTAATGTTTTGGAGCAAATTGATATCGCAATTTGTAATTTAGGTAAAACAGGACTATTATTATAATAAAAATTAAAAAAAAATCCTAAATGTATTAAATTGAATTAAAAATGCAGTCTTCGAACATTTATTTTTCACGAAAATGTAAAGAAAATGTTAAGAGATATCAATCAAATATCAAACTTCCGGTTCAATAGGAAGTATGTAATGTAAATGGATTTGGAAAACAATATCTTTAATTAAAATTTAAAAAAATGACTCAGATAAAACAGTTGTTACCTTAATTAAAAGTGGTTCTTTAAATAGCTTGAAATATTAATTTGCATGCGTGTATTAATGAAACTATTTAAAAATTATATTTTAGTATAAAAAGTAAATATAAGAAATTCTTACTTGATTTTGATACAGGTGATGGGTCCCTTTTTGGCGTTTCTTCTTGATTAGTAGTATTTTCGTTATCGGAAAGTGGCGAGAGACTGACTAATTGTGGATTCGGATCGGAACATCTTCTTTTAAAAAGTCGCATGTTTTTCTAATTAGCCGCTCTACAAAGAAAAAAAAACCTTACACTTGTTTCCATTGTAGATAAGTTTTTTACGACAAGAATGCAGTTATCGAATAAATTTACACATGAGCATCTAGGGTATGATGTGAATTTTAAATAAATTAGCTTTCAAATTTTTCTCCACAAGTAACTGGGCCGTAACTTAAAATTCCAACGACCGAGGCGCAAAATGTTTTTAAAAATGCAATTATAAATATGTACGTTACATAAATGTTACAACAGGTTACATGAATATATACGATTCAATTTGCTAGATTGTCAATCACCGAAAGAAAAATACACTTGCCCTTGTGAAACCTACATATTTCCTTTTAGTTATCGATATCTAATGATAAAATCGATGTTTGTAAAAAGCGAATTTCGTAATGTAAATTAAGACGATTAGAAATAGGTTAAAATGCAGGTGTGGATAAAACATCTTACCTGGATGATAACAAAAATACGAAGCACGTTATTTTTAAATAGTTTACAAAATCACCAACAAAACCTCATTAATACATACTCAATGACTAGTTACTTGAACATTAACTCGGTGTATACACACCATGCTATTTCCCCCGCCAAAAGACAAAGACTACTTTCAATCAAAGGCGAGAGATGGCAACATCAAGATTTACGTATTTGCATATCTACTAATATATAATTGAAAACATTAATTTAAATTTCTGCTATATATATCATAGTATTGCATTTTCCAACGTTATTATTACATAATAATTATTTACAATCGTTGATGAAAAACTTTAGTTGCAATTACTAAAGAACAATTTTATTAACTTATTGTTTAGATTTAAAATCCATTGTCGATTGTTAAATTATGGATGTGGGTTTAATGGATATTTTCTCATCTGTTACACTCTGATATTAAATTAAATTTACTTTGCATAATTACGCACTTAATACATCACGTAAGTACCCACTTTTGGTTTTAAATGTTTTTAACCTGATGTATTTTTTAAGGATGCGTCATGGTTTTGTTTTCTTATTCGCCATAGTTATAATAATAACACAATGCGATAGTTTAAGAATTCTAGGGTTATTTCCTTTACCCATAAAAAGTCATTATATAGTTTTTGAAAAGTTGATGAAAGGGCTGGTTAAAAATGGCCACGAAGTCCACGTCGTCAATCATTTCCCACAAAAAGACATCGTACCAAAGTAAGGAATAATTTGAATTAATGTAAATTTATTTACTTGCATTTTCTTCAGGTATTATGATATTGACATACAAGGAAGTTTGCCATGGGTTACCAACGTTTCTATTGAGAGCTACTTGGGGTTAGGGAAAGGAATATGGGGATCGGCTTTTCACGTTTTTCGAACTTGCGGCAGCGACATTTGCGAACACATTTTCAAACAACCATCAGTTATAAAATTAAAAGAGAGCAAATTATCATTTGATCTTATCATTGCTGAGATTTATGGCACCGACTGTATGTTAGGGTTTGCTAACTTATTTAAAACACCAATTGTTGGAATTTCTAGTACCGATCTGTTACCATGGGCAAGCGTGAGAATGGGTAATCCGGACAATCCGTCGTACGTCCCAAATTACTTTTTAGCCAAAAATGATAAGATGATAATTTATGAAAAGGCGCAAATGGTCATGGCGTCGTTCTTATCGAAAATTGGGTAAGTAGTTTTGACGAAACGAAACAATTCAAAGAGGCAGTTTTTAAATCCACAGATATTTTTTTTTATCGACGATACCATCGGAAATGAGAGCGAGGGAGTTCTTCGGCAACAATTACCCGCCCATCGATAAAATAATGTATAACACCAGTATGTTGCTACTGAACACCCATTTTACAGTCACTGATGCAAGACCTATGGTGCCTGGAGTAGTCGAAGTAGGTGGTTTGCATATAGAAAAGCCACGACCCTTATCTCCGGTAAGTTTATCTAATAGCTTGGTGCACGGGCTAATTTTAATTTGATTAGGATTTGGAAAATCTAGTGTGGTCCACGGAACATGGAATCATTTATTTTAGTATGGGCACTGTTATAAACATGGAAACAGTCCCTCGCGATAAATTAGAGGCTTTAATAAACGCTTTCTCGAAATTACCACAAGTTGTTCTATGGGGTGGAATAAATGACCACATACCATTGGCCATTCCAAAAAACGTCCACATTTTACCAATGACATCGCAAATTGACATTTTATGCCACCCGAATTTAAAAGTGTTCGTTACACACGGTGGTCTGATGAGTATTCAAGAAGCTGCATACTGTGGCGTGCCAATTTTGGGCATAGCCGTATTTCCAAATCAAAAAAGAAACGTCGTTAAATACGTGGCGTCTGGTGCCGGCATATCTTTGGAATATGACGACGTAACAATGGAAAACGTTTTGGATTCGATTCGAAATTTAACGAAAAACGATTCTTACCAGGAAAGGGCGAGGCGATTATCACAATTATTTAAAGATCGACCCATGGCGCCACTAGACACTGCTATATATTGGATCGAATATGTGGTGAGGTACGGAGGAGCAACTCACATGAGATCTAAAGCCGCCGATTTAATTTGGTTTGAATATTATTTAATTGACGTAATTATAATAACCGTAGCTCTATCTATATTGTTTTTCATCATGTTTGGCCTATTAATCGAGTTTCTTCAAAACTATTTTGACAATTATTACTATTATAACAGATTATTTTACTTTTCCGATAGGAAACACAAATGAAAGAAAAACTATTTTTTGTACAAATAAATGACTTTAAACGATAAAAAGAAATTGAATCTTACCTTCCCAACATTTTATCTTTGTAAATACTCCGCATTGCACAATACATCGTCTTCGAGATATTATACGTAATACTGACTTTATTATCAAACAGCCTTTCATTTCAACTAGTTATTGCATGTCTTGATTCCTTTTTTGGTGTCATGAATTGCCTTTTCAATGAGTAGAAGTAGGAGGCGATATTACATTTGTTAATTAATATTACTAATATTTATATTATATACATTTTATAAAATTGAATTAACTAAGGTTTAATTAAAACAAAAAAGGAAAACGTTAAACCCATGACATTACGATATAAAGGTGACTTGCATATTTTAACTAACTATGCAACCAGAAATTCAAATCTACAACTTGTCTACTTCGCAATACGAACGTCGGTACATTCGCATTTACATTACATAAATGTAGTTACGTTTCTGAATTATTTTTGGTCGATATATGAACTTCGATGTAAGTATGATATATTTAATTTAAATTTTTATATTAATCAATCTTTAATCAGTTTCGTCCGATGGGTCTATAATTAATGAGAGGTTTAGCACATATTCTTCGCTGAAATTTGAATTTTTGTGTTCTTTGGAGTCTCCTTACTGTCAATTTGTCCATAATCATTCACGCAATCTCCTAAGCCAAATAATATATTCATTGGCTGTTTCTTTACACCACTGACTTTGAAACGATGAAACCTATCAACTAGCTCGTTGCTCCGATTTTCATTATATCAAAAATAATTAACTCAACCGTTGGCCCCAACGCTAATTAAGAATCGGTAAACTCGATGTTCATTTTCAATTGGAAATTCATGAAAATTTATATCCCTATTAATTATTTTTATTTGCAATCCTTCTAATTTGATTTTCTTTTAAAATTATGAGTCACAAAAAGTTTGCGCGTCTGTTTCGTTCGACTAATCGTTACTGTCCAGACGCCCGTACGACAGACATCTTCACCGAATGTATGTGTGGTGATCTGACAAGCCCATCACCTCTTACTTTCGTTTTCATTTATTTTCTTTCATGCTGACGGATGCGAAGTAGTTATAAGTCTGGACAGCACTGACTTAGTCACCCGAAGCAGATTTCTGTAATGGACGTCTAGATGGCGTTAATATGCTTGCGCGAGTTTCATTTGAAATTATAAATAAATAATATTTAGTAGCTCATCACTGAGACTATGGATTCACAACCAGATTTTGAAGAAATTCGCAAATATTTATCGGCATTCAAAGGTGGAGCTGTCACGTTATCAAAAAACAACGAAACTGGCATTGCGACGATGGTGCTAAATCGTCCAGAAAAACGAAACGCTTTATCAGGTAATACCAAACGTTACTATTGAAACAATACACAATTTTTTAATCAAATAGGTCAAATGATGGTGGAGTTTCGTAATTGCGTCGAGGAGTTAGAACATTGGTCGGTTGGAAAAGGTGTAATATTACGAGGAGAAGGAAACTTTTGTGCTGGCGGAGATTTGGATTTTGCAAGAGCCACTGGATCCAACAGTGGCTTTTATATGAGTACATGGATGCAAGACGCATTGGAAAGATTTTGGGCATTGCCCATTTTTAGCGTTTGTTTAATTAGTGGGAGTGTTCTTGGTGGTGGGGCCGAAATATCCATGTTTGCCGATTTTATAATAGCAACTGATGACGTGCGTTATGGATTTGTCCAAGGCAAGCTTGGAATTATAACAGCGTGGTGTGGCGGAACAAGGTAAAATATATGTATTTTTTTTTCTGGTGGCGAATTCATTCATTTTTAGGTTATGTCAACGTCTTGGTCATCAAAAAGCCTTAGATTTACTTCTTTCATCGAAGGTACTAAATGCAGATGAATGTTTACAAATTGGTTTAGCGGAATGCGTGGTACCAGCATCGGAAGCAATAATAAAAACAGAGGAGTGGGTGGCAGAAAGGACACAGCATCATTTTACTGTTACTCGCGCTTTTAAACAACTAACGCACAAAGCGAGGTCTGCGTCGTTTTTGCATTCGCACGCTTACGAGAAAAACGCATTTTTGCCCTTCTGGGGGGCCGAATTAAATCAGAACGCTCTTTGTAGAAACATCAAACATCAATAAAGAAGTAAAGTGGAACAAAGTTGTTTTTAGTTCATTTCATACGTAATCTGCAAATTAATATATTGTTTTCTACGTAGGACGTTTGTAATGTCTATAGCTGACGCCTTGGTTACGCCTACTCAACAAAACACTACATTCACAATTATTAAAAATACTGTATATAGTAGTTGAATTTTGTAATACACGCGGGTGTTTTAACGGGATTTATTGAATATTACCTAATTCGAAATAATTTTTTTTTAATGTTATGAATTTTAAATAATAATAGTATTAAGTATAATTTAATATATAATCATTGTAATATTTTTATTATATATATAGCATATTAATTAAATAGGTAGACATACGTCACAACTAGATACACATGGGTGACACATTCGTTGAAATATCTTTACGAATGTAAGACAATCATGCTTCGATTAAATGAAATATATCACATCATTATTTGTGCAAATTTTCTGAGTTAATAATTACTAATAATTTGTATGTGACAATTACGTTATAAGAAGAGGATGGCATCGAGAGTACATTGTACGAGATCTGACAATATGCAAACACCAACAATTTTAATGAAATTTAAGAGCGTGGTAAGATAGATAGATAGATAATTTTATTAATCACATTTACCAGATAACTGGATGTGAAACGTCACACTGACGTTACATTCTTTAAAAATACTTAGCATAACACAACATAAAAATAAAAACAAAAACATAAAAGTAAATACAAAAACGCAAACATGCATAATAGTACATATAACAATAATAAAAAATAAAACATCAATGGTCGCAGAGAAACTCAGCCAGCGTATAATAAGCCTTCTTATGCAGATATTCCTTTAACGAAATCTTGAATTTACTTTTGTCTTGCATTGTCTTTATGTACTCAGGTAATAAGTTAAAGAAACTACCACCAGCAAACTTCGGCGATTTTTTAAAATAGCACGCACTATGTGATGTCAACAGTAAATTATCTCTATTTCTTGTGTCATGGTTATGCACATCACACTACTAAAGTTGTTTTATCGATGTTAACAAGTAAGTTATTTTTTTGACTCCAACCGAAAAAAAATATGCAAAACTGTGTGCAATTTGGCAGATAACTGGTCGATACTATCAGACGCTACTACTATTGACGTATCGTCCGCATATAGAAATACAGTACCATCTGAGATATATTGAGGCAGATCATTAATGAACAAAATAAGCAAGAGTCCTAGCACTGAACCTTGAGGTACCCCAAGCTTCTGAACATCACCAATCTTCACAATAATTTGGCGATTGTAATCCAATCACCAATATTACCTCTAATACCAAGGCAATTAATTTTATCTATCAAAAATTTATGGTTCACTGAATCAAATGCCTTTGATAAGTCAAAAAATAGAGCTGCAACTTTTAATTTTTTGTTTAAATTATCATTTACGCATTGCACACATTCCGCGCAAATAGTTTCAGTTGGACGACCTTTCCTAAAGCCATGCTGAGATTTCGAAAGAAGATCAAGATCAAGAAATTCTCAATCCGGTTTGCTACACATTTCTCAAAAATCTTTGAGAAAGAACTTAGAATTTAAATGGGTCTGTAATTATTAATATTACACGAATCCCCTTTTTTAAATAACGGAATTATGGAAGATATTTTAAGGGCATCCGGAAATTGACCAATTGAGTGGTTTATAACATGATGAGTTAGCGGCTCTACTATAACATTCAGGCAAAGTTTTAGCAATTTTGCAGATATTTCATCATTACCAACAGATTGTTTATTAGGTAGATTAATTATTATATTGTGAATAAAACAGGATATAGTGTGGATATTTGTGTGCGTGCTTCTTGGTTCTCGGGTTGCGAACACGTTGTAGAAATGTTCCCCGAAGGATCGCGTCGACGTTTCGTTAGAGTCCCATCTGTTATCTTCAGGTAGGTATTGTTGGTCTCACTGACTTAGAAGAACCTAGTTGTTCAGTCAGAGAGACCAAGAAGAGCCGCCATAGTAGAGTTTTTTTTTACTTATTGATCTTCTTCAGGGTGGCATTTATAGCACAACACAGAATTAACAGCGAACGACCAACAACGACATACATTCGTTGTTGGTCGTTCGCTATTAATTCTGTGTTGTGCTATAAATGCCATCCTGAAGAAGATCAATAAGTAAAAAAAACTCTACTATGGCTATAGTCTTCTTGTCTCTGTCGCCCGTTTCCTTCTGTCGCGGATTTGTATATTTGTATTTCTTGTTTTGTGTAGCCATTAGTTTGTAATTATTTGTGTATTTACTCAATTTCTTTATCCTTGTTAGTATCGTCTACAATTCTTTCTGATCTTGTAATGAAAATTTTTATGACTGTTTATATATGTATATACTTTTTTTTTTCTTTCTAGCTATCCTTCGTTGGAAAAGTTGACCGATTGTTTGTATAATCAAGGAAATGATCCACATAAAAAAATGACACCACCATCAGATATAAACCGACACACATAAGTTAAGTGCAATATATAATAACATTATTAAATATTAATACTAAATTGTTTTGCTTTATTTTATACAGGATATATAATTTTTAAAAATGAATGGCGACTTAATGTGTTAATGTATGATTTTTGTTGATGCAGATCACAAAGATTTTTCCCCACATCATAATGGCCAAATCAAAAAACTACATAACATATATAATTTATATCCATCGACATAAATTATACTACGAAATAGAAAATATACGAGGGGAGATCATTATATCATAGCGTCTCTGACATAGCAGGCGTTGAGTGACATTGAATCAATTTGACACATTAAAGTATTACTCATTTGTTGTTACGTTGGTTCAATTGTAGTTTTGTCACTTGTTACCTTTTCAAATAATTTAGAATTTAAGTAGACAAGTTTGGAGAAATTCTAAAAATGGAATGGAATTTGTGCAGTTATAAAATACTTGCAAAAGAAAGGGTTGTCGCCAAAAGAAATTCATGAAGACATGGTAGGTGTATTAGGTGAGGGTGTTCCTTACCAAGTGGTGAAAAATATGTTTTAAACTGGGAAGACAAACATGTGCACATGCGAAGAGTGCTGGACGACCAGTGACTGTCACTATCCAAGAAAATATTAATCGTATACATGATATGGTAATGACAGAAATAGAAAATATTTAACAAACATTTTGGGGCTAAAAAAGTTGGCTGTACGTTGGATCCCACGAATGTTGACATTTGATCAGAAACGTTGTAGAGTATTGCATTTTGAATCCAGTTTGGCAAAGTTTAAAGAAGATCCAGATGAATATCTTTCTCGATTCGTCACTGTTGATGAAACGTGGGTTCACCAATTCGATCCTGAGTCGAAGCAACATAGTAAGGAGTGGCATGATCGTGTTTTGCCATCCGCTGGTAAAGTTTTTGGGACGCAGACGAATTTTTGAAGACTGATTTTTTGGAACGTGGACATACAATAACAGGCTCCTACTATGACAACTTAAGAAAAAAAGACGGGGAAAATTGATCAAAGGAATTCTGTTTCATCAAGACAACGCGCAAAAGCCATGTTGGCATGAACGCCATTCTGAACGTAGGATTTGAATTGTTTGAACATCCTGTATATTCACCAGACCTGGCCGCTAGTGATTTCTTTTTATTTCCAAAATGAAAATATCTTCGGGGGACCAGATATTACGACGATAAAGTCGATGACGGCCGTAAACGACTGGAGCAACCGAAAGATTTTTTTTCCAGAGGAATCAAAGGTTTGGAGAATCGTTCGACCAAATGCATCGATGTTCAGGGAGATTATTAGAAAAATAAACGTTTGATATTTCTTCAATTTGTTTTCTTCTATGTTAGGGACTGTAAATACTGATCTCCCCTCGTAATTCTTACAATGTACAAGTTCCTAAAAGAATATATGAATAATTTATTTAACTCTTAATTCTCATAGGCGAATTACATTCCTATTAATTTTGGATTTCCTTGATGCATTAAATATAACAAGGAAAACCAAGCGAAACTGAGTTTATATATACTTCCGACAGATGAGTGGCAATTATAAAGAAATTTTTCTATTGAAATTCGGTGTTTTGCACATGCATACGATGCGGTTGTACTTAATGTACATAAATAATTGTTTAACGAGCGTTACAAAATGAAAGAGATTTGCTGACGTTTTGCAATCAGCCGATATTTTTATATATATAGATCTATTAGAAGCAAATCGAAACGATTTACAATTCACTCAACGCTAGATGGCTATTGCAGCTTATAAAATATATGCTTATTAAAGCTTAGGCGTACTTAAACGTGGAAATGTCTTGAGTTGGGTGATTGATTAATGACCCATTTAATTATAATTTTAAAATAACAGCGGCAAATAACACAACAACTAATTTAATTAATAATTTGTTGCAAATTTTAAAATAGCGTAAAACGATATTTAGATATTAGTAGACGTTTTAAATTCTACAAACTATAAAATACAAGTAGTTCGATAAATGAATATGTACAGGACCGTTTCTAGCGTTTCGTCCGTTGCAATTATTGATGCGAAATAAATTTGCCCGTCACATGTCTATAGTCGTATTTTTTTATCATTAATATTAATTTATTGTGAGTCTGTGATATTTGCGATCTCCGCGCTCACATTTAATTAACAGTAGTTAACATTAAGACAATCTCGATTCAACCTTGATCTAGGAATGCTTTCGATGAATGAGGTAACAGGTAAGGTAATTAACTTACTATAAAATTGCTTAATGAATGGAACAATCCTTGTAAAATTTAGTCTTAAATTTGCGCGTGTACAGACACAATTAAACTCTACTCGTTTAATTTGAATGAATGAAAAATGAGTACGTTAAATAATGAAAATTCGAAGTGTAAGTGAGACGATAATAGGCGTGAAATAACGTGAAAATTAAGCGTGCGTGCGGTGTAGGGTTAATCTAATTTAATCACAAATTGGATAAACAATAGTATTAAATGTGTTTGTAAACTTATAAATCTTGTTTTTTTTTTATTATATATAACGATATGAATCAATGTTGTTTTTATATTGATCATAATGATTCGTAAATCGTTAATAAAAAATAAATGAAAAAAATTAAAATTAAAAACTATATTAAAGCCAATGAGTTTGAATTTTGTCTAAAAATGATTAATTAAATTTGTGAAACAATGTGAAACAGCTGCACAGAAATCCATATATTTTTGCACATCTTCCCCTTCTGTATTTCGGTATTTTTGTATATGGGGTATATACACGCCCCTCTCTCTATGACCAGACTTAGTAGCTACTACGTATCTGGAGTCGGGTGTTTTATTAGTATAGCGTACGGCGTCTGGTGTAGATGGGTGCATTGCGGTGTTTAAAATTAAATAAAAAGAAAAACCTATAGGTTTTAGCGTGATTTTACAAATGGGAATCGATTACTATGTGGAAGTTTTAAGTGATCCGAAGTGTAAAATATCGTTAAATCGACGTGACAGATTTGTAATAAGGGATTTATCTCAAATACCAGCATCACAGGATGGTTTTATTTCCACATTCAGAGTCTGCGCATACTATTATGAATCCTTCAGATGTTCAGGGTGTGACAGCCGATAATTTTCAAAAATTATCGCGATTAACATCCCTCGAGAAGAAAAATCTCAAATCATGTGATAACGAATGCAGCAAAGGTATTGATATTTTAATAATGCATGCTCTCGCCAAGTGCGTTTACCATCCACGTGTTTATATAGTATTATCAATGTATATGAACTTTATAGATTAAAGTACAGCCGTTTAAATAAAATGTTTGCCTCGAAACCCGATAAACTAACTCATTGTAAACATACATATTTTTAACTCTAAAATGATAAAGAATACTCGTATGGATTAATAAAGGAAATAGAAGAATATCCGGTCAGAATACTGTAATTATAATTACTTATAAATAATGCATATAACGTTCACAACACCTAAAAGCACGCCGGACTATTCACCACATCGTTGCTTATGTCATTAATTTTAACACATGAAATATTTATTTAAACGTGAAAACATGTGGGTTATTTTATACGGGCGTACACTGCACAAGAAATTTATTATTTGCCCCCATAATACGGTCCTGATGTATTGTTTATGTTCAAGAACCGTATCATAATACTTACTACGACATTCAACTTCAGTTTGTGTTTGTGATACTTCTGAAATGGTTCTTTGTGAACCGTTTCCAGACATCGGTAAGCCTTTTGTTAATTTAAAACTATTTAAACCTAATAATTGTCCAGTGAAACATTTCCGTGCACATCGTCTCCGTGAATCGCATTACCATAAATTAAATTCGTAAAATATAAATAGACGCGTTGTAAAGGAAAAAAAACGGTACAAGAACGGTAATACAGTAGTTTTAGGTCATAAAAGTGACAAAAAATGTGTGCTGCATATTGTGCGCCGATTTCAGAGTTGTAAATATTTTTACTTATATTTTTTACGTAAATACATTTGCATAAATTCTTCTATTAGTCATACTTGTTATTACTGCGGTAAACAATCATACTCGTACGTATCGTTGAAATGCTTCACTAAACTGTTTCTAAATTGTCGTTTATTGAGCGTGATCATTAATTAATTACCGGCAACGTCGACACAATATCGCAAATAAAATTCCAATCACCTAACTCAGATTTGAACTATCGACTTGTTACTACGACGACGTGGCCATCGCATCAATAATCCAATAATTTTTTTAATATAAATTTTATAATATTTGAATTTCACGAAATATTTTTTTATAATAATTCATATCAAATGCACATACCATAAAAGCACCATTAGTCACACGTGAATAATTATTCATGACGATTAATTAGTACAAATTAACATAAAATTTCAGATAAAAATCGTAACCTTGAATTTTGATTGTTTTTAATTTTAGACCTAAGAAGTTGGAACGGAAGTATTTCGCAACGGTGGAGGCGTTTACGCCATTGCTGCGCATCTTTACGTTCCCCGAGTTCGCAAACCACACAGGAGCCTTGCAAAGACGCGCTCCTGGATGGCCGAAGCTCACAAATTCTAGTCAATATACCCCAAATAAGTACTTCGTTACGTTTACCGAGTACAACAAAGAAAAATAGCGTACAAGAAGTTATACGGTCAAAGTTAAATAGGATACACGTGGGTCTTAGAAAGAGACGTGCATTGTCAGTACAAGAAGTGTTTAGTAGTCCGAGCCATGATCAGCCGACCTTTTACGTTCCGTCCCCAGATGTTGGTAGGAGTTCGAGAGATTCTGGCTCCGTTTCATTACCAATGATCGATTCGTCCGATTTGAACGAGGAAAGAGGAAGGCAACGAAATAGGCGTAAGACCGAAGACCACGGTTACCATAGTTACGACGGTTATGAAAAGTTACCATTTGAACCAGAACCGGATTACGACGACGATAAATGGACTAACCAAGCGCGAACTCCAAATCAACGCCGATGGTCAGTAGTTGACGGCCTAATGCGTTCAACGGCTCAACAGCGGCCCAAAATACAACCGATCGAATTGGACTCTGGTCCGAGTTCCTTGTCGTTCGATTACAATTCCGAACCAAATAAAAGCAACAAATATGCTTTAGAATCTATTAAAAACAAGATACCAAAAGCTAGATTAACTAAACATCCAGAACGTGCGCGATCGCATTCGCCAGCCAAAAAAAGTCCACCAAACAAAGAAGCTAAACACTTTGAACAACCCAATAGACGGGATGGAAAGTCAGAAGCCAGATATCAAGAGAAAAAGGAACATTCACAGGTAAGATTTATTCAAAGCTAAAAAAAAAAACATCTAATGGTTTCTTTAGAATTGGCTGGAGGAATTAGAAGAGGAAAATGAAGAGGAAGAAGAAGCGGAAAGCAAATTTTGCACGTTGCCCAGAGGCGGCGGAAGTACTTTTACAATACGGCAGGTTATTTTTCAAAAAGGACCCGGCTTAAAAGCTTTGGGATTTAGCATTGTCGGTGGGAGAGATTCCCCCAAAGGCAGCATGGGAATTTACGTCAAAACTATTTTTCCCAATGGACAGGCAGCTGAAAGTGGTCATCTTCGTGAAGGTAATTTTAATACATAATTGTATAATTTGTTAATATTAATCAATTAAACGCAAGTCTTATAATTCTATTACTCAATTATAATCGCGCCAATTTTAGCCACTCCCATATATTTGGCAGAGAGGGGTACCGCCGTTTAGAAACGCAGTTGTTTTTTTTTCACGTTTTCACCATCTCCAAATACTAAGTAGTACTAATTTTAAAATTGAAATATTTGGATTTCATAGAAATCTTCTGAAATTGAACAAATTAATATCCCCAATATACATTTCGTGTTTTGCAAACATCCGAGTCGTCTCTATAATTGCCAATACATTTTTTTATATTTTAATATTTACGTTTGAAACTTGCTGATTATTATAATTGTTAACCCTTATTTATAAAAATCGCATTTATTTCGTAAACACCAACAAAACTTCAGGTCACCAGTAATGTGATCAACGCGCTATCTTTAATTATTTGAAAGGCAGTGCAATCAACCTAAAGTTGTAAACATTTTGATAGTGTTCAAAAGTTGATTTTTCGTAAATTTATTTTTGTTTTAAGAATACTGCATACCTACCCCAAAAAACGAATCGTCGAATTGCGTTCTTTAATTTTGTCTTCGATAAAAAATACGGAAATAATTTGTTTTTTGCATTTCATAGGTTAGTAACGAGAACGACGTTATGTATGATATTACACCCAGATACCTAGGCATTCTGATCAGTCTGGTACATGAACCAGTTCAGGCGACGCTCAGTCAACAGAATACATTAAAATAATATCAACACACGATCTATTGCAGCAAGTACGCGTTGGAAGAACGATTTGGTGCAGTTATCGACCGCGTAGACTATATTTGACAGAATATCAGTGTTATCTCTTATTGAAACACCTTTTTCACTGATAATCTAGTACTGCATCGTGGTCTCTAGACGTTTTATTTTTAAATAACGTTGATGAACTTACTGTCGTATTAACTGCTTCAAAAATTATTTTCTCAAATATGGTCCAGAATAATGGGCATTTTCGGAAACTTTTTGTGCTCTTAAGTTAGATTGTAATCCTTTTCGCATTGTGTTGTAATGAGTTAAAGATTTATACTTCACTGTTTCATTTTCATCAGCCAGGTTATCTTCGAGTGTATTTCGTGCAATAAGTGTAATTTAAAATTGGTTAAAACCAAGTGCATTTCAAAATAAATTAAGATATAATGATATTTTGTTGTATGTAAGATGTAATCTAATTTTTGCATTCATTGTAACGTTAGTGTTTAATTTTAGGTGATGAAATTTTGGCAGTTAATGGGAAACCTTTACATGGTGCATCTCATCAAGAAGCAATTTCAGTTTTCAAACAAATCCGTCAAGGCCAAGTGTTACTTCATGTGGGTCGTCGAATTGTGAGAAAAAAACGTGAAAGATTAGCTTTAACTTAATTTTGCACATTACATTCCTTTTTCTAATACGTTTATATTCCCAAAGATTATAAATTATAAATTTTTATAAATTAACGATTTATATATAAATATATGTACTGTACTTTTGATATTTAATAAATTTTATATGCTACGTAGTTAATTTCCTTTTGTTCATGCAACCAGTTGAGCACGCGCGCAGTGTGGGCTGCATCTTGTTGAAATGGGTTAAAAAATGTCTTAGTTATGTCTGAGATATTGGCATCGTGAAGTAGTTGACCTATTGACATAATCTCCACATTCTTAGAATTACTTTCACCGTTCTTTTTTAGATAAATTTTATATCTGATTTAAAACGATTTTCCGTTCGGTGCTGTTAATATTTCCTTTGGTTTTGGTGTAATCGTGAAGTTTATATATAAGGGCACCGAGTTTTAGCTTCGAACATTCCTTTACTTGTCTGACAACTTCAACCTAACATCCTTTGATGTAGTAGAGCCTGCGGCAAGGTGTAAATGTATATATATCGGCAATATCCGAAGATATGCGACTAGCCACGAGGTCAACACATTGAAGTGGGGCTTTTTAGAACACGGATACAGTGTTTACAATCTCTGCAAAACTATCATCCGCAGGGCCCCAAAAAACGATGTTTCACAAAAGTACTAAACGGGTAAGCTACATATTAATTTAAAACACCGGTGGTTGGTTTAGTGCTGTTAAAAATCGTCGTAAACATTTTTTATTTAATTAACGTTTAATGATTATAAACTCATTAAAAAAAACCTTGTAATGCAATACCGTTATGTCCTACAATAACACTGTTCACATGTAACAATTTAAAATAAATGCAAATGCCACGAAACGCAACTTTAAATCGTCAACATTAAAAAATATTTAAAGGCAAACGTAAATTTCTACAAAACCAAATGTAGGTTAAAGTTTTTTTTTCTCTTTTACAGTTAAAGTGTACCACTTGATGCGATAAACAAAATAAAAATGGAAAAAGAAGCAGACACGGTGGACTATGTTACAGTAGTTTCTGTCAATTCAAATGACGAGCCAAAAGACCTATCCGAATACGTGACAGTTTTAAAAATTGGGACTGAAGAAGAAAGTGTCATCGAAGAAGTCTTAGTCTACAGATTACCGGGTGAAAAATTAGGTTTTGGCTTAAAATTTGAAGGCGGTACGAAAACATCGGAATTTGTGAAGCGGCTATTTATACAATCGTGTGCAGTTAACAGCCCGGCATCAAGGGTACAGAGTTCTTGGGGGCCTCTAACCGAAGGTGATGAAGTTTTAGAAATTGATTCGATACCGGTAAATAGCATGACGCGAATCGATTGTGTCCGGTGTTTAAAAGATTCGAATGTAGTCATTAAACTGTTGATAAAACATCGCCTAAATTTGATCAAAAACGAAAATCTGCCGTTAGTTATTAGTGCCGAAAAGAAAAGGACGCCGCCACCGCCGCCTCCAGTTCCACCGAGGAAAGTGACAAGGAAATCGAAAGACCCATCATCTATAGTTTTCCCACCAAAAGGATTCGGCGATGGCTCCGAACCTGTTAAAACAAACCAAGAGCCATCAAAAATTCGTCTGACATCGCCGTACAATAGTGGAAGAAAACCGTCAAGATTTGCTTCGAACGAATCGCCGGAAGTGGCCAAAAGGATCCGTAGATTATCAGATCCACCAGATGCGGAAGTGTACATAGATCTATTTTCCCAAGAGTCTGCGTGTAGTTTAAGCGAATCCGATGACACTGGAAGCTCCATATCCACCGTTGTTGATCGTTTGGGATCGTTTCCAACGACCACCAATTCTAGCTTCGCCGGTAGTTTACCATCAACACCGACACCCGTACCAAAACATATCGATTTATCCGAAGATATTTATTTTTCTAATGAAGACTATTTATTTACCAAATTGGTGACATCACAAGAGGAAGACGCCGCAGAAGACCCAGTACCTTACCAAAAATCAGACCATCAACCTTTACAACCGCCGGTTAATTTCCAAGACGCCCCTTTAAGCTACGGCAACGAAGACGTCAAAATTATGAAATCGGAAATCAGAATAAACATCGAAAAACGAGAAAACGAACAAAAATATTCGGTCGCCAAAATCGCAATCATGCCTACCAAAGTACCTGATAAAATTCCACCTCCACCACCACCGAGGACGAAACATTTACCCAACAAAAAAACCGAAGCAACCATCGAACTACCCCGCTTGGTGGATTTCGTCCCGAAATCGAACAAGAATTCACCAGTGCGCGACGATATCAATTCCATCGAGTTGGTTAAAATGTTCCTTGAAAGTGAAAAACATTCGGAATGTCTTCTCGCCACCGACAACAACAAAAATCACGTGAACATTTTCGAGTGCGTCCAAGACCAAGAAAGCTGGAACGAAGATAGTGAATTTTATTCACTTGATTGGAGCCCTTCTTCAAAATTGGCTACGATTGGTGAAGACGAAGAAGAAATTCCAACCGAAAATTGTAGTGACAGGTAAAATTCATTTTAATTAATAATTTTTTTACGTATTGGCATTTTGACTTTGGGGCTTAATAAATAAATGATGAATTTCGACATATTGCAATATTAATTAAATTGGCGTCCTCTTAATTTGCAGTTCTTAGGTTGGCAAGCACTCAAAAAGATTGTTGTCAATGCAATGATAATAAACCAGAAGAAAAATGACACTTCGATTGTCAGGGCGCTAGATTCAAGACCAGATTAATCAAAAACAATTACTATTTCTGAACTTCCATTTTATTCCTGTTTCACACGTTTAAGGGTGAATTTTGCACGTTTACTCAGGAAATGATGACTCATCATTTATGTTTTAATAAAATTAAGAATTGAACCCCAGGATCGACCTGCTTTTCCTAAAATAGTTATAATTGTTGGGCTGAATGAAATTCATAAACTTTTGGTACCTAACGTAACGCAACTCAATTTTTATATATTTTCGGTTTCGCTATAATAATTTAAATAAAGATTAATTACCAAGAGACAGAATTGCTAATTTTAGTTAAAATTGTGAATTTTTAAAGATAGGAATTTGAATAAAATTCTTGAAAAACAAGGATATTGAGCGTCAATAGTCAATACCCTTGACATTTAATATAAACTGACGTCATGTAGTAAATATGCATTTTTAGTGATGTTTTCGTTTTAGAAAAACTTCAACTCCTGTTGTCATAATAGAAAATGCGGATTTTTGTTGTGGAACGGAAGACGATGAAAAAGGTTTGTTTCTTATTTTTGTTATGCAACCACGTACGCTGGAGTGTATAGTTTCTGCCGAACAAAGGTGGCAATTATGAAACGTTTATTAATAATGACGAATAAAAAGGATAGGCACGATTTGCGATAGATTTTGAGATGATATTTTTGTGAATTTTTAGAGACTAAAACTTTTTTAAATATTGATTTATTTTTTGAAATTCGTATAAGATTCTAGCTGCCCTTGACTTAACGTACAGTGACCTCAATGTTGCTATTACCCCCTCTTAAATTTATCGTTACTTGTTGTAAGAATTATTGACGTCATTGTTCATTACTGTTTTTTTAAATTACAATCCTTTTGGAGGATTTACTTTTGAAAAGATCGATGATTAATAAATAGGTTTAATTTATGCAAAATGAAGACGAAGTTACGGATGATGTATATTTGCGGTTAGGTATCATTTTAAAGTTGTTGCAATTCTCTGTTGTAGCCAGTTTGAATTTATACGTTGGATGTTCATGTTTAAAATTGTTTTGCGTTCGATGATGTGCTCATTAGCTAAAATATAATAAATTTGTGCGGATACAATATAATCGCATTATAGATTTTTGGGGGGTTATTGGAGTTAAAATAAAATAATGTTATCTTATCTGATGTACATATATATTTATTAATACAATAAATATCACACAAATTCCTATATATTGGAATGCAATTAACTTTGATGTGCGTTCGTGATACGTATTATATAAAATATCCAGTGTAAATGTAAGTTTTTATACACGTATTTTTAGTAGAGTGTGCAAACATCATCTGACGCTTTGTTAAGTTAAAGTTGATTGGTTTATTGGTTATTTTGTGGGGGTGAATATTGACCCCGGTTAAAAAGATAAGTTTTAAACTTGTATATGGTTATAAGACCATATGTTCTCAACTGGATTTGTTCAACCTTCAAAGATTTCATTTGCGGCGGCCAGCCCATTGTTAGGCTCCGTGAAAGTAACAAGTGTGTAGGTTTTGCATCCAGTTTAAAACTAAACGTGAAGTATATAAGTAATGTTTTTATAAATGTCAATACGGTGAAATGGAACCTAGAATCATTTTTTGTACACCCAAAGTGGATATTATACACGATATTGCACAATTACGTATTTCAAATGCAGGTTTGAGTATTTTTTCTGTGCCATTAACGCTAACATTTTTTTTTTTACTTCCTCATCCATACATAAATAACCCATAATTTCATAAAATTTGAATTACTAATTCAGTTCTACGGTTTTTAAATTATATTTTCTTGTTATCGAAAATTTATTGCTTTTTGTGCCGTAATTTAAAAGTAAAAATGTCTGTGCTTCGTGATTGCTGTTTTGTTTTATTGCATTATTCAGAGTATTCTAGTCCATTTAGCATTGAACATTTAAATAACGTGAATCATTTTTGAATTCCTAAATTAGAAAATGCGAAATTACGTGGAAGAAAAAACTGGTTTGCATATTGTTATGTATGGGTAAGACTTTATTTACTTACAAATAAACGCATATAGTTATTTTGCACAAGTTTATCAACAGATAAAAATTTTATCTAATACACAACTTATCTATATACTGTACTCAATTAAATTCATATTTAATATAATTTGGCTAACATTTTTATAAATTTTTTTATTAAAATATTTATATTTATTACATATTTATCATTTACATGCAATATTGTCTTCAAAATTAATTAAATATACGTATTTCTAAATACGTTTTCGCAAAATTTCAAAAAAATTATTTTTATTATTTTAATAATTAGTTAATAAATATGGTTAACGCCTCCAATAAATTGCGAAAACAACGCTATTTGATTAAAATGTGTACAATTGAATCAATGGAATTTCTTGCTTTTTAAATATTAATATAAAGCCATTTTTCATAAAATAAAATTCCTTAATATTTGAGTACAGCGTAGAACGTACAACTTAGTATAATATAATAGAAATTTTAAATTATAAATGAGTGTTCTAATTTCATTAAAAATATATGCCAGCATATTTATTAACCCTTTGCACTCGGAGCGTTCAATTGGTTAGTAAAGTTGGCTTAATATAAAAGCTATTCCAGTGCAAAGCTCAACATTAATCTATATTTATTAAAACTTATTGCCTTTTATTTGAATTTTGTTACTTACTAGTGGCCCCCATCAGCAGGGTCTTACAGTGTTAATTTGCCGATGAGTAAGTAAAGTCAATGTCGATTGAATTTGTTAGCAACGTGTAATAAATATTTTGTGTTAATTTGTGGCGAAAGATGGGCATAAAATCTCGCGACTATTGAACTCTAAGTAATAAATACCATTCAGTATCACAAGCGAAAGAATTCGAAATAAAAGTTAGGAGCAAAAATATCCCCAAAAAATGTTTCATAATGTAATAAACAAATTCAATTCGAAAAACTATATTAATATTAAATTGTTTGTTCTATTAGGCACTTGACAAACATAGGCCTTGACGAACATTTGCGTCACCAGACTTGAACGCGCAAATATGTTCCACCTTAATTATTAGATAAAACATTTATTCTTCAGTCAATAAAAGTAAAATCTGATGTCATGATATGCTTGTTAATTGTTGATATATATATATTTTTTTTGTTGAAATTGCAATATTTATTTATTTCCTTATCGTTAATATTCTAAAGTATAAGATTAGATTAAAATATAATTATACTTGCTTTTGAAACTAATCCGCTATTTTAACACTCACCGTCACTAATAAATATTTCATTACATAAATATAAACCATGAACAACGATGTGGTAAATAAAATTAAACAATAAATGTAAATAAATCAAATAATAGAAATATAAATTGAAACGCGAAATAAAATAATACAACACGATGAAACAGAACTATATAAAACCCAAATACAAAAGTGCGACGTTGACTAGAAAGAAATTGTAGAATTTATTGTTTCACCAATTACAAATCTATTAACGTGTGTGTAGAATACAACAATGCAATTTATTTGTTAATTCAATTAATAACGAAGATGTGCAAGCTTTTATGTCTCAGCTAATACATTCTGGTTTCGTAATAGTATTGACGATGCAATTTGGCGATAATGACAATAAAACAATTGATTCATTTCTTAAATAGAAATTACTGATAAAAAGTCCCAAGTTCGTTGTAATTTAATTAATGATACCGATGTTTTAGGAATAAGTGACTTATCAAAACAGAAACCTACAAGCACTGTAAATAAATTTGGTAAGTTAAAAATCGTTATCGTAAAAAGTTATCTAATAGATACGCAGTTGTATGCTTCCTGTTTTTGTAAATTTAACAACGTTGATAATTCCAGATGATAATAATATGGAAGCTCCACCCATATATTCAAGACAACCGCCCGATGGCCACGAGTTCCCCGATTATCAAGAAACAACCCCGAAAGTTCCTGATAGACCTCCTCCGATACGACCTCGATCGATATGGGAAAAAAATCCGGTGAAAAATAGCGTCAGAGATAAGATTGCGATTTTTTCGAATAACCAACCAACTTTGTCGAAAAAATACGTCAGTTCTGATAATGTGTCGTACGAACAACCGTCGGATTTGAGTAAAAAAATGTCGCAATCGACGATGTCGCTAGAAAAAGGTGAATTTCAAACACAGAGTTCCTTGGATTTATCCAAAAGTAGCGAATATTTGGAAAGGCAACAACCGGCGACGAATCGCTTACACATACGGTCCATGAGCTTGATTGACGTCTCTGATAACACAACTGACCGTTGGAATCAGCTGATCGAGCAAAGGCGACGGGGGATGTCGAAATTGAAAGGTCTAGTTATACCCGAACACATATCGGAAAATGAAATTGTTAAACCTCTTGTTGATTTACCTGAAATAAAATCAGTAATACCAACTGTAATGGAAGAAAAAGGCACGGAATTATTCAAAAGAGTGCCTAGACCAACGCATACAAGACAATTGTCGACTCCGGTAACTGCGTTATCTTGGACATCTGAAAATACCAACACGCTCCCGAAATATTCGCCGGCGTTTAAACGAAAAACTTTGCAACTTTATCCAAAAGTTGAGCCGAAGTCCAAGAAGGAAAATGAAGTAACGAAGATCTCCATTACACTACAAACCGATCCACCAAAATCTTTGGAAAGTCTAACGTCACCAACACGTTCTGATTATAGTTTCGAGTTCGTTGTCAGTTCACCCGAATTTAAAACAAAAAATGTGCCAATCAAAAAACCAAAACCTTATATAATGGAGCCATCTGAATACGAAAGCGATAACGATTCAGCTTTAAGCTCCAGTCAGTCTAGCTACATATCAAGACATTCACCACCAGCGTCACCGACGAACATCCAACTGGAGACAAATCTATACAACGAAAAGAAAATGGAGTCAAATTACGACAGTTTAAATCCTAGATTATTGAAACCACAAAGTGTCGAAGCCATCAATCGCAAAAACATCTTGGCATCTGCAAAATGTCGCAGCGGTAGAGATTTGAAAGTCGGGTCTCCTTTAATACAAAGAAAATTCGACGAAAATGAAAAGACACCACCGGCGAAAATTTTGCAAAATGGCACAGATAATTCCAGCCAAATCGATAAAACGGAAAGTACAGCAAACAGAGATAGCACCGACTTGCAAAAATGTCCGCGTAAAGAAACTAAAACATTGGTTCCAAACAAACCCATAGAAACCAAGAAGCAATTCGAAGTTGCTTTACCTAGAACTACTAAAAAACCTTTTGGTATCACCAAAGCTGCTAGTGTCACAGATTTAAGAAAAAATTTCGAGAAAACCGCACCGAAGCCGGCCGCAAGGAATTCCATTTGTTGTATGAACTCACCAGTAGTCGAACCACGCCCAGTCAAACGAACTTCTTTACCGCACATACCTATGATTGAACCAACAAAATCTGAAGTCCTTCCAGAAAAGGTAAAAATCAATTATTAAACTTAATTTTCAGAAATTCACAATTTTGGCACAGTCCTCAATAGAAGACCACTTTTGTCTTACATCGGGGGTTGTGCCTAACAGCGATTTAGTGTATATAATAACACCACCAAAATTAGTCACCAACCAGAACATTTTTATTCGTTGCCTTTCATTTATTTCATTTGCTTTTACAGTTAATAATTTCAAAATATGCATAAGGATGTTTTGCGTCGTTTTTTCAAACCTTGGAAACCCGTTTTGGAATTTTCATAAGTATAAGTATAATTCTCCTGGATTATCGTCCAAAATGTTGAGTCATTACGTCAATGGCTTATCAAAAACCGACAAGGAATGTTACGCAATCGACCTTTGCTTAAACACGATAATGCAAGGTCGCATACCGGCTCACGTTTAACGCTGCTTATTGTGAAAACCAAATAAGTCGACATGAAAATGAACGCAACGAAATAAATTTCACTGAAGTCAAATTAATGAAACTAAACTAAAAAATAGGTCGACAAAAAACGATTAATTAAATTCTATAAATGAATACTGACTGAATACTGAAAAACAGACCAATAAAAATCAACGACGTGAAGAAAAGAACAATTGAAAATGAAAGAAAAAAGTAAAAGTTGTACAAACACAAATAATATAATTGCCACTAAAATAAAAATTAAAATCTAAAAGGAGAATCAAATAAAACAAATATCCTTTAATCAAAAAATAAATTACTGCGCCATGGAAGCCAAAACGTCTGCTGTGACTTATTCCCACATCACATATTTCAAATAGTAACAGTTTTATGGTTGCAAGATAAAATAATTAAAATGATTGACAAAAAACATTAAACCAAAGCATAGGAACTGCGAATGAACCATTGAGACCCACTCAAAGTAAAGCAGATAAAACTTAAAATAAAGCAACAAACAATGTATAAACAATGAAAATGAATATGGCAATTACAACGACTTTAACCAAGAGAATTAATTGAAATTAATGGATTTCCTAGGTGGTGCACTTTTATTACTTTCATTTTATTGGACTTACTTCTCTGAATGTAGCAGTTAAACAAGGATATAACTGTAATGGATAGCAGACAATCGTAAAAAATTAAATGGAGAATAAAAACCAAACCACAACAAGTAAAAACAATTTTGATTAATTGTATGATTTTGCATGTTTATGAAAACTACAAAGTCAAACAAATTAGGTAGAACCAACCTGACTTGTTGTTCATGTACATTTAGGAGATCGTTTCGTATATCGTTCCTTATATTACTTCATAAAAATCTTAGAATATTTTATTTTAAAATGTAGTTCCTCTTGCAATAATATTTGATATTGATAAGTTTTGTATAAAACTCACATCTCTATTTCTTTTTTCCAGCCCAATGAAGCAATAGTATTGGAAACACTGAACGAATTTCCTGATCTTAAAAAAGAAGATTTGAAAATTGTCGCTTTAAAACCAGAAATACCCGGCGGTAGTTTAGGTGTGACGTTGGCCGGAGGAGCTGATTATGAAATAAAAGAAATAACGGTGAGATATTACACAAAGAAAAATTTGTATTCATTGAAAATTTTAGGTACATAAGATACGAAATGGTAGCATTGCATTTCGGGATGGGCGCTTGGAAAAAGGTGATAAGATACTGTCGATAAATGGTAAATTTATGAAAGGGTTATCGCATGGAGATTCAATAGCAACTTTAAAAGAACATTTACCAGAAATAGTCATCGTCGCTTGCAAGAGTAAAGAAAGCGTTGTTTTATCGCCAAGGAAATCAACATCTTTTGATTATCCAACCACTGTTGTGAAAAATGGTATGTGCTTAGTTAATCGATTAATTAAATTCTCTTTAATTTTTCTTTCTAGATAATCAAAATGATTGTAAAAAAGGCGAAACATTTGAAGTTACGCTTGTTAAAGATGCTGCTGGTTTAGGATTTAGCGTGCAAGGTGGCTATGATTCTCCACAAGGAAACGTGCCTTTAGTTATTAAAAAATTATTTATGGGTATGTATACGTATTAAAAAACAATATATAATTATAATAATAAATTGTAGGGGGAGCAGCCGAAAAATGTGGTAAATTAAAAGCTGACGATGAATTATTAGAGATAAACAAGATAGACGTAACGTCGATGTCACGAATCGACGCCTGGACTTTAATGAAAAAATTACCAGAAGGTGAAGTTGTTTTAAAAATTCAAAGATGAATATTTATCACGAAATGTATATTTATTACTCTTGCCTATAAATAATTTTATTTATATCGTCTTTAAACTTGATTGCTAAACAGCTTTAATGCATTTTCTTCCTATTCAAGAATTTATTGTGTGTAAAATATGTGCCTATTATTTTTTAATATATGCTATTTTATCTTTGTGCGTTACTTACAGTATTTTTATTTTTTATAAACGTATCGTTGTTAAATGTTTTTTTTTTAATAAACGGAAAAAGCAAATCACACTTTTTTGTACCTCGACGCGATGACGTAATGGTAACAATTTATTTTTAAACATTATGCAAGGAATGAATAATTTATGTCTTTGATTATGTGAAACAATGCGACTGAAATAATTTAAAAAGACGTGAGCTGTATTCTACGTGAAATGAATCGCGTGTATCAAAATTACATCGGAGGCTTCGCATATATAACCTCCAATACATATTCAATCATTCAAAGATTACGAGTAATGCAAATTTAAAATTACGTACCTTTTACGAGCTTTGGAACGCTAATATCGAAATTCTTGAGCCGGGTTTCGTTTCTTGCGAAATAAACTCTGAAATAAACACGACACAAATTCAAATTTATTTGACACTTTGTAACTTGCAACTTTACCGACACTGGGCAAAACCACTTGTTGAGTGGTTGTGGTAGCTGGTAAAAGTTCGGTCGTGCAACCCTTGTACGTACAATTCATAAACTATATAAACAATACAACTTTAATGTGGCATAATGGGAATACAAATGGAAAAACAAAATGTACTGATAGGCTTGTCTGAGTCATACATTTTTTGCACTTTGGCACTGGCGGCAATAAGGGGGTGTAACGGGGTAATTAACCCCTAACCCTCAAGATCAGATTCTAGACTTGAGAAATGAAATAATAAATACATGTTTAGATAAAATAATTCAGAAAAGTTAATTATTTCACGAAAACGGAAATAAGCAATAGTCTTAATGTCATATTTATTAAACGACTGTCAATAACATTATTACTGAAATAGGTAACCTAATTAAGTTAACCTAAATAAATTTGTAAAGAGATACATGCAGTTAGTGTTAAATATCTTCATCAGTCAGAAGTTCTTATTATGGCCAAGTGCATGAAAGGCAGTTATCTTTAGATACCTGCCATAACACGTGTGGAAATTGATTTCACACCCTTCTCAGTTTGTTGTAATGAAAAGTAACTTTTTTGTAACACATTTAATATGTAAGACATCTACTATGGTTTTGTGGCTTTGATGAGTCAAGGCAGTTTCAGCGAGCCACTAACATAACTATTTTTTTCAAAGAATCGCATAAAAGGAATTAAATAAGTAAATTTATTTCACATAACACAAGGAAAAAATGTTTCAAAGGATGCTACTGTTAGAAAAATTCAAAGCAAAAAAATTCTTCATGAAATATTGCTTATGGGTTATAGTATATTATTATACTAGTTTAATGAGGCAACGGATTGCCGCACGAGTGCCCCAATAGAACGAGAAACGAGTGTAATATACTATTTTATCTACTTTCCTTTAGTAATTCTTGAAATTTCGCCTGTTCAAGTTTTCGTATTAGGCTAGGAACTTTTGCGTACGTTGGGTTCACTGATATTGACACTTTGTATTATATTTCAAAATAATCTAATAGCCGTTATAATTTCTGTAATTTGTGTGCAAAATGAAGACTGTTCCCCGCCATTCATACGAAGCCGCTCAAAAGGCTGTTGGGAATTTGTTGCCGGTAAAAACCAAGAGGATACATGTAATGTATGACAGATTATGTCATGACACGAACATGGCACGTACATAACCAAACTAAAAGTTACAAAAACAGTTTAATAATACGACTCATTATTAAACTGTTTTCGATGTAATAATGAGTTCATTATTAACGCAAAGTAGATAAAACGTATTTTAAACGTTGTCGTTGTAAAACATTATTATATTAGCATTACATATCTGTAAAAAAATTAAATACATACGATATACGAGTATTCTGATTTAGATATAATGTAGAGACTTTATATTTCCTGGTAGTTTATGTTGTTTATCGTTTAAAATTTTAAGGTTATGTATGTGAGAATTTTCACAAACATTTAATACGCTTAGCATGGTTACAAACACAATTTGTAGATGTCTATAGTGTAGGTGATGTTTTGTTTTCGGTATTAAAAAATAGATGACGATTGTATATTTATTTTTAGGTTATTTTTGTCGTGAGATAGGTAAATGTTTTACAATAAGTCCAGACGTTTGCGCAGTTAGTGCACCTTTTTGTTTTTCTCATATGAATATCGTCATCCTGTGTTGCCTAGAAGTTACAGTTCATTGGTGTACATACATTGTTGAATGTTGGTGTTGATACTTTAAATGTGAATATAAACGGATCGCGATTATATACAATATGTAGTTTTGCATAACAGTGTGTTAGTTTCGTGTTAAATTATTACATTTGTGTTAGCGGCAACTGTGTGTAGTTCAATCGTCTGACAAACATTTGTTAAGGCTGACGAAAAGCATGGTGGAAATGTTCTTATTACGTTGTTAGTGCATTGCTACATTTACAGCGACACATTGAAACGTTTGTTGTTTTAAACAATGTAAATTTGACGTGCTCCATAGTTATTTTAATTTCTTAAGTGCAACATGTTTACAACGTTATTTATGATAACACATGTTTAAGCCAAATTCAGTCGATCAGAAGGATTATCACACTTATAGGTAAACAAATCTTTTGTTCTTTACATATAATTAAAATAAGTTCACGAATTTTGCGGCACTTACAATTTTAAAAATAAATATCTATATTTGTGTATGTGTGATATATGTTTATGAATACGTGTGACAGATTATATGGCGGGAAATATTAAACATAAATAGCAATCTCCATTTATTTTAAGAAAACTTATTTTTCTCGTTGCGATTTATTTATACCTCACGACGTCCCATTTTACATAATAAATGAATTAAAAGTTCGTGACCTTTCAGCCACTTGAAACAAAACTTTGGAAAATAAACCGCTTTCAAATTAACCAATCGAATCCTGGATGCTGGACCTTTCTACCTGCAAATTGTTCGGGGTACACTATTCTAATATCGATTTTTTAGTGCCGTCAAAACATTATTTACCCCACCATTGCAGAATGCGTAGTACTCTTAAAGGCGTGGCTACACCACGTGCAGTTTCATTCCAATATCAACAGTTCACTTATATTTTAATGCTTTTTGCTTTCTCTTTCAAAATTCGAAAATTTATTTTTGGAACGCTTTCCAAGAATTCGGTCTCCACGCGTTCGATCACAAAAACAACCGTTTACACTTCAATTTGCATTTAACTACATAAGAATGGGTCATAAATCTAAACGGCCAGAATTGTTGAAAAAATTGCTTCAAACAATCTCTTAGTTGAATTGACAATAAAATAGTTTTCTCGCTCAGCCATGTGCTAGTTTACTAAACACCCAAAAGCCCCCTCCCCCCATTATCAATGGTTTCTTACTCATTTTGTTCATATTTGGGAATTGTACTTGTTTTATTCAAATTCTGCAATCTTGAATCTAGTGCAATCTGTTCAATTTCTCACAGTTCTGACACGTTGTATTTATTGTGTTTTAAACAATTGTTATATTTTTTATGATATGCTTATATGCCTCATGTAATTCCGAGATATTTTACATCATGATATGAGCTTCATAAATTCCACAATATTATTTAATTCAATTCCGATTGGTTTTTTTGGCAAATTTTACTATACAACTCTCTTGTATGTATAAAATTCTGACGTATTTCACACATTTGTATGTAAATTTGGTCGAGGCAATTGTAATAATGCTTATATCCTTTTTCTTAATTTTGATGTAGTTCATACATTTCCGTTATCTTCTATTGTCGTTTACACGTCTTTATGAATATCATTATATAATTTTGCTATTTTTATATAACTTTGATGATTTTTATGGTTCTTATTGCGTCGTAAGATTTGAACGTTCGTCATATATTTCGATCCAATTTATATTCAAGGTTCGTTTTCTGTAATTTTCATACTTATGTTGCAATTATAACTAATTCTAATGGCTACATATAATCCTATGTATTTCGCATAATTCCCCATATTGATAGTGAAATTTTATAGTAAAATTCGGGCGCATTAATGTCCCTACAACTTCTGACACACTTACAAAAACGACCATTGGCGAATTAAATTGCGTAAAAAGTTACGTTGTTAAAAATTCAAACCTATTTTTAAATAATAAACAAAATTGTACCTACTTTGTAAATTAACGATTGCAACACGACGTGGAAAATGTATTGAAGTATTTGTTTACGTGTGTCGTAAAAATGTAATAAAATTACAAAAACGTCGTCATAAAATGGCGATAAAATTTTAGAAAACGGCCATAAATCATAACCGAAATTCCCGATTTTCAAGCGGGTTCCTAAACTTCTCAATGTAACTGGTGACGTACTTTTTATCACGAAGCAAATGCGCAACGTTCGTCATGCCGTGTCATCGATTTTGTGTATATCATAAACAATTAACATTGAAAGTTACCAAGCAAATTGTCGACTTCAATTTAACCGTTCTCTATGTTTGAACTAAAACCGTGGGTCTATTTTCGTGCGTGTTTTTCGTCAAGGATAATTTGAATAGTTCGCGTTTGATAAATAAAATAATACACCAAATTTTTGCCGAAAGTTACGATTATCGATAAAAGCTATGAATTGTTTGCGCAATAGGTATCATCTTCAAAACAACGATGGCAAAGAAATCACGTACACGAAACATCAACACAAACTGTATTATTACCAATTTTTTATAATTTCGTTATATACCAGTTCTGCGCAATTTTACAAAGAAAGGAATAAAATCATTAATTTCCAGTTGCGGTTTGAAGGCTGGAATGCCGGCCATCGTAGATCTCATGCTTTTATGTATATTTTTAGCAGATTGCTCCCCGAAAAACTTGCAATTCCTCCAAGATCACTCAGAGATCACGAAATCGTTCAAGTTTTTCCCCACGAGCCATGCAAATGATTTAAAATAACTTTCGCCCTAATCTGTTACACATCTAGGGGCTTTATTTGTCTGTTTATATCCGTGTGTTAATAACACACTTTAAACATTTACCATGCTTAGTAGTACAAGTAGAGAGATTTGTCGCGTACGGTTTTTAGCTTCACCAATTTCCCGTGCAAATCTAAAACGAAAAAAATATAAAAATATTGATTATTTCGATATCTCATGAAGTAATTTAAGGCGAACATTAGAATTTTTTTATTTAGAATGAGCGTAAACGCTGGTGAATTTTGTGAATTTATCTCTGTGACAAGTTCACATACGAATTTCCGTAGAGTTCTGTGAGATTTTGAAGAGAATCAAGCAGCTAGTAACGATGACAGCTAGATGAAATACAATTAAGAATCGCTACTGCGAAGTAGATCGGCAGTTTTTAAATATTTTTTAAAGTTTGTTGTATACTATGGATCGGAGTGACTTACACTTTAGCAGAAGGTTAAAATTAGGAGCTATGAAATAAATTTGATACATACGACTTAGTCCTGGCCAAAGAGTAATGAAGAGATTTTCTTCAATTAGCTGAAAAGCATTTGTATATATGAACTACAACGTCTTATTGCAAATTTAATAATTGATACGTAATTGTTAAAAGAATTTACGTGCTTATTTTTTAGGGATACCGCAGAGATAAGGCAAGGCTAAGATTATGTATGATGTTTCACTTATCATTTCATATCTCCGTATTTTGAGCCTCCTTGTGAACTAACAGATTTATAAAAAAATCTCTAATATGGAGTTACAGAAGCAGATGACGAAACCTGGAATCTGTAGCCGAATTGCCAGGCGAAACAGATTGTTTAACAAACGACTTGCTGACAAGTTTTTGTTATTTTTAATATTTCATCTGCGTAAATACGATTTCTTTAAATTTTACGTTTAGCACGTTTAGGCAGCTGTCGATCAACGCGTGAACTATTATTTTAATGTGATTCAGTTTCGCGTTTGAAGCATCGTCCAAATTTTCTCAGAGATTTGATATAATCCA